>JAACNH010000035.1:0-705000 GCA_019447015.1 Hymenochirus boettgeri | reverse complement strand
CCTCTAAAGAGCCTTGTATATTCGGTAACCCTCTAAAGTAGCCTTTAATATTCGGTAACCCTCTAAAGTAGCCTTTATATTCGGTAACCCTCTAAAGTAGCCTTTATATCGTAACCCTCTAAAGTAGCCTTTAATATTCGGTAACCCTCTAAAGTAGTTGTATATTGGTACCCTCTAAAGTAGCCTTGTATATTCGGTAACCCTCTAAAGTAGCCTTTAATATCGTAACCCTCTAAAGTAGCTTGTATATTCGGTAACCCTCTAAAGTAGCCTTAATATTCGTAACCCCTTAAAGTAGACCTTTTATATTCGGTAACCCTCTTAAAGTAGCCTTGTATATTCAGTAACCCTCTAAAGTAGCCTTTAATATTCGGTAACCCTCTAAAGTAGCCTTGTATATTCAGTAACCCTCTAAAGTGCCTTGTATATCAGGAACTCTCTAAAGTAGCCTTGTATATTCGGTAACCCTCTAAAGTAGCCTTGTAAATTCTGTAACCCTCTAAAGTAGCCTTGTATATTCGGTAACCCTCAAAGTAGCCTTGTATATTCAGTAACCCTCTAAAGTAGCTTGTATATTCGGTAACCCTCTAAAGTAGCCTTGTATATTCAGTAACTCTAAAGTAGCCTTGTATATTCGGTAACCTTAAGTAGCCTTTAATATTCGTACCCTCTAAGTAGCCTTGTATATTCGGTAACCTCTCAAGTAGCCTTGTATATTCGTAACCCTCTAAAGTAGCCTTGTATATTCGTAACCTCTAAAGTAGCCGTATATTCAGTAACCCTCTAAAGGAGCCTGTATATTCGTAACCCTCTAAAGTAGCCTTTAATATTCGTAACCCTCTAAAGTGCCTTTATATTCGGTACCCTCTAAAGTAGCCTTTATATTCGGTAACCCTCTAAAGTAGCCTTTAATATTCGGTAACCCTCTAAAGTAGCCTTGTATATTGGTACCCTCTAAAGTAGCCTGTATATTCGGTAACCCTCTAAAGTAGCCTTAATAAGTCGGTAACCCTCTAAAGTAGCTTGTATATTCGGTAACCCTCTAAAGTAGCCTTAATATTCGGTAACCCCTTAAAGTAGCTTTTATATCGTAACCCTCTAAAGTAGCCTTTAATATTTGTAACCCTCTAAAGTAGCCTTGTATATTCAGTAACCCTCTAAAGTAGCCTTTAATATCAGGAACCCTCTAAATAGCCTTGATATCAGTAAACCTCTAAAGTAGCCTTGTATATTCAGTAACCCTCTAAAGTAGCCTTTTATATTCAGTAACCCTCTAAAGTAGCCTTGTATATTCAGTAACCCTCTAAGAACTAGCCTTGTATATTCGGTAAACCACTCTAAAGTAGCCAATATGCGTGACCCCTCTTCTTCATTTAAGTCCCAGCTTTTATATTCGTACCTGCTTAACAGTTACCTTTGTTTTATCGACCTCTAAGTAGCATTTATGTTACGGAAACTCCCAGTTAGCCGATATGTCTCAGCCCCTTAATTCATATTCGTACCTCCACACCTTTTATATTCGGTAACCCTCTAAAGTAGCCTGTAATATTCGGTAACCTCAAAGTAGCCTGTATATTTGGTAGCCCTCTAAAGTAGCCTGTATATTCGGTAACCCTCTAAAGTAGCCTTTAATATTCGGTAACCCTCTAAAGTAGCCTTGATATTCGGTAACCCTTAAAGTAGCCTTTAATATTCTGTAACCCTCTAAAGTAGCCTTTATATTCGGTAACCCTCTAAAGTAGCCTAATATTGGTAACCCTCTAAAGTAGCCTTGTTATTCAGTAACCCTCTAAAGTAGCCTTTAATATTCGGTAACCCTCTAAAGTAGCCTTTATATTCAGTAACCCTCTAAAGTAGCCTTTATTTCGGTAACCCTCTAAGTAAGCCTTGTATATTCAGTAACCTCTTAATAGTAGCCTTTTATATTCAGTAACCCTCTAAAGTAGCCTTGTATTATCAGTAACCCTCTAAGTAGCTTTAATATTCGTCCCTGTGTTAACTACTTCTAAAGTAGCCTTGTATATTCAGTAACCCCCTCTAAAGTAGACAGACCCAAAAACGGTAACCCTCTAAAGTAGCCTGTTATATTCAGTAACCCTCTAAAGTAGCCTTGTATATTCAGTAACCCTCTAAAGTAGCCTTGTATATTCAGTAACCCTCTAAAGTAGCCTTTTATATTCAGTAACCCTCTAAAGAAGCTCCATATTTTCAATAATCCTTATATTTTCTATAATTCGAAAATGCGCTATTTATCAAAATTACTAAAGTTACAAGATCTTAAAGATCCGAATCGGACCCGGATACCATCCTTATTCCTGAGCCCCTGGATCAAACATTAACTATATGTTTGGCTACATTGACTTGTTTTTCCATTTTCTCTATTGTGAGTTATAAGCTTGAATCTTAGAAACCCTCCATGGGTGCAGAGTCTGAATAACTGCCCGGTCTTCTCCAGAGCCCCTAATGATCTGGATATTGCACAGGCAGTCACAAGACCACAGTCCCAGAGAAAAGTAACTGGCTCAAGCAAAGGGGAAGCTCCTGGTACGAGCACATCAGTGCTACAAGGGCCACAAGGGCACTTCTAAGTGCCTGGGAGGGGGGTCATGGTTTTGAGCTGCATAACCCCTTAAGCCCCAAAGGCCCATGGAAAACTGGAAGTAGTGCGTGAGCGCTAATTCTGTTTTTTTGCTGTTCTTCCCGCAGGGACGTGCTCCCTGGACCATTTCCTAGGTGCCAAAGCCATTTACAGTAATTTACCATTGCTATTTAAACCATTATTTTAGGTGGAAATTTCCGAATATTTTCCCTCATTGACATTAATGGTGGATTTGCGGATTTTGGAATTTTCGGATTTTTTCGAAAATCCGTGAATCCTCAAGCAAAATGCAGGTTCGGCCATCTCTAATCAATTTTATGCCAAAAACATTCCTTTTTAGTTATGGACAAATAGTTCTACTATAATACATTTCTTCTTCACATGGTTGTAGGGATTGTGGGATATATGTTTTTGCAAAGTTTATTCACGCATGTTTTTCTTTGTCAGTCTTTTAAACTTGCTAGAGAAACAGACAAACCTTTTCTAAGCTAAATCAGAGCTACTTTCATTGATGTCAAGTGTTTTTCTACTTATTGAGATGAGACTGAATGTGACTGTGTTCTGAATGCACCAAAACCTTGTTTATTAAGGGATGTGCACACTAATACAACCTGGTTTAGATATGACTTATTTTTTCTTTCCCTTTCACTAAACTGTTTTTGCATTTGACTTTCTTGTATAGATGGCAGTTTTGCAACAATGGTAAATGAAAGACATATTCCCTTTCACCTTGTACAAATCCTATGCTATTAATGCATTATTCTGAAGTCTAGTAGGCATTACATTTTTTTTTAATAAGAATTAATTTTATCTTAATAAAGCTAGATAATTATATTTCCTTCCCTTTGGATATGATGTTTAATGGATACCTTGAGTTTAATTAATGTTTTTTTTATTTAACTGGGTTAACCTGTTTTTACCCAGCCTGTATTTTTCTCTCCTAGAGTTTACTTAGAGGGCATCTATAGTGGGAAAATTTCCCCCAACCCCCAGAGTACCTTTATTTTCTTCAGATCCCTCCTCTGTCCTGAGATATACAAGTTAAAAGAAGTGGTGATTTTAATCAAATCCCTTAACAGCATATAGGCTTAAACAAGTTTTACAGCAAGTCTCCCAATGACTCCTTCCAGCTATTTGCTAAAATGCTTGGCAAATACTGGGTTAAAAACAGAAGTAAAGGTAAGTCCCCCTCCTTCCTTTCACCAATTTATTGCCTGTCAAAGGGAGATCTGGCTGCAGTCAAAGGCAGGACTATGTCTCTCTGAACTTCCCCCCCTCCCTCACCTTATGTAGCACTATCTTCAGAGCAACGGAGAAACTTCCTCTCTACAGTCTTACATACGGAGGTTTGAGGGTTTTTTTGTTTACAAAGGTTAGAGTGATGTTTCATGTGTAGGAGGATTAATGCGCATGAGCAGCTTGTTTCACAAGCTTAATTTACAGCCGGACTAAATGGACGTGGGAATGACCAGAGAGGGAAGGGGAAGTGGGGATGTCTGCAGTAAATCAGACTATGTGCAAACACGGAGCCACAGAGGAAGGTAAGAATAAGGCAGAATACACTAACCCTTTTTATGTCTGTATTGGAGCAATGTATAAATTTCACTATAGATGCCCTTTAAGTCTATATCATTAATTTGGCGTAAAAAGCCAAATTTCTGTTTATTCTATTTCTTCTTCTTCCGTTTTATTCTTCTGCTTTTTTAGACTGTATCTCCTCCCACAGTTTTTGTGCTACAGACGTGTGGGGTGTATAGGGGAAGTGTTTTATTTCCTAGCTAAGGAATCCACAGAAGCATTATGGCATCTGGACATTTTTTCCCATAGACTATAATGGTAACAATCCTAAAATGTGGATATTTCGAGATTTAAGGGTATTGAGATGAAAACAGTTTGTTTCATGGTCATAAACACAAATGCTGAAACCCCCAACCCCCCACGCAGACACATGTATGTGTCTGATGAAGGTGCAAGTAATAGCACCGAAACGATACATGGTGCTACACTGATGTGGTAATAAACACTAATTTAAGACTGGTGTGGACAGCTTTCACTCTTATTCCCCACGCATACACAGGTACACCCATTTACTGACTTACCTTTCCATTCCCATGGAAGCCATACTTAAAGGGCAACTAGTCAAAAAATTAATTTTGATCAATCATCAATAAAAGTTAGTTATATGGTCATACATGCAAAAACACATATCCCCAACCTCACACGGGTACACACCTACTGACCTACCCTTCTATTCCTGTGGCAGCCATACTTAAAGGGTAAATAAAGTAAAGTAAATTTTGATATATCCTAAATAGAAGTTAGTTTTATGGTTGTAAACACAAAACGACATACCCCCTCAACCAGACACAGGTACACACACCTACTGACCTACCCTTCCATTTCCATGGCAGCCATACTTAAAGGGTAACTATAGTCAAAAAAACAAATTTTGATCAATAATCAAAAAATTTTGTTTTTTTTAACTTCCAACCTGACACACACCAACTGAGCTACCAATTTAATTATGTGGCAACCATACTTAAAGGGTAAGTAAAAAAACAACAATGTCCTCATCATTGCAATTATTGAGTTTTAAATTCTGCAACACAAACACACACATTCCTTTCCAAAATCGGCCTTTCAAGACAAATTCAAAGGTTATACTTAAACTTTCCCTTTCTAGTTAGATTTATTGTGTCCCTACTAGACCATATCATCTGGCAGCCAAGTTGTTACTTTTCCTTTAAGACACAAACACATGTAAAATCTGCATGCTGTAAGGCTGGTTGGAATTTATATTAGAAGCATGATGTAGGCTGCATTGGTTTCAATTTAGTCATACTGTACATCATGTATTTAATGAATTGCTATATAGCCTTGTAATGTGTAGATTTCATATGCATTTAGGCTGAATCTTTTTCAAATTCCATATGATTGCTTATAATCTACCACAGTCTCCTAGATATTGCTTTAATGGACAGCTTTAAAAGTGGGCTGGATTTATACGTTTTTAAAACTAAAAAATATTGAGGTTTTCTGGTATTAATACATATATTGTAGTTCTGGTTGAACCAGGGATACTTTCCGATTGATGCACCTAAGAAAGGGGGAAGACCCCAAAGTGCACGCCAGCATGTCACAATGAAACATGTAAAAACTTGAAAGAGTGTACTTTTCTACCTACAAAGTACCAACTGCTTGTGGTTAGCAGTTTGAGCAAACAGCACCATCAAGACCAGTAAACAGGAAAATATACTTTCCGATTTCCATTTGGAGTCAGGAAGCACACTTGAAACGTCTTTGTCATGTACCTGATTTTATGTCTAATTATTACATGGTAGTAATTATTTCATTGTTAGCCCTGCTCTAAAATCGTACAAGTAAAACAGGCAATGGATTAGGCTTCTGGCAAAGCCAATAAATGTACCGGTATGTAGCAGACTTCACCCAGGTATACAAGAGAATGAACAATGCTTGTCAGTTACAGTATAGTAAAATACTTGGTGCAAAGTTAAAACCAGTGTCATTTTGCCTGTGTCAAGTGACTTAAGTTAAAATACCCAAGGTTTTACTTTATTTTTGTACTAAGATATAACTATTTTCTCACCCATGGCATATTAATTCAGCAATTTCTTATTTTCAATGCACTGTGCACTTTAACTGTATATTCCATAAAGTGCGAAAAGAGTTTAAAATTGTTTTGATAATCTATCCTTTCTACTATACAATAAATACAACAATCTTTATGCCCTTAATGAAGACATGTACTGTAGCTGCAGATGCCTAATAATCATGTACTTTTTATGCTTTTCAAAAGCAAATAAGGCAGGAAACAATGTAATACCTGAAGCTTTGTAAAATTGCATTAAATTGTTCTGTTAGCAGACATCCCACTCTGCCAAAAGTAATTTCAGGGAGGGTACCCAGACATTTCAGGGAGGGTCAGTCAGACACACATGCATACAACAAGTCATGTCACCATTAAGTGTTTCTGTCACTTGCTAACCTCTATATTATTGTGTTCCCTTACTCTAATTAAAACAACACATTTCAGAGAGATTGTATATAATTTCAGGGAGTCAGGGAGCTGCCATTAATATCAGGGAGACTCCCTGAACAACAGGTTGAGGTGGGATGCCTGTGTTTCTCAGTTGTAGATACTACTTGACCCCTTTTATGCACCCAGCCTTATTACTGTGGAAGTAATAATGATGTGAGTAGAGGCAGATAAACTGAAACTGGGACAGAAGAGAGGTAGGGACCTGAATGAACTTCACCAACTTTTGAGGCTTCACATCTTTTTTCCCCCATGGGGTCAACAGGGAAAGTAATTGGTTAAATAACTTATTCTTAGTGACAGTCAAAAAAGGAAGTTTACTTACAACATTTCAGCAAAACATAACTATGCCATTTGAAATGGAGAAAATCTATTACCAATAAAAGTTAGTTTTCCGGTCATTCATACAAATCATACCTCCCAATCTGACACAGATACACACACCTACTAACCGACCCTTCCATTTCCATAGTAGCCTTAGTTACTATAGTTACTATAGGTAACTATAGTCAAAAAATTTTTTTTGATCTATTAACAATAAAAGTTTTAATGGGTCATATATGCAAAAACACACCCCTCAAACTGAAAGGTGCACACATCTACTAACCTACTCTTCCATGCTTGTGGTAGCCATTCTTAAAGGGTAACTATAGTCAAAAAACATATTTTGATCAATCATCAAAAAAAGTTAGTTTTTCACTTCCCAATCTGACACAGGTACACACACCTACTGACCTACCCTTTCATTCCCGTGGGTAACTATAGAAAAAGAAAAACACCAGTGTCCTCTTACATTGCCATAGAAAGAATATTGACTTTTAAAACCTATAGCACAGACACACATATTCCCTTCCAAGAATACAAGAGAACCATATGGAGCAGGGATGTAAGGTAAGGGTGTTTTAACACTACACAGTGGGGCCAGCAGTGGGTTAATTTTTAGTTTGGGGTGGACATGCCCTTTAAGAAAACTACAGATGGACTACAGACCTACAGACACATCATTTGTTTTGTACATTTATTTAAGTTCATATACAAAGATTCCAACACAAAACACACTCCCATGTAATGTACCAAGAGTAAGGCTCTAAAAATTGATTCTATACCTTGGCCATTAAATTATGACCACGGTACAGTACGGACGGCATTGTAAACTACCGGTCACTATCAGTAGTTTACAATGTCGGCAAATTGGTGATACATCGCCTTTATAAATACAGCCCACTGTTTCTCAGACACTCACATCTATGCTACTTTTATTACACACTGTCACATACATGTGCTGTCTGATATGTGCTATCCCAACACCAGCGGAAAGAGAATTATATAAGGAAGCAAGGATGCTCTATGGCTGCCATGGAGATCCTTACGGCACTGGTCCCACAAGCAAGTACTGTCCCACCCACGCTGTTCCCACACTGTATCAGTGTCTCGCACATTTGTCATTTCACAGGCTGTCTCAGATGCGATGTCCGACGTGTCGTCTCTCTCTCTTTCTCTCTTAAACGCTGTCTCCTAACCAAAAAGAAGGTTATTACAGAAGTGAACATTAGAGGGAACACTATTTTAAAGACAAAGCTGGTGTCAATGCATCACATTTCTTTCCATTGGTGAAAGCCCACAGAGGTCACTATAATGGGAAACTAATGTCAAAACAAACACAATTTGCTTTTCCTTACTGTTCTTTATATACGATTGGATCTCCTTCCTTATGGTCTCGTAGTCCTGGTGATCCGTAATGAATGGGTGTTGTAGGAGCTGTTTGGCAGTTGTTTCCACTCGATTGCAGCAATTAACAAAATCTTCTAAATTCTCTGACCTGGAAAGTTTAAAGCAGAATTGGATTTATTATGACATCAGTCGCTGCTGGCAAGATCGGCCAATCAAAATGCACCCACTGTGTGTACCAGCCTTAAAGGACAAATCAGGAGACAGACACCTTACACTTAATGCCTTTTTAAGGATGAATCTGCCAATAAAAACAATTAAATCCCCATTTCTGTAACACAGCGTATTAGATTATATTTATGTTGTGTACACACCATGGAAAACCTGTCAGTGACAGGCTGGGTAAAAGATATGGCAAAAGGGAATCGTAATGGGAGAGTCACTTACAATTTTCTTGACTTTAATACGTTCTTATGTAGCCGGATAAACTTCATTGCTAAAAGTGAAAAATACATATTACATGTTAATATATCAGATGTTATTGGCAGTTCCAGGGTCTGGAACTGTCTAGGATTCATTTTACTTCCTTTATAACTATATCCATTAACTGTAGATGGTTAATTAGTTTATGCGAGACTGTACATGGTAGGATAATAACCAGACTGGAATTCAGGTACTAAGGGTGCCGGTTGTTGGCCACCTGGCACTGTACCACTGTAACTAGAGATGTTCCAAACTGTTGAGTTTTATTCCGTTTTCAAATTCGGGTTTCAATTTTGGAAAACCGTCTATTTTAGATTTTCAAAAAATCGTCTACTTTCGAATTTCGGAAATCGTCTACTTTTGATTTTCGATAATGGTCTACTTTCGATTTTTGATAAAAATCCGAAATTCAAAAAATCCGGGTTCCGCGAAATTTGGGAGTTCGGAAAGTTTCATTGGGACTTCGAAACCCTCAGATTCGATTCGAAACTGGGTTCTATTCGAACCAACATTACTAACTGTAACAAATACAGCTGTGTAATGGTACTGTGCCTGGTACAAGGGTGCCTGTTTTTAACTTACCGAAACTCTCTTAAGCTATTTGACTGGCAAGACGGCCGAGACACCTGATGTCATGCTGAAAAAAAGTGAACAACAATGATCAGTGTTAGAAAGGGGAAGGTTGATGTTTTTCTGACTTGTGCAGGGTGAAAATAGTGAGTGGAGATTAAGAGGTGGAGTCTATGAAAGGATGCGCAAGACATGTGACCCCCCCATATGTAACACATGCTACTTAATTAGCCCGCTGTATAGCAGGTAAAACCTACCTGATAGTCGGATAATTCCTTGCTGGTTTTCATTTCACTGCATCCGAAGTTGACTGAAATGACACATTGTACAAATGATCTACAAATGCCCTGGGACATTAAATAAAACAAAACTGTCTATATTTACCTTCACTTACCTATTCTAACATTCGCCTCCTCTGTCAACATTACATTACCCTCATGTAGGTCCACGTGGATAACTCCTCGCTCGTGTAGATGGACCAGGGCCTGCAGAGATTCATTAGGGAATAGAATATCAGTGAAAGATAGAAAAAACCCAATGTTATTTAAGTGCCTCTATAAATATGTTTCTGGAAGATTGGTGAAGGGTTAATTCAGTCTTACCAGTAGGATCTCCCGGCACAGGTAGGCAATCCAGGATTCCGGTAAAGGCTCCTCTTTGGATCTGGAAAATCCAATCAGTTTTCCTAGGCATCCGCCGCTACAATATTCCTTGGCAATCTGGTATAGAAAGAGTTTAAGGGAGAATAAGAACATGAAATATCTTGAGCTATGGCTAATTGTATTGTCCCTGTGACAAAGCACGGTGGTATAACATGGCATTATGGAAACAATGTCTTACCCAGACTTCGTATTCTCCTTGATTGGATGCCCTTTTATAGTAGGCCCCATAGAAGGCGATCACATTTCTATGTCCTAAAAGGTACTCTTAAAACTTGATCTCCTTGCACACAAACTTTCCACCCTAATGCAGAAAAAGACAAAGTTTTCCTTTACTTGGGTCGCCCACAATGTCTAGCAAAGGGAGCGCATGGCTATTGTGGTATCTTATTATACTGAATAAGGGAACGGCCACACTGCTTCGCACAGGAAGCGCTCACGCAATCGTACACTTGATTGCATATGCGATTTACATGCAATTTCCGTGTGTTTCTGCTTGCAATTTTTCCTTTTGAGATTGCATGAGGTTGCACATAAAATGGTGATCGCATGTGATTGTGTATCGCAAACAGATGTGCAGTTGCAATGTACCCAAAATCTCACGATTTTGGTGCATTGCCGCGATTGCAAGCTCAGTAAGCTCTTTAGGAGTCCTTCCAGCCGCAGAGGAGGCACCAATGTGCCATTAAATCACCATCAGAGCCATAAATGACGGCTACGACCAAGATGAAAGCCAGCACCAGGGGAAGATAGAGATAATTAGGTATATAAAGTTTCAGGTACTGCGGGGAAATAAGTATAACAATACTGGGGTTTGGGGGCGGGGAAGGCAAGTATAGATTTTAGTGACGTGCACTTTAATGGCGGTTATTACACAGGGTTACACAAATTGTCCAAAAAACCCTTTACCAATAAATGTTTTAATGTCAAAAGATAAAAGAAAGATACATTACCGGTACGTGTCTAATTACTTTAATTGTCACTTTGCCTTTCTCCAAATCATATCCCTGTAATGCATATTAAGATATTTAAAGGGTTGGAGTTAAAGAAAAACGATGGTCTAAAATATACCATGTTCAGCTTTATAGCCCAGAAACCTACAATTACCCGTATATACTCGAGTATAAACCGACCCGAGTATAAACCGAGGTACCCATTTCTACCTAAAAAAACGAGTAAAAACGATTGACTCGAGTATAAACCGAGGGTAGATGTAAATTCATTTATAATGCCACCCAGCAGCCATTCCCACTGCAAGGAAGACCCAGCACCCCACCACCACCCCCACCCCACCTACCCCCCCACCCCCAAACCACCCCTTGCATAATTAAATTGAAAAACAGGACCCACATAATTAAATTGAAAAACAGGACCCTTACTGGGCTGAGTGCTGGTAGAAGGGACCGGCTCTCCTGTGTGGCTGTCTGCAGGCTCCTCCATTATACTGGTAGGAAAGGTCCGGTACAGATCGGGTCCAGGCTGATGACGTCAGCGGAGCGCGCGGGCACGTAACTTCCGCACGTCCCACGCGCTCTGCCTTCTACAGCTCCCGGTCTTCCTCTTACAGCCCCTCTCTGCCTCTCCGGGTCTCACAGCTCCCGGTCTCACTGCTCCTGCTCCAGCTCAGCTCTCAGCATGCGGTCCGGACTGCGATCATAAGGTACCGGTACACAAAAAAAAATTTCAGGCCGATTTTCCCTAATGACTCGAGTATAAACCGAGCCTAGGTTTTTAAGGTATTTTTTGAACCTTAAAAACTCGGTTTATACTCGAGTATATACGGTAACATAATATAATCGGTAAAATATATATACTACCATATCCTACTAACCCCCTCTCCCAATGGGACAGACATGCTCAGTCTGTATTGCCCAGTGATAGAGTAAGAAACTATACAATCTGCTACACCCAACTATAGAGATTCCCAATTGAGTAACTTACAAGGTAGACGTTGCCAAAGACACCATTTCCAATATGTTTCTGAAGGGTCAGAATACCTTTAGGGGACTGAAAAATGAAGACATCTTGGATATAAAGTAATACCTTTTATTGGCTAACTAAAATGATTGAAAATGCAAGCTTTCGAAGCACTAGGCTTCTTCCTCAGGCATAAAACAATACTGAATCTTAACTGATTACTGATTGGCAATGGCTGTCGTAAATAAAACAGTAAATACACATTCAATGATCACAGGCAGTAATAAAAGAATTAGCAGGGGTTAAATAAACAATTAGATACACTTCACCTCTAGTGTCCATGGAGGGTCTGGTATAAATGAGATATTTATGGGTTTGGGTGGTTTAGAGGAATTTAGTCTGATTAACTCTACATGACATTAAGATTAGAAACATAGGGGCATATTTATAAAGGATTGTCTTTTTCGCCAAATAATTAGCGCAGCACATCGCAGCGAAAATAGCGCCATTTGGGGCTTCGTTTCGCCTTATTTATAAAAAAGCGAAAAAAACCACACTTCGCGGCTGAAAAAGGCGAACGGGCGCGATAAAGAGCGAAAAGTATCGCAGCGAAAACTTAACGAATCTAAGAAGACGGCATTGCGAAAACCATTCGAAACCAGAAAAGCCCACTAGAAAATGATGTCAAGTTCAAAATGGCCACCTCACATTTACCAAGAAGTCAGCCATGTCTTATTTAGTCAATCTTCTTAGAATTTCTCAATTGGAATACAGTTTTCTTTTGCACTGCACATTCACCTTTCTAATGCGCGTTCGCCTTTCTAATGTGCGTTCGCCTTCCTAATGCGCGTTCGCTTTTCCAAGGCATATTCCATTATAATGTGCGTTCGCCTTTCTAATGTGCGTTCGCTTTTCTAATGCGCGTTCGTCTTTCTAATGCGCGTTCGCTTTTCCAAGGCATATTCCATTATAATGTGCGTTCGCCTTTCTAATGTGCGATCATCTTTCTAATGCGCGTTCGCCTTTCTAATGCGCGTTCGCTTTTCCAAGGCATATTACATTCTAATGCGCGTTCGCCTTTCTAATGTCACTTTTCCAAGGCATATTACACTCTAATGCGCGATCGCCCCTCTAATGCACGTTCGCTTTTTCAAGGCATATTACCCATTAGAATGCCTTTTCGCTCAAACAATGACTTTTCACCACCTTCAGGGTCGCGCTAATCTTTCGCTCTTTTTAACGCAAAAACCACCTTTCGCTCTTTTATAAATCGCGTTATGCCTTTTTGCTCCTTTTTCGCTAAAATTACCATTGCGAAGTTAGGCGAAAAGGGTTTAGCGATAGCTCGCGGAAACGGTTTCGCCATTCGTTAATGCTACCTTTATAAATAGCGTTAACTGTCTTTTTGGCGAAAACCCATGCGAAAAGCGAATGCGAAAACATTTTGCTACTTTTCGCTCTTTTATAAATATGCCCCATAGTGACACATAAAGTTTAGATCTTTGTTGAGTCCAGAGTCCAGAGTCCCAAATTTTTGTATAAGTTTACATTCCCATTCTAACCTTTCCTTGTGGGATCTCAAATTTCCCATAAGCACTGTGACTTTTAGGTCTTTCAGGCTGTGTCCTTGGCTGCAGGACTGAAAAATAAAAGAGTTATTACATGTTAATATTTAGAACATCACATGGATAAGGAAAATCCATTTTAATAAACAAGGGGCTGCCCAGTCCTCATAAATACTCATAAATGGTAAGAGTATCACAATGTGGGGGCAACAGTGTCATTATTCTAGGACACCATTACAGGTTTGGAACAGGCCACCCCCTACCTTCCCTCTAAATAAATAGTGTTATTGTGCATTCAGGCTAAACCTCTTAATCATATTTACATATCATTTATTTAAGTTAGGGCACAAAGGGCCATATTTATAAACCCACGGTATAGCTTTTTAGCGATACCGCAGGTTAGTTAATTTACGATCGTGGTCATACAACAGTAAACTAACACAATGGTATTCTATGGTGATCGTAAATCTACGATTTTGTTATCGTAGATTTACAATCAGTTTCGTAAATTTACGATACCCATCGTTAAAGTTACGGTATCGCTAATAAGCGATACCGCGGCTTTATAAATATGGCACAAAGAGCTATTAGACTATAGGGTGGGAAGGTTCCTTTGGTCATTTATGACGCCAATCTTTTATCCAGTGTGAGTTACCTTTAATGTATCTGGATCCTCAAACCATGTATATTGTCCAACTCTGAATTGTGGAGCCATGTAATGGAACAGGTTTGGTCTAGGCAGGACTATTGCAGGTCTTTGGTGGTCTGTGCTATGAAGATTGTGAAGTAGGGTAGGGCGCTGGTAGTCCCAACCCACATCCTGCTCCTCTTCTGGATGAAGTTCATCCCTAGCCTCTTTACCTTGATTTTCAGGTGCGGTACCCCCACACCAAGAGGAACCAGAGGAAGATACAGAGTAAGTTTGATCAGAGAGATAGGATAGAATAGTATGCTGCTTAATGCCGAATGCCCAAAGAGTGAAGTATCTGCATTAGGAGGGAATGATTGACTGTGTCGAAAGCAGAGGAGAGGTCAAGGAGGATAAGAATAGAAAAGTGACCATTGGCCTTTGCAACCTGCAGATCATTTTTAACCCTTCACAGAGCCGTCACGGTGGAATGCGCATCATTCTATCAGTAAGAGAGAGAGACCGGGCGGTAGTTAACTAAATAAAAGGGGTCTAGTGAGGGCTTTTTTAGTATGGGCTTAACATGGGCATGCTTAAAGATGGAAGGAAAAATTCCAGATGTAAGGGTGGTGTTGAATATGTGGGTGAGTATAGGGGTAAGCACGTGATTACAGTGCTCCAGGCGAGAGACTTCTGAATGGGTCACAGCAGCAAAAGATCCAAGAATAGCTGAGGGAGTTAAAGGCAACATAATCTGAGAGTCATCCCGAGGACCAGAGATCTGCATGCAGATGGACTCCACTTTATGTTGAAAGTAATGCACAAAGTCCTGGGGAGAGTGTGGAGAAAGGAGAGGATCAGGGGGAGAGGGGCGCAGAACTGAGTTAAAGGTGGAGAACAGGCGACATGGGTTAAATTTGTTGTTATGTAAAGTTTCCAATAGTAGTTCTGTTTTGCCAGCAGGAGCCCAGAGCCGAGACATTGCAGCATGAACTTGTAAGTCAGCCTTTGTATGGAACTTTCTCCACGCAGGTTCATCAGCAGGCGTGCACCTGCGTATAAAACGGGAAGTGGGGTTGAGCCACGGACGAGGATTAGAGGCCCCTCATCTTAGGGAATGCAAGGGGGCAAAATAGTCTATCGTGTTAGTCAGGATAGAATTATAGGAATTAGCAAGCAAGTCAGGGTCATCAACTGTCAAAAGGGAGGAGAGACTAGAGGACAGGGATGAGGCAAGTGCCGGAGATCTATGGATCTAGTTTTATGGACAGACGCACAAGATGGAGGGGCAGGAGGAAGAAGAGGGTGTTGAGCCTGAAAAGTATTAGATGATGATCAGAAAGCATGAAGGGGTTAGATTGAAAAGACGAGACAGAGGCTTTTAGTGAACACTAGATCCAGGAAGTGGCCATCCTTGTGAGTACTAGCGTTAGTCTATTGCTGAATATCGAACAAGGATGTTAAGTGTAGGAAGCGAGAGGGCCAGGAGAGGGAGGAGTCGTCAATGTGACAGTTAAAGTCCCCGATAGGAAGAACTGGACAGTCAGCAGAAAGGAAGAATGTAAGCCAAGTTTCAAAGTCAGAGAGGAATGTGGCCGGAGTCACTGTAGACGACGGTCTTTACACCACAGCTACTATATATAATATATATATACCATGATGCTGGAGGACGTCCTCCAGCATCATGGTATCTATACTTTTCGGACGGCACCTAGGCAACTTATAGAAAGGAAGAGAGTGCCGAGCCCAACACTGGAAATTATATATATATTTATATTTTAATAATAATAATAAGGGTAAATATATATATATATATATATATATTTATTATTATTATTACAATTATTTTACTGTAATTCTATCATGTTACCATTATTTTGTAAATCTATCCACTATTTCTTTAGATATCCAATCTAAAGCATCTGACATTTCAGCTGTCAATCATGTGCCATATTAATATCATTAACTATCCTCTGTATGGTTTTGCTATAACTGGAATTATAACAGTTGGTATGTATGAATTGCATGGTGGGAAATTCCCTCTCCATCATAGGTATTACCGAGCATGCTTTCCCTCACAGATTAGTCAGGGAAAAGGGATTCCCGAGTCTGAGCAAAGCAAGTACTGGATTGAAGGCATGCAGCAAAACATATCTCAGAGAAAATGCTGTTTACATCTATTTAATTAATTTGGTTTGAAGAGTTCTTTCTATTTGCTGATCAAAGCAAGTCCAACCCCAAAATGTTTTTTAAGTATATAAATGGTAAAAAGATGAGGACTGAGAATGTGGGCCCATTAAATAATGGGGCTGAGATGGTTATAGATGATGCTAAAAAGGCTAATCTGCTAAACCGTTTTTTTACATCAGTTTTTACTGTTGAGAATCCTTGTCCTTATAGCAGGGATTGTAATAATACGCAGGGCAGAAATGAAGAGTATTCACATTGGCTAACAGAGGATATGGTACGGAAACAATTAGACAAAGTTAATATTAATAAAGCCCCAGGACCAGATGGATTGCACCCTAGGATTTTAAAAGAGCTTAGTTCAGTTCTATCTAGACCACTGTTTCTCATCTTTTCAGATTCACTTTGGTCTGGGGATGTGCCGCTGGATTGGAAAAAAGCCAATGTAATACCAATATTCAAAAAAGGTAGTCGTTCACAGCCTGGTAACTATAGACCTGTAAGCCTAACATCAGTGGTAGGGAAAGTGCTGGAAACTTTGTTACGGGATCATATCCTTGACTTTGTCTCCAGAGCTCATCTTATTAGTAGTAGTCAGCATGGATTTATGAGAAATAGATCATGCCAGACAAATTTAATTGGTTTAAATTTGAGGGAGTTAAAGGCAACATAATCTGAGAGTCATCCCGAGGACCAGAGATCTGCATGCAGATGGACTCCACTTTATGTTGAAAGTAATGCACAAAGTCCTGGGGAGAGTGTGGAGAAAGGAGAGGATCAGGGGGAGAGGGGCGCAGAACTGAGTTAAAGGTGGAGAACAGGCGACATGGGTTAAATTTGTTGTTATGTAAAGTTTCCAATAGTAGTTCTGTTTTGCCAGCAGGAGCCCAGAGCCGAGACATTGCAGCATGAACTTGTAAGTCAGCCTTTGTATGGAACTTTCTCCACGCAGGTTCATCAGCAGGCGTGCACCTGCGTATAAAACGGGAAGTGGGGTTGAGCCACGGACGAGGATTAGAGGCCCCTCATCTTAGGGAATGCAAGGGGGCAAAATAGTCTATCGTGTTAGTCAGGATAGAATTATAGGAATTAGCAAGCAAGTCAGGGTCATCAACTGTCAAAAGGGAGGAGAGACTAGAGGACAGGGATGAGGCAAGTGCCGGAGATCTATGGATCTAGTTTTATGGACAGACGCACAAGATGGAGGGGCAGGAGGAAGAAGAGGGTGTTGAGCCTGAAAAGTATTAGATGATGATCAGAAAGCATGAAGGGGTTAGATTGAAAAGACGAGACAGAGGCTTTTAGTGAACACTAGATCCAGGAAGTGGCCATCCTTGTGAGTACTAGCGTTAGTCTATTGCTGAATATCGAACAAGGATGTTAAGTGTAGGAAGCGAGAGGGCCAGGAGAGGGAGGAGTCGTCAATGTGACAGTTAAAGTCCCCGATAGGAAGAACTGGACAGTCAGCAGAAAGGAAGAATGTAAGCCAAGTTTCAAAGTCAGAGAGGAATGTGGCCGGAGTCACTGTAGACGACGGTCTTTACACCACAGCTACTATATATAATATATATATACCATGATGCTGGAGGACGTCCTCCAGCATCATGGTATCTATACTTTTCGGACGGCACCTAGGCAACTTATAGAAAGGAAGAGAGTGCCGAGCCCAACACTGGAAATTATATATATATTTATATTTTAATAATAATAATAAGGGTAAATATATATATATATATATATATATTTATTATTATTATTACAATTATTTTACTGTAATTCTATCATGTTACCATTATTTTGTAAATCTATCCACTATTTCTTTAGATATCCAATCTAAAGCATCTGACATTTCAGCTGTCAATCATGTGCCATATTAATATCATTAACTATCCTCTGTATGGTTTTGCTATAACTGGAATTATAACAGTTGGTATGTATGAATTGCATGGTGGGAAATTCCCTCTCCATCATAGGTATTACCGAGCATGCTTTCCCTCACAGATTAGTCAGGGAAAAGGGATTCCCGAGTCTGAGCAAAGCAAGTACTGGATTGAAGGCATGCAGCAAAACATATCTCAGAGAAAATGCTGTTTACATCTATTTAATTAATTTGGTTTGAAGAGTTCTTTCTATTTGCTGATCAAAGCAAGTCCAACCCCAAAATGTTTTTTAAGTATATAAATGGTAAAAAGATGAGGACTGAGAATGTGGGCCCATTAAATAATGGGGCTGAGATGGTTATAGATGATGCTAAAAAGGCTAATCTGCTAAACCGTTTTTTTACATCAGTTTTTACTGTTGAGAATCCTTGTCCTTATAGCAGGGATTGTAATAATACGCAGGGCAGAAATGAAGAGTATTCACATTGGCTAACAGAGGATATGGTACGGAAACAATTAGACAAAGTTAATATTAATAAAGCCCCAGGACCAGATGGATTGCACCCTAGGATTTTAAAAGAGCTTAGTTCAGTTCTATCTAGACCACTGTTTCTCATCTTTTCAGATTCACTTTGGTCTGGGGATGTGCCGCTGGATTGGAAAAAAGCCAATGTAATACCAATATTCAAAAAAGGTAGTCGTTCACAGCCTGGTAACTATAGACCTGTAAGCCTAACATCAGTGGTAGGGAAAGTGCTGGAAACTTTGTTACGGGATCATATCCTTGACTTTGTCTCCAGAGCTCATCTTATTAGTAGTAGTCAGCATGGATTTATGAGAAATAGATCATGCCAGACAAATTTAATTGGTTTTTATGAAGAAGCTAGTAAGAAGTTAGATTCAGGCACAGCAGTGGATGTGGTACTGTATACTTGGACTTTGCGAAAGCTTTTGATACTATGCCACATAGGCGACTAATGTATAAACTGAGGACTGTTAGAGGGGCTTGAATATGCAGGCAGGTTAGACAAGTTAGGGCTGTTTACATTGGAGAAGCGACGTTTGCGTGGGGACATGATAACCTTATACAAATATATTAATGGGCCATACAATGAACTCTCTGGTTCATTGTTTACTAATAGGTCATATCAGAGGACTTGTGGACATCCCTTAAGGTTGGAAAAAAGAAGTTTCATCTTCAGGTTAGGAAAGGTTTCTTAACAGTGAGAATGGTGAAACTGTGGAGCTGTCTTACAGCAGAAGTGGTAATGGCAAGTTCATTGAATAGCTTTAAAAAAGGCATGGATAAGTTTCTTAAACTAAAAAATATTAAAAATTACTGGCATTAATGCATATAGATCTTGTTGATCCAGGGATACTTTCCGATTGCTGTTTGGAGTCAGCTTTTTAGCTGGTTTTTTTTTTGCCTTCCTCTGGATCAACTGTTAGGTAGGGTTAAAAAAAAAAAAAAAAAAAAAAGAGGGTGAATAGGTTGGACTAGATGGACGTATGTCTTTATTCAACCTCAATTACTATGTTACTATTTCTTCTTCTTCTGTTTTATTCTTATGCTTTTTTGGACTGTATCTCCTCCCACAGTTATTAAGCTAGAGCAGCGGGGCATATAGGAGTGTGCTATTACCTAGCTAAGGAATCCACAGAAGAGTTACAACTGTATTGATGAATTTTGGGACATTTTCCCCCTAAAGACTATAATGGGTACAATCCTCAAATGTGGATGTTTAGAGGTTTAAGGTTCATGTGATCAGAACTGTTAGTTTTATGGTCATAAAGACAAACACTAATACTCCCAACCAACACACAGGCACAGGTACACCCACCTACTGACCTACCCCTCCATTCCTGCGCTAGCCATACTTAAAGGGCAACTAAAGTAAATATTTTTGACCAATTATCAAAAAAGTTACTTTTTTTTAACCCCCAACATGACAAAGGTCACACTTCTACTGACCTATCCTTTCATTCCTCTTGCAGACATACATGGTAACTATAGTCAAAAATGTTTTGATCAATAATCAAAAAAAGTTTGTTTTTAACCCCCCAAACCAACACAGGTACACATACCTACTGACCTACCCTTCCATTCCAGTGGCAGACATACTTAAAGGGTAACTATAGTAAAGACACCAGTGTCCTCTTTCATTGCCATAGCAAGATTACTAAGTTTTAAAACTTTCACACCTTACCTTCCAAAATGTAGTTTTTCAAACCAAATTGAAAGTTTATACTTAAACTTTCCCTTTCTAGTTATAGATTAAGAGGAGGCAAAGTAATCTTTTTAGGTTTACATAAGTGACAGAGGTTTTCACCCTATCACCCACTGTGATCTGCAAATTGCCATATAGTCTAGGTGCAAGAGATTTGCACACTTCTTTAAAGGGCAACTGTGGTCTCAAAACAAGTTAGGGTTAAATGAAAGCCTGTGGTATTTCCTTTACACTGAGCCAACAATCACATCTCTGGCTGGAGCCTGTGAGAAATTACATTAGGGGGAATGTTAAAACTTCCTGCTTCCAGTAGGTTGAGTGGCATCACTTGACCGCTGCCGGCCCTTTTTTCCCGGGGGAGAAGCATGCTCAGTTAAGACTTATTGCTGGGAAAATCAAGAAGTACCTGATGAAAAAATTGACAGTTGAGAAGGGGAGCCTATTAATGCAGACAGGCTGGTCACATGATTACAAGCTGGTCACATGGCTAAAAACAGGAAGAGTTCAACCAGGAAGTTACATTGCTGAACCTTTCCAGCAATAACTTCTCACAAATTTTATGTAGAGATGTGATTTAGGTTTTATTTTGAAGGTACGATTGAAGGCTTTTTATATACAGTAATTCTTACTAGTTTGGAAGAATTTGAGACCATAGTTAACCTTTAAGGGCAACTGTGGGTAAGGGTAAATAAAAGCCTGCAGTCTTTCATTTAAAATAAGCTCTGGATCACATCGCTAGCTGCAGACTGTGTGGCGGCAGAGGCTGGTCACATGACTTCAAGCTGGTCACCTGGCTGAAAACATAAAGTATTCAAGCAGGAAGTAATATTGGTGAACCTTTCCAGCAATTACTTTTTTTACCTAAAGATGTGATTTAGGGCTCCTTTTGAAGGTACGATGAAAGTTTTTTTTTTATATAACGCAAACTTTGGAGACCACATTTATCCTTTAAAATGTATCAAATATTTATTGTTTATATTTTTTTAATATATTGTTTATATTTATTTATTATTGTGTAGACCTGAGGAAGGGGGCAAGTAGCTCCCAGAAACATTGTATATGTATAGACTGCACAATAACTATTTGATACACTTTAAGTAGTGTGCATTTCTCTATATTGTTTTTTCAGTTTACTTACCCTTATATCATGTGTGTCAAAGCAACAGTCAGTCACCTGGATTTACCGAGAGCCACAATCACTAGCCCTGGGCAGATCGCAAACTGGCGTTACCACTTATGTGACTGTAATGTCAACATTGAATTCTACCGCATCGCCTCCCCTTAAATCATCACCAGTCTTTTATAGTTACTATTCTTTTCAGGCTTGTCCCATATCCCTCCCATTAAATGTTTTCCCCAGATTCACATACACCACATCTGCGTAGATATAACACCAGTGTAGGAAACCAGAGACAATATTTATAAAAGATTGCTATTGGTTAATACCGATATTGAGCTTTTTTACCTGACGATCAGCATTTTATGACCGTGTGTTATTTTGCAATTCATTCTATAATTAAATTATACATTGAATTCAATTAATAATAACACCTGCAGCTGTCAATGGACCAATACCATGCAGAAGGAAAACAAGTTGTTGTGCAATTCCAATCTAGTTGGTAACATAATCACATTCTGTCGTGAACCACAAAACATGACATTATGACTGTTGTTTTCGCTAGAAATTCTGTTACAGGCAGTTGGCTAGCACCTTTCCCACTGAACCCAGTAATAGTTAATAATGTACATATACGATTATTATATTCTTTATAGGAACAAAAAAATATGCATTTTCGTTAAAAACAAATCAGTCATTTCAGACCACATCTTTAATATTCCATTTGTTCTTTATTTTCTGTGAAATATAAAAAGGTGGAAATAAAAATATTAATAAACTCTATCAATAGCATATTGCCGTTCACACGACTTGCATGAAGGGCTTTTTGAAACACTGAGTTAAAACACAAGCTACCATTGCGAAACGTAAAAGGAAATGAAACAGAACAGTTTGGGGATAAAATTAGCAGCTGACAAACGTTTTTTTTAACACTTTCAGTAATTAAAGCAGTAAGTGATGGATTTATCTTAAATTCTCTATTTACAATGTTTCCCTATACATAAAATGCATTTAAAATTTCTGCACACCCTAGCACAAGAGCTGTTTGCTGAAATATATACAAAATTTACAAAAATGTGTACAGGTCCTTGTTACCATCTATTTATTCTATTAACCCTTAAATACCAGAGAGGCCAGCAACACATTGTAGGCTTCTCCATCAAAATCAGATCAGAACAATATTCAGACACAAACAACTTTCAAAAAGTATTTTGGCAATTACAGATAGATTCTTTCTAATCGCATGAGGAAATTCACATACCCATGACTGGTATCCAATATAATGCCAGTCAATTACAGTACTGTCGGTGAAAGTATAAATTCTAATTGAATATTCCTTGAACTCCAGAATAAAACATACACATTGAGGTGTATTTTGATCTTACAAACCTTTAGATGTGGGTCCAACATCTTGGCCTTCAATTCCAGTTATTATATTTTCTGCTGAAGGATTCAGAAAACAACATAAAGCAGAGAGTAGGACTGATTTTAGAGCCCAAATAAATATTAAGGATTTGAGCAAAACAGAGTAGGGTGATGGTGGAACTTGTCAGGATGTGGAACATTTTTTAAAGGTTCTACAACCAATCAGCTTTGCATTTGAAGGCCAGATTGTAATCTTTAAAATGGACTGGACCCATGAAGTCTATACAGGGCAGGTGGCAAGTCTAGATCCTTCAACTCCTATAAACAGCAACTCCTAGAGTCCCCATAGGATGTCTGCGGGCTTTGAATATAATGTGTCTGATTAACATTCAATATAAAACATATTAAAAACTATTTAAAAATGTGCAACAAATAATAAACCTACAACGAACAAGGTTGTAGAACAAAAGCAAGAAAGGCAAATGTCCACAATTAGCATGATCCTTTCCAGATGTGCTACACATTGTTTTATATAAAAACTACCTTACAATCCTCTATATGTGTACAAAAGGTTCTCAGCATTAACCTCAAAGGCAGCAGCATTAGGTGCTTTTCCCTTACGCAATTTTATTTATTTTTAGGTTGTTTAGTGGTTTTAGCAAAACATCAGCAGTTCTATTTAGGACACCGCTTCTTATGCATTTCGTGCAGCAATCAATATTTACATTGCCCTTCTGGAGCCAAAATCCCTTACTCTGTGCCCTTGTTTAAGCTGATACCAGTAGGACCACATTGTAGAAGTGTATATCAGTTTTACAGAGGTAGGAGGAAGCTCACTCTCACAAACACCATTATCTGCATTTAAAAAGTTAAGCATTTTCAGAAAAGATTGCATTGCAGGTTGCAGTAGTGTGTGCATTAAGATAACAGAATGATATGCAATGACTGTACATGTATATTATTTCTTAGATGTATGTCACTGTGTTATCACTAGATGTAAACTGTTGGTAACAATACAATTACATTTTACTCTTGGCTCTTGAATATTATATCAAATTTAATACCAGGGAAACATCTATGGTATTTCAGTGCTAATAAAATATTTTCAGTATTCCACTATCACACCAGTTGGTGGAGCTGAGTTTTAAGTGATGATAATTTGTGGCTTTGACCTTGGAGGATTGCAGCATTGAATGAGTTACCCTGAAGTTTGTGACCAGGATTCTTGCACTGACCTGGTAACACGTAGCACTAAATGTGCCCCTGAATTTAAACTGTACATTCACATAATAACATCTATCGACTGTATTGGAAAAGAATGCCCCATTCAACTTACATTTAATCTATGCTACAGGGTTAACATCTTGCAGGATCAGAAAAATATACATGAAAGTTAATCTATGAAATACATTTAATGCAAACTACCAGATTGTGAGGTCTGTAGTATGAGTTAGAGTCCATAAATATAAAACTACAATATTAAAATAAATAAATACCAGCAAACCACTTGTCATCTCCAAGTATGAACAACACATCTCTTTCAGTTCTTTGCTCATAGATTGGGACCAAATTAAACAAATGGCACTGAGAGTTGTTGAGGGAGAGTAATCATTCTCTGTGATATAGGTGAGGTGAAGAATTTGTCAATATATTTCATGTGTCATTTCCTATTCTGTTATTTCGCTACATGATATATCAAGAGTATCTTATATAATACTGTATATATAATCAAGCTCTGTAATAAACAGACGGTCCCAGTCTTTTAGCAGATATTTTCCGAGGCTGGAGTTGTATCTTATAACAGTTGAAGGTCTAGAGTTTGCCATCCATCTACAACATCACCCACCTGTCCTTCTGTAATCTTACGATACAACAAATCTGATGGTTCATCCAGGTAAGGAGACATTGGTTTACAACTACCATTAACCAGTATGGTTATTGGATTAGTCTACATTTCCCACACATATAAATCAACACTTAACCTATTAATTAATGTGCTAAACACACTAACTCTAAATGCCTAGACTAGTATTTGCATAATCTTTCTGCAGCTCTGTACACTGGAAAAGTGAAATGCAGCATTTTGAACCTTGAAAAATACACTATGGCAAAGCTAATTTATTAGAAACTTCTAGCTGACTTTAATAGTCCTCATTCACTAAACAGTGAGCATTATTAGTGTCCTGAATTTTCCATTTATAAAAAGTCTCAGTTGTATATTAAGTACCTTATTGTACGTAAGCCATATATTTTTTTATTACCATGACACATACTTATTAATCCTTTACACCCTGGTTGTCAAATTAGGGTGTTTTTATTGCACTGTATGTTACTTTATTTACTTTAGAATGTCAAAAAAAGGCATAAATTAAGAGCAATATCTCTTTGAGCTACTATTTGCATGAACCAATCACAAGGACCTGAAGCTAGAACTGTTTAGTGAATATGGCCAATGTTTTATATTTACACACATATTTTAAATACAGTTATACCAAAGAAGACAAACTGTGACATTAAGTGCATGTATGGATTTTAGCTACACAAAATTATAACAATTCTGGCTTAAGACATCCACACTACACTTACCATGTACTGATGCACTGTTATTTCAGTTATACATATTATGCATTTATTTTGCTTCACAATCACTCTGCCTTTTGTATGATTACCCATTTAATGAAGACCTGGAATGTTAGAATTTTTTTTTAAAACTTAAATGCTTTTATCTAAAAATTGTTGGGAACTTGCTGTACCTCCATCTTTTTCCCAAGGTGCACTTTTTCTAACCATAAAAAAAAGATTGAAGAGTGTTTTTAAGATATTATTAAAAATATAGGTGCTTAGGTCCTCGTTAGAAGGGCAATCATTTTAATGTATTACTAGACTTCAGTTACATATATATGTTTTAGGATTTTCAAGAGATCTTTTTGATAATCTTAATTATTCCTTATTATATTTGAATTATTTCATGTTTTATTTCTCTGTTTGTCAGCATTATTTAGTATTGGAATAAAGATGAAGAGTGTGACTTGTGCATCAGGTAAATTCTTAACTTACAGTATTTCTTTTTTTTTTATTTTGCAACCAACTGATGCATGGAATCTACCAGGGATTATTAGCATTTGTCAGATGGCAGCAATAGGGAAACCATTTGACTGATGACAAAATGCATAGCAACAAAACATTAAATATTTCAAAATATACAGGTCTTATACATCTCTCTGTAAATCTTGTCCAAGCTCTGCCCCCACCTCCATCTATCCAATGGGAAGAACCGCTTCTAACAGAAAGTGTCTTCCGATTGGTTAGGGGGGTGGAGCAACAACACAACTGTTTTCCTTTAAACTCCTGCAGCATTAGAACATGGCAATGCCATGTTTCCATTTAATTTTACTGACTTCAGTATTGAAGCAGGAGTTAAATTTAACATACAGTTAACAAAAAATAAGGCACTATATTCAGCCATGATCTGACTCATTGTAATTCATTAGTTAGTACCTGTATTAAAAGGAATGATTTACCAGTTTAATTTACTGCATTATTAAAAACGAATACAATACAAATATGATATATACAATAAATGTCCTTACATAAAGACATATCAACAAATCATTTATCATCGTTTGGTAGTGGAAATACTTGCATATGGTATTTAAATAGGTATATAAAGGTTTCTGTAGCAAACATAGTAAGAATGTTAAGACAGGCATCATTTTCCCCCCAAAATAATTCATCATTTTGGGATGGAATGGGAAATATACCCTGTTTATAAGAATAATCTTCTTGTTATGTATTAATGTATTAATGAATAAAGGCATAGATGTTCCAAACTCAGGCGTTACACTGATAAAAGGACTCTCCTTTTAAGCCTTTACGGGCATGTCCACCCCCAAAATATTTGTAGAAAACATCCAAACCCTATATCTGTTTTGCTTGTAAAAGTGCATCTAAAGTGAGTTATTGATCCCGATCAAACCCGCAATCTCCCGACTTTATAGAGTGCAGTGAAGTCTCACCAAATCTTCCACTACACTCACCAGAGCTATAGAACTTCAATCGAGCTGAATAACTCACTTAACATGCTACTGGGCTCTGTAAGTAAAACAGATTTAGGGTTGAGGGGGGTTTGTTCTATACACACTAGAAAAATATAATGGTGGGGGCATGCACTTTAATTGTATAAAAAAAAAACAGCCACATTGGTTCTGTGAATAGTACAGATGAACTGCAGTATGGGAAAATATACCCTTTGAGGAATGCAAAGTTATGGCTTCCATTCTTAATAAAATGGTCACCTTAAAGAGAAAGGATATTTGATGTTCAATCAGTAATTGATTTTGGAGCTGTTAATCACTGCTACATTTAAAATGAATTTTATTAAAAACTGCCTATCTAAAGAAAGAAAAATGCATGCTGGTATTGTTTCATATTCACAATCATAAATTCCTGACTGTAGCAATGTCTCTTAAGTTATCTTGCCACAATGGAAATAAAAAATTCAATAGACTGACAAACGTTTCAGAGATTTTGTTGCCAGTTAGTAATAAAAAATAATTGTTTTGGAAATTAGAAAAACTCAGATAAAATTTGTCTTAGAATTCCCTTCTTAGACCTAAATGAATGGGCAGACACAAGCTACCTTGTGTATGACCACTCCTTGGCCCTGGTGTTCATAAAGCAACACAAAAAAGCAACATATTTTCCCAGAGTAATCACCTCTTCTTAGCTGCCCTAACTCATGCCAGTGTTTATATTTGAAATACTCAAAATCTAGACTTTCATTCTTTAGATTTCTTCTCACATTTACGTTGTCTGTACACACGGCATACTCTGACCCACTTCTGCTGAGAATACAGTATAAACAGACTTTCTCAGCTGAAAATTTAACGCTTTAATCTATCTAAGGAAGTCCACAACCATAAATAATTCAAGTCAAACTTTCACCTGTTTTCATGATTTAACATCCTTTTAAGACTCTCGCCTATAGATTTAGTCATCTTTGCAGAATCACTTTGACTTCTCGAAAGAAAAATAGACTAATCCATACACCGATCAGGGCTGCTGGAAAACTCTACTCTCTTACATGACTCACCAATAAGCAACAAATTATCTACAAATAATTCCCTTCACCACTCGGCACTTTATTTTCTAGACTGTAATAGAAATTGAAATTAAAGCCCCAGCATAGCATACAATTCAGAAGCAGGCAGTTACCCCCCTTCATTTGTGTCTGCATTTGACTGACTCTCCTCAGGAGAGGGACCTCATTCTCATACACACACACACACACAAACACAAATAATGCATTTTTATTCATTTTACATTTCCTATAATAACCTCAATTTCCAATAATTGTCTGATATCACTGAAATGTAAACATCACAAACTTTCCATGTGTACTACTATACTAAATTGATTGGGTTTCCTGCTGTTAACAATAGTTATATAAAACTCTTTCTCACTTTTAAATTCTTGCTTTGTGTATACAATGACATTGGGTATCTTTGTGTATATGTTTCACTTGTCTCTGTGTGTCTGGCATAAATAATGTCGTGGTAAAGCAGGAGTTGTAATCCATTAACAGTGGAAATGCAACACCTCTGACATTCCTGCATAAGACTCTAGGTAGCTGTATTGGAATTATTGCATTATGATGAGTATTCCACTGGGATTCTCCATGCATATGTATCTGTTTTGACCATTTAAGTCAAGTTTTTGTTTATTTTAAGCTAGTGTTCTTCATAGGTCTTTATAATGGAATGTGATTGTCTGCCCTGATATCTCTTAAACGTATTGGTAGAGGAAACTGTAACCATGTTTTAATAGCACCTTAGTAATTAATATGTTGGTAATCAATGTTTCATTAGTGATTGTCAGAGCACAGCTGCGAAGCTTGTAAACTGAAAGAAATCCACCGCTCTGTATGTTAGATTTGTTGCTTGTGGCCAAAAAGTCACTTTCAATTCTTACAGCGCTCAATTGATCACCACATTCCAGAAATGTATGAACACCTCATCAGGGGGAAAGAAGAATGAAGATTGTAAGGACACATTCTATGGAAAAATGACAGCTTGTAACAAGGTATTAAAAGAGGAGGGGGGAGTACATAAGATTACAGTATCTCTGGTGTTACTCCCTCAATAGAAAGTTGTTCTTATAATAACAAATTCTGTTTCTTTCTGAATGTTAACACTGTTTATGGAAAAATTAAGGAGGCAAAGAGGGATGGGGAGTAGACATGTTTTTGGGCAAATTATAGTAATTTGTGAAACTAATATCTTGGTAATTCTGAAAGACTATTTTATGTTGTGTTTTAGCAGAACAAAACAGCTCATTTAGAGGCAATTACCTTATGGCTGTTGTGCTGAATTAGGATTGCAGAGACCCAATTAGAATAGATAATAAGACGCCCACTGTCTTTCCTGGGGACTGTAAAGTCTGTGATTTGTAACTTTTTAAATGTATTCAACTATTATCCTATTGCCGTGCAAAGTATTGTACTGAACAAATTCCACTGAAATGCTTGTATTCTTTTGGAACATAGCTAGAATTATACTGTACAAGACTTCTGGCTGGTGGTGTGCTTTACATTTACATTTATTTGGGAATGAAATTTACAGGTTAATGAACACTTTTGTTGCTCAGTGCAGTTGGTGTAATTTCCTGGATCACGCAAAACAGTATTTAAAAAAAACCCAAAAAACAGTGTATCGATGATTTAATTGCAGGCAACGCTATTTCTAAAATGTTCAAGTAAATAAATAAAAATAAGGAGACATAAAAGCCATAATGCCAATTTCCATGTTTCCATAGCCTCATATGTAAAGCTTTAAATTTAACCCACTGTTGGCCCCACTTACCTTTCTCCTCTGCTACTTATAGTTCTCCTGCAGTGCCTAGTCAAAGTCCAGGAAACAGAAGAGTAGGAGCCTTCCTGTGTTTGAAAAGGTTTTTTCCCCTTCCCTGTCCTCCTGGAGAACTCTGGCATGCACCGGGGGCCCTTTCCCACCCCCTGGATCCCTCGTCTGTTCAGAGATAGTGTACAAAATAAACTCCTTTCTGTATTGTAAGGCCCCCCCCAGCCGCCATGTTTAAATTTAAAAGAAAAAATGCCATTAAACTTACTTCGATAAAGGAACAAAATGGAACAAATCTCTTAACTGTGTGCAAACAAATTTGTGTTTATTATAACATATTTGGCACCAAAGTGAGGCTAGAAACACACTCAAACAACAGCTCCTTGATGCGTTTCATGACGGTTGTTACTTTATCAGAGGAATCCCTCTGATAAAGTGACGACCATCACGAAACGTGCCGAACATGTTATAATAAAAACGGATCTGTTTGCACACAGTTGAGAGACTTGTTCCATTTTGTTCCTTTATCTGATAGAGGTTAACCCTCCTGGGAGGTGTCGGTCTTCCAGGGAATTGGAGTCTCCTGTGGTGCCATGCCCGGTGGTAGACATTACAAGGTAGGACACCCTATTTCACGCTTCATTAAACTTACCTACCAGGCCTCGTTCCCTTGGCTAAATCAATAGCCGACAGCTGCCGGCTATTGATTAAAATTGATTAATTCGATCTTATTAGGCATTTTTTTTAATACGTCCTGATTTCTATATTATTACATTCTTAATTATATAATTTGCCTTTGATGAAGACAGGGGAAAATACATTTCATCTCTTTAAATGCATTTAAAACAGGTTTGTGTATGTCTACCACAGGGTAAATAATCAGGCTCCCAAGTGAAATATAATCATCTGTTGTAATAATATTTTGTGGTATTTTCAAAACTTTAATAATTATTGTTACTAACTCAACGGGAAATTTTTAAAAATGTTCAACTTCCCTAAAATTAGGACGGTGATCCAGGATGCAGGATTGTTACATCCTGGATCAAGCAATTAGTGATTATGGGAAATATTTATGATGGCACAGTATTTTAGCAATGGAATGTCACAATGTTAGAAATAATATATATTTGACGCTGGCCAAATAGCACAACGATTAATAAAAGTTATTCTATTGTAACTGCAGTTCCAAATTCCATCTATTACCAGTTATGGTATGGTAAATCTGATGGAAAGAGATTGTCTTACATACCTCAACATTCTCAGGAATACTGCAGTTTTATCAAGATGCCACAAAAAACCTAATCCCTAATAGTCATTAAAGAGGAACTGTGGTCTAAAAATGACTTTAGGTAAATTGATAGGAATTGCTCTCCTGAGAGTTTTTGCAATTTATTTCCATTGTTTATTTTACATAGTTTTGAAGATATTTACATTTTTTTGTGTGATATGGCAGCAGCATCACCAGGTCCCCTGCACTTCCTGCTCTGAAACCTGTTAGTCAATCTGCCCTGTATCTCCTCCTCTTTGCAGCCCATCTGGTCCCTCCCACTCATGGACCCCATAGTCCCTCCAGTTGCAGGCCCCCCATGGCCCATTCCCTTACAGCCCCATGTGGCCCCTCCCACTTTTGGGTGCCATGCCCCCACGGGTGTTGTGGCCCCTCCCACTCGCGGGTACCTAAGCCCCACCCGCTCACAGGTGCAGTGGGCCACTCTGACACCCCCCTACCCCCCCCCGAGAACTCTGCCTGAAAAGGCTATTTTCATGTAGTGAGAAAGAAGGGCTGTAGATTCCCTTACCTTCTCTGCAGCTCCTTCACACAGCAGAGAGGAGGATGGACTTCCTGTCTCCCTCACACACTGAGGGAGTCTGAGGCTGTGCTCGCCAGTGGCACTGTGCAGGAGAAGCCTTAGGAATGTCACATGTCAGCCTCCCACCCATTAACTTTCTGGTCAGTCATTTCTGTGTATCTTGGGCTGTGGAGCACGTAGAGAGGTGATTGATGGCTCATTGTAAAGGTATGAAACTGGCCTTTCATTTAAACTCTACTTGTTTGGAGACCACAGTTCCCCTTTAATTACTATGAAGTGTGAACATAAATTATTGTTATTGTAAGTGAGCTACAACATGGTCTGCCTATCCAGAAATTCTGCAATTTTAGAACTTCTAAACTGTTTAGCAAAGCTTACAAAAAATTTATTTGTCAATAAAAGTGGCTCAGTGGTTAGCACTGATGCCTTGCAGCACTGAGGTCCTGAGTTCGATTCCACCCATGGACATTTCTGCATGTTCTCCCCGTGCTTGCGTGGGTTTCCTCCGGGCACTCCGGTTTCCCCCACAACCATAAAGCCATACTGATAGGTTATCTATGTAAATAAAGTGATTAGACTGTAAGCTCTACGGGGCAGGGCCTGATATGAATGTATACATGTAATTGTAAAGCGCTATAGAAGATGTTGGCGCTATATAAATCCGCAATAATAATAATAATAATAAAAGTTTATTTGCTACCAGTTTCCCTTACATAGGCTGACTGGTGTTTCAATTGACCAAACTACTAGCTTAAGTGGTGGATGGGTTAGCAATTCAATATTTAATATTCCAATAGGAAAGCACCATAAATGGACAATTTCAGTGATCGGTGAGTGTCATTTACAGAGTTAAATGGCAAGTCCAGTCAAAAATAAAGTTTAGCTATAAATGTTAATCACCCCCTAGATTTCACATTACTAATATATTCCAAAGATGCACCTGAAGTTCCTTACCTGAGCCAGTTGCGGCTGACAGTAAAGGCGCGACGTGACATCACATCCAATCACCTGACAGCCGCAACCAGGAAGTGATGCGGCTGTCAGCACAGAAGCCCTCTGCAATTATATTCATCTACACGTGTATGCATATATATATATACATACATTTGCATCCACGTATATAATCCACTGCCATGCTGTATACCCATAAATATACACTATATGTGTATGTATAAAAAACTAAGTGTAATAATCCAATAAATCAATATCACTACCTGTGAAGTGCTTAAAGGGCATGTCCACCCCTTTTCATAATTTTCCATATGTTGTAAGGCTAGTTCCCCAGTCCCAACCGCTATATTATATTGTCAAGAAAGTCCCCCAATTGTTACTTACCTTCCCTCTCTCCTCTGCCGCAATGCCCGGCCTTCTGCTTGCACGGAACTGCTAGCAGGGGACCGGACCGGCAGCCGCGTCTGTGATTGGCTGAGAGGCAGCCAATCACAGATGCGGCTGCCGGCAGTTCAGAACGCCGGAGAAGAGAGGGAAGGTAAGTAAAGACCGGGGGACTTTCTTACAAATATTTTATAGCGGTTGGGGCTGGGGGAACTATCCCTAATATTTGGGAAAGGGGATTTACACTAGGGGGAGGGAGAACAAAACGGGAGGGAGAGGGAGGAATAGGGAGGGGGGAGAGGGAGTGAAGGGCTGCTCTGAGCAAGCCAAAAACCTCTGAGAGGACAGCTCAGAGGCGGAAACAATTTTCCTGGTGGCCAGGCTCCTGGTGGTCAGTTTTTTTAACTTTGGGGGGGATTGCAGGAGAACCATTTGGAGCTGGGATGTAAGTTAAAGGCTATGTCCACCCTGAAAATTTTTTTTTTATATATGGTCCCCCCTGGGCTCCCAGCCCCAACCGCTATAATTTTTTTTTTAGAAAGCCCCCAAACTCTACTTACATCCCCTCGATCCTCCGCCGCGCTCCCGGCCCTCTGCTTGCAAGGAAATGCAAGCAGAGGGGCGGGACCGGCAGCCGCGTCTGTGATTGGCTGAGCGGCAGCCATCACAGACGCGGCTGCCGGCAGCTCACTTCGCCGGAGGAAAAGAGGAGAGGTAAGTAAGAGTTTGGGGAGCTTTCTAAAAAAAAAAAATATGCGGTTGGGGCTGGGAGACATGGGGGAAATGATTACTTAAGGGGTTTTATGCTAGGGGAGGGATAGTAGAACGGGGGAGAGGGAGGGAGAGGGAGGGGGAGGGAGGGGGGAGAAGGGCTGCAGTACGCATGGCAAAAATCTACCTGAGGCCAGCTAGCAGGCAGTGTCCTATATGGACTCTGCTAGCCTCCTGGTAGTCATTTTTGGGACTTTGGGGGGGGACTACAGGAGAACCCTATGGAGCTGGGATGTGAGGTAAGGATTAAACTACACTACATGGTGGGGCCAGTAGTTGGGGGATTATAGTTTTGGGGGTGGACATGCCCTTTAAGGATTTTTATACACTACACAGTGGGGCCAGTAGTGGGTTAAATTTTAGTTTTGGGGGTGGACATGCCCTTTAAAAAAGGTGGCGCCTAGGTGGTGAGGAACAGGGTCAGGTAAGAGACTTCAGGGGCATCTTTGGAACATATTAGCAATGTGAAAGCTAGGTTTGGGGGAGTGATTATTATTTATAGCTAAACTTTATTTTTGACTGGACTTGCCCTTTAAAATGTATTCTCTATACAGTTTACATGTATGACCTATGTTTATTGTATTTTCTATACAGTTTGCATGTATGACCTATGTTTAATGTATTCTCTATACAGTTTGCATGTATGACCTATGTTTAATGTATTCTCTATACAGTTTGTATGTATGACCTATGTTTAATGTATTCTCTATACAGTTTGCATGTATGACCTATGTTTAATGTATTCTCTTTACAGTTTGCATGTATGACCTAATCTGTAAAAAATATAAACTATTCATGTATGCAAAAATAATGAAATGCTATGTAATGTCCCAGCAGTAAACACAGTTTTGTTATAGGATATTATTATTCTTTTTGCAGACTAATGTAAATTATGAAGAGTTTCTAAAAATATGTTCTCCAAAAAATAAAAATATTTTCAAGAAAACACAAATCTAACAATAAACTACATTCAGGCGATTCCCTGTAAGGAGGCCATTAGCTACAGTGTTCAACAGCAACAGTGCAACTTTTAGTGACAGCTACCTCATAGATCAACCACTATCAACCAAAGAGGACCATGGGTAACAGATATAGAGAAATATGCTATATTTGCTGCTTAATACTCCATCTCCAAACAGATGTTATAGGCACACACATTATCTTTCTGTGGCTGCCTAACAACTGTGCACATCTGCCAAATTTATTAACTTGCTTCATGGTATTCTACTTCACTGAATGAGAGGAATATGTTGTAAAAGTATTTCCTAATCAATGGAAATAGTATGCCTAATCTGTGTTGATGCGTGAGGTCTACATGTTACAGAGCAACCTGGCCAGTGGTCTATGGTTACTATGAGGGACAGCTGAAGGGCACACATTGAATTTCCAAAAGCATCTGTTTAAGGGTAAATATAAGGTATGTTCACCTTATGTGAAGCTGTAACAGATAAACAAACACAATTCCCAGAGTTGTGTACTATCTCCAGGATATCCTATACACAATTTGTTTGCATCTAATCTAAATGTGCAGTGTGATGAATAGTCACTAGGATACTCTAGGATTTTAGTTTGTCTAAGCGATAAAATCTGCAGCTTGTGTTTTTAGCATAAAATTTCACTTATAAAAATGGCTTTACTTTACCTTGATGTAGGAAATGTGGTCTATAAAAAGGATTTAAAAAAAAAATTCTAGCTGTTGATTTAAACTGTGCTAGAATTTGTTATATTCTAAGGATTGTGTGACATATTGACCCTGTTAACATTTGCTTTATATTATTTAAATAATCGTATGTATATAATTAAATGCAGAATGACAGCTTCAGGGAGACAAATGTAAGGGTGGAAGTATTTATAGACACAGTGAACCACATAACACTGTCTGTGGAGAGGGGTGGGATTCCTGGTCCTCAATATGAAAACCTTTGCATGACACAATGTTTATTGTGTGTTAGGCAACATATTATATGTTCAGCCGCACAGTGGCAGAAATATTCTGTCAGGGATATTTTTTACATAATTGACCCCTTATCATCTTTTTAGCCTATCCATTTACCTTCCTGACTGCCACTAGAGGTGCCACTCTCATCCTCATCCTTTAAAAATACTTTCTTACTTGACATTCTGTAATAACCAGAAACTTTTCTGGTAAAGTGCCCCAGTTCTTGGATGACACAGGCACTTTACACATTGTTAAATTCTTTCTACGCACCATATTACTGAGCAGTAGAGATGGACCCGAAACTGAACTGGAATCCTGTTCCGAAGCTGTTTTCACAGATTCGGACTTTACGGATTTCTGACTTTCTCTGATTTTTCTGAATAACAGAACTGTTTTCGAACTTTCTACAAATTTACGGGGAGATTCAATAAAAGTTCTTATTGTTACAAATGATGCTAATATTGCCCCAACCAATCTGATGTTATTTAACATTTGAAAGCGAACATCTGATTGGTTTGGGAAAATTAGCACCATTTTTAACAATAAGAACTTTTATTGAATAACCCTGTTAGAATTTCTAAATCGATTTCTAGAAATCTCGAAAATACTACACAGAATGCTAAACCAGGAAGTGCGTGAGGTTTCCGCTACTGGACAGTGTTTTTTTTAAAGATTTTAGGCACTGATACTTGTTCCCCAAACCATTTGCCAGGTCCCTGAGCCATTTACAGTAAGTTACCATTGGTATTTATATCTTAATTTTAGGAAGAACTCCCATTGACGTCAATGGGTACGCGTGTGGATTTTTGAATTTTTGGATTTTTCAAAGATCCATCTCTACTGAGCAGATCAAACTATGATAAAGTTTGAGAGCAGACCATTGTTTTACCTGTCTGCCATACACTACTTACACAGATTTGACATTCATTCTGAGATGATTGTGAAATTGATTGCAATGTCAAGTGGAGCAACAGTTTTACTTGACGGTGTTCCCGCAATGTTTCCCAGTCTAATCATGTTTGCAATTGTAGTTCTGATTGTTATTAAAATCGCAAGATTGATCAGAAAATGTTTGGGGCAGGGTTCTCAGAATATTGCAGGAACATCGGGAGGTAATTCTGTAGTGTATGGTCAGCTTTACACATTATACTAATGTGCCTATCACTGTATTATAAAGAAGGCATTACTAGTGTATATATAGTAGATAATGCACACCCTACTGTAAACGATAAGGATATTAGATGTTACCGAGGAGTTCCAAGACCATATAAAAGCACGAGGCCACAGGCTGAGTGCTTTTATAAAGGGCTCGGAACTCTGAGGTGACATCTCATATGCATAAAACTTACAGTAGGGAGTGCATTATCTTTTATAATTCACTACTTCTCTACATTAATTTTACTGTCCCTAACCCCAACCCCCTTCCCCCCCACCTTGGCATCCAACCCCCCTTACCCCCCCCCTACGTAGTAGCACGCTGATTATAACATTATTATGTTTCAGTTATCCCCATACAAAAGTACTTAGGGGGTATATTATATAAGAATATTGGATGGTATTTGCTATAGAATAAACATGGCCATACACATGGATGATGTTCAGCAAATCCTATCCATTCCAAAGGGATTTGTTTTTGTATGGCACAAAAACTCCGGATTTGCCCAGAAAAAATATGTCCATAACATCATTATCCATTATTTTTACTAAAGTAGAGGGAGCTGCTAACATTGTAACGTGTGTGGCCAAATGAATGACCAATCCCTGTATAGATTATAGGAATCAGTATCGGTAATGTGTATTTGCGAATCTCAGGAAATTAGCTTACATGAATATTATTCAAAATACAAATGCACTAATGTTTTCTTGTGCATGTTAACCACACGCCTCTTTAAGACTATGATGGCGACAATCAGTCATTTACAATCAATCAGATCCTTAAACATAACAATATATTTGGCGTTATTTTACAGAAAGAAAAAATTGTTACTGTATAAATGTAAACTGTATTTTTAACAAAATAAACTAGTATTAGCAATGTGTAATTCATTATACAGCATAGAGACAGTATGGTCTAAAAACAAAGTCTGCAGAATACAATATTACCCCTGTAAAGCAAGTTCAGTGTAGTCGTTTCTTTGCACTGTATTGCTGGTCACTCTGGCAACAGGGTAAAGAACAATATATTTATATATTAACAAAGTTATAAAGCTTTTCTTTACCATAATGTATTGGAATAATCATTGTTTTTGACCCCTTAAAGCCCCAGAGGGGACCCCAACAGTCCCCTCTGCTCTCGTGAGGACAAAAACATAAAATCTAAAAATCAGAGCAGAGTTTTCTCATTCTAAAGACTTCTGGAAAAAGCCAAGTGCAGAACACTGAAATCAATTGAATGGCTGAATATCTTACCTTGCAGCATTATTGCTAATGCAGTCCCTTTAGCATCAGAAAAATAGATCTAAGATCTTCAAAAAGCTACCAACTGCGTGATTTAGTGTATATAGTAAAGCCAATAGACAACATTAAAAAAAGCAAAAGCAACGGGAAATATCATCCTTGACCATCTGTCTATGCCATTCACATCAGTCAAGTCAGGGATTTTTATTTTGATCTGAGATGCACTTCTCCTTAACCTCCCCTTTTTATGGACAGCATGCCTATCCAAAGTACTTCTGCTGTACATTTCTCTATTGGACATTGGTTTTCGATACTGGATGCTTGCACTGTCATACGAAAACATGGTTCCTCTTGGATCACTGATACTTGTTAATACTTCAGAGCCGCTAACTTCATTTCTTATCTCAAGAGTTGTAAGGAGAATGTTTCCATGTGCATCAACCTGCAGATAAAAACAAGAGTTATTGTTTATGTAGTCATGTGGACAATTTGGTCAGCTTACCATACATACAGCCGATATTACAGAAATACCATTGGATCTGATGTTGTTTTCCTTATATTGTGATGATATTGGTGTAAAAATTACCAGCACAATGCAGACAAACTACCGATGTCAGCATAGCGGTTGGTTGGGACTAATGGAACATTTCTTCCAGTCTGCTCTCATTTCTTTAAGTAGAGGGAGCTGATATGATTGGTCTGTGTCTGATCGATACCCATACAACTAATGGTTTCATGTGTGTGGTTACCACCACATATTGCCAACAGATTCCAACTAGAAAGGGAAAGTTTAAGTATAAACTTTGAATTTGGCTTGAAAGGCCGCATTTTGGAAGGGAATTTGTGTGTTTGGGCTGCAGATTTTAAAACATGCCAATGATGAGGACATTGTTGTTTTTTACTAACCCTTTAAATATGTCACATGCATTAAAGGTAGGTCAGTTGATGTGTGTGTGTATTCATATCAGGTTGGGGGATAAAATACTAACTTTTTTGATGATTGGTCAAAATGTGTTTTTTTGTGTTTACAACCATAAAACTATCTTTTATTGAGAATAAATCTAAATTAGTTTTTTTGACTTTAGTTACCCTTCAAATATGGCTTCTATTGGAATGGAAAGGTAGGTCAGTAGGTGGGTGTACCTGTGTCTGTGTGGGGGGTTGGGGGTATCATCGTTTGAAATTATGACCATGAAACAAACTGTTTTGAAATATCCACATTTGAGGATTGTTACCATTATAGTCTATGGGGAAAAATGTCCCGAAATTCGCAGATAACGCCGTAACGCTTCCGTGGATTCCTTAGCTAGAAGATAGCACACTTCTCCTATACGCACGTCTGTACCAAATTTCATGTTTCTAGCTCAAAAACTGTGGGAGGAGATACGGTCCAAAAAAGCGGAAGAATAAAACAGAAGAAGATGAAAAAGAAGAAGAAATAGAAAGAACAGTAACAGTTTTTCAAAACTGTTGATTATGTCAGGAGATCTGAGCAAAAAAATTATATTATTTCCTATGAATTTTAATCCAACAGTGGACCTCAGAAGACACACAGGAGTAGAAATGTTTGAAACCGGTGATTTTCGCCATTAAATTGTTATATTGCATATTCAATAATTAATAAACCAATTGAATATTCGTAGGTCTGAAAACTTTAAGTTTCGAAAAGTTCCGAGCTACTTTAAAACTGGACTTTTTGAATCAGTCCTTTATTCTCACTATAATATGATCAGCTTTGCTATTTATAAATTAAATTAGATATGAACACCAAATAAGGAAATAATAAGGAGCTATGCCTTACCTTTCATTCTTCAATCAATATCTCAAGAGCCAAGAGCAAAGGTAAGTATATTTCAATGAATGTCTCAGGAGCCAGGGAGATGAAGTTGAAGAATCTTGCATTTCACGCAATCCACCACTGCAGAAATGACAGGTCCCGACCGCTTCCTGGTTCTAATCAACTATAGCGTGCACGCTACAGTTGATTAGAACAAGGAAGCGGTCGGGGCCTGTCAGTGCTGCTGTGGTGGATTGCGCGAAATGCAAGATTCTGCAATCTTCATCTCCCTGGCTCCTGAGACATTCATTGAACAACGGGAGCTAAGACATAGCTCCTTAACTTCCAAGTCTTCAATCAATACATTAAAGGATAGTTCACTTTTCAAGTTAACTATTCCTTTAAGAAACACAGCTTTAGTGAAATAAAGGCGACAATTCAGATGATAAATAATTTAGAAATCTTGCATTAGGCAATGAAGGTGAATCTGTCACCACGTTGGCCATTGAGTATTAAATTATAGCCATAAAGCTCAGTCATAAATGTAACCGCTCTCCTACAACAGCTGGCTTTTACTGAAAATTTCATGTAAAAGTGCATTGTGTTGGCATATTAACTACAGTCTTGCTATGTATGAATGCTAGGTTCCTTCCTAAACTTTTTACCTTGTAAATGCTAAATAATTAATTATTCTACCTGGTCTCTTATTATCACTGTTCTCGCAGACATATTAATGGATTAATTTCCTACAAGACCGGAATAAGAATTCTATTGATTGCTTTAGCTACTATTTGCACATAAATGCCCCGTTACCCAGAATATCCTCATCAGAACAACACCATTTCCTATGGGTACCATTACCTCAAATGTTAGCAAACTAGGAGGGAAGAAATTACAAAACTCATTACTAAAAGCACATTGAAGTGAGACCTATTATGAGTGTTTACCCATGTGAAGTGGGATATGGTTTTTAATTGTTCATTGCATTTTTAGTTTCCTTTTACTGCTGTGCTTTCTAACAATCAAAGCTTAATGGAATATAAATTAAATAGAAAAAAGATTTTAAAGTCCCCAATAAGCCGTAATGCTGTTAATAAAGGTTTAACATAATGATGAGTCACTGCTATCATGCTGACCATAACCTGATGTCAAATCTGATGCTCCTCCTCATGTGCTATGCAGATCCTTTGAGGCTGGCCTCTAAAGGGGTTCATGCACACCTATATATAATTGGACGGTCTACCTATCATATCTATAGGTTTTCGTAATAGGTTACTGTAATAAGATAACATCTGATTGGTTGATGCAGATTAATAGCACAGGAAAACATTTTCACCTTTTCTAGCATCAGACCCAAGATATAGAAACACAGGCAAAACAGTAATGGAACAGACATAAAGCTTGACGTTTTAATGGTCTTAAGACGTGATTACTGGACATTAAACTGAACAAAAGGATATTATTAGTGTTTAAAATTCAATCCATGTTGATTTACAGACCTTGTTTATTAATTTATGAAAAAACTTTTCTAATAATTCGGAAGATTTATTATCTGATCAGACAATCTTATGGTCCAATGTAAATCTATTTACCTGAACTTTGTTCATTTCCAGCTTTGCCTTTTCATTATTCGCTTTCTCTGCTTTTTCCGCTGCTTTCTTCTGGAGCTGAGGGCCTTTCCCAAAGAATATGTAATTAACAAAAGCATATTCTAGCAAAGCTAAGAACACAAATACGAAACACCCCATCAGATAGATGTCTATGGCCTTCACATATGGAATTTTCGGTAGAGTCTCTCTTAGATGGGTGCTGATAGTCGTCATTGTCAATACAGTTGTTATCCCTGGGAAATAAGTAAATATAATTAAAAACAAATAATGGTGACTTTTTTTCAGTTATCTGACCACAACCCCAACCACTATTTTTACCAGTTTATTACATGTATTTGTAACCAGATATCTAATAATTAAGTTATATTATTTTCTGGCAAAAGTATCTGCTCAATGAGCTTTTTAAAATCTTGAGTATGTGCAGAGAAGGCAGCAGGTGAAACAGCAGTCAATCATTGGCTGTGATGTCACACTCTTGGTTGACTGCATAAAGGTGCAACATGAATATGTTTTAAAGGTTGAAAATTGGGTTATGTAGAACACCTTACTAAGTAAGAAAATAAAATAAAGAATGTTACTAGGCAAGATAAACAAGTACAAGAGGTGGCAAAACATATTTGCACGGCAGTTTTTAAAAACTGATCACTGCACATATCTGTTGTATTCAATTAGATCAACTGGACTTGAAATGTAGTTCTTGAAGACGTTTCGCTAGTCATCCGACTGGCTCTCTCAATTCAGAATGACTTGTACAAGAATCTGTGGCAATTATGTACCATGGAAAATCCCAATTAGCATATCACAGCCAGGTGTTAAGGGCGTGATTAGATAGTGGCTAAGAGGTGTTATAGGAACGCCCAGAGTAAGGTGTTAAGGAAAATGGAAAACTGGAAGTAGAGGTTTACAGAAAACCAACACACACAGATCAGTATTTGATGTTTGACTCCCACCACCCTTTAGATCACAAGCTGGGTGTCATCAGAACCCTGCAACACAGAGCCAAGAACATCCCCACTAGCACAGAGGCGAAGGATAAAGAAATGAAACATCTCAGAGGAGCCCTTAAAACTTGTGGATATCCAGACTGGGCCTTTGTCAAAAGAAGTAGAAGGAAAGAAAAGAACACGAATACCAACAGTGAAGGGGAAAAGCAAGACAGGAGGAAGAACATGGTCATCCCATAAGTAGCAGGGGTCTCCGAGAAATTAAGAAGAATTTTCAAAAAACATCGTATCCCTGTCTGCTTTAAACCGAACAACACACTGAGGCAGCAATTGGTACATCCGAAAGACCCAATACCTAAACACAAGAAAAGCGACATCATATATGCAGTGCAGTGCAGTGAAGAATGCTCTGATTTGTATGTGGGGGAGACCAAACAGCAACTGCATCAACGTATGGCCCAGCACAGAAGAGCCAATTCCTCGGGTCAGGACTCAGCCGTGTATCTGCATCTTAAGGATAAAGGACATACCTTTGAAGATTGTAATGTTAACATACTGGCGAAGGAACGTGACTGGTTCAAGAGAGGTGTTAAGGAGGCCATTTATGTGAAAATAAAGAAACCAGCCTAAATAGAGGTGGGGGGTTCGACCCAACTGTCTGCCATTTACAATGCTGTTTTACCTTACTCTGGGCGTATAACACCTCTTAGCCACTATCTAATCACACCCTTAACACCTGGCTGTGATATGCTAATTGGGATTTTCCAGGGTACATAATTGCCACAGATTCTTGTACAAGTCATTCTGAATTGAGAAAGCCAGTCGGATGACTAGCGAAACGTCTTCAAGAACTACATTTAAAGTCCAGTTGATCTAATTGAATACAACAGATATACCATGACCTGGATGAATGAGAACCTTCACAAGCATGATCACTGCATTGTGTGCTGGTGGAGATTTCCAGTCAGTAATATGTCTATGTGGGGTGTATAGATTATAGAGTATACATGTATACATTACCTAAAGCAACTCTTGCAGCTGATGCATCATAATTTATCCAGAACGATACCCACGACAAAATTGTAATCAATGTAGATGGCATGTATGTTTGTAAAATGAAGTATCCAATGTTTCTTTTTAGTCGAAAACTAAGTGACAATCGAGGATATGCACCTGGAGTTGAGAAAAATAAAGGAGAAAATTAAACAGCCCAAATGATGCCTTTTCTTACTTAATTACACCTCAATTCATTCTTACCTGTTGAAAAAATCACATTCTTTGAAACCATTTTGTAATCAACAATAGAAAACTGAGGCAGCTCAATCTTTTCAACTCCTGTAATGGCTTTGTCCCCTCCGTTCCAATAAAACTCAATGTCATCTGTTGTATATCCATCTACAACAAAATTGCACAGAGGGTAGATTGAAAAAGAAACGTCAGTTGAATTAAATGATACTGCAAAACTAAAGGAATATACTGTAAAACCTTAGAACCCTTTATAGGGCATCAGTAATTTCAGAAGACGGGGGATATGATACGTTATCTAAACACTACCTGTACATAGTATATATGAAATATAAAAAGTAGATATACTAAGCAGTGTTCCCTACAAATAATGGGCACTAAGGATCAACAGAACACATCTTTTTGCTTGGTGCTTGGGTAGTGATGCGTGATGGCACATTGGCCTACAAGCTGAATGAAACAGAAGTCATAGATGGCAATCTGTATTATATAAAAGACAGATGGGTACATAAAGTTAATCTGTCCTTTCTTCCACATGCTTTCCTCTGGGTCTAGAATTTCCGCACACCTGACCCTCTTGTTAAATTAGCTTCTTCTGTTGTGTCTCTACATGAGACTTAAAAAATACACTTCTGTTGGTCAAGGGAAATTAAAAAAAATATTAATTGCAATTGTACTAGAATCGTTTAGAAGCCTCAACCTTAAAAAAAAATAAAAAAAATATTGGTTATATTGCTTTTGGAGTAAAGTTTTACTTTTGGCTGTTTGGGAAGAACAGACAAAAATGTAAAAACGGCTTCATTTATTATATATAAATATGGCCAAATATGATTAGATCAACACACAACTAATCAAATTAGAGAGTAATCACATTTTTTGGCAAACCTAGTTCCACATCCAAGCTTACCCTTCTTCGCACTCCGGGGACTGCTTAGAGTTAGAAACATATGCTTTAAGACCTGTCTATTGGTGGTCTGTTATATCCATAGCAGGATATCTCTGCATGGCAGTTTGCAGAGACTATCTATGGCTGGATATCTTGCCCACATCTGTGGATGATTTCTAGGATTTTATTAATAATGTTTCTGCTTTTTAAAGGGCATGTCCACCCCCAAAATCCCCCCCAGTAATGGCCCCATCATGAAGTGTAATAAAATACTTACCTCACATCCCAACTCCATAAGGTTCTCCTGTAGTCCCCCCCAAAGTCCCCAAAACTGCCCACGAGGAGGATAGCAGAGTCCATATAGGACTCTGCCTCCTGTCTCGCCTCTGGGAGAAGTTTGGCATGCGTACTGCAGCCCTTCTCCCCCTCCCTCCCGTTTTGCTATCCCTCCCCCAGCCCCAACCGCTAAAAAATAATTTTAAGTAAGACCCCCGAACTCTACTTATCTTCCCTCTCTCCCCGGCATTCTGAGAAGCCGGCAGCCGCATCCGTGATTGGCTGCCTCTCAGCCAATCACGAATGCGGCTGCCGGTTCCGCCCCCTGCTTGTCTTGCAAGCAGAAGGCCGGGCCGGGCGTCGGAGGAGAGAGGGAAGGTAAGTAAACATCGGGGCACTTTCTTAAATTTATATTATAGCGGTTGGGGCTGGGGGAAGGTATACTATTATAGGGCAAAAGATTATTTTATGGGTGGACATGCCCTTTAAAGTGCTTTGTATTTACTTTAACAGATTTACAAAATATTTTTTTTTAAATTTCTACAGAACTTGCGCAAATCCCATAATTAACTATTTATAAGTATTAACAACCAAAGCCACACATGAGTTTAAAGGGTAACTGTGGTGACCTACCTACATTTTAATTTTACTTAAGGATTATGCTTCTAGCTGCAGTCTATCCAAAGTTACAGCAGTATAAACAGTGATGTTTCCAGTTAGCACAACTTCAGCACCACTGCTCCACTCTCTATGCCGGAGGCACTGAGCAAGCTCATGTAATAGGCTGTAACAGAGCATTCTCTGCTACATTGTAAGTCCTGCCCCCAAACGTCTTATTTTTAAAGCTAGCCACAAATCTAAAAAAAAAAAACATCTAGCAGAATGGATAGAAATCAGTTGCAGGTCTTTAAATAGCTTCAATTTTTTTTTTGTTGTGGGCGATAGGTCTTCTTACACAGCACATCATATCACATCACACACTTCCTTGCTTATCCTGACTGTCTGTGTCTAATTTTACAAGCCTATAATATAAGACCCAGAGAAGTATGCAGACCACAGTTACCACTTAACGTTAATAACAAAGAAAATTTTAGGTACAGTGAATATTTTAATTACAAGTAAAAACATGTTTAAAAAAATGTAATAATCACATTTAATAATCAAATTTGAAGCAATTTGTACAAGCTTTCAGTATATAAATTCAATAAATATAAACTGACAGCGGTAGCACACAACGTTTTGGGGGCTTACTTTATAGTATGCATTCCTCATCTGTTGGAATTTGTATATGATATGTTCTTAAAGAACTGAGGATACACACCTTTAACTTGTTTCTTGGATCCTCTTGCTCCATTTATTATCGCTACAATATTGGTTTACCACTTTTCATTTAACTTCATATATTTTATAAATTTATTCGGCATACAGTTTGTGTAGCGGTGCTTACAATTTGGCAAACACTATCTGGGAGATTCAATAAATGTTCTTATCATTTAAAATGGTGCTAACCAACCAATCAGATCTTATTTAACATTTGAAAGCTAACATCTGATTGGTTGGGGCAAAATTAGGACCATTTTAAACGATAAGAACTTTTATTGAATAACTCTCTTGTTTTGTATAATTTGAAATGAATTGAAGAAATGACAACTTTCTTGCTACTGGAGCAGGAAGTATTCCTTGATTGGCTCAAAAATATCTCTATGAACATAGAAACTTTGTTACAGGATCATACCCTGGACTTTGTCTCCAGAACTGATCTTCTAAATGGTGGTCAGCATGGATTTATGAGAAACAGATCTTGTCAGACTATCTTGCTTCGTTTTTATGAAGAGGTGAGTAAGAATTTAGTTTCTGGCATAGCAGTGGATGTGGTATACTTGGAGTTTGCTAAAGCTTTTGAGACTGTGCTGTATAAACCGAAGTCTGTAAAAAACACAATTTTACATGGATAAAGAATTGGTTGTTGGATCGCTTACAGATTGTGGTGGTCAATGGAGCTACATCCATATGGGCTAAAGTGTCTCAGGGTTCTGTACTGGGGCCACTTCTTTTTAATCTATTAATAAATGACTTAGAAGGGGGCATTGAGAGCAAGGTCTCTGTGTTTGCTGATGACACTAAAGTCTAAGTTCATTAAATAGCTTTAAAGGTCATGTCCAGTCAATAACTTTAGCTATAAATGTTTTCCACCCCCCCATTATCATTATCAACAATTTCTAAATATGCCCCTAAAGTGACTTATCTGACCCAGTCCCTCACTGCCTAGGTACTGCCCCCTGGTCCTGCTGTGAGCACACACAGGAGCAGAGGGCTTCTGTGTTGACCGCCACTCTTCTGTCTTTACTGACAGCCGCAAGTGGAGCGGCTATCAGCCACAGAGCAGAGGAGAAGCGGCGAGGGACTGGGTCAGGTAAAGAACTTCAGGGGCATATTTGGAAAATACTGATAATGCGAAAGTGGGGTTTGGGGGAGGGGGTGCAGAACATAGCTAAAGTTAAAAAAACATATTGAGAATTACTGGTATTAATACACATGTTTTATGGCCTACCTCTGGATCAAGTGGTTAGTACAGTAAGTTTAAAAGTGGGTATAGAAAGCAAGATAATAAAAATTTTGTTCAGGCCAGAAGGTTCTAGAAATGTTTATCTGTGTATTAAAATGCCTAATTCCTTTAGCATTCAGTTAAATCTCTCATCAATTAGAGGATGTTTTCTTCATTTAGAACAATCACTAAGAGTATTTCATTTTCAAATACTGGCATGATGATCTTTCACTTACATCATATTTCTTTTTCACTAAAAGCCCTATATGAAATCTACATATAACCCATTACAAATGTTATCCAGTAGAACAATTTAAATATAAGTTTAAGATGTTTAAAACAATATACAGAAGAGACTGTAAATACATTTTTCTATATAAAGGTTGCCTTGTCCTGTCGCTAGTAGGTTTACCGGAATTTCTCCTATTATATAGTATTTTCTGACTGCCAAAAAAAGAGAGAAACACAGGGTGTCATTAAATGAGATTCCCCAACAATACACCGCTGGCAGGATAACATAGAATATCAAAAGCTCAAACCCTTTCTATCTGCATGCTGCCAGCAACGAAACTCTGCAGGACAGAATCTATTTCCCGAAGGCTTACGTAGCATTGTTTAGTCTCAGAATTCCCCTACAGTGTCTGTGTGCTTTGTATAATACATAAGAAGCTTAATTAAAGCCCAGGGCTTGTGCACTGACGTCAGTGAGATAGGCTAACTTGGAATCCCAAATTGCACATGAAGTCTAAAATGAAATAATCTACACAAAGTGTGTTTGAATGATATCGCATACAATATAGTCACAAACGGCACAGGGGATAAAGGAAAAGACAGTTTGAGAAATTATTATGAACAAAACCGTTAAGAACATTTGACTGTAGATACAGTATTGGCATAATGGAGTCTAGATCAGATGAGATAAATGTAGGGTAACAAAAAGAAGCAGAAGATGACTGGCACATCCAACACGAGGCACAGAATATTAAAGAGAATAAAATGTGGTGCTTGGATCAACTACTAAAACCAAACACAAGTAAGGAAATATCTCTAAAAACAGTAACAGGCTTTGAAGAGTTTCTAGCAAACAAGCAAAACAATTGTTCTAACAGTGCAGAATCTGTCATGTGCCTGAGTGGATATTTTATCTTGTATCATAGAACTGAACATATCTGTTGTATTCAATTAGATCAACTGGACTTGAAATGTAGTTCTTGAAGACGTTTCGCTAGTCATCCGACTGGCTTTCTCAATTCAAATGACTTGTACAAGAATCTGTGGCAATTATGTACCCTGGAAAATCCCAATTAGCATATCACAGCCAGGTGTTAAGGGCGTGATGGATAGTGGCTAAGAGGTTTATAGGAACGCCCAGAGTAAAGTGTTAAAAACAGCATTGTACATGGCAGACAGTTGGTGTCAAACCCCCCCACCTCTATTTAGGCTTGGTTTTCTTTATTTTCACATAAATGGCCTCCTTAAACACCTCTCTTGAACCAGTCACGTTCCTTCGCCAGTATGTTAACATTACAATCTTCAAAGGTATGTCCTTTATCCTTAAGATGCAGATACACGGCTGAGTCCTGACCCGAGGAATTGGCTCTTCTGTGCTGGGCCATACGTTGTGCAGTTGCTGTTTGGTCTCCCCACATACAAATCAGAGCATTCTTCACTGCACTGCACTGCATATATGATGTCGCTTTTCTTGTGTTTAGGTATTGGGTCTTTCGGATGTACCAGATGCTGCCTCAGTGTGTTGTTCGTTTAAAGCAACAGGGATACGGTGTTTTATGAAAACTCTTCTTATTCTCGGAGACCCCTGCTACAATGGGATGACCATGTTCTTCCTCCTGTCTTGCTTTTCCCCTTCACTGTTGGTATTCGTGTTCTTTTCTTTCCTTCTACTTCTTTTGACAAGGCCCAGTCTGGATATCCACAAGTTTTAGGGCTCCTCTGAGATGTTTCATTTCTTTATCCTTCGCCTCTGTGCTAGTGGGGATGTTTCTTGGCCTGTGTTGCAGGGTTCTGATGACACCCAGCTTGTGATCTAAAGGGTGGTGGGAGTCAAACATCAAATACTGATCTGTGTGTGTTGGTTTTCTGTAAACCTCTACTTCCAGTTTTCCATTTTCCTTAACCACCTTACTCTGGGCGTTCCTATAACACCTCTTAGCCACTATCCAATCACACCCTTAACACCTGGCTGTGATATGCTAATTGGATTTTCCAGGGTACATAATTGCCACAATTCTTGTACAAGTCATTCTGAATTGAGAAGCCAGTCGGATGACTAGCGAAACGTCTTCAAGAACTACATTTCAAGTCCAGTTGATCTAATTGAATACAACAGATATACCATGACCTGGATGAATGAGAACCTTCACAAGCATAGAACTGAACATTCTATCCTGTGTATTTTACATGTTATTGAACTTTATTATATGTTACCAGGACTATGGTCAGAACTTCAGTGACAGATTACAGGTGTTCTAAGGTAAGCCTGGGGGCGAACACCTTTTTAGTATTTATTATTATTTTTTTTTTAATAGAAATTCAATGAATGTTCCTAAAAATAATTCTGCTTAATTTTGCCCAAATCTTGTGTAGAATAACCAAAGGAACAGAATAGCTCCTATAGCAAAACCTATAAAGTAACAGCAAACTGTGCATCCCAGGCCCTGAATGATTGGATTCTTCCATAGGCGAAATGCTGTCCTGTCAGAAACACTAACTTTGATTTACAGCATTTCATGTTGTGTCTGGTGTTTCTTTCTCCACTGATCTGTTCCTCTGGTTCTAATATAATAAATATAGAGCAATTCCTTTCGGTGCTGCATTAAAGGGTTATTAGCCCTGGAGCTAAAAAGAAATAATGACAGACTTCCTTTACCGATATGTCCAAATAACATCAACAGGACAACATATAGTGTGAGATTCACAACAACAATCATTGTTGTATCATTCGGGCACCCAATATGAATTCTCTTTCATGGCATAAGAGGCATTTTCAGAGGCCAAAGCATTTGATAAATTAACTTAAATACTGCTTATAGCACAGGCCATTGCTTACTGAATTGGTCACGTCTATGTACTGTACATCTCATAAGAAAATATACCAATCTACTGCATATCATTTATTTTTAAAAAAATCTCACCTTCACCCTTAGTGTTGTGAAGCTACAAACATATATAACTGATGTAGGAACGGATATCATCGGAACGTCACTGTTTCATAGAAGTGGTAGTTACTGATTTAAAGGGGAAGTACAGTGGAAGACTCACCTTTAGGTTTGAAGGCTAGAAATGCTGCACTTAACACATTACGCATAGTTACAATATATCTATCTAGAGTTGTTGACCTCCATTTGTCAGCAATAGACATGCTACAGTAGGTGGCTTTGAATTTACCATAGTGCATAGTTCCTTAGGGACCATGAAATATTTTAAATCCGTTTAATGTATGCAGCAGACAGCATTGAGCAAGTGATTTGTTTTAATTAACTAATTAAATACACTAGTATCACTGGTGTTGGTTCATCTGGTCAATTTCAAAGGTGTCTGGCTTTGAATGACACAACTTAATTAAGTTATTTAAAACATCAAGGGTTATTCAATAAAAGTTTTTATTTCTGTTGTATTCAATTAGATCAATTGGACTTGAAATGTAGTTCTTGAAGACGTTTCGCTAGTCATCCGACTGGCTTTCTCAATTCAGAATGACTTGTACAGAATCTGTGGCATTATGTACCCTGGAAAATCCCAATTACATATCACAGCCAGGTGTTAAGGGTGTGATTGGATGTGGCTAAGAGGTGTTATAGAACGCCCAGAGTAAGGTGTTAAACCACTGTTTTAACACCTTACTCTGGGCATTCCTATAACACCTCTTAGCCACTACCAATCACACCCTTACAACCTTAACACCCCCTACTCTGGGCGTTCCTATAACACCTCTTAGCCACTATCCAATCACACCCTTAACACCTGGCTGTGATATGCTAATTGGGATTTTCCAGGGTACAATAATTGCCACAGTTTTACAAGTCATTCTGAATTGAGAAAGCCAGTCGGATGACTAGCGAAACGTCTTCAAGAACTACATTTCATGTCCAGTTGATCTAATTGAATACAACAGATATACCATGACCTGGATGAATGAGAACCTTCACAAGCAAAAGTTTTTATTGTTTAAAATGGTGCTAATTTTACCCCAACCAATCAGATGTTAGCTTTCAAATGTTAAATAGGATCTGATTGGTTGGGGCAAAATTAGCACCATTTTAAACAATAAGAACTTTTATTGAATAACCCTGTAAGCTTAAATGCATACCCTCCAACATTCCCCTTTAATAGTTACAAATATAGAAACATTCTCTGTGGCACTACCACTTGTACTCCTCTCCTTAAAGGTAAGTATTGTTCCTGTGCTGCCATAGTGCCACAGCCAGTGGCATCTAAGTCCATAGCGCACACCGGTCTTAAAGAAATGTGTTTTTATTGTATCAACACTTAACGTTTTGGTGTCAAAATGGCACCTTCTTCAGACTATATGCATACTAAATAGTCCGAAGAAGGCACAGCCACACTACAACACACAATAATGCATTTGAAATGTGCAAATGCAATATTGCGCTGTGATTTCCCCAATATTCAACCTGCCATTCTCACATGCTAACAGAGCGCAAAATGCAATCTTAAGCGCATGACAAATGCGCTAGTGTGGCCTAGCCCTAAATAACTTTTTCTTGAAAAGGATACTGGGATTAGTAGTTCAATTCAATTAACAAATCAAGATAATTTAACCATGTGCTTTTGTGACATAATGATTGCTGCCCTAATATATGCAGTTTTTATGACACACAATTTTAAAATTGTCCTGGTTTGGGCTCGAAGTGATATAAAAATTGCATCATTCAGTCAGCAATGCATGCCACAACAATGCATGGCTAAAATTACCCTGGTTGATGGTTGAACCACACCACTCAGCATGACCTTGGGCAGCGGCCACACTATCAATGTATGGTAACAAGAGTGAAACGTGCAATCACAATGCAGCATGTTCTATCATGCAGTTGCACTGCAATTTTCCCACAAAAATGGTGATAGATCATAGCACATCGTATAGAGTGGCTACTCATGAGCTAACAGATCGGAAAACATGGTTGGAAGTAAGTAAGAATCATGCCAATGTGGCCTAGCCATTATTCAACAGTCATTTAATTGATATAAAAAACTGCATCATTTGGGACAGCAATGAATATTTTACAGCAACACATGGTTAAAATGATCTTGGTTGATCATTTTTCACAGAGGGCTGTGGTTTTTGGATGAATAACCCTGTATATGTACACACAATATTTCATACACAAGCAATTAAAATACTATGTAATCAGTTTTATAATCAGTGCTTAGCTATGTTATTATCGTCACATGAATATTAGAAGTTCTCTGGGAGATCCCTGACTGAAATCCCTGACTGGGGCACTCCGGTTTCCCCCAAAATCATAAAGACATACTGATAGGTTGTATGTGTCAAATAAATGTTCTTAGATTGTAAGCTCTTCAGGGCAGGGCCTAATGTGAGTGTATATATGTAATTGTAAAGCGCTACGGAATATGTTGGCGCTATATAAATCCACAATAATAATAATAATTTTGAGTCTTTTCTTTGAATGAGTTTTTTTTAAATATTTTTTTCCTCAATAACCTCAATGACCTTTTACTCACTATTACTTTCTTCTTCACAAAGCATTCACATCGAACTGCTAAAATACAGGCTTTATAAATATTTATAAGATGTAATAGCAGATTAGTATTTCAGATAATCTAGTTCCTACATACATTTAAAATTCTCTGGATAAATTGAATATTCTCCTCTGATACATTAACACTTGCCTCCTTCTACTTCAAACTGAAGTTAATTATTTATTAGACTGTATGAGACACACTTGGTAATATTGTATCTAGTTTTCTGCTAGGCTGGGCAGTTATTTACAAATATCAGTTCTAACTATGCAACGTTACAATTGTCATACTTTGGTCCATATACTTGGTAGGAAACTGCAAGAAAAAGTTAAATTTGTGGTCTTCACCCTCCAGTAGATCTAGATCAGATTATCTGAATGCCACAGATATACTATGAACTGGATGAATAAGAACATTCACTAACAGATCAAAGTAAGGTTAAATATAAAATAGTTTTGGCCAGATGAAGGCAGGCAAGTGGGTAAGCAATGCAATCCTATTGTACAGTAATAGAAACAAAATAACTTGTGTGGTACAGTCTCACTGCTGACTCTTATTATGCTTGCAGAAATGCTAATTGCTTCATTTCCAGGGATCAAATTATGGCACTCCCAACATTACTTAACTACAGCGGGATGCCAGGGAATGTTGGGAGTTTTCAAACATCTGGAGGGCCATAGTTATTTGGATCCCTGTTCTAGGCATGTGGAGCATTTAAGCTAGTCCCTTATGGTACTTGAAAACAATAACAAAGTTGCCCTTCTTACCCCAGCCTGATATTCTTTTTTTCTGTGTAGATGCATGGTTGGCATTCTTTATGTTATTCAAGAAACTTTGAACATTTTGGAGTTTTAGAAGAATTAACTGAATAAACATGTTTGAGTTTTGTTCGTCATTCAAACTTTGTTTCTTTACTACTGTCTTAATCACCAAGTTTGCTGGGTCTAGTTTTACAGATGTTAAATGATTCTTTGGTGTAGGTTTAGTAGCTTGGACATTTGGTCCTTCAATGTAGTTTACCTTTATTTGTCTTCTGTTATGCATGGAGAAGTAAGAAAAGAGTTCATAGTTGGAAAATAAGATACATTTTCCTTGATTTAAGTTATGTTACTGCCAGTGGGAATTGACAAATACATTAGGCAGAGGAACATAAATTCAGAACTTTTCCACTGTTCAGGAAATGTGCATTTATCCTTATTTCATTTATTTGTTATACAATGCCATTTTATCGAATTAGCCTGTAAATTGGCTTTTAATTAAACTTGAGAACACATTCATGAAGAACTCGATAGAGTAATCAAATGTACTGCCACCCACTAGCTAGTAGTAACATAGACGTTATGATTGTACACTGTTGTAGTGCTACATTCATATTAATGAGTTACAATCTATATTCAAAGTGTCATTATTTATTCTGTGACCTGTAGTAAAAGGCAGCTGTAGTCTTGAATTGCAAATTTTTTTTTACTGTTTCTGCTAATTCCCTATAATTGAGTTTTTCAATAAACTAGTTTACACATTTCTGTCTATCAATACAAGTGCTGTAATGTACAAAAAATAAGAAGTGTAAAATGCAAAATACACAGAAATACACAGAACACACTAAATGCGAAAAATATGAATGTAATGTGAATGAAGCCTACAGTAGCTCTTTATTCCTTGAATCCATACAGGCCTTTCTGAAAGCTTCTCACAAATCTTAAAAATAGAATTTTAGAAAATAAAAGCCTGGCAGTTGCCAGCTAAGTGAATTCTTTGCATGAATCAGTGACCCAAGCTGACCATTCTTTACTATTAGTACATGTCAGAACTAGAGACTACATATCCTGAACCAGTGATCATACTTGCTTATTTTTGGAACAAAGTTCAAAATATCTTGGAGGATCACAAAGAACTAAAATCTAAATATAGGTTGAAAATCCTTTCTAAGTCATTCAGGTATTTCTGCATCCTGAACAATAGGCTTCACAAACACAAAGGATCAAGCAGGATATGTACAATTATCTGGGGTTACTTAAGGTTCGTACACACATGCGATTGCGGGTCCCGACCCGCGACGCACAATGTGTCCAAACATTCATTTCGGCCGATAATTGGCCCGTATATGGGCACTTTATCAGGCGAAATGGCCATTCGGTCAGGGATCGGTGCCCGACCGACCAGGCGGATCTCCAAACGCTAAGTATGGAAGGAAACAACTTCTGTTATGTCTACTTACCAATAAGGGAGACAAATCAGGATTCATGCTCCAGTCTCTCCCTAGTACTCTCTCATTATTCATGTGAACTAAGAGCTTATGTTTAGGGAAGTAGAGTAACATATCCACATATCCTGAGTCATGTAACATTACATGTTACATGTTTCTGTCTTTCACTCTCCTCTAATAAGCTCTGGAATGGTTGCACTTTCAATAATTAAAAAACTAATTTCAGGGACACTGTATATCATTTCAAGGGAGACCCCTGAACTTCAGGTAGAGGTGGAATGCCTGTAACACACAGCTTACACTTGCACTGACCTGTCAACACAACATGTACACAAGTAGGACTCTTTAAGGGGCATGTCCAGTAATAAAATGAGATTTTACCTATAGGTGTAGCACACCCATAACCTCATTTTTGTTTTACTTACCTTCCCCAAAGATGACCCTGAAGATATTTACAAGACCCGGTCCCTTGCTGCTCTGCTTCCTAGTCGCGACTGTCAGCCTAAGGTACCAGGATGCGCCTCACCACTGCTGTTCTTGCTTGAAACCAGCTGTCAACAGAGATGGATTAAGATCATATGGGGCCCAAGGCAGGGCCATTATTTAGGGCCCCCTTTTTTGCTACATATATTGTGTAGACTGTAATTTTGTTACTGCTTCTGAAGCTGGGCCCCCAGAAGTTTCCTGGGCCCTAGGCAGTTGCCTAGGGTTGCCTTGTGGATAATCCTGCTCTGGCTGTCAACAGCAGGAGGCCACACCCAGGCGGTGAGGGACTGGGTCTTGTAAGTCTTGTAAGAAAATGGTCCGTTACAGAACCTAAAAAGTCAGCTCACTTATGCCAACAGCAGGAAATATCAAGGAGTAGCATATGTATTTGTAATGTGTAGCATAACTAGGTAAGGTATGTTTAATAAAAACTAAGAATTTTAAAAATAATGATATTTTCCACTGAACTTTCCCTTTAAGGCACAGTATAGAAACACATTAATGGTCACACAAAACAAAGAAGTAATATATCTTTGTTATGTTACGACCTGGTTCTAAAACACAAATGATTAGTATTATCTGTTTTGCGCCTATTACTTTACAGTATATGTTATGTAGTAACAAACTGTTTACCAGCAAAAACACATTTATTTTTGTAAAGACACCATAAAATGCATATGCAAAGGGACTACCAGATGTGCCGTTAAAGGGGAACTAAAGAATTTGATTCCCCCCCCTCCTTAAACCTTACTAAATCCTATGGAGAACAATATGGAGGTAATTATCCTACCCAGGTATCCCACTACTCCCAGATCTTCCAGGAGTCTCCCGCATATTGGGGTGGTCTCCCGTGCTCCCACCCCTGATCTCCCGCGACGGAGAGGAGTCCTGAATCTCCTCCCCGTTATGCCCCCTTTCTGTCTGCCACGCCCCCGGCCACCCACACTATGCCCCAAACCCCGCCCCCACCCCTAGCGTGAAGGGCCAGCTACGTGACGTCAATGATGTCACACAGCATAGTCACGCCCCCTCGCCCACCCTGCTCGGAAGAACAAAGAGGCAGGGTGGGATGTCTGCCTACCTATTAGCTACATTATACTGTAAAAACTGTTGAATGTAAAAGGTATAATACATAGTGGATTTTAGGCTGCCCATTTCAATTTATTTATATTTTCCTACAAAATGGCTTTGTTTTTTATCAATATTTACCTTATGGGAACATCAATATTATTTTATTCTTCATACTAAAATGTTCTTGCAAATTTTATTTATTGCTCCATTTCATTTAGTCCATTACAGCCACGTAAGCATCTAATACGGAGAGCTAGCTCATCCTATATGACGAGGTTTCAGGGCTGCTATGCACAATTTCTACTAAATCGAAGTAAATGTTTCTGGTTGTATTTATCATTTGCAGTAGCAAATCCCAATGATGAAATCCATTTCTGACGACTGGTACTGGCACTTTAACTCATTGGATTTTGCTCTTTTTGTCAGGTCACAGCTGGTGTTTAGAGGATCTGCCTTGAAAACAATGAGATTTGTCACAAGAGATAGATATCCCTATTGTCAACCAGCACTGTGCAATGAGTTAAAATGTATCCGCTTAAAGAATCATCAGCAATCTACCACATTGCTACCACCTTGGAATTGTGTTTTAAATTAACAGCCCCCTTATTACAACACTAAAGCCCTGTGGCTATTGGATGTAATGGAGTTTTGAAAATTTAAAGCCAAAATTAGGTCAAGGAAGTGACAAACAGGTTCAACCCTTTGAAATGTAGTCCCTTTTATCAATATTTCTAAATGGGTTTTTTTAACAATCTACAGTTTTTCTGATTTATATTCTCGCAATATGTGAAGCAGGTTACAATTTATAATGCTTTTTTGCAGTATATTTTCCCCCCAGAAAAAGGTTGCTCTAACTGGAAAGATTTCCCTCGGTCACAGTCGGCCCCTTGTACTAAAGTATAGGGAGTTGCCTGCGATCGTAGGGAGTATGGCAGTCACAAACCTTCTCCCTATACTTATATATATATATATACTTTATATAGGGAGAACGATTGTGTCTGTGTTGTACTCCCATCTGTCAAAGATGATAGATAGAATTTTGCAGATTGGTACTGTGTGTACCCACCTTAACTAACTGTAAGTTTACAGGTTGTAAGAGATAAAGGTTGTTTTATTGTCATGGGTGCTGTTTACTATATTGTTTTCACAGTTAGTTGTGCCTTTTCCAGCTTGTCTCTTCCTTTAGGCAAACTCTCTACGTGACCATGACAAACTGCTCTTTGTAAATGTCAATTGTTATCACGTCTAATATTTTCTTTACAACCATAACAAATCCTTTGGAATATATCCTCTGCTTGAACTGTAACTTCACATTAAATTCAATATTATGCACTTGACGGACATCTGGCATATGTAGTTTACTGGTGGATGTCTGGGCTGGGTTTCTTGAGATACAGAGTTTTAGACAAGTGCCACCTAACTCTTTCATTAGTCATACTGTAAATATAATAGTTCTTTTAGGCTCTAATCTCAAAGAGATGACAAATTTATAGTTATTGACTCATTTCTATAGGCTATGAAATGTATTTCTAGATATGTTATATGCTTATTTGCTTTATCTGTTGGATAGAACACAATTTGCAAGCTCAGTTAGGGCTAGTGTAGAAATGGACCCTATTTACAAAGAACCATAATCGCTTCCCTTCCTTCTTGTAGCTCTCAGTAAACAGGCCTCGATATATGTTAATTTCCATTTGGTAAAGCAGAATCCCCCAAACTGAGGTTGTTGTCAAGGTTCATACACATGTGCGATTGCAGGGCCGACCCGGGAAGCAGGATGTGTAATGAACATTTGTTTCGGTCAATGACCGTATATGGGTGCTCAGTCGTCCAAAACGCCCGTTCAGTTGGGGCTCATTGATGATCTACTTGGAAAATCGGGCAGATCATCAGAGAGAGTTTAGTCTTATGTTGTAAAATCTACAGATTTCAGCAACAAGCAAAAGCTAAAAGTGATCTGCAAAGCTATTATTCCCATCTTTAAGTCTCGCTAACATATTAAAAAGGGTAAAGGTGCCCATACATTAGAACTCACCTCCCAACTGATCCCACAACACTCAATCAATTCTTTAGGAACCACCTTTCCAATTCTTTTCTGTGACTGATATATGATTGAAAAATTAATAGGCCAGTGGGGACTGTTGTATGTAGAAAGAGATGAAAGAGATCAGTAAATGCGGTTCCTGAAGAACTGATTGAATGTCAAGTTATTGGTTGGTAGGTGAGTTCAATGTATGGGCACCATAAAGGGTTCTTTTTTTCCTGTTTTTTAAACCTGAGCTGTAGATTCTGAGAAATCATGATTTGAAATCACAGCATTTACAGGGACCTCCACTCCAGAAGCAGAAATTATATTATTTTCCCTATCCCTGACCTCCTATTAGGATCTTTGGCTGTCTGCCAGCACACTTTCTGCAACATTTAAAAGATTCAGCAGATAAGAAGGGGAGGGAGGGGGAGATGTGTAAGCAGAGCAGTGTCCATGGTGAGGCTGTGCAGAACATATATGTGTCGCAAACACTACAAGAAGGCAGTGAGTAAGGGACATGGGGGGAAATTAGGAGCACTCACTAACCATTAATAATTTAATGACCACCATTTTACTTCACTCAAATTTCAGAAAAAGTAAAGTTTGCTTCAGGCAAGAGCCTCAAGCATGACACTGCAGCTGGGTGCCCCTGTATATGTGCTCACTTTTCTATGGTATTATAGAGTTTTGTGCTGAAGGGGGATCCAGAAGACTAACATTGCTTAGACTACAAATTACTAAATCATTAAGCTCAGTGCTATGGGCCATATTAATATAGGCCCGGTATCACTATTTTGTAATACTGCACCTTTAACAATCATTGTAAATACAATACCATTGTGATAGTCTACTACTGCATGATATTGTACAAATAAATGTTTATAAATATACGATCACGGCCATAGATTTATGGCCATGGTTGTACTTTTACAATATATGGCCCAATATATCATGTGTGCCCCCTCCAAGCAAACTTCAACAAAAAGGCATGTCAATTAACATATAAAGCTTTATACACACGTTGGATAATTGTTGTACGATGCAGCCAACGAACGAGCAATCGCATGATATTCGTACAAAAATGTAGCATCAACTATCATCAAAGACCAACGACAACCAGCCTGGCGGATTTGTTCTGCCGATTATCGTATATTTGTAAATGGTCGGCAGATTATCGTTAACGTTCTACGGAAAAATATATAATCATAATTATGCGAAGATCCGAACGTTACATTATGTACAAACGTCTACATCTAATGACTATCGTGGTGACTAATGTTGCTGTGTGTACAGATGTCGTTTCAATTATGAGGTTTAACGATAATGTTGTTAAACGTTCATCGGCTGCATTGTATGAAAATTATCCAACGTGTGTACGAGGCTTAAGGATGGATGGCACAGCCTGAGTCCCTCTAGTAATCTAACAATGAACAAATCAAAGAAAAGGCCTGGAGCTTAAAGTTGTTTCAAGTTAATATTTTTGTTCTGTGTTGTGTTATGCGGCAATTATATATTGGCCAAGTCTGTAGCTTTGCAAAATAGGGCCATTTGGTTAAATTTAACCCCAATTTATTATGGAATATCGTTATTGGGAAAATGGACTGTTGTTACCGTAATTCAAAAATCCCAATCTTTCCGACAGCAAAGAGTTAATAAATAGAATATTACTTACATGGAAATGGGAATAATATTTTCATTCTTTCCTGGAATCATTTCCCAATTATCTTTTTTTGTACCTCGGCAATTAGATCGACAGTACAGGATCATTATAAAGTAATAAACGCCATGTTTTTGTGTTCGGGGGAAAAAAAGAGAACATTGCAAATTCTCTTTAAAAATTTGGAGCTAAATCAAGGCGCGTGGTTATAAAGAAGATGCACTTGTCAAGGCTGGCTTCACATTGTGTGACTCTAATTGGTTTTTCAATCAGCAATCAACCAAATCGCATTACAAGGGTTCCATTAGAGTAACGCTGCCGTTAATAAAGAAAAACTGGGTTTAGACAAATTCAGCCATTATAACAAAGAGATACAGTCATATTAATTAAAGTCAACAATAGCTATAAGTATGTTAACCAGTTTACATTACATATTAGTTATATGGCTGACATTAAATATTAGTTATATATGTATATACGCCATTTCTATGCCTATAGCTTACTTTTCATCTTATCAATAAACTCCTACATATGCAATAGTTTGTGTAGACTGTAGGGGGCAGTCATGAAGTTCAGCTGAAGAATGAGTCATTGGCAATGCTCAGAGCTAACAGATCAGCTTTAAAGCGTTTCATCTTTTTTTTATTTTGTTTTATTCAAGTATTTTGCGAACTGATATTTTTCCCTATGCAACCACCAAGGGGCTCAAATTGCAGAATTCTAAGTCACGGCCAGAGCAATGCTCTAGAGACAGAAGTCTAAACAAAGACTGGAACACAATTCAGAAAATACAAGTGAGCCTGTCAAGAACTGAAGCATAATACGAGGCTATAAACCAAATCAAGATAGATGGTGACATTCAGAATAGGATTTGATAGGTTTGTGGGCACGGGGTGAATTTCTTTCTTTTAAAACATCTAATGCAAATATGTCCAGAGTGAAGCAGGTCTGGGTTAAAGACGAACTAAAGCTTAAACACAAAGTACTAAATTATAAAACAAATCACAGTGCATGTATAGTCACTGTCTGGTTCTGTTACCCTGCAACAAGCAGACACATCCACTGTAGGTAATCTACAGGTGTGACTTTGTATATAAAACAAGAGATTTAAGATATCCAGTACTCCTTCAATATAAGAAATGGCCTTACAGCCTTACATAACCTGACTACACGAAAAGTTATAAATTATAATCCTTATTTTATCCATTCAATTGATGTATCCACCATACAACTCGTTTTTCTTTAACAATAATGTTGCCCCTCTCCATGTGGGAGGGGGGGCATCTCTGGTCTCCTGCACCTGTGACTCTACATAGTGCTCTGCCAGGTGCTGTACATATTGCTGTGCATACATAGTGCCGTACATAGTTCCATAGTGGTGTGCCAAGTGCTGTGCCTAGTGCGGTATATAGTGTTGTACATAGTTGCATAGTGCTGTGCCAAGTGCTGTGTCTAGTGCTATACATAGTGCTGTACATAGTGCCATAGTGCTTTGCATGGTGCTGTCCATAGTGCCTTAGTGCGGTACATAGTGCCATAGTGCTGTACATAGTGCCATAGTGTTGTACATAGTTGCATAGTGCTGTGCCAAGTGCTGTGTCTAGTGCTGTACATAGTGATGTACATAGTGCCATAGTGCTGTGCATAGTGCTGTCCATAGTGCCTTAGTGCTGTACATAGTGCCATAGTGCTGTACATCAGTGGGCCCATAGTGCTTGTACATATGCGCGTTTGTTTGTTGTCTGTCTTAGTATGTTTTATTGCTGTTACATAGTGCCATAGTGCTGTACATAGTGCCATAGTGCTGTACATACTCCCATAGTGCTGTACATAGTGCCATAGTACTGTGCCTTAGTGCTGTCCATAGTGCCTAGTGCTGTACATAGTGCCATAGTGCTGTACATAGTTGCATAGTGTTGTCCATAGTGCTGTCCATAGTGCCTTAGTGCTGTACATAGTGCCATAGTGCTGTACATAGTTGCATAGTGCTATCCATAGTGCCATAGTGCTGTACATAGTGCTGTCCATAGTGCCTTAGTGCTGTACATAGTGCCATAGTTCTGTACATAGTTGCATAGTGCTGTACATAGTGCTATAGTGCTGTACATAGTTGCATAGTGCTGTACATAGTGCCACAGTGCTGTACATAGTTGCATAGTGCTGTACATAGTGCCATAGTGCTGTACATACTCCCATAGCGCTGTACATAGTGCCATAGTGCTGTGCATAGTGCTGTCCATAGTGCCTTAGTGCTGTACATAGTGCCATAGTGCTGTGCATAGTTGCATAGTGCTGTCCATAGTGCCTAAAGCTGTACAAGTGCCATAGTGCTGTACATAGTTGCATAGTGCTGTACATAGTGCCATAGTGCTGTAATACTCCCATAGTGCTGTACATAGTGCCATAGTGCTGTACATAGTGCCATAGTGCTGTCCATAGTGCCTTAGTGCTGTACATACTCCCATAGTGCCTTAGTGCTGTACATAGTGCCATAGTGCTGTACACAGTGCCATAGTGCTGCGCATAGTTGCATAGTGCTGTCCATAGTGCCTTAGTGGTGTACATAGTGCCATAGGTCTGTACATACTCCCATAGTGCTGTACATAGTTGCATAGTGCTGTACATAGTGCCATTGCTGTACATACTCCCACAGTGCTGTACATAGAGCCATAGTGCTGTGCATAGTTGCATAGTGCTGTCCATAGTGCCTTAGTGCTGTACATAGTGCCATAGTGCTGTACATAGTTGCATGTTGCTGTACACAGTGCCATAGTGCTGTACATACTCCCATAGTGCTGTACATAGTGCCATAGTGCGGTACATAGTTGCATAGTGCTGTACATAGTGCAATAGCGCTGAACATACTCCCATAGTGCTGTGCATAGTTGCATAGTGCTGTACATAGTGCCATAGTGCTGTACATCGTTGCATAGTGCTGTCCATAGTGCCTTAGTGCTGTACATACTCCCATAGTGCTGTACATAGTTGCATAGTGCGGTACATAGTGCCATAGTGCTGTACATAGTTGCATAGTGCTGTCCATAATGCCTTAGTGCTGTACATAGTGCCATAGTGCTGTACTAGTTGCATAGTGTGTACATAGTTTCCATAGTGCTGTACATACTCCTATAGTGCTGTACATAGTGCCATAGTGCTGTACATAGTTGCATAGTGCTGTACATACTCCCATAGCGCTGTAACATAGTGCCATAGTGCTGTGAATAGTGCTGTCCATAGTGCCATAGTGCTGTGCATAGTTGCATAGTGCTGTACATAGTTGCATAGTGCTGTACATAGTTGCCATAGTGCTGTGCATACTCCCATAGTGGTACATACTCCCATAGTGCTGTACATAGTGCCATAGTGCTGTCCATAGAGCCTTAGTGCTGTCCATAGTGCCTTAGTGTGTACATACTCCCATAGTGCTGTACATAGTGCCATAGTGCTGTACATAGTGCCATAGTGCTGTCCATAGTGCCTTAGTGCTGTACATAGTGCCATAGTGGCTGTACACAGTGCCATAGTGCTGTAAATAGTGCCATAGTGCTGTGCATAGTTGCATAGTGCTGTCCATAGTGCCTTAGTGCTGTACATAGTGCCATACCTAGTGCTGTGCATGGTGCATAGTGCTGTACATAGTGCCATAGTGCTGTCCATAGTGCCTTAGTGCTGTACATAGTGCCATAGTGCTGTAAATAGTGCCAGTGCTGTACATAGTGCCATAGTGCTGTACATAGTGCCATAGTGCTGTACATAGTGCCATAGTGCTGTGCATAGTTGCATAGTTCTGTCCATAGTGCCTTAGTGCTGTACATACTCCCATAGTGCTGTACATAGTTGCATAGTGCTGTACATAGTGCCATAGAGCTGTACATTGTTGCATAGAGCTATCCATAGTGCCTTAGTGCTGTACATACTCCCATAGTGCTGTACATAGTTGCATAGCGCTGTACATAGTGCCATAGTGCTGTACATAGTTGCATAGTGCTGTCCATAGTGCCTTAGTGCTGTACATAGTGCCGTACATACTCCCATAGCACTGTACATAGTGCCATAGTGCTGTACATACTCCCATAGTGCTGTACATAGTGCCATAGTGCTGTACATAGTTGCATAGTGCCTTAGTGCTGTACATAGTGCCATAGTGCTGTACATAGTACTGTGCATAGTTGCATAGTGCTGTACATAGTGCCATAGTGCTGTACATAGTGCCATAGTGCTGTACATAGTGCCATAGTGCTGTACATAGTCCCTTATTGCTGTACATACTCCCATAGTGCTGTGCATAGTGCCATAGTGCTGTACATAGTTGCATAGTGCTGCCCATAGTCCCTTATTGCTGTACATACTCCCATAGTGCTATACATAGTGTCATACTGCTGTACATAGTTGCATAGTGCTGTACATTGCTTAGATTGTAAGCTGTTCGGGGCAGGGCCTGATGTGTGTGTGTGATGCACTCTAGCAATATAAAAAAGAATTAGATAGGGTAGGTAGATCTGGCTCCCTACTAGTGAATGCTTGCTGGTTACTCCAGTTATAGTGATTCACACTGTTATGGTACCCAATAACTATGGATTTATGGCTAGTATAATAGCAATTATAGTTTCCCCCACGCTGCATGAGGGCTACTGTTTCAGAGCACAGACTGCTGACTTGCGGCTCATCCGTGGCACATCTGCAGCACCTGGCACCTTCTACAATCTTAGTTGCTGTGTGGAACATAGTTGCTATTCATTTCTAATCATCACATTAAGGCATAAATCAAATTAACCAGTTGTTTCTATTTAAACTGTCACCACATTTTTTGTATAAACAACAAAACATTTTAGGCAATTTTAGATTTCTGCTAAAAACCAGATCCACAACTATCCATGTACTCAGAAAAGAATGGAAGTAACACTTTGCTTATTTATAGGTTGATACCCATTTCCATAAGATTTTTTTCCCCCGCATAATTTCCATGTTACCATGCTCAATAGAGCCAAAACTGAGAATAGCTATATATAGCTGAGATCCCCTATACAGGAGGACCCAGGTCCCCCACCCAGGACACAGAGTGGCAAAAGGGGAAAGAAAAGAAAATCTTCCCCTTTGTCACAAACAAAGAAAGAGACTCCTGTATATAATAAAATGTATATAAATATAGGACCCAAATCTTTATTAATAAAATCCCCCTCTAAACGCGAAATATCACCATGTATAACAAACTACAATAAATATATAGCTGACCAGCTAAAATAGAGCTAAAACATATACTGGGTTATTCAATAAAAGTTCTTCAGGGTTATTCAATAAAAGTTCTTATCTTTTAAAATGGTGCTAAATTTGCCCCAACCAATCAAATCTTATTTAACATTTGAAAGCTAATATCTGATTGGTTGGGGCAAATCTAGCACCATTTTAAATGATAATAACTTTTATTGAATAACCCTGATTATCTGTAAAAATGGTGCTAATTTTGTCCCAACCAATCAGATGTTAGCTTTCATATGTTAAATAATATCTGATTGGTTGGGGCAAAATTAGCACCATCTTAAACTTTAAGAACTTATTGAATCTCCCTGATAGTATACAGCCAAATATAAAAGAGATATATCAAATCACATATGTAAAGGGACTGAGTATATAAATACAAAAAAATAAATTAGTAAAAAATAAATTAGTCCCATGATCCAGGTGTACCAGAATTGTCCTTCAATAATATACAGATAAAGCATGTGTATCTGTAAATCCAAACATGTGTGCACACATATAAAGAATTAAATCGTTAAAATCAGAAAGCCAAAAACTGGTCTGTAACCGTCTATCTGGTTTGGCATTTAATTAATTACATTCTGTTAAAGCCTCTTAGAAAGTATAGTATTTTAAGGGCAGCTGTGGTAAAATGTCTATTATAACAATACGCGAGTAAATATCGAATTATCGAATCCGCAAGTAAAATGTCTATTATAACAATACGCAAGTAAATATCGAATTATCTAATCTGTGAGTCATTCATGGGATAATTATCGAATGTTCGGAGGTGAGAGCTCAAAAGTAGCGCATGAGAGGAAAAATCGATTTTTTGAAAGTCCTGGATAGTCGAACATGTTCCCTCGACCATTTCCCAGGTCCCACAGCCATTTACATTAAGTTACCATTGATATTTTAATTGTATTTTATACAAACTTTTTTAAGTATTTGACTCCCATAGACTTTACTGGGACCGTTTTCGAACTTCCCATATATTTCAAAAAGTTCGGCCATCTCTAGTGTGTATGCATTTGGTTGGGGGTCATTCATCAATCCGCCATAGCAGATCAACGAACAACCCCTGACCAAATGCATACACACGTACTATTATCGCCTGAAATGGACCAGGGGTCATGGGTCGCTGCTAACATCGCACGTGTGTATGAAGCTTTAAGGTTTAGTAACTAGTCTAATCCGTTTATAACATAGAAATATGTTGCACAGAATGCAAAAGTAGATTTAAAAAAAGGGCCCAAGTCTTATGATTTATGTACCTAATAAGGGACACCCATTTTGATAATTCTTAGCCATCTTGCTGTAATATATAGATATACATAAAGAGAGATAAGAGAGGAATATCCTCTTTTGCTTTTGATATTGCTGCATTTCCAAATACACCACTCTTTCTTCCCATGCATAATACTTGCTCTACCCAATGTGCTCTGCCATCCAGGACATAGAATCACTATAGCAGTATAGTAGTTCTATGGGGCCCAGAGCCAAAGGGGGCCCCGTCCAGGTCCCATGCAGGCATGTCTACCTGCCTGTCTACCTAAGTGAATTTTTACCTCATGAAGTTCAGTCCCACAAACCACATTTTCGGTTTACTTAAACCTTTCAAAGATGCCACCAGGTTTAAGTAAAATGAAAATGGGGCTTTGTGGGGCTACTATTTAAGGGGCATTTTTTCTTAGGACAGGGTGGACATGCCCTTTAAAAAAACCTTGCTGCGGTTTGGCAGGGTTAGTTTGAACCCTGCCACCACACTAATTTTTAAGTGGGGGGGCATCTAAAATCTTGCTATGGCGCCCTGTGATATCTAGATACCCCACTGCTGCCATCCTCCAAGATGATGGATGGTCTGTGATGTCACTTCTGCTCCCTCCTTTTCAACCATTTCGTTTTTTACAATGGTTTAACTCAAAATAAGAAGAACAGGCAGATTTACTGCAAAAACAAAGTTTATTAGGTGTTAAAACACTACAGCTACATGTTTTGACCTGATAGGACCACTATCAAGTATTGACTGCAAGAGTCAGTAAAGAAATAGGATAATAGTAAAGGATGGTATAAGCACACAAACCCCTATAACAGAATAAAAAATGTCAATCATTAAACACCAATTAGCCCCATACGCTCCAAAGTCGTTACATACGTCCACAAAATTAGAAAAGAATCCCATTTGCAGTAAAACCAAACTCAGTGATGAAGGTGAAACCTAGTGACAGATATTCTGTGTGTCAAATTAAAAGTCACAGAGCACTGCACACGGCATGTCTGTTCTAAATATAACATCGATTTTCAAAGATACAAGGTATATATATCTGAGTATTTATAAATTAACAATTTACTAACTTAATGGTGCAAAATGAATCAGCCCAAAGCCCCCTCAGGGCTTCTTACCGTTTTCCTGCAAGGACACTAGGGCGGAGTGTAGCAGCCTCCTCCTCCCTTCAGCCGGGATAGCGCACGGGCAAGGCAGCATGCAGCAAGCGGGTGCGCGCCGGCGGTCGCAGGGACGTGACGTCACAGGCAGGGGCCGGGCCTCGCTTTACCTGCGCGAGATCCGGACATAGGATATAGAAGGAGCCTTGCGCGCCAGGAAGTCACTCAGCTGTTGGAGCCTCGAAGTTCCCCGCCATCCCTAATTCATTCCCGGTAGTGCTAGGGCACATCCCAGAAGGCTTAGAAAGATCTCAAGGGTAGGCGGCGTAGAGGGTTAATGGTGATATACGGTACATTGATTGGTGAAATCTGTCACTGGAAGTTATAATATGTTATTTAAAGTTTGTAATGTTATGCCTTTTTTCTCCAAGAAGTGTTGTGTGTAATTATTGGGTTTAAAATTAGTGTGGGTGGGGTCACGGAATTGACTGTACCTTGTCATGTGTCCTCAATATGTGTACCCTAGTATGATTTGACAGCTTACACAAATCATTATATTCTGCCATGTTTACAACCTTACTTACTATTAACTAAATGGTTTATTTTTAGTGTCTTTTGAAAAACCTTGATTCTTAATTAATGCCTATTTGATAAACAGTTAATTACTTTAATTAACTGTTGAGATGACTATATAAACTTTAGTACTGCTACCCACATGACTATATAGTGATTCAACATTTAACAAGTTATTGTTAAATAAAACTCTGTAGTATTCCATTTTAAATGAGCCCTGGGTCACATCTCTGGTTGCAGCCTGTAAAGAAATTATATAACAGTAATGTATAAACTTCATGTTTCCAGTAGCTTGAGTGACATCATCTGACCCACTGCTTCTTCCCTGTCCCTGGGGTCTGAGCATGCTCACTTAAAGGGGAATTTCAGTGGAAATACATATGCTTTTAAGAAAAAAGAGCAGTCGTTTTCATTCCCAATGCCCTTAACCTTCCCATTCAACATTTTGTCTGTGTATAAATAAATGTTTCTGAAATACTGTTTTCCTGTTGCAGGACCCCTGTTTGCAGGACCCCAAACAAAGAATTTTATAAAATATTGATATTTTCCACTGAACTTTCCCTTTAAGGCTGGAAAAGGCAGGCAGTACCTGCACAAACTTTCAATAAAAAAGAAAATGACAGTTGAGAGGGGGCCAATAATGCAGGCAGACTTTGGTCACATCTAGAACAAAGGAGCTATTACAGCCATAAGCTACAGATAATAGGGATGGTCTACATCCATTAGGATGGGTGCTAAGTGGAGAAAGCATAAAACTGGAGTACAAGACAAAAGAAATAGAGAAGCTCCACTATAACATGGGACCATATGTACCATGGCACTCAGCCATCATGTCCTAATAATAACAATAGTTGTGGTAGGGAACACCTCCCTGATATTCCACTAGAAACAAAACAATCTAAATACCTATTGTCCAGTGATAAACACACATTTTATTAGAAAGATATAACACAAATGGTAAGTATATAAATATAGTAGTATCAAAACAAGTTAAAAAGCACATATAAAATAGGGGAAATAGGAGTAGTGAGCATAATAAGCCCTAATATAAATGCCCTGTATCCATAAGGTCAAAACAGTTCTTCTGTCCAATGTATGATGGAAAATGTTCCAGGGCAGTACCGAATGGTAAGTATAAATGGCATCAAAAGTATCTAACATGCAGTTCAAATAGGGCAATAATGGAATGGAAGATGGAACAATCTCGCCCTTGCCTGCCAGGGTACCTAATAGCGTCTATAGAGTCCCGCTCCGTCCGCCATAAACACGCGCCGCCCGAGTCCCGAACTCGGCTGTAACTTCACATCGACTGTTCCAGGAACGCCTGCACTCCTCCTCAGGGAAACGGTATTCTCGCTCCAACTGGCCAATATCCGCAACCACCGGTACCGACACCAAAGTAGACAGGGCAAGGGCACGCCAACACTCCTAAGCCAACACTCCTAAGCTCATACAGTCCCTTCTCGACCGACGTAGTCACATGGCTACAAGCTGATGAAAGAAGGAAGTGTTCAGGAAGTTATATTTCTAAACCTCTATATTTCTAAAAAGTTTTAACTGTGATCCAGGGTTTCTTTATAAAGGTACAATAAAAGGGATTTTATTTAACCCCAACTTGTAAGGAGACTACAGTTGCCCTTTGAAGCAATAGGTATCTGGCTGGTTTAAAGCATGATTGAAGTATTTATTTTTGATCTTTGACCAAAAAAAAAAAAGAAAAAAGCAGCCGAGAGTCTGTAAAGAAAACCTGTAAAAGGACAATTATAATTAAACACCTACCTCTACAGGCAATGAAAGTACCCAGCATGAAGACCTAAATAGCTACTGTAGGTCATCACCCATGGATTTACCAATTAACTCTTTTTTTTACTGCTGTGTTGAAGTTAGGGGACAAGGCTTCCTCAGTTTCGCCTTCAGGCTTGTGTCTGGAACCTGGCCAATGGGAACACACACTTCTATAAGAACACATCTTTCCATTGACCAAGTCCGGGCCAAGCAGACAGGACTAAGAAAGCTGGGTCTCCTTACTTCAACACGATTACAAAAGAGTAAACCGGTAAACCCAGGAATGGGGACTCCTTGGTACTTTCATTTGGAGGGTGGTTGAAAAATTACTTTAATTTTTCTTTAAGTTCCATCTACCAGGACTGGTTTATTTCAGTTGAAAAAATTATATTTTTGATGATGATCTTAATAAGTCTTCTGAAATGTCTTAAGCCTCGTACACACGTTGGATAATTGTCTTACAATGCAGCCGAGAAATGAGCATATTCGTACGAAAATATAGCATCAACGATCGTCAATGACTATACGACTGTCGACTATTGTCGTTTTTTTCCGACAATCAGCCTGGCGGATTTGTTCTGCCGATTATCGTATATTTGAACATGGTCGGCAGATTATCGTTAACATTCTATGAAAAAATATATAAAAGGCACATGCGCTGCTTTCGTAATTGCACGAAAATACGAACGTTACGTTACGTATGAACGTCTATATCCAACGACTATCGTAGTGACTATTGTTGCTGTGTGTACAGATGTTGTTTCAATTATGATGTTTAACGATAATGTTGTTAAACGTTCGTCAGCTGCACCGTATGAAAATTATCCAACGTGTGTACGAGGCTTTACTGTAATGTACTACAGACTTTAGTGAACAATGTTTATTATATAAGGGATAATGCGCCCCTTACAGTATAATATAAGGATATTACGCCACCGAGGAGTTCCCTCACCATATAGAAGCACGAGGCCGTAGGCCGAGTGCTTTTATACAGGTCAGGGTACTCCGAGGTGGCGTAATGTCCTTATATTATAATGTGAAGGAGCGCATTATTTCTTATAATACATAAGATGTATTATAATACATTTAGATTCCTTTACCCCATTCACATTTTAAATTCTAGCCTTGTCCCTATTCCCACCTTAATTTAAACCCCCATGCTACCTTCTGTAATGTAAACCCAGTAGAAAGGAACATCCCAGCCCAGCATCTATGCGGTTAAACAAATCTTTGTGGTGGAGAGAGACATTGGTTATGCAGTGACAGGAAGCAGCTCCAGCAGGTTCTGTTAGTGAAGTTAACACTGCAAAAAACGCTGAGTCATTCTCCAGGCATGAACACTGGAATGGGCGGAGTAGTGGGATATAATAAATATAAGGAATGAGTCACTTAGTGACATAGCTGAGTGATTTTTATAAGGATATATACCACTGCAGCTCCCATTATAAAATACCACACTTATGTATTATAATGCAATGCAGTCACATCATAAAAAGCAAAACATATAATAGTGTGGCAGTAAGTGCTAAAATCATAAAATAATACCATATATTAAAACATTAAACTTTATCTTATTCTCTGGTGTGTTCCTATTATTCCCTTTGCAAGTTGAAGTGGTTGGTTCACAGGCATGTGTTCCCTTATATTCCACTCTTACACATCAGGGCTTGTTCACACAGTTGCAGTGTTAAAAAAAAGCTGTATTTCATAAACCAATATCACGATAAAAGAATAAAGGCATAAAAAGGGTGTAAAATAATAAAATATGGTTTCCCTTTAAAACAAATAAAAAGGCTGTTGTTTAGAATAGTGCAGTTGTGAACCAACCACAACACCCCCTTTTTATTTGTTTTAAAGAGAAACGATATTTTATTATTTTACTCCGTTTTTATGCCTTCATTCATTTAGTAGACAGTTAAGCCCATTATCTCTCTCTTTCTCTCTCCCCCCTCTCTCTCTCTCCCTCTCCCTCAATTTCTCCCTGTTTCTCTCTCTCTCTCTCCCCCTTTTTCTGCCTCTCTCCCTCTCTCTCCCCCTGTTCAGGGACCTGGGGACATTGTCCGGTTCCGTTCAGGGACTTGGTGAAATGTCTGCTCGCAGTGTCGGGGGTCACGATCCACGCACTTACGTCCAGCCATAAGTTCAAACCCCCCCCCCCTCACACGCTTCTTCACTTGCAGGTGCTGGAGTCTCCCAGGCCCGGCCCTACCAGGGAGACTCGCACACCTTGGGACAGGGACGTAGCAGTGGGTCAGATGATGTCACAGCAATTGGAAACATGAAGTTTATACATTACTGTTATATCATTTATTTACAGGCTGCAGCCAGACATGTGACCCAGGGCTCATTTTAAATGAAAGACTTTATAGTTTTATTTAACAATAACTTGTTTAATGTTGAATCACTATATAGTCATGTGGGTAGCAGTATTCAAGTCACAGTAATCACACACGGATTAACATCCTTTCATTATATAGGATCCTAAAATTGGTTTATGAAATAAAGCTTTTTTTAACACCACTGGTGCTGAGGACACTATATACAGTGACATCATCCCTTAAACCTAGAGGTGCATCCCCAATCGTCACAACTTTCGTTACATTCGCAACATAATGGCATACAGTAGTTCTAACCACGTTCACAATACAGTCTCACTTACCAAGAACCCCAAGACAAACATGGAGATTGAATATCAAATGCACACACCCCAATGCAATACTGGGTAAATGTGGGGTTTACACCTATTTAAGGGGGCTGCACCATTTCCAAATACAATACCCCTTAAGTTTGGTTTTGTGCTACCTCTTGGCGCAAAACTTAACAGGGTATTGTTAGGAAACTTTAGAGGAGCACAAAGACAAACTTACCTTGCTGCGATCCCACAATGCAATAATGGAATAATGTAATCGCGTATTGCATTGCTGGATCATGGCAAGATAAGGCACTCTGTATTATTGCCGATCGGGTTACCTGTGCACATAGGGAAATGTAGTCCAGGTAGCAGGTGCCGTCTCCACCCAAGGGTTTCCCACACCCAAATGGACAAATCCAGGGAGAAAATCAGGGAAGACGCACACTGCAGAACCAATTTAAACTTTTATTTCACTTCAACCATCTCACGTGCACAACGTTTCGTGGGACACGCCCCTTCCTCTGTATTATCTCAATGAAAATTCCATCTGAAAGTCACATTTATAAGTTTAGGCTATTAACAATTTCGATATTAAATTAGAGTGAGCAGAACTGTGAACATCAACTGCAGATCTTGGTAAAGGAGGCTGATAGAATATTGTATCCCATGGAATCATTTTTCATTAATCCTAATTAACCTTCCCAATTACCACCCCAGCATCTAGGGTTGACTGTCTCCACTGGGCATCTACATTAATCTTGGCAGCTAGCATAACATAATTGTGTAAAGTGGTTACCCTATTGTGAATTCCCGGGAATGCTAATTGGGAGTTTGGAGGATCTGCAATTGACTTTAATAGTGAAAAGCTTAACAACTTTTGCCTTAAACAATAGGCACCTTAAATACTGTATATAATACATTCAGTACAGTTTCTATATACAGTGCTATATTAAGGCTTCCTCTATTAATGATATTGTAAGTATTGCTACATTGGGAATATTCTATTGTTTCATTTAAGTCAGTTTCCCAGGCAACCTGAAATTTATCCTAAGACTGTATTATAGACTTGAAATATAAGAAAGGACGACCTTGACCTTTGATATAAGAAGTAGAATATCTATTAGATTGTAAATACATCCCCAATTTTGCCCACATATATTATTAAATAGCATTTAAAAATAATATTTTATTAACATGCAGGGCTGTCTAGACTTTTTGGTACCTGAAAAAAAATTACAAATGCTGCCCCCCTGGCCATGCCCCCGGAAGGGGTTTGGTTTTATAATTAAAAGTGGGTGGTGCTTTGTCCGGAAGTGGGGTGTGGCTTGCCCATAAGCAGGAGGGGCTTTATACAAATGACTGGTAAATAATGCCCACAATGACTGGTAAATGATGGCCAACATATATTTTGATCAAATGAATTGCCAGTCAGAAGGGAGAGGGAGGAGTTCTAGCTGCATTCTGTTGCGCAATGCAACTCATGGGTTCCCGTGCTATTTAAAGTGACAGTAATTCCCGAAAATGTGTTTTTTACAGGAGACTGAAGAGGAGCCTCACTGCATGGAAGCATGGAATAAGGCATCTGTCCCTTCCCTGTCCTCCTGGAGGACTCTGGCATGTGCAGGGGAGCTCTCTCCCCCTCCAACCCCCCCTTCCTCCAAGTCCCTTTAATAACAGTCTTGTGACTAAGGCAATATATATATGTGGCTATGTTCCTGGCATCAGTCCCACCCCCCTGCATGCTATGTTTAAAATACAAAATTCAGTCCCAGAAGATACTTACCCACCACCGTTCCGCCGGCTGTTCTTAGGGGCTGGACCGGCAGCCACGTCTGTTAATGGCTGAGACTCAGCCAATTACAGATGCGGCTGCCAGTTCGGCCCCTTATGCTGCTCTGTGTGGAAGAACTGCAACTTATGGGGATACATTTTGTATTTTAAACATAGAGAGGTCCAGGTTATGGGGGGTTACCTACAGGATGTTAAATTTTTTGGTGTGTGTGTGTGTGTGGGGGGGAGATACCCTTGAATACAACAGATATTTAGTAAAATTGTAATTGTGTTAGCATGAGGCACAGCACAAAGAAAACTACATTTTGCACATTCATTTTTACATCTGCTAGGCTTCCTCTAGCTTCAGCACTATCTTTTATACAGGTAAGCCCAGGACACTAACCTGGCAGATGAAAACGAGACATGCACATGGCAGCTTTCTTTATGCTGGCACTCCCCAGCATAAAGGAAGGTATTGGAAGGAGGAAATAATCAACCCTATCTCCCTGTCCCAGGTTCATTTCATTTTAAAGCTTTTTTTTTTATAGCGTAGTTTCCCTTTAACTAGTAAAACAATTTTTCTGCAAAATTTAATTGCTGCAGGCAAAACTTGACATCTACAGTAGTAGGATATAAACTAATATCCTATTTTGTTTGGATAAATGTCAAGGAAAATGTAGAGCTTATTTATTTTTCTTTTCAGTCTACTAGGGTGGCCCAACCCTAAAAGTAAATTATTCTTAATGCAGCAGAGGTCCTCCCTCTTTTGATACTGTTTTAACATGCAATACAGCCTGTGGTATAAAACAATTCATCCTACCTGCAGACATGATATGTTTCGTTAGTGCAAGATACAGACTCATGGCTCTATGGGGTAGGACTTGGGAGCACAAAATACCAGTCATCTATATAGCTTAATGGGTGGTGGGCTTAAAGGAGCAAAAAACCCTCCTTAGAGCATAAAATAAAATAGAGCCTTCTTATAACAGAAGGTATTTGCAGCCCCATACTAAATTAATAGCATTGCCTAAAAAATCTAAGAAATAAGGAGCAATTTCTCCCGTCTAGATTTCCCAGCGAAAGGGGCTGAGACCTGCACAATTTCTCCTATATGTCATGTATTTCATAAGCATCCTTCCTTTCTAGACTGCACATTACATTGTAGAAAGGTCAAAGACACAAGTCACCTTTCAATGGAGCAAAAAGAGTCCTATAACTTGCTTTGTTGTGCAGTGGGTGTTATACAGTGATATGTATGAAATACGGGTTTGTTTAATAACAAAAGAACTAAGTGCAGAATCTTTTCATGCAAGTAATATTTTCTAAAATTGTAAAAAAAAATGTAATTTGTTAAAAAATAGTTTTTTTGATGTTTTTTTTAAAAAAAATTGTGATAGCTTATATTGTTATTAAGAACAGCTAGTAAACCTGCCTGGCTTTTTAAAAACCCAAAAAGAACAGATTTAATGAAAGCACAATAACTTCTAATTCTGAAATAGCTCCGTACTTTAAATGGTAACCTTTCCATTTCTTCTGAAACTCAAATCTTTTATGACAGTAAGATAAAAATATATGAGTAATAACATCCTTAGGTTGTTACATGTCACAGTTTGATTTGTTTCAAAGAGTTTACCTGAAAAGAAAACACTATGTTCAGAATAAAAATGAAATTTTGAAATGATTCAGTATATCTGATGGTACAATAGCTTTGGGACATTGATGTTGATGTTTACAACACAAATGAAAAAAAGATTTGGTAGAATACACCTGATTTGACTATTATTAACCATCAATGACACATGAATGGCCAAGCCTAGATCAGTTTTTATGGAGAATTGAGGTTCTAATGTCAAACCTTGAGTACAATTGATGTACAAACAAACTATAATTCAGTGATGGAGCTTAACAGCTCAGGGCTTCAAAGTATAATAAAACCAGCAGATAGGGTGTTTTCCCCCCTTTTTTGATAGAAATATAATACTTACTGATACATGGTAAACGTTGAAACTGCTGTTTTATCCAGGCAACAATCATTTTTAAAGAGAAAACAGCCATTTAATATTAGAAATGTTTTTACTCTGGGTGGCTTGGAAAGTATAAAGAGTCATGCTTGTATAAATGTGTTAAGGCATGTAGCTGCACTTTGCATACGTATCCTGCACAAACTAATGCGCACCCAGGGTAAGGACTAAGCATTTTAAGTCCTTCCCCTGGATATATTAGATGAAAGGAGGGTTAAATAAATGGCTGGGGTAACACTCTTGATTTAAAATTATATCTATGACAGTGGGGTAATGTGCAAACATAATGTCATTGTTTAATTTTTAATGCTTTTCACAGTAAAAAATATCTTATAACTCTGTTATGTTAAAGGGCCCCAGTGTTATCCTGATAAATTATGACCAATACAATAACAAGATCTAAGACTAGATAAAAAAAAATAGATCTAGGACCAAATGTTTCTGGATGATTCCCCAAGAAAGGAGTTCCTGCCACCACTATTAAGACATTATGTGTTGGAACTTCTTTTTTCTTTTTTTTGAGGTTCAGATATTTGTAGCAATGCTGCTTAACCAGAGCCCAATCTACTTTACAACAGTATATGGCATTATCTGTTTCTTTTATTAAGCACATTCCATGTATTTTTCTATACTTCATTTAAACACAAATAAACGTAAAATGTTGCAATACCATTTTAGCCAATTTCGGGAGAATTATCAGATGAAGTTTTAGTGAAACCAACCATCTTTAATTTATGAGCCTTTCCCCTTTTATTACACATTAAATTTATCTTCTTACTAGTTTACAGGTAGATTTTATTCTCCTTGGAGTGTTGTTTTATTTCCAAATGATGGTCATTAAGTACATTTTTTGAACTATACACAGACCTTTGTTGACATGCCATCCAGTCAATGAATGCTCCGTTAATTTGTTTATGAATCCCATTTCTTTGTCTTTCATTGTTTTTTTATGTCTTCTAGCACTTATCATCATCATAGCATTTTCCTATTAATGCAGGAGCAATCCATTAACAAATACAATTTATCCAGTGAGTGGTATCTAAACTACTTCATTAAAATTCAACGTATGCATAATACACTGAAGAGTGCATTATACTGAATTCATTAACCTTCTCAATGTCCTCATTTGTAGCGTGGCAATGCATTGTTCTTTATACATAGTTATTTATATAAGACTTTGCTGAAAGGAAGACCTACAGCAAATCTTAGTATTTTATGATTAGAAAGTCAATGTTAGTCATGCATTTTTATTTTGGAATTTCTAGTGCTCACTAATGCAGATCACTATAACTATCATTTGTATAAAGTTTTTTTTATATATGAAAAGTACTTGGGACAGGGTAATTCCTACCCCCCAATATTCTTTCTGTGAGGAGCATTAGCCCAAAGAAAACTGATTCTGCCAGTCTTCCTCCTGGCTTCAGCACTATCTTTAATACAGCACTAAATAAAAACTGTTAGTGCTGTAGCTCCTTAACAAAATGATATAATGAGGTAGAAATAATCAATCCAACCGACCTACCCCAGGAACTTTCCCATTTTAAAACGATAATTTTATAAGTATAGTTTTTCTTTAATGCAAAGTAGCATTGGATAATATTTTTTATTTTCTGACCTGTTAAGAAAGAGGAGTGTTGCTGGGTAATAATAGATTTAATAGATGGGTGATAGATAGATGATTAGCTTTTATCAGAGGAAAGTAGACATTTCCAAAAATCATTTTAACTTTTAAACAAGAGGTCTAGTCTTAAACACAGTTTTTCCTGACTTGCAAAAAATTAAAATGATACATCACTTGCTTTTGTAAGAAACCTCCTACCTGGGACCTTGCCGAAATCACCATTACTCACTACAGGATATGTACAATAAGCCATTTTAGATCTCCTCAAGGGTGATGAGAAAGCAAAAATATCTGCAGGGCTTGCTGTAATGAAAGGTTTCAAACTGATATATCTTTACTTAGAAAAGGCATTTTAAGTTACTGGGCAGGAGAAATGTGTTTAGCCTGGACTTTTCAATTATGGTAAGAAGGGAGTCTTTAAATGTTATTGTGTGTAGTGTGCACATAGCCAGGTCATCTGAATATTGCTGTTAGACATTCAAATTTTTACCTGTATCTTTATAATGAATGGCAGTAAAGATATAAGATAATCATTCATGGTTTCTACTTCTTGTTTTACCATTTTGTAAATAAACAAATCTGTTGTTCGTTCATAGTGATGAATCCCGGTTTCTAAACAAGCCTGGTTTTAATTTTCAAATCAAAAGATATGGCAAACTTTTAGAATTTTTCAAAACTCTGAACTTCTCATTGAAAATTCCATTCAAAAATTGAAAATTCCATTAGAAAAAATGGAAATTTCTATTTCAAAAATGTTATTGAACATTCGAAATTTGATTGGGTTTGAATTCAGATTTTCAGAACGACTGTTATTTTTGGATCATTTTGGGTCAAATCAGTCATATTCTAGTTTTCCACTTTGGCTACTCAGTGAATCCCACAGAAGACCATGCTGTCAGCCAAACTAGACAGCAAACACGCTGTCTAGAGCATCCTAAAGGATTTTCTAAATGGCCTTTGAGGAAATGTAAGTGTTATTATGGGAGTCGATTAGGTTGCATCCATTTATACAGTGCCTTGCATAGTCACTTGCTTTTCACACTTTCAGTCGCCACTATCCGCTAAATTAGTGTAAAACCCACGCTACCCGATGTATTTTCACAAATTTTTCAATTTTCCAAATTGTTTTCAAAATAGCGATGCTTAAAAAGTTACGTTTTGTGCTATGAAGGCTCAAACTGCAAGTTTTACCAGACCGGGATTGCGTGATGCAGTAAGTCTCATAAAGGGATTTGCTGCATCACGTGATCGTGGTCAGGTAAATAACACTGATGAAATGATAACATCGCCCCCTTTGTATTGAAATAAATTTCACAATCAGTTTTTATTGGTTGTTAAGTGTATTTTCTCTTAGCTGCTCGATCCTCAGTCCTGGGTTCTTAAGAAGAAATAAATACCTGAAGTTGTTCTTACCGGTCCACCCTTCCTCCTGCTTGAGTCCAGGGCCTGGCCTATGGGAAGAAGCGTATCCATCCATTGTCAGACCCAGACTTAGTGAGAGGGCAGGTATAGAGTGAGGACCTCATCCTGGATACTTTCATTTGGGGAGTTGTCTAATATCAGTTTAGTTACTGTACCCTTTAACTAAAAAATGCACAGTATCATGTAGAACAGTTACATGATTTATCTGGGGTGCTACAGAATCAATAAAATTAAATAAACAATGTTTTATTTACTTATATCTCTATAGCAATGAAAGGACCATAACTGCTTTTTTTTCCAGGGTAGAATTTAGGCTGCACCTGTTCAAGGTAATTAACTCTTCCACAGATTTTCAGAACCAAGAACTCCTTTCCATTTATTTCTCTCAGTAGGAGTACTAAAGGACAAATATAAAGATGATATTAATCTATATAAATACAATTCTGTGGGATTTTCGACACCTTTTTTATACACAAAAATAAACATTTCTAAAAAAAAATAATTCTTGACTGCATAAACATTTCTATGTTTTGCATTAAAAGTCATAAATAATCTACTGTATGGAACAGTCAATTTTCTCCAGTCGTCACGACCTGGAGACCAACAATGCACAATGCACTGACACAAATTCTCCAAAACGCATAGAAACAAAAAACCCATAGATCTATCAAGCATGTTCAGGATGAAACACCAATTATGTTTGGGTTGTAATACAATATTTCAAACTTTGAATATCCCCTACAGCAGCACTGAGTTCATTATTTAAAAACAAAACAAAAGCATCTGACACGGTTGCAACACTGACTAGAAATTTCAGTGATAATAAGGGCATTAGTCAGAGAAGCAAGCAGGAGGTCAATGCAGAAAATACAGGACTGCAGCTGATTTAGAAGAAACTGTCCTTCAGGTAGCTGTATTTCAGATGCATAACCAAACTAGGTTTCATAGAGGATTTGGCAGATGAAAGCCATGGGAGGAAAAAAAACCCATACCGAATCCCATACCCAATAATTAAAGGGTATGTCCACCCCCCTAAACAAAAAATAATGTGCCTACTGGAGACCCCACATAACCTAGACCTTGCATGGTCTAAACCTGTCAATTCGGCATCTACATTTACTTACTATCCATTGTTTCCACAGTTGCCTTCTGCTTGTCTTCTGTGCCTTTTCTGTACACGAAAACAAGCCGAAAAGGCAGAACCGGCAGCTGCGACAGTGGTTGGTTGAGAACAAGCCTAATGGTATGTGGAGGACACTGGTTTTTACCCTGAGAACACAGCCCATATAGAGAAGCATGACAGGTTGCAGTTACTTTTGAATGGTAGAAACCAGTGAACTAAGGTGACAAAATGCACTTGGATCAATGTACCATATCTGTCTGATGTGTCCAATAATACAACTTTTTTTGGAATCATTCTTTAAAATCTATAACAAAGTAACTGCAAAATGTCTTACCCCAACTGCACAAATTGTACTGCTCTCTATGATTCCCAGTTTTGTTGAAAACACCAAAAAACATTTATTGAGGCATTTTCTTGGATGGTCCTTCCAATATTCTGGAAAACCAATATATGTCCTGCAAACATGACACACCATGTTGTTTTGTAGACGTGGTCTCCCTGGGTCCTGTATTTGGAGATATACGTTATAGCTGAATCCTTCAACTAACGTACTTTAAAAATGTATACAATATGTCTATAGTTAGATAAAATTTATTAAGTCCAACCTACTTATTCACCCCTCCCCTTTCTCCTATTATACCTTTCCATGCCCCATCACTCCACCCAATTCCTCTTCCCCAACTTTTAACTGAGGACTGATACTCGGTATCTCAAAATATGATGGGACACTCTACCTGGATACGTATGACCATTGGAACTGACACAAGCCAAAATAATGTTGTAATACCCTTTATTATGTTCCGTTTGCTTGTGCAGAATGTACCATTTGTAAAGATTTTTGTTATGAACGGATTGAAAACTTTCAATAGAAATAGAGTTTACAAAAATGTAACTGAACTAATATATCTTTAGTCAGTGGTCTGGTAATGAGCAAGTGCTGTGAAAATGAGCAAAACCCAAACATTCTAATGTTACATCCATTTTCTAGTAATTTTGCAGCCCTGTACATTAGTTGTGCATTATTATTTTGGGACAATTAGTAGGCCTAAAGGAGAAAGAATGTCCAATAATAAATCAAGACCCTAATTGCTCTCAGTTGCCTAAAAATGGACTTGTTTGTGGGTCCTGTTTCTCTTCTTATACCACAGTTCCCCTGCATGAACGATTATATTTTACAGGTGTTTTTTCATATTTACATTTTTTTAAAATGTGTTTTCACTCTGTTAAGTAAAACGTAAAGGTGAGAAAACCAACAGTTACAAGGTTACAAGGGTCTGCATAAAACAGTTTAGGAGTTACATGCAAGGAAATGTTTTGCTTTTAGGTCAATTTTATTTTGGAAACAATGATCAGACTGTAAATAAAGTAATTATCTGGCACCACATATAAATTATTTTCCCCCTGTAATTTTAACATACAAAAGCCAATAAAAGCTAAGCTTACGAACATGTGCATTGTCACAGAATAACACTCCTCAAGTCCTCATTACATAAAAAAAGTATTACTTAATTTTATTTTAACTACTATAATACACATGAAAACCCTTATGTGAAATAGCTATAAAGGGTAAGGTTAGGTGGGCTTACATAAACTTAACAGCCCTTCGCTGAACATAGAATGCCAGCTGAATCTTCTAAAAAGAGAAGATACAGAAGATATACAATAAGGAAACATGTTGTACATGAAAGTTGCATAAATGGCCTACATTTACACTGTATTGTATGTTATAAAGTCAGTGGCAGTTATCAACAGCCATACATACAGAAACCATTAAATAAAGCCCCACTGCATGTATGATGACCAAGGGCTAATCACAGATCGGATCATTCTTTAGGAATTTGATGTTTGCCAAGCAGGCATGTTTACAGATTTAGAGAGGAAGATCTGTCCCCTAACAGGATCAACTAACTCCTTGTCAATGGTAAGCTCTTCGGGGCAGGAATCTAATTCCTAATGTGTAAAGGCATGCTGCACTTATATCAATTTATCCATCATTTTATTCTTAACCTATGTATGAATTTGCATTTCATTTTTTTTATCTGTATAATTGCTTGCACTTATCCCCTTTATAATGTACAGTGCTGTGTACCCAAGTGGCGCTTTATACATAAAATTATACATACATACTGAAGTGTAATCTTGATAGCCCAGTGTCTTAATATTAGTGATAAATTAATTGTTGGCAACATAATATTGTATGGCTGGTTTCAGGCTACTAATTCTCACATTTTCATAAGATGGATGGACTTCAATTACCTGGAATTAAGGGATTTCTCAAGGATCAATAACACACGCGGTCACAAGATTGCTACATATTTGCATTAAATAGAATCACAGTAATGAAAACATATATTACTGTTAAAATAACACAAGCCAGAATCTGTAGCTACAAGTTAGCAATTAAAATGGCAGGCAAAATGGTTATGTAAGGTGATGTATTATACTGTACAGTTTGTTTTTTTTTTTAAACTTGTTTTATTTTTTAAAGGCATCAGACAGGCAGTTTATAGTACATAATACAGTAGATATCTAACATATCGTTGGTAGTTAGAGTTGTGATAACATTTGCTCTTATGAGCCAGCTAATACCTATTTTCTTCAATTTATAATAACAGGAAAAAGGAAAGGGGTGGGGGGGGGGGGGGTTCCACGAGCCTGTGGCGTATGGGGATTTAGATTCAGGTAACCTGGGGGAATCAGGTGGAGATTTGGGAGTAGTTCAATTAGTTGTCTAGGAGGGATCTGTGTTCCAGTGGGACCAGATTCTATCAAATTTGGTGGGGCATCCTCTATGTATGTAGATAATTCTTAGAAGTGGGATCATTTGTCAGATCATATGCTTCCAGATTGTAAGTTTTGGGGCAGTGGGGGCCATCCAGGAGAGTATTATTGTACGTCTTGCGTAGAACAGTGTTTCCCGGAGGAATATCAGTTCGTATTTATTCCATGGTTCGGTTTCTATAATTCCTAGTGTGCATAGTTTCGGGTCTAAAGGTACTGGGTATGGTAGTTTGGATGATAGGTGGGTCGTGACCTTATGCCAAAATCTGGCTATCTTTGGGCATATCCACAGCAGGTGCCAAAAGTCCGCTGGAGTTTGGTGACATTTGGGGCAGTTGGGGGAGTATGAGGGGGAGATGCGTGTGAGGGTGAGGTAGGCTTGGTGCAGTATATAAAATTGCATTAGTTTGTTCGGTGCAGACGGGGACACCAGCATATGACTCTCGGCCAGGTCCTCCCAGTCCTCTATGTTCAAGGTGGGGATGTATTTGACCCATTTGTTGAGAATTTCGGTAGAGTTTGCTTCCAGAGTAGCATTCAGGAGACATGCGTATAATTTGGATATTGAGGATTTTTCCTCTCCGGAGTTAAGTATATGTATTATAGGGTGGGTTTGTAGTTTTATGGTGTCACTATGGAAGTCTGACAGGAGACAGTATCGTAGTTGTAGGTATTGGAACCAGGACGAGTTGGGGAGGTTATATTTGTCTTTGAGTTCTTGGAAAGGGGTCAGTTTGTCGTTTTGTATGATATGTGAGAAAAGGGTGACTCCTTTGTCGATCCAGAATTTAGCTGCAGGGAGTGAAGCAAAGGAGGGGTATGATGGGTTATACCAGATGGGGGTGTGTTTAAGGGTTCCAGTGAGTTTCAGAGTCTGGTTGGTTAATTTCCAGACCATAAACAGTTGTTTGTGGAGGGGTGTGCCTCCGGCGGGTAAGGTGTATGTTCGGGAGTCTAAAAAGACCAGGGGGTGGGATGAGAGGTAGGCTTGTAGGAATTTTTCAGCATCATATAGGGGTTTGATATTGGGATTGTTTGGGTCAGTAGGGTCCGGGATGCACCAGGTTTTGTAGTATTTCAGCTGGGCAGCTAGGTAGTAGAGCAGGAAATTTGGCATCGCTAATCCCGCTTTATTTTTTGGGCTCTGTAGGGTTTTAAGGCGTACTCTGGACCTTCCGGAGCCCCAGAGGAGAGTGAGAAGTAGGCCCTGTAGTTTGGTAAAGAAGGACTTCGGGATAAAGATTAGGCTGTGTTGGAGTGTATAGAGGATTTTTGGTAATAGAACGATTTTTATTAAATTGATTCTCTCTATTAGATTGATGGGGAGGTCTTTCCATAGCTCAGCCTTGGAGCGGGCCAGTTCGAGGATCGGGGTGAGGTTGCAGGAGTGGAAGTCTTGAGGTGATCTGGTTATCTGTATCCCGAGGTATCGGAAGTTGTCCACTATTGGGACTAGGGTTCTGGCGAATTGGGGAAAATTGATGTTTGGGTCTATGGGGAAGAGTGCTGATTTTTCCCAATTAATATGTAATCCAGAGAGTGGGGCAAATTGTGAAATTATGTTGTGGGCTGTTGTGAGAGATAGGTTGGGATCCGCAAGGTATAATATCATATCATCAGCGTAGAGGCTTAGGAGTGATTGGTGGGATCCCAGCCTGAGTCCAGTGATGTGTGGCGAGGAGCGAAGTTGAATGGCTAGGGGTTCCAAGGCTAGCGCAAAGAGGTATGGGGATAGAGGGCATCCTTGTCTGGTTCCTCTTTCGAGGGGGAATGGTTGGGAGGTGTCGCCGTTTGCTCTAATTGTAGCTTGGGGTTGGGAGTATAGGAGTCTGATCCATTTTCTGAATTTAGGGCCAAATCCGAAATGGGCTAGGCAGGACCAGAGGTAGGGCCACTCGACAGAGTCGAAGGCCTTCCGTGCATCTAGTGAAAGCATAATTCTCGTTCCAGAGTTATCGTGATCGACTTGGGAGTGAATTAGCGTTTTGCGTATGTTGATAGAGGTGGATTTTCGGGGCATAAAGCCCGTTTGGTCAGGGTGAATGAGGGTGGTGATAATCTTTTTGAGTCTGTTGGCAAGTACTTTGGCCAGAAGTTTATAGTCCAGGTTGAGAAGTGAGATAGGTCTGTACGAGCCACAGTATCGGGGGTCCTTGCCTTTCTTGAGAATTAGCGTAATGTAGGCTTCATACATGGACGTGGGGAGTTTGTTGTGTTTAAAGGCATGGTTTAGAGTTTTGTGGAGAAAGGGGAGGAGGGATTCGGCATATTTTCGGTAGATTTCAGCTGGGATTCCGTCTGGGCCTGGCGTTTTGTTTATGGCCATTTGTGATAGAGCTTGTTGCAGTTCGGATAATGATATGTCTGCCTCAAGTAGTTGGGTGTCTGTCTGTGGGAGTTTCGTAAAGTTAACCGTGTCTAGGTATTTTTCTAATGTAGTGTGGGTGTATGTGGCTTGTGTTTGATAGGTGCTGATATAATATTGTGTCATGTGCTGGAGGATGTCAGTGGTGTTGGTTATTGGTCCGTTATGTGGGTCTAGGAGTTGTAGGATGATATTTTGGTCTGATGGGCCATGTGCTAATCGTGCAAGGAGTTTGGCAGATTGGTGTCCGTGTTCAAAGTACTTTTGTTTATTAAAGAAGGATTTTCTTGCGTTTTTTTGGATAAGCATTTTATCATATAGGGCCTGGGTAATTTGCCAAGTGTTTTTTGTTTGTGGGGATGGGGAGTTTACATATGCAGCCTCAGCCTCCTGTAACGTCTGGGTCAGTTTATGTTCGTCTTGGTTGGCTGATTGTTTGATGGATGAGATGGCGTTTTGTAGATGGCCTCTCATGACTGCTTTTAGTGCGTCCCATTGGGTATTCATTGGGACTGGGTTGTGGTCTTGTGTTATGTATAGTTTGATATGTTCGAGGACGAGGTCTTGTTGGGGGAATAGGTTAAGCCAGAAGGGGTGGAAGCTCCAGGATTTCCGGAGTCGGGTGGTCGAGGGGCTGTTGATAGTGATGTGGATGGGTGAGTGGTCGGAAGTAGAGCGTGGAAGGTGGGTTATGCTTTGGATTGTGGTGTTGGCGGTTTTATTGACAAATGCGTAGTCTATTCTCGATAGGGTACTATGTGTCTTGGAGTGGCAGGTGTATTCCTTGGTGTAGGGAAATTTGAATCTCCATGCATCAATCCATCCTAACTCAGATATTATTTTCCGAAGAGGGGTGGGTTGTGGGGAGAGGGAGGGTACGGTTATTTGTGGGGTGAATTTGTCGAGTTCCGGGTTTAGAAGTGCATTAAAGTCTCCCATACAAAGTAGATGAGCAAAGGGGTATTTGAGGATGAATGGAAGTGACTCTCGAATTGGTCTTAAAGATGCGGGTGGGGGATCATAGATTCCAACTATTACATATTGGGTGGAGTCAATTGTGAGGGCCACACATAAGTATTGTCCCCGTCTGTCCGAGTGAACTTCAAGAATAGTGTATCTTGTTTGTTTACTAAGGAGGATGGAGACACCGCTCGAGTATGAGGAGTGGGTGCTATGGGCAGTCCATCCAATCCATGGCTTTTGTAGGTAATGTATTGTGGAGTGTAGGAGGTGTGTTTCTTGTAGACATATTATATTGGGTTTGAGGGACCTCAGTTGAGAGAACACCTCCAATCTTTTTTTTGTGTCGTTGAGACCCCTAACATTCCAGGAAACAGCTTTAAGTTGTGGGTGCATTGTGATGTTTGATGATCTGGGTGCAGTTGCTTATGGGGGGGTGGGAACGCCACAGTCTCGTGGGGGGAAGGAAGGAAGGGAGGGAGGGGGGGAGAGAATACATTAACTGTGAAAACAAAGGTCCAAACAGTAGACCTAACTTTAATATAACATAAATACCAGCAATATCTGGTAATTTAAGGGGGTTGCACATCAGTACAGTTTCTGCAGAGGTAGAGAGATAGTGATGTGGGCTCTCCTCCCGGCGCATTGGTTGTATGTTGGTTCAATGCCTAAGTTGCATTGGATGTGGACCTCTGGTGGGGGTGTGGGGATTGGCTGGTTTTGTTCATTCCCACGTGGGGGGGGGCAGGTACATGGGTCGCCAGGGATTGTGGCGTAGTAGTAGGTTTCGGCCGAGGGACCCTATGTGGCAGCTTAGGGTTGTACTTTCCAAGATTACGGTGGAGTAAAATGTGTGAGTATATGCGGAGCCAGCCGTCTCCGCTGGTCGTTCTATCATAGCATCTGGTCCCATATATAACTATTTCTATAGGTATATTTTATGATAGTCTCGTACTGGCAGGGAGGGGGGGAAGGTGGGAGGCAGGGTGAGGGGAAGGACTGCATTTAGGTTGTCCGAGGGTGCTGCGTAAACCAATACCCGATCCCACAGTTGATCAGTTGACCAGATCCCCAGCGGCATCGCCTGAATCTGCGGTCAGACCATGTCGACACAGGGGTCTATGAGATTGTGTACTGTACAGTTTGTTTGCATTCTGTTACTCCCTAACATCATTTAGTTTTCCTTATTGTGTGTACATGTGAGGGAAAAAGGTTAAGATGTTTTTATACAGCATTGTGCAGTCAAGATCATGCTACACCATTCCAGTATCAAAGAAAAATCAATATCTAATGTGTTACTGTAATTAAAAGAAAATCCCTCAGTACAATAAATACGCTGCTTAAGGGAAATAAACACAAACCACCATCAATGCATTAACAGGTAAATTTTTGATACATTTTTGCCATAAATTTCAGAGTTCTGCTCATTTGACAAATCTAAAGAACGAATACTAAAGAATTTGGTTACAGTGGATTCGATTAACATACTTATTCTTGAAGGTTCAACTTGTATCCATGTAGCTGACTTTTATCAGGTATCACGTGACACATTACATTAGAACGATGTATAAGTGTGTAGTCCCTCTTTTAAAAACATATAACCATTTGGAATGTGTGGTTCAGCCAGTGGGCTGTTTGTATCATGTAGCCCTGATTAGTAGCAGAGATACGTAGCAGACAGTTGCATTCATCTTTTTTTTAGGTGTAACTTGGAATCTGCTGTTCATTGCCAAATGGGAAATGTTGGAACTTAACCTAGCTATACACTCTTCATAGCTGCAAAATGGTGCAGCTGATTGGTATTTCACACGTTGAAAGTCTACTAAACAGAAGACTATACACAAGGTTGACCATTCAATCAAATCAATGGGAAAATACATCCTGTGTTTTCCTACCTTTAGAGCTCAACTATTTCACATCTTTTACCTTATACCTGAAATGCTGACAATGAAAAGCTGTAGTCTAATAGCAGGAATGTTTACCCAGCAAACCTTCAAATCTTCTCGAACTACACTATATGCACTTCACACCATTCTGTTATTTTTGGTTTATTTTTTTCTCTCTATATGTTTTCCCATTTTTTCTCTTCTATTCTTTTCCCATCTCTATGTTCTATTTCCTTGTTCGTTTTTCTTGATTATCGTCTGTTATGTCCGGTCTGTCGACTGCTCATTCCTGCCTTAATTCTTTCATCTTTTTCTATTTAAAAAAACTTCCCTATAGGAGAACTGTAGCTCAAACCATAAACAACTGATTAACATTAGATTTTTTTTACCACCTTTCTATTTAATTTTTAAACAGAGGAATACTTTAGCAAAATTAATAATTTATTTAATTGCAGTAATTGATGCAGAAACTGCCCCCTCCCCTAGCATGCTGACCTTAGGCATGCCCATTGTGATTCACATAAGCAAAATATAGGGACAGAACCTAAAAGATCCTTCTTATAGCACTCAATTCCCTTGTAACCCTGTTATCATTATACCATCAGTCTTGCATACCCTTACAGTCTAAAAGAAACCCATACTAGTTCTATACTAGTGCTATATCCAATATCCAAACATATATATATCCAGTAGTATATACGGCACACAGGTCTTCAATGCAAAGATTTCTTTATTGTATCAACGTGCCATGTACATCAAACAAGCAACGTTTCGGAGCTACAAGCTCCTTTCTCAAGCTTATACAAAAATGGCATCCATGTATGAACACCCTCCCACTTCCTTATATACTGATTGACAGGAAATGACATCACTTATTAACTTAGTAACCCATTCAGTAATTAACCAACACATGACTGTTTACAATTACACAACTTCAGTATAGAATTCTATTACCCATATATCTCTCTTGTCCCAACCCACAGCCGCATAGCCTACAGGGGAAAAGCAGGATTGATTCCATACCCAATACACACACTCACAGAAATAAAAACAAATCATAGTCTCTATTGAGACCATGCGGTGTCAGTGAGTTCAACCTGTGAATCCACCACACTTCCCTTTGCCTTAATCTCTGTACTCGGTCTCCTCCACGCCGTGGCCCAGGAACAAATTCCAGTGCCATATATCTCAAGTCAGAGTCACTGTGGCCCTCCTGCTTGTAATGTTTTGAGACCGGTAATCTATCGTCCCTCTGTCTGATACTGGATCTGTGCTGTGATATCCTTGACTTCAGGGGTTGTGTTGTTTCCCCCACATACAATTTTTGGCAAGGACACCACAGCACATAAACCACATAGGAAGTATCACATGTCATACTATATTTCATTTTGAAGGCCTCTCCAGTCTGGGGGTGGGTGAATTCCTGTCCTTTGTGCACAAATTTACACTGTGCACAACGTAGACACGGAAACATCCCCATTTTTTTATTCCCCATAAAAGTAACCCTTTTTTCTTTCGGGGGGACATATTCAGATCTTACTAAGAGTCGACCCACCGTACGACCTTTTCTGTATGAGATCCTCGGGGCCTCTTGAAACTCCTCTACCTCTGGGTAGGCATTCTTAAGGACATGCCAGTGTTTCCTCACAATCTGGCCAATCCTGTCACTGCCCACCCCAAAATCCATAATCAGCGGAATATGTTTATCTTAAGTTTTTGTCACCACCTGTTCTGTTTCGAAACACTTTTTTCTAGCTGTCATGAGCAGTCCCTCTGGGTAACCCCTATTACGTAATTTTTGCATAGTCGCTTGTATCTGGGTCTCCCTTTTTTCAGGATCCAAAACTATCCTATTAACTCTCTTTAACTGCCCCACAGGTATCGCTTTTTTAACATACCCGGGATGGAAGCTCTTATACGAAAGCAGCTGGTTTCGATCAGCCGCCTTCGTATAGAGCTCTGTATGTATACCCATATCCTTTGATACTCTCACATCCAAAAAACTAATTGTATGAAAATCATAATTCAGAGTATATTTAATGTCTGGATGTATGGCATTCAAAAATGTAAAGAACTCCTCCAGGGATCCAATGCTGCCCCGCCATAGTAGGAAGACGTCGTCTATGTATCTCCACCATGACAGACAATGTCTGCTAAATAGTGGAGACACATAGACAAAGTCATCCTCTAGCCACGCCATGAAGGCATTGGCATAGGCCGGAGTGCGCCTGTAATAAGTCAGGTGCACTCCACGGTCTTGTAAATATTTAATAAATAAAAATAGTAGGCCAAAGCAACCTACGCGTTTCAGCCCGAAGCTACAGGGCCGTCATCAGGGTTACCTGATGACGGAGTGCGCCTGACTTACTACAATATTGGAAACCTTTCTGGCAGCACCCAGGCAGCTGATGAGATACCGAGTGCATCGGATCCTATCTACCTTTCTATATATATATATATATATATATATATATATATATATATATAAACCTCGGGCGTCCCCAATAGCAGCTCTTGTTATATGAGTCTAGGCGTTATTCCTGAGGAAAGTGTCCTGAATATGTACCCTTTAGTATCATCTGATCCACCAATTAGGTCACTTGCATTTGTCCAGGCTAGTTTTGTATGGGGGGTTCCTAAACAAACGGAGGGCAGGTATGCAATTTTCAGTCACACAAGAAAATCCAGCCCAGGACTTACCGGCTTGCACTGAAACGGCTAATCTGAAGACAGGGTTTATACTCACGGACCCATAGATGACGAAACCATGTGATTTGGTGAACCATACGTCGGTCAGTTTGAGTTCGGCGTCCTGTGGTGGATTGTTTTCCTGAAACAGGCCGATATTAGGAGCGGGTTACCTTATGGAAGCTGCAAGCGTGCAACAGGAGAGGGAGAAGCTTTACCTATAAAGTCACGGAATGCGGGTGGCACTACGGCTGGGACAGCCAAATCATAGTGAAGGGTTTGGATCAAACATCTATGGGTCCTTGAGTATAACCCGTCTTCAGATTAGCCATGTCAGTGCGCCTCCATTTACCCATGTTTTGTATAAATAGTATTCTACATCATTGTGATTCACCCAGCAGGAGGAAAGAGAAATTCTCTCATTAGCTACCTTGAATGTTAAAATACTCTGTAGCCACATAAACGTATATACAGTATTTTTGTCAGGAACTACAAGTTATACATTAATTTAATGAGCAGTGTCAGCAGTAATGTTTCACTAGCAATGAGACACAAAATTTCATAATTTTTGTCGGGGTTCATGGAACATAAAGTTTCCCAGACAAACCAACTTTGAGGCAATGTCAGTCCATATATATTCAATAATTCCTATAGCCTCATTAATCCAATAAGTCATAGGAGCAGCCAATGGCATTAGACAACATGCATGACTAATGGCAGCCAATGGCATTAGACAACGTGCATGACTAATAAAAATGGAATAGAAGTGGCACAGCATGGCAGAGTAAAAAAAGATTTCCAGCAGTTTCCTGTCTCTCTGCAATCCCACAAAGCGAGGAGCAATCCCAGATATCGGTGAGAAGAAAATTCATTCGTCCTCGGATAGTGAAAAGGTTTATTTTTCATATATTCTGTTTCAGTTATTATTGATTTTCATCTTGATTTTCTATTTATAGCGCGGTGAAAGAAATTTCAATACTTTACATGATTCATTCGATTTTTTTTTTTAATAATGAAGCTAAAACTCTATTACAAGTTCTCAGCATATAAAGGAGCGGTATGAATTTAAAGCAGAAGCTGAAGACCATTTCCTTTATTCACAGCACTGAATAGTTTGGGTTATTGTGGTTATCTTGAATACTAACAAGGCACATCACTGTAATCTTACAAACAAGGTTCATTCTAACTCAGTCAGTTTAATGTCAGAAAAAAAACCCTAGATAAAGAGCAATGAAATTGCAGAACGCATATCAGTAGCCTTTGCCCTCTCCCCAAATCAAAGAAGCTATTTTCTGTCCCTTAGCAAATTAAATGATTCATTTTAGTTCTAAAAATAAACGTTCAACAAATGGTGGTTTAGAATATTTCTTAAATGTAACTCTGAGAATCCCACAAAAATGAAAAGAGTAGAATAAAACATCAATGCATTACTCAAAAACAACAAGTACTTTAAGAAATCAGCTTGCAGCCTTCACCAAAGTAATAAAATAATAAACGTGTACTGTACTGCACCTGGGTTGGGGACATTTGCTGCTTTATCTTCTTTCCTTAAGTGTATGTATATTGAAAAAATGACTTTGCATCATCTTAATCTATAAATAAATATGTGTAAGTAGCACTTACTCTGAGGTGTGTGTGTTGCTGCATGCCTTCAATACAATACTTGTTTTGCTCAGGCTCTGACCAGACTATTTTCCCCCATGCCAACTGTCAATACTGCAAACAGTTATACAGCACACCAATGGGGCTATGTACCAAGAGCCGCTATCGCAAAATTGGGCCTTAAAGTTCCGTTAATGCCTTAACGGGTATTTATCAACACTTAACTTGACTTTTAGACATAACTTCCGATGCGTGCGTTATTCTCAATAACTTTGTCTAGACAACGCAAGTAATGTACCAAATTTTAACACCATTAATGCGTGAATCTAACGTGATATTTTAGAGCATTTGTAACGCCACCACAATGATGGTCTTAATCAGACGTTAACAGGAAAAGTCCTATGTACAGAGAGGCGGTATATGTGGGTATTGCTCTCATGTGCTTTCACCTTCACGATTGGCCCATTTTGTAATGTGTAATTGGTTGACACAGACCAATCACAAAGCACGCATGCATGTGTGTAGCAAGCAAGCTTTTCTTTATGTTACTGTATATATGCAAAGCAAATAATTTTTGCTGCATATATATTTATGAATGTAGGTTCATTCTGAACTATCTTACCTAGCCACTACTTACTAACATCAAACGTTAGTTAAAAATAATTTGGTTAATATACAAAAACCATATATATATTTATATATATACATGTACGTTCTTATGTGTATAAAGGCTACAAATATTTTTAACACATCTTCCTCTGCTGGAAGTGTTTTCCTCACATTTACAATACATAAGAGTAAAAAAATTCTATTCACATATCTGTTGTATTCAATTAGATCAACCGGACTTGAAGTTTAGTTCTTGAAGACGTTTCGCTAGTCATCCGACTGGCTTTCTCAATTCAGAATGACTTGTACAAGAATCTGTGGCACTTATGTACCCTGGAAAATCCCAATTAGCATATCACAGCCAGGTGTTAAGGGCGTGATTAGATAGTGGCTAAGAGGTGTTATAGGAATGCCCAGAGTAAGGTGTCAAAACAGCATTGTACATGGCAGACAGTTGGTGTCGAACCCCCCCACCTCTATTTAGGCTTGGTTTCTTTATTTTCACATAAATGGCCTCCTTAAGGAGGCCATTTGAATACAACAGATATACAACAGATATACCATGACCTGGATGAATGAGAACCTTCACAAGCATATTCACATATCCATTTTATGGCTTTAAACTGGTGTGAGAAATCCTGTTTATTCTATGTAATGTACCACAATTTACGCAATTCCCCTACTAAAACGCACGCTAAGCTCTTAACATGACTTTACCGCTGCAACTGTAGTACTAAAATACACATTAAGCTCTTAACATGACTTTCTAACGCAAACACTTATGTACTATTAATCGCAAACGGTTTATTGAATACAAGTAATGCTCGTTCACGTTACACCATCTTTGCGATACTGGCTCTTGGTACAAATGTCAAACCATTCCAGCCTCAGGAAAACTGCTTACAGATATACTGATAAGTAAGATGTATCAGATTGGATATCTAAAGAAATAGGGGGCAGATCAACAAAAAAACGATAAAGTGATAGCTGGGATGAGTTCTAGTTTTCCCTAATGGACAAATTAAAAAAAAAATTCCAGTGTACATAATTTAAGAGTAGAAGGAGTTTCCATGGACTTGTGGGTATTTAAACTTGATTTTGGGTTACTATTAGAGATGGTCGAACTAATGAAAGTTCGGTCCGTTTTCGAACTTTCGAACTATTGTAAAAGTTCGAAAGTTCGAAAACGGACCCATTAAAGTCTATGGGAGGCAAATAGTTCGAAAAGTTCGAGTCAAATACAACTAAAATATTAATGGTAACTTAATGTAAATGGCTGTGGGACCTGGGAAATGGTCTGGGGAGCATGTTCCAATATCCAGGACTTTCGTAAAATCGATTTTACTCTCACGCGCGCTACTTTCGAGCTTTCGCGTTCGAACGTTCGAGGTAACATGGACATTTTACACGCAGATTCGATGCTCGTGTATAGGCTGTAATGGAGACTTTACTCGCAGTTTCGATGTTCACGCCTAGATACCATGTACATTTTACTCGCGGATTCGAACGTTCGGACATTCGAACATTCGATAAATCATCGAAAGTCCGGGAAATATCGAAAGTCCGCGTCCGAGATAGTTTGAGAAGTCCGGGTCCGTTCGAACTCGAACAGTTCGGCTCGAACTCGGGTTCGAGTTCTATGCCATCCCTAGTTATTATGTTATCACCTGATGATCCCGCAGAAATGCCGATAGTTTAATATAAATCGGGACATTGAAATTATTCTGAGCTAAATTACTTTGAAAGTCTAATTTTTTTCAATTGTGTAGGAAATGACAGAAGTGTAAGGTGATGACCCGGGGTGATGGATCTTTAACTTCAATTTAGGGTTTAACTCTCCTCAAATATCTATTGCATGCGCAGTATTGATTGTAAGTGGATGTCACACAATAAATCATGTAATTACTGATTGATAGGGAAGAATGTACATCACTAGACTTCTGCTCTTATACTCACACAAGACAAATGAAGCCGGTTTGAAGAGATCCAGGAATTGTGAACCAAACTGTACATATAGCACATATATTACCTTCGTGGCTATTTTTATGTTTATTTTTCTATAGCCTACTGCAGTGGTTCTCAAACGTTTTCAGACCATGACACAATTTTATTTCTAGGACAAATCTGTGTTCTTATTGATTCACCTTATTTTATGAACTTTGCATTGTATACTGTGATCAAATTTGACTCTAATCTCTGTAGTTACACTACATTGACGGCATTGAAATGTTATCATGATATATAATTCATATTAGGTAAATCAAAAATGGGAGTCATACTGGTGAAAAATAAAGCAGCTCTGGCTCCTTGAAGTTATTTCAGTTTGTCCCGGCACACCCTTAAAGAAACACTGGTCTACTGTACAAATGATTTCAGAAATCAGTTTGCCTTTATCAAGTTATTATACTTTATAGTGTTTTATATATATATATATATATATATATATATAGGGTTTTGACCATTGTACTAAATTAAGGCATATATATATATGTATATATATAAATGATGTGGTGGAAGCACCCCACGGACTTAGTAAGTATTTATTATAGACAAATAGCAGGTCTGAATAACCTGCTATTTGTCTATAATAAATACTTACTAAGTCCGTGGAGTGCTCTGTCCACATCATTTCTACATATTCCTATATCGGCAGCCCCTGGCATTCTGCCTATGTATGGAGTATGTATATATATATATCAGGGAGATTCAATAAAAGTTCTTATAGTTTAAAATGGTGCTAATTTTGCCCCAACCAATCAGAACTTATTTAACATTTGAAAGCTAACATCTGATTGGTTGTGTTTTGACATCTGTACTAGATTAAGGCAGATTCCATAGGAATACTATGTAAGAGTAAATATAATATTTAATATTTTAGTTCCTTCAATGGTAACAAATGCTAGACACCCACATCCAATACATTGTAGCTCCTTATCTAACCTGCATTTCTTATCCTAAAGGTCAGTTGTAAATTGTGATTGTAAATTTTTATTTTCAATATAGTGACATTTAAAGGGTAACTGTGGACTCCATATAAGTGAACTTAAAAATAGCCCCTTGTTACTATTCAAACAAACCTAGGACAATTTATCTGGCTTCTCTGGATCCTAAGTTATAGGCTTATAAAGTTACACTTTCCAGACTGCCCTGTCTTTATGCCTCTCTGACAGGCATGTTTAATTAGTGTCACAAGCCTCATCCCCAAAAATTGATCTTCTCTGAAGCTAGTTACTGACGTGAAACCATTATCTGTCCTTTCCTCTGCCAATGGACACTTTAGGACAGGGGCACTATAGATTAAGCAAAGAAAGGAGCCTCATATAAGTTTTGCAGGGGCCCAGTGATTCCTACGCCACTGCTTTAGGGAGAGAACATTTTTTCTTTTCAGGCTTGTAGCTAGCTTTAAATTTGATTAAGAATTTCAGGTGCAGGGCTTATGATGGAGTTAATGATGCTCTGTACCATCAGCGAGCATGCTCCAACCTTAAACTAGGGGGGCAGAACAGTGGTGCTGGTCACAGCTGTAAGTACTGGCTAGACAAAAACACCTTATACTGCTGTAACTTTGGATAGACTGCAGCTAAAAGCATGATCCTGGAGTCACTTTAAAGACTCTTTTAATAAAAGCTTGTTATTTAACTGTTGGCCTTTTTCTGCTAATACCTGATATAAATAGGCTGTCAATATTATTCTTGCCTATTATGTCTTTTTTTAGCTGCTATAGAAACAGATAAAGAAAATTATGTTTCATGGAAAACAGATTTCCTCGTATATTTTATGTGTTACCTCTAAAGGTCAAAGGGATTTTAAAAAAAAAACACTGGTGCAGGGATAACTTATTTATATATAAATGTCAACCGGTGACCCAATAGTCAACTTTTTTTACCTTAAAACCTGCAGTTAGTAATTCTGTTTTAAACAATGGAAATAATAAAAGGATATCTGTATGGACTAACAAATACACTTTTTAAAAAGAAGAAATTCAGTTTACTTTCTGGAGGAGAATGACACTAATGTATATTATTATAATAATACTTTAACACAAGAATGTCTACATAAAACATGCTCAAACAAATATAGATTTCCACCCTTAAAACCAAAAAATGGCCACATCATTTATTTGCCCCTAACCAAAACAGTTATTTTTAGTACTTTATTACATGCATTTCTAGCCAGATATTTAATGATAAGTATTGTTCTTGTGCTTTTCCTTTCTGTCAGAGGTTGCTGCCATCTTCACTGGCTCAATGAGCTTTTTAGACAACTGGAGCATGTGCAGAGGAGACAACAGGTAAATCAGAAGTCAATAATTGGCTGTAATGTCAGTAGTCACACTCTTCATTGACCAAATGGAGGGGGAGCCAGCTTTCTCTGGCAGATAGAGGCAATAATCATCTGTAATAAAAATCTGTTTGGCAATACATCTAATAATGTGCTGAATATATCAGTTGAGATTGAGGGCAGGTAAATGACAAGTGACCAGTCTTTTTCTTTTAATAGTAGAGACGGAACAAGGATTTACAAAGAATAATTACAGTACTCTTTTTCTTTTCTAAGCTCCAGTTGTGCATTGTTAAAAAATAATATATATATAAAAAAACTAGCAAAAGTGTGCCCGTTGGTGCACAGTGGGAAATATGTGGGTGCATGTTTAGCTATATGTGGATACAGATGATATAAAATCTTTATACAACTACTATAAAATTTAGGGATTTGTACAAAAAAAAAATAAAGGCAAGATGTTAAAAATAATAGAAATCCTATGAAATCTTGGTTCTATTAGTCTCACATCCCCTAAATGAATATTTTACACAATATACAGAGGCAGAAGGGAACCTATTGGGAGTACCCCAATAGGTATTAGAGGGGACATATATACACACATCTTTTGGATTGTACTGGAAGTGTCAGTGTTTTAGAAATACATGTTAATATAAATAAAGTGCAGCCTAACATCTAGATAAGACAGACATTATCCATCTTATATTTGTTGTATAACACTATCACATTTTTCTGTTTTGTTTATTGATTTCTTTTGATAAATCTATACAGGAAGATATTTAAATCCAGGGTTTTGAGAGATGGGCGAAACTGCTAAAGTCTGTTCCACCTGTGGACCTGGAAAATGGCCTGGGAAAAACATACATACATCCAGAAATTTAAAAAAAAAAAAAAAACTTTCCTTCCGATCAAACCGTTTTTCGAGATTACTCATTCTATTTTCGAGGGTCATCGAAATTTTAGAAAATTAGAATTTTAAAGGATTTTTCGAAAATTTTGAAAAAATGATACAGTAACTTACTGTAAATGTCTCTGGGACCTGGGAAATGGTCTGGGGAACAGATAATCCGATTCTTTCAAATCAGAATTGGTTACAATCAGATTTTTTCAGAAAGAAACTGATTGGTATACTAACCAATCAGAATCTTTCTGAAAGAATCTAAATGTAACAAATTTTGTTTAGAAAATAATCATCTGATTGGATAATATACCAATCAGATTCTTTCTGAATCTGATTGTATCCAATCAGATTCTTTTATAAATAATCTGATTGGCATACTAACCAATTAGACTCTTTCTGAAATAAGCTGATTGAAACCAATTCTGATTGGTAAAGAATCTGATTGGTGAGTATAGCAATCAGATACGTCCTGAAAGAATCTGATTGTATCTAATCAGAATTGGTTACAATCAGATACTTTTTTAGAAATAATCTTATTGGTATGCTTTCTAGAAGAATCTAATTGTAACCAATTGTGATTGGCAATCTGATTGGTATACTAACCAATCAGATTTTTTTTGAAAGAATCTCATTGTAACCAATTCTGATTGAAAAATAATCTGATTGGTATATCACTAAGATTCTTTCTTTAAAAAAAAATGCTAATTGTATCCAATCAGAATTGGTTAGTCAATTTTTTTCAAAAAGAATCTAATTGTCTTTTCCCCCCAGACCATTTTCTGGATCCCAAAACTATTTACAGTAAGTTAATGTATAATTTTTACAAAATTTTCAAAAATTCCTTGAAATTTTCTCGGAAAAAATCTGCAGAGCGGAATTCCCACAAAATCCGTGAATCACAGAAATCCGTCACAGAACTGGGTTCAGATCCCCGATCCGCGATAGGGTTTCCTTTCAGTCCCCCTATCATGTATATATAATATATATATATATATATATATATAAAAATGTATAGGAAGGAGCAGCACTCAATTTCAAAAAAATTAGTTGTATTTCATATAATCAAAACATCCTCATAATTGCAACGTTTCGGGTTTAACATTACCCTTCATCAGGCATGAGAACAAGAAAATGGATGGCCATTAGGGTCCATCCCATTTATACAGTTATATTGGATACTGAATTCTATGAGAATGAGATTATGTGCCAATTGTCTGATAAGGAGGTCTACTGTAGATTACAGGGGGACCCCCTAAAAAATATTAGTGATGAAATCAATATACTGTTAAGTAAATATGTGGAAATGGGTGTGATCACAAATGATTTGAAAAAAGCTCTTACTGTCAGGAGTCCCAGAACCCCTACATTGTACACCTTACCCAAGGTACATAAAAATGCTAGGACACCTCCGGGACGTCCTATTGTGGCGGGGATAGAATCAGTGTTCAATCCTTTAGCTGTCATGTTGGATAGGGTACTGGGACCTCTGACAAGAAAGCAACCCTCATATATTAGGGATAGTCTTGACTTTTTAGAAAAATTAAAAAAGGCAAATGTTGGGAATTTGGAGGATATAGTGTTGGTAACCTTTGATGTTGCCAGCCTATATACCTCCATCCCACACATTGAAGGTATGATGGCGGTTAAATGGTTATTACATATGGAGGCCTTACATGATGAAAAAACTTCGGACTTCTTTTTGGAGGTACTGAAGATTATTCTGACAAGGAACTACTTCTCCTTTAAGGATGCATACTATTTACAGCTCAGGGGAACCGCGATGGGGTCCAATGTCGCTCCCTCCTATGCCAATGCCTTTATGGCTTGGCTTGAGGACGGGCACATCTATCATAGTGATCTCTACCATACACATTGTGTTGCTTGGTGGAGATTTATTGATGATGTGTTCGTCCTCTGGAGGGGTGACGTTGATACCCTGTCGCGGTTCCACCTGGAACTTAATGGTATGCATCCGGCAATAAGATATACTATGAAATGGAACAAGGAATGTATTAACTTTTTGTATATTACTATATACAAAGATCAGGGACTCCAAACGAAATTATACACCAAACCAACTGATAGAAATCAACTGCTACACTTTGATAGTCAACACCCTATACATACAAAGAGGGCTATACCGATAAGTCAGTTCACAAGAATTGACAGATTGGTTAGCAATGAACAAGTTAAAACTAATCAAATGCACACCATGGAAAATAAATTTAGAAGGAGGGGTTATCCCATGGATATTATTAAGGAAGCAAGGAATAAGGTACAAAACATAAGGGATAAACCACAAAAACGTGAAATAAAACATCGATTGACATTTGTCACAAATTTCGGTAAGATGAGTGGTAGGATTTCGAATATATTGAGGAAACATTGGAGTATTTTGAGGAATGCTTGTCTGGAAATTAGTGAGTTCCAGGCCCCCCCCATGATGTCATATAAGAGAAATAGAACTATAGGTTCGAGACTGGTTACTTCTGGTTCAGATAGAGTCACACACCCAGGGACTATGAGGGGTACAACTTGGTTGACAAGGAGTCGTGGTGGCATGCGATCATGCCACAATTGTATCTATTGCCCCTTGGTACTACAGGGGAATACGTTTACTATCCCCCTTACAGGAGAAATTATTAATGTAAAAGGGAGTTATACATGTGATACTAAATTTGTTGTATATGTAATTGTGTGCCCATGTGGCCTACTCTATGTAGGTGAAACTACACAAAAGATAAAAATGAGGATGACACAACATAGGTCCTCTGTGAATACCAAACAAGTACATTTACCTCTGCCTAAACACTATGTAGACAGGGGCCATTTAGCTACTGATATGAGATTTATGGTATTGGAGTCTATACCCTTAAACTATATTGGTGATAGGGAACATCGACTTAAATGTAGGGAGGTTTGGTGGATAAAAAGATTGGGTTCTCTGTATCCCAATGGACTGAATAGGGACTATAATTTGTATTTGTTTCTATAGACTCTTTAGGACCCTGGACCTAGGGACTCTACACAGAGTATATTTACCTTAGTATATAAACAGTTAATATTGTATTAGGATACCAAAATGGTGTCCTTGATTTACATGTGATGTCATGTCCTGTCTATAGTGTATAAATGGGATGGACCCTAATGGCCATCTATTTTCTTGTTCTCATGCCTGATGAAGGGTAATGTTAAACCCGAAACGTTGCAATTATGAGGATGTTTTGATTATATGAAATACAACTAATTTTTTTGAAATTGAGTGCTGCTCCTTCCTATACATTTTTGGATAAGAATTGGGAATACAGCTTCCTTTTTTGGAGATTTGCACCAACGTTATAAATATGTATGAATAGTGATTTGGGTGTGCTGCTGCATTTTTTTGGATTGTTTATGCATAGCTGCTGTGGATTTGCACCCCTTAACATGGATGTTCGCATCCACATGACTGGAGTATGACTATAAGCTTTATAATCATTCTGTGCCTTTTTTTTCTCTTGTATATAGCCTTTGCATTCACCTGCATTTGAAACAACTTATCAACACACGTCTCTACAGTGATTTTTAGTGTGATTGGGGTCTCCTGTGTCACATTACACAGCCTGTGGGAGATTGGTAAGTAGAGCTGTTTACGCTGATAAGCTGGGAACGGATCTGAGTCCGGAGGAGTAGATACGCGGAGATATTCTCGCGGGATCTCAGACTAGACCGTGAACTTGAACTCGGGAGACTCGGGAGAACTCGAACTCGGGAGACTCGGGAGAACTCGGACTGTACCAGGAAGCACACGAGGACGCCGGGAGTGTAACACGTGGCTGGAAGGAAACGGACCAGCCAGCGTGTATAAGCTGGAGTGTCGCGATGTGCTGAACTGGAAAGGAATACCGAAGTGGACTCCAACGATTGACCTTACCTATACCAATACTCCCACAGTGAACTACAAGTGATAACAGGTGAGAACCCCATGATTTGATATATTATAGTTAAACTGGATGAAACTGTCTATCCATATTGCAGAGTGATATTTGGCTTATACATAAGATTTTTTTTTTTAAAAAAAAAAGGCTTGATAATGAATGAAAGTGGCTGTTTTAGTTATACTGAAGGTGAATACAATGAGATTGTGGGAGACTTCCCAGGTTCCACGGATTTTTTGAGTCTACCATCCATCAGTCAGTTACAGAAAAAGAGGGATATAACAACCAGGAAATACATTGATCTCGAATTACATGGTTTAACATTAACTGAATATTGTAAACAAAAATGGATACCACGGGGACTCCGTATTAACTTGAGACCAACTCTATTTCCAAATAATGAAACATACAAAACAAGGTTCTTACAGATACTGAATAAATGCTCATTTGATTTAATGACTTTAACAATTGACTACACTAAGAAAGAAATGGAGATAGTAAAAGGAGATATTGATACATTGGAACATAAATTGAAAGAATTGATGGTTGACAATGATTGGAAGGAATATGATTTACAGTTAACTGAAAGGTTGAAACAATATCGTAAAGAAGGTGAAAACAATAAAAGATCTAAATTTGAAAGTGATAAAACGGACTACCAATTGGGGAGGGTATACAGATGGATACAACGTGAAATACCCACTTACTCCCAAGGGTGGGGACAACCCACAATCTGCCCCAGATCTATCAAGTAGACCCAGGAATAAGAAATCAGAGAAACGGGATTTTTTAAACAGGGAAGCGATCGCAGCGGAAGGAGGAGGGGCGGCAAACATCATTGGAAATGGAGGAAAGAAAGGAGTAGACAAACAGAATCGGATGGTGACCAGACAGAACAAATAGTAATGAATTTATCTAGTAGACCACTGTCTGATTTGGAAGTAAAAGTCTTAGCTAAAGGACTGGGATTTTGTCCCACTACTGCACCGGACTTATTTCAATTAGATATTGACTGCTACCGTTTTTTCAGGACACTGAGACTCAAAGCATTTTTTTCCACAGGAAAGGAGAATCCTGCCACCGAATCTACAGAAATTGGTTTAACTCCGATAGACTTTGGTTTAAAGATTAAAAATATGTTTGTTCCACCTACCACCTGCCCTCCGGTTGAGACATACATTAAGAATGTCCAGAGAGACATAAAAGGGTTGACTGACACCCTTAAGTATAATATGAATAAAAATAGAAAACAGAATTGCTCGAAGGAGGAGAGATTGGTACTGGATCAACTAGCTTCGGATACCAATATAACGATCAAACCATCGGACAAGGGTGGGGCGATCGTTATATTGGATACTGAATTCTATGAGAATGAGATTATGTGCAATTGTCTGATAAGGAGGTCTACTGTAGATTACAGGGGGACCCCCTAAAAAATATTAGTGATGAAATCAATATACTGTTAAGTAAATATGTGGAAATGGGTGTGATCACAAATGATTTGAAAAAAGCTCTTACTGTCAGGAGTCCCGAACCCCACATTGTACACCTTACCCAAGGTACATAAAAATGCTAGGACACCTCCGGGACGTCCTATTGTGGCGGGGATAGAATCAGGTGTCAATCCTTTAGCTGTCATGTGGATAGGGTACTGGGACCTCTGACAAGAAAGCAACCCTCATATATTAGGGATAGTCTTGACTTTTGGAAAAATTAAAAAAGGCAAATGTTGGGAATTTGGAGGATATGTGTGTGGTAACCTTTGATGTTGCCAGCCTATATACCTCCATCCCACACATTGAAGGGATGATGGCGGTTTAAATGGTTATTACATATGGAGGCCTTACATGATGAAAAAACTTGGACTTCTTTTTGGAGGTACTGAAGATTATTCTGACAAGGAAAACTTCTCCTTTAAGGATGCATACTATTTACAGCTCAGGGGAACCGCGATGGGGTCCAATGTCGCTCCCTCCTATGCCAATGCCTTTATGGCTTGGCTTGAGGACGGGCACATCTATCATAGTGATCTCTACCATACACATTGTGTTGCTTGGTGGAGATTTATTGATGATGTGTTCGTCCTCTGGAGGGGGTGACGTTGATACCCTGTCGCGGTTCCACCTGGAACTTAATGGTATGCATCCGGCAATAAGATATACTATGAAATGGAACAAGGAATGTATTAACTTTTTGTATATTACTATATACAAAGATCAGGGACTCCAAACGAAATTATACACCAAACCAACTGATAGAAATCAACTGCTACACTTTGATAGTCAACACCCTATACATACAAAGAGGGCTATACCGATAAGTCAGTTCACAAGAATTGACAGATTGTTAGCAATGAACAAGTTAAAACTAATCAAATGCACACCATGGAAAATAAATTAGAAGGAGGGGTTATCCCTGGATATTATTAAGGAAGCAAGGAATAAGGTAAAAAACATAAGGGATAAACCACAAAAACGTGAAATAAAACATCGATTGACATTTGCACAAATTTCGGTGACATGAGTGGTAGGATTTCGAATATATTGAGGAAACATTGGAGTATTTGAGGAATGCTTGTCCGGAAATTAGTGAGTTCCAGGCCCCCCCATGATGTCATATAAGAGAAATAGAACTATAGGTTCGAGACTGGTTACTTCTGGTTCAGATAGAGTCACACACCCAGGGACTATGAGGGGTACAACTTGGTTGACAAGGAGTCGTGGTGGCATGCGATCATGCCACAATTGTATCTATTGCCCTTGGTACTACAGGGGAATACGTTTACTATCCCCCTTACAGGAGAAATTATTAATGTAAAAGGGAGTTATACATGTGATACTAAATTTGTTGTATATGTAATTGTGTGCCCATGTGGCCTAATCTATGTAGGTGAAACTACACAAAAGATAAAAATGAGGATGACACAACATAGGTCCTCTGTGAATACCAAACAAGTACATTACCTCTGCCTAAACACTATGTAGACAGGGGGCCATTTAGCTACTGATAGAGATTATGGTATTGGAGTCTATACCCTTAAACTATATTGGTGATAGGGAACATCGACTTAAATGTAGGGAGGTTTGGTGGATAAAAAGATTGGGTTCTCGTATCCAATGGACTGAATAGGGACTAAATTTGTATTTGTTTCTATAGACTCTTTAGGACCCTGGACCTAGGGACTCACAGAGTTATTACCTTAGTATATAAACAGTTAATATTGTATTAGGATACCAAAATGGTGCCCTGATTTACATGTGATGTCATGTCCTGTCTATAGTGTATAAATGGGATGGACCCTAATGGCCATCTATTTTCTGTTCTCATGCCTGATGAAGGGTAATGTTAAACCCGAAACGTTGCAATTATGAGGATGTTTTGATTATATGAAATACAACTAATTTTTTGAAATTGAGTGCTGCTCCTTCCTATACATTTTTGGATAAGAATTGGGGAATACAGCTTCCTTTTTTGGAGATTTGCAACCAAAGTTATAAATATGTATGAATAGTGATTTGGGTGTGCTGCTGCAATTTTTGGATTGTTTATATATATATATATATATATATATAGCAACCAGTAGATCTCCAGATGTTTGAAAACTACAACTCCCAGCATTCCTCTACAAGTACTCTGTAGTTAGGGGATTCTGGGAGTTGTTGTTTCCAAAACGTCTGGAGACTTACTGGTTGTCTATCTTTGATATATAGGTATCCCTTCCTGTCTAGCAGCTCTCCTTTTTTCTATTGAGAGGGGAGGGGTGGGGTGAGAGACTGTCACATGTTTTACAAAGGAAGTGACATAAGTCTTGCAACTTCCTACTAACACTAATATTTTTTTGATTCGCTAACACTGCTGCCAATCTAATATTAAAGGACAATTATACTTACCATTTCCCCAATCAATTCCTGCAAAGTACTCAGGGTGAGGACCTAAAATGCTAAGTCCTCACCACTGTGTACTTTACAAAAGTCCTGCACTACTAACTTGTGATCTCCCTCGTCACTCCGGTCGGATCCTCCCACTGGCACTGTCAGTGACAGTCCGGGAGGCAGCCAATGGGAAGACACGCCTCCTTGCAGAGCGCATCTTCCCATTGGCTGCCTCGCGACCTGTCACTCAAAATGCCAGTGGGGAGGTTCGGACCGGAGCGACGAGGTAGATTACAAGTAAGTAGTACAGGACTTTCGTAAAGTACCCAGAGGTGAGGACTTAGGGGCATATTTTTAAAAAATCGAAATTAGCGCAAAAAAATTACCGCAGCACAACGCGGCTGCGAAAATAGCGATATCGCCATATTTATAACGGCGAGCGCCATTGCCGCGATATGTATCGTGGCCGCGATGTGTTGCGGTAATTTTAAGTCCCTTCGCGGCGATACTGTACAGTACTTAAAATCCCTTCCCGACGCCTCTGCTAAGGGGGCGGGGCATACGCCCACCCCGCCCACAACCCCCCGCGGCGGCGGAGACCACCCGCCGCCGCTTCCCAGCAGCCCCTCCCAACCCCTTCCCCGCTCGCGGCAATCTCGCAACGGGAGGCTAGGAGGGGCTGCCGGGAAGGGGCCGCAGCAGGTGGTCGTGACCACCCGCCGCGCACCCCCTCCCCAGCAACCCCTCCAAGCCCCCCGCCCCGGCCGCTCCCGGGGAGGGAGGGAGCCGCTGGGAGGGGTGGAGGCACCCTCCAGCGGGGCCCTGCTTGGTTTGCATGCTTTACATTAACCAATCACATTACTGGAAAGTTCTGAAATCTGATTGGTTAATGTAAAGCATGCAAACCAAGCATTAAAAAATTGACCAATCAGAAATGAATTAGGGTTTTCTGCAAACCTATATAAAGAGGTGCACTCCGCTGCGGAACTCAGATGCCATCGCAGTAGATGGCTGAAGAAAGAAGCGGTTGGCAACATAGGCTCTGCTGAGGCCGGCGGTGCCAGCGGGCTCATTGGCAGCCGCAGTGAGTCTGCCTGGCATCGGCGACCTGAGCGGTGTTGGTGTCGCCAGCCCGAAGACGTCGCGTCGGATCAAGACGCCGGCAACATCGGCCTCGTTGAGGTCGCCGGCGCCCGCCGGGGGTTCCCCTGGCGGCCGCAGGGGTATCTCTCGGGGGTCGGCAGCCTCGGCGGAGCTGGTGTCGCCGGGACTGGAAGAAAGAAGACGCCACCCAAGGGCTCTTTTAAGAGCCGCACACTGTGGGTGACCCCGCCAAAGGCACTTGTAAGTGCCGCCAAAGGCACTTGTAAGTGCCGCCAAAGGCACTTGTAAGTGCCAACAAAGGCCTGATAGGGCCGGGGAGGGGGTTCGCGCTGCGGGACCCGGTTCGCGCTGCGGGACCCCTTAAGCCCCAAAAGGCCCTTCTCAGGGCCCCGTCGGAGGGTGCCTCCACCCCTCCCAGTGGCTCCCTCCCTTCCCCTCCCTGGGAGTGGCCGGGGGGCTTGGAGGGGTTGCTGGGGAGGGGGTGCGCGGTGGGTGGTCGCGACCACCTGCTGCGGCCCCTTCCCGGCAGCTCCTCCTAGCCTCCCGTTCCGAGATTGCCGCGAGCGGGGAAGGGGTTGGGAGGGGCTGCTGGGAAGCGGCGGCGGGTGGGGTTGTGGGCGGGCTGGGCGTGCCTCCCGGGGTGGGTGCAACCACCCGCCGCAGGTTGCCTGCCCATCCCCGCCGCGGGGAGGCTAGTATCGGCTGTTTTCGCCACCTTCAAGGTGGTGAAGTAAAACAGCCGATACTAGCACTGCGATACACATACCGCCGCTTTATAAATAGAAGCAGCGGTAACAGGTAAGTATCGCCGCGAAGGGTTAACGCTTTGTTAACTTTTCGCGGCCGTTTTCGGACATTTATAAATCGCGTTAAACGCGATTTATGCGTTAATGTCAGCGAAAACGGCCGCGAAAACTTAACGAAGCTTTATAAATATGCTCCTTAGTGTTTTAGGTCCTCACCCTGGGTACTTTGCAGGAGTGGGGGGAAAGGAACGAGGGGGAGGTAAGTATAATTGTCCTTTAAGCACACCATTGAATACAACACTAAAAGGGAAGTGATAAATATGTTCCTTTTTAAGCTTACATTGCCTCCATGTAAAACTTCCTGGGGTGTGGCTAAACACTCCATTTTGAAGATTCCATTACAAAACAGGAGTGGGGACTATGCAAGTACTTTTATTTATTTATATATTTTGCCTTATTTACATTTCTATATACTTTAATGTCATTACTACATATTTGTTAATATTCATATAACTACTTATTTAGTGCTTAAAGGACAACTATACTGTAAAAATGAACTTTTTAGAAATGAAAAGCACCTGTGTCAGGGAGGTAGGATTGATTATTCCCACCTCCCAATATTGTTTTCTTAAGGAGCTACAGCACATACAGTGTTCATCTGCCAGGTTATGGCCCTGGGCCATTCTATATTAAAGATAGTGCTGAAGCATACAGGAAGACTGGCAGAAGCAGTTTTCTTCATCCTGCTGCTCCTCATAGAAATTATATTGGGAGGTAAAAAGCCCCAATCCTTCCTCCCTGCCTCAGGTACTTATTATTATAACTGTTTTTAAAAAAACTTTATACGCACTATGGTTTCCCTTTAAACAACACATAAACACTGTCCCTATGTATATTACTTTTACCCACCCCCACCAACATAGTACCTCCGAAAAAACCAAATGTATTCCCCATGAATTTATACATTTATTTATATAATATAAATAAAATTGGGATGTGTCAAAATCCTCCACTGTGAAACAGTGGAGTACGTAAAAATAGCTTTAGGGACCACATAGAGGTGGTGGGGAAAGTAAGTATTGATTTTAAAGGTGGGGTGGACAAGCCCTTTAATACTTTGCAGTCTGTCACTATTTGTATTATTCAATTTATCTGATTTTGATCTATATCTGTTATTGTTCATTATTGCCAAAAAAAGGTAGATGGTAATTAATAAATAAAAAGTGTAAAAACAAAATGTACCTGGAGAAGGGAGGGAGGCAGCATTAATAATATCAATTCTGTCAGGAGCGTCAGCACAAAGAAAACTGCTTTTTCCAGGCTTCCACAGTACTTCAGCACTACCTTTAAAACAGGAAATCCCAGGATAGTAACCTGGCAAATAAAAACTGTACATGCTGGTGCTCCTTAAAGGGTATGGCCACCCCCAAAACTATAATTTACAATTGGCCCCACTGTGTAGTTTAAAAACATCCTTACCTTACATCTCTGCCCTTTATAGTTGTCCAGCAGTGCTTGTTCAAATTCCAGTAAAGTGAACAGTAAGAGCTGTCTTCCTGTCCAAAGGTCAAGAGTTTCTGCCTTCTGTCTTGTCTCCGGGAGGGATGGTGACATGTGCAGGGGAGCCCTCCCCCTTCTCATCTTCCGGATCCATCCTCTGCAGCTGTTGCACCTAGCGTGAAATCCTTTTAATATGTTGTAGCTAACCCCTGCCCACCCCCAACCACCGCATTAGTTCTTTATGAAAAGAAGCCAAATCATACTTACAGCTCTTCTCTCCCACAGTGTCTCCATTGCTGGCAGCCGTGTCTGTGATTGTCTGCCTCTCAGCCAGTCACAGACGTGGCTGCCAGTCTGGCCCGTTTGCAACTTCCTGCGAACAGGTAGCCGAAAGGAGAGCGCAGCGGGAATGAAGGGCTGTAAGTATGATTTGGCTTCTTTTTTCATAGAACTAATGTGGCTATGTTAACTTCAACATATTTAGGGTGGAAATGCCCTTTAACAAAATGATATTGGGAGGTAGGAATAGTCAGTAATTGTCACATAAAATTATTGACTAAGCTTCCCCCCATGTGCCTTTTTGGGTGTCAAGCTTGTAACAAGCCCCTGCAGCATGCAACCTTTGCAAGGAAGACCCAGAGCAGTGCATAGGCTTTACAGGATTCAGTCGTTTTGTTAAAGGGCTGGAGTGTAGTGGTTGGGGCGGTGACATTTCTAAGTATAAGCATGGAGTCAAATGAGGAAAGCAAAATTCTGCTCTTTATAGATATCTTTTAAAGATAACTTTGCATTAACAGAATAATGCATGTGTTTTTCTTTACCTTTATGTTACTTACTTTCAGGAAAATGAGCTTGAAGAAACTTTCAATTGGCCATCCAGTAGCCATCCAGTTGTTGTTAAATTGCTATATTACTATGAACTCTGTTACTAGTTACTCTAGATAAAATATAAGGAGACAAGAACAAACCTACCAGTAATGCTACACTTTTCTCACTAAAGGTGGCCATACATATATATGATTTTACTTACCCAACTGAGCGATCCCGCGGCGTTCGACCGATCCTGCCAGAACACCCTCCCCATTTTTCTATGTGATCGACATGAAATCGCAAAATGAGTGGGATTTGCGATCGCATGTCGATCGCATAGAAGAACGGGAGAGGTGGTTCCGGCAGGATCGGTCAAACGTCGCAGGAGTGCTCGGCCGGGTAAGTAAAATCATATATATATATGTATGGCTACCTTTACTTCCACTCTTGCTTTCCACACCACTATAAACTATTATTTAGAGTATTATACTCATGCAGTAACTGACTTCTTTTTGGCTCCCCCCACAGTAATTGTCACGGACGATTCTCCCATCTCTGATATTGGAGAACATATGCTAATGAAGGTGGGTGAGGAGCTCAAAAAATGCATGAGTATAAGTCTCCATTAACGAACCAAAGGGACAATGCATTAAAGGAATATTTCTCTTAAAAAGTCAGTAAGTTAATTGAAGAACGGGGGAAAAGACATAGCTCCTTTACCTCCCATTCTTCAATTAATACAAAAACGGATATCTTCTCTTTTTGAGTTAACCGATCCTTTAATTGGCAATAACTGGCCAATTCAGTGTAAAATCCATCTGATGAATTTTTGGGCAAGCGTGGGTTCTAAAGGGCATGTCCACCCAAAAATACTAATTTTAATATACTGTTCCTCTGCCTTTTCCACCGCCAATCGCCATGTTAAAACACATCTGTGATTGGCTGCCAGTCAGTAAATCACAGACGCAGCTGCAGGCTGTGAAGATAGCAGAGGAAGCGAATTGCTGTAAGTATGAATCGGAATTTTTTTTTTTAAATAACAGGAGGCAAGACAGGAAGACAGCTCCTACTGGTAATTTTCCTGGACATTGGACATGGACTGCAGGAGAACCATAAGGAGCAGGAATGAAAGGTAAAGAATTTTTTAAAACTACACAGTGGGGTCAGCACGGTGTCAAATTTTAGATTTGGGGGTGGACATGCCCATTAAAGGGTAACTGTGATTTCTAATTCTTCCAAACTAGTAAGGATTATATAAAAAGCCTTCCATCGTACCTTCATATTAAAACCTAAATCACATCTCTAGATAGAATTTGTAAGAGGTTATTGCTAGAAAGGTTCAGTGATATTACTTCCTACTTGTCAGCCATGTGACCAGCTTGCAGTCATGTGACCTGCATTAATAGGCTCTCATTCTCAAATGTCAATTTTTTCCCCAGGTAATTCCTGTTTTCCCCAGGTCTTAACTGAGCATGCTTCTCCCCTGGGGCAGAGTGGCAGGGCAGAGGTCAGGTGATGTAACTCAACCAGCTGAAGCAGGAAATTTGAACATTCACCCCAATATAATTTCTCACAGGCTGAAACCAGATATGTGATTGTCAGCTCATTATAAAGAAAATACTGCAGGCTTTCATTTAACCCTAACTCATATAAGAAGTGACACTTGAAAATATAACATCACCTTGCAAATGATAAATCCCTCCTGTGATTCCTTTTTTAATGCTTTGCAAACAAGCACATATTTAAACTGTTTTGTAGCCAACAAACTCCAGTCTGCTATCTTGAGCATCTGTATATCAATTCATTCTCGAGACGGTAAATAAATAGATAATCCTTAAAAGGTAAAAGATCATCAGTCCTGCACTATTTCTGTGAAACACTTGATCTGATTCCGATCTATATCTCTGCTATAATGCTAGACAGAATTGCTGATTATTGCCAAAAAAGAGGCAGATGTTGATTCTGATTCCATATCTCTGCAATAAAGCAAGACAGGTCTAACAAAAAAGGATGAAGAGGCAGAATCCTGTACACAGGCAATTGGACACAGGCTGTGTAAAATCCCAGGTGGCTTGTTTTTCTTGTACTGTAGTTCTATATGACAAGTGCCCTGTCTGAAGATCAGAAAAAACATTTCTGCAATACTGAACAGACCCTTATGGGTACACCGAAGTACTAAAATATAATTTGTATGAATGGTTTATTGTATTTTTCCCCATATTAAGTTTACAAACTTAAAGGGCATGTCCACCCTTATAAAAAATTTCCCCCATATCATAGTATATCTTCCCCCAGCCCCAACCGCTATACAATACATTTAAGAAAGTGCCCCGATGTTTACTTACCTTCCCTCTCTCCTCCGATGCGGGGAAGATATACTTTGATATGGGCAAGGGGTTTTATGGTAGGGGGAGGGATTGCAAAACGGGAGGGAGAGGGAGGGAGGGGGAGAAGGGCTGCAGTACGCATGCCAAACTTCTCCCGGAGGCGAGACAGGAGGCAGAGTCCTATATGGACTCTGCTATCCTCCTGGTGGGCAGTTTTTGGGACTTTGGGGGGGGGAGAACCATATGGAGTGGGGATGTGAAGTAAGGATGTTTACACTACATGGTGGGGCCATTAGTGGGGGGGGGGGGGATTATAGTTTTGGGGGTGGACATGCCCTTTAAAAAAGTAGTTACCTATGAATGGTAAATATCACTATTGTATAGACAATAGTATCAGCAAAAAAGAGAAAATGTGCAGAAAATCGCCAAAGCACACCTTCCAACCAGGGGCTATTCTAGGGCTTTTGGCACCTGAGTCAAACTTTGTAAGAAAGGCGCTTCCCTTTCTGTAATAGGTGGCGCGCTAAGCAAGGCAGTTTTTGTGCAGCTTAGGAAAGGGCAGTTTTCATTTTTTTTTTTTTAAAAAGTGTGTATCACTTTCTTTTGTAAATGTGTTTCACTTTAATTTTTTTTTTATCATTCCCAAAGATGATCTGACGATAATGAAATTAGAATACGGCATCAATGCACGTTTTCGAAGTCGAAATCCGATCAGAAAAATAATTTTCCGGAAAGCTTTTCCAGGAAGTGATTTTCCCCCCCCCTCCATTGCCAAAGATCAATACTTCGGTGATCATAACTGACCTAATATTGATCTCTGCCTTTAAATTTTTTTTATAAGCCTTTCACCAGAAAAGAAAAAAAATATCTATTTGTAAATTGATCTCTTTGATCCATTCAGAAATACTATAGTGAGGTGTCAAAGAGATGATCACTGTGCAGAACCTCTACTTGACCACTCAAGCACCTACTCTATTTGTGACTGGATCTCTTTGATACTATAGTAAGCTGTCAAGCTGACAGCTTACTATATAGTAGGTAATGAACTGCAATCTGAATGGAGATTACAGTTCAGTACCTAACAATGGACCACCAGGGAAGTTTAATTTGTGAATGGATCTCTTTGATCCATTCACAAATCCTATATTCTAACCAAGAGGTGTCAATAACATAGATCACGGAGGCAGAAGCTTGAGCGCCGCATCATCAATCCTTCTCTCATTGTCCGCGCGCCACTGCTGTTAGAGAAGCTGATCCCTACTTGTGCATGCACACCTGGGACGCACGTGCGAAAGACCTCAATGCCGTTTCCAGGAGGGGGTAAGAGAGAGAGAGTGAGAGAGAGAGAAAATAAAGGGGGAGAGAGAGAGAGAGGGGAAAGAGAGGAGGAGGAGAGAGTGAAAGTAGGGAGAGAGTAAGGGAAAGAGAGGGGGAGAGGGAGAGAGAAGGGAAAGAGAAAGAAAGAGGGGGTGAGGTCTTTAAATGCTGGGTTGAAAGATTATTTAAAGAACCGGGGTTTGCTAGTACTATAGCAAACCAGTGTTCAGTTTAACACCAGTTTACTATAGCAGGAAGTGAACTTGCGATCAGTGCTGATCACAAGTTCACTTCCTCCACTAGACCACGAGGCTGTTTGGGAGATCCCTGGCATTCCTGCATTAGACCACCAAGGCTGTTTGGGAGACATTGGGAGATCCCCAGCATCAGAGGAAGTCCTCTGATGTCACAGGGACTCCCTTACCACTGCGGCTCTGCAAAGGAACAGGCTCCCAGCACTACCGGGGTAAGCTTGGATGGTGCCCCCAAGAGCTCCCTTTATCCCAGAGGTGCCCCTTTCCCTCAGAGGCGCCACCTGAGACAAAAGTCTCACTCTGCCTGATTAGAGAAGAGACCTTGTCTCCAACCATCCCAGTTTTTCCAAGAAAATCCCATTTTGACTGTCCTTTTCTGCAGCCCCAGAAAGCAGTCTGTGGGTGAAACATGGGTAGGCCCTGCCTGTATCCCAGCCTGCTCCAGCCATATGTTGGGAGGTATGCCTACACACTATTGTCTTTAATTAAACTTTCATACAGTACACGGCGCATAGTCATTGCACTATGACAATTTTGGGTCATTATGCAAGAGACACAAACATTCTGACCATCACTGTTCCCTATGTAAACAAAATCACAGACTTCGTTATCGATTATTTCAGACACTCAGACAAGATAAACTTTTCCAATACTGTAAATAAATATGCTTCCCATTTACAAATACATTTCACATGTACTTCCAGCACAGGGTGCCACTTTATATCCAAATATGCAAAAAATATTAATTCCAAGCAAAAGTGCACCACAAGGTCTATTTGTGCTGCACAACGCCAACGTTTCAGTCCTTTCTCTTGGACCTTTATCAAGCCAATATATAAAGCAAAGACACTTGGGAATAAAAATTATACTTTTTGTGGGCTAAAATGACTGAAAATTAATGCTTTACACACATTACATTTCTTTATCTGGCATAATACAACAGGTTTGTTTTTATTCATGGTGGAGGATTTTAAAGCATTTTTTAGTCTTGAAGATACTGTGTGAGACCAGTACATATTGCTTGAATTGGTTTGAAAGAAATAACTGCATCGAACGCACAATGCCAAGTGTTTAAGTGCATCAGACAGCAGAGACATGTTTTAGGTCTTTTTTTTATAAAATAATATAGTAGATAATGCGCCCCCTACTGTAAATTATAAGGGCTATTAGAAGTCACAGAGGAGTTACTTGACCATATAAAAGCACAAAGCCGCAAACCGAGTGCTTTTGTAAAGGGCATGGAACTCCAAGGTGACTTTTATTATCCGAATACTTTTTTATAGGGGGTGCATTATCTATTATAATCCATCCCCTCATTTAATACATCCCTTGCCTCTGTTCAAACCTCTGTTCATAAAGTCACTCAATGGCAACTGTCCCCCCAAGCATATACTAACTCCCTTCACTTCTCCTACCTCCCTCTCACTTCCCCCACCACCGTTTATACCCCCCTTTAGGCTTACCATCTTTTGGATTGCCTCACACTCTGTTCTGTGTCTGCCGCACCACTGTGGTTGCCACAGCTCCTCCTCTTCATTTTATAGCCTGCAAAGAGCTGATCAGTTATGCAAGTGATATGGAATTCACTCGCATAATTGAGCAGGCTCTGTGCAGGATGTAAAAGGAAGAGGAGGAGCTGTGGCAGACGCAGAACAGAGTTGGAGGCAATGCAAAAGATGGGCCGTTGAATTTATGTAGCCTTCGAATTTGGTAACCCTCAAATGTAATGTTCAATTTCTGATAACCCTTGATTGTTTTGATCGATTTCTGATAATCCTTGATTGTTTTGTTTGATTTTCGGTAACCCTCGAATGTAGCATGCGGACACCCGACAATAGTCTGATCTTGAAGAAAGATGTGTTTAAATGTGGTTTGGTGATAGTGACATGTTCCCCAGACCATTTCCCAGATGCCACAGCCATTTACAGTAAATTACCATTACTTTATCTGTTATTTATTCAAACATTTTGAACTATTATCTCCCATTTACTTTAATGGGTTAATTTCTGAACTTTTACTGAAGTTTGTAAACTAATCTAACTTCAGTAAGTTCGCCCATCTCTAGTTAGGAACTAAAGCGCTAGGTCCTCAACTCTGGGTCAAGCTTGCTTAATCAGAACAAATGTTTTGTGAGGCCGCCTCCATCCATCCCCCATTCATCCCGGGGCCAGACCACAGTACGTCTTCCTACCAGTCAAGCCACGGGACAGGAACTGGAGCAAGATGGCTGCACAAAACAAAGTTTGACAGCTTTGTTCAAATTATTCAGGCTAAACCTAGGGGTGAAGACCTAGCGATTTAGGTCCTCATCCTGGGTACAAGTGGTGACCCAGAGGAGAAGAGGAGTGGGGCTGAGGTGAGTATCATTGTCCTTTAAATAACTTTTGTATTGCAAGAGATGCAGGACAATTTTTCTACTCTCCACATTCAAACTTAGCTTTTTCTGTAGACGCTCCCCAAACTGCAACCCCCAGTACACTTACCTTTTTCTGTGATGTCCCTGAAGTCTGCTATTTATCCAGTACATATGTATTTTTCCCTGATCTTACTGGTAGTAACCACCGTTCAATGCCAGAAGAGCTGGTGTGACCTTTTGTGTAAGATAAATGAGACCCTAGTGTTACAATGTTTTAACAAAAATCTGTGTTAGCCTGCTTGACCCTTTTAGCAGTTGTGGATTACATAACCTTTAAAAAATTTTCTTTAGTGGGTGGACATTCTCTTTAACTAAACATATCAGCATCCTTTTCTGGACAAAGTGGCATAAGATTATGCTTTATCAAACCGGTAAATTCTGACCAAAATCAGTTTTGAGACAAAACCACGGCGGCCTATATTATATAATAAATTTTAAAGCTAAAAACCTGAATGAAAACCAGTGCAGTTTGCCACATTTCATTAGATAACTGACTTTTAATTTTAAGTCGTTTAAAAATGTGGATAATAGACTTAAATTTTTTAACGTCCCTAAGGAACAAACAGGATAATGCACCGAAAGCTGCTATTGGCTCCCCAGAATAATCACACCTCCAATAGATCTTCTGATAAATCCAAAGCTACTGGGCATGTCTATGGCTGCAAAATAGCAATCACCTATTGTGTTTCCAGTTAGATGGATGCACAGTATGTTCACTGCCTGTTTAGGAACTAATAAAGCATTAGGAGTTGAGTATATTATTTCTAGTCCTCAAGCCTAAACTTGATTTTTTCCACTGTAGTTCCCTTCAATTTACATTGTAATATTTTCACTTATAGTACTGTCCATTATTCTTCTCATACTTCCATTTTGTAATGTGACCCCAAGGACAGTGGTGGTGAAACTGCTATATCTGCAAACTTTAGACTCTAAAAATACTTGGGAGAATGTCAGACAATGTGAAACTAATCATGTGTACAGATTAAATGATTTAACTGAACTTCAGATTTCCTAGGAGATTTTCTGCCCAAGCCATGTTTAAATAATATCTTCCCAGGGAATCTATAATATATTCTTGGACTGAAATAAGAATTTATTTCTTCAAATAAAAAGAAAGAAAAAAACCTCCAGTATAGTTCAAAATTTATATTAGTAATAATTACCGCATATTAAAATATGGAGCTACGCCGTAGGTTTTATAGAGTCGTACAATGGGAAAATAATTTAACATTACTGGGATTTTTTTGTATCTATTAGCTCAATGCAAGTTTTTTTTCTAGACTTGTCAAAGTATATTTCATAGCTATTAGGGATTGTCTCCATGTTTATAGGAGGCAGCTAAGTGAATAGCATTCAGACATTGGCTGTGGCACTCAAACTGACAGCTTCTAAATTGAAGGACCAGGAAGCAGAACATCAGGTAGCATTTTAAGTTAGACTTACATCTCTCAGGTTTTTTATGTTGGCCTTAAACTTATGGATATCTAATAAGAGCAGGAAACAGCTTTGGTTTTACCTTTCAACATTCCCGCCACACTTTCCTCTCTGGGCCATTCATTTGCGATCAAGCTTTGATTGAAAAAAATATCTGGCGAAGTGGATGTGTGAACATCTATCTGATGTCACAGGAACACCAAAAGGAAAGAAACATAGTGCCATTTACGATCGCGGACGTACAATTATGATTATGGTCGTAAATTTATCACTGCAAACCTATTGTACAATCGACCATAAAATACCATTATGGTAGTTTACTACCACATGGTATTGTACGGCAGAGTAGTCATAAATATAAAACTACGGTCATACATTAACGGTAACCAGCGGTATAGCAAATTTACAATACCGCAGATTTAAATATGATCCATAGTGTACGGCACCTTAACTATTTTCTTTTTGAGGATGGGTGAATGATTTACTATACACAATATTTCCTTTGAGGGCTAGACTTGCCCTTTAACTCAATACTTTATTAAAGGAGCACTTAACGCTATGAGTAATTTATCTAGGCACTAGGACAGGGTTGCCAAATCATTTGGTCTAGTGGGACATGCTAAATAAATGTAACTATCAGGGCTGCACTAATTGCAAAGTGATTGCACTTAAACAACATTAATTCTAACTTAGCTATGTTGCATTTGTTTTTTACATGTATCCCTAACTATTTCACTGATCTGGCATCTTTGCACTAGGACAACTGTCTCTTATCTGTCTTTGGTACTTCTGTGTGACTACTTGGTTTGAAATTTTAGTTTAGCTTAAATGTGCTCAATGCATTCTCTATAGGTTTTTACTAAGGGGGGAAGCAACATGTCACTTTAAATTAGTACAAAGAGAAGCTGGATGCGTAAGTGACGATGGCACCATTTTACTTGCATTGTCAGCTTTAAGGAGTGCATTAAAAAGTCATGGACCAAACGCAAGGTAAAAATGTGCTCAAAAGAAAAGTAGACAAGTCATTAAATGTTTAATAGCTGAATGGTGTCTGGGAAAACAAATGAGTCGAAGGCCATTTATGTAAACATAAGAAAATACCTACCAACATGGTTTGAAGCTATGACTCAAGAGAATCCACCATTAGTGTGTAAGGACTTCTCCGTCTGTCTACCATGTTAACTTGTGGTTGTGCTTTAATTGAAAACTTTAACTGCAAGTTATAACACAAAGAGGTCTCTGATGAACATTGTTTACCATTAAACCTTACTTTGGGTGAATGGTCACCTATTGTAAGGTTGCGTCCTCTTATTTATTAACCATGTCTGTTTGTGGCAGTTCTCTGTATGTGTGGTGTTATTGCATTTTAGATCATAAAACAAACTTTACTGATGGTTTATGTATGGTTGCCATGGAAATGTAAGTTGGGTGAGGCAGTAGGTGTGCGTACCTGTGTATGTGTGGTCTTAGGGGGTATGTTATTGAATTTATGACCATAAAATTAAAGATATAGTTGACTGCAATAGTGAACTATCCCTTTTCTACATTGATTGAAGCCAGGGAGTTTAAGGAGCTATCCCTTACCTCCCGTTCTTCAATCAATGTTTAGATAGCAAAGAACGAACTTCAGAAGCTCTTACATTTCACGCGTTGAAATTCCCATCTGCTTCCTTCTTCTGTTACACTATAACGCGCATTATCGGGCAAGCGCGTTATAGCGTAACAGAAGCAGGAAGCAGTCGGGAACTGTCAGAGCGGCCCCGCTGGATCACATGAAAGGTAAGATCTTCTGAAGTTCGTTCCTGGCTATTTAAACATTGATTGAAGAACAGGAGGTAAGGGATAGCTCTTTAACCTCCCGGGCTTCAATCAATGTAGAAAAGGAATAATTCACTATTGCAGTGAACTATTCCTTTAACTTATTTGATGATTTAGGTATGGTTGCCATGGAAACATAAGGGTAGGTTGGGAAGGAGGGTGTGTATCAGTTGGTGTGCGTATCTGTATCTTTGTGAGGTGTGTTTTTGTGACCATAAAAGAAAGATATCTTTTTCTATGGTCCTGCAGATGACCATAGAAACTCTCAAATTCATCCAAAGCAGATAGCAGCAGTGAATGCTGGGAGCTGTAGTCTGAAAACACCTGAAGGACCACAGGATGGACATCCCTGCTGTAAAACCAAATTCCATACTTCATTCTACATACATAAAACACACTGTACACATATATAGTACTTTACATATATTTATGACTGTGCTTTTATTTTATACATTTTAAGACTCCTATTTCAAAATTGTGTGTGTCTAGTTGTTCATGTTTGTGTCAGAGACACAAAAGTTCTTATTGTTAAAAATAGTGCTAATTTTGCCCCAACCAATCAGATGTTAGCTTTCAAATGTTAAATATGATCTGATTAGTTGGGGCAAAATTTCCACCATTATTAATGATAAGAACTTTTATTGAATCTCCCTGACAGTGTGCAGTTAGTGTAGCCTCGGACCCAGGAATATTTCATACAGAAAGTGACAGTTGGGATTTGATATTCCAGCAGATTTTGTGTGTACAGGCCTGCAGAGTTGCTTTGAAGGAATATCCTGTGTATGGAATGTCAAGCTAGATCACATTTTCATGAAAAACGGTCAATTGTTGATGAACGCTACACGGTATATTTTAATTTAGAGCGTTTACAGGCCTTTGAAATAGAAAATGCTGGTTTTACTCACCAACATTCTCGCTTTTCTCTAAATCAATAAGCGGTTAACACAATTTCCCTTGAAAACAAAACAAAGCACCTTACATGACTACTGTGGAAATAGAAAAACCAAAGTTTTTGTTCACTTGCTGTCTCTTCTAGATTCCACCTGCAGCTTTTCTGATCTGCGCTGCTGCAATCTGTTATAAATGTTCGGCTGACAGAGAATTATTGTAATCTCAAAGGTTAAGGGCTAGGCCCCACTGCGGTTTTTCTTATGCGTTTGGTAACGCATGCGTTCACCATTTTTGTTGCGTTAACGCATGTGTTTCCATAACGGAAAACGCCAAGATCTCATGCGCAAAACGCACAAGAATCACAATCGTGTGTCGCAATTTAGTGCGTTGTAGTGGGGCCATGCCCTAAATCATGTGTCTTGACAACAGTGTGAGGCATTAAACCTAAAAACACCCTTAAAGAATTAAAGGGGAACAAATGTGACATGTTTATGTTTTATTTTTCATTAAGATACTTATGCATGCTTTAGTGCTAGGCCACACTATTGCGTTATAACGCACACTAGTGTTGGCAATTGGTCTGGCTACACTTGCAGGGAGATTCAATAAAAGTTCTTATTGTTAAAAATAGTGCTAATTTTGCCCCAACCAATTAAAAGTTAGCTTTCAAATGTTAAATAAGATCTGATTAGTTGGGGCAAAATTTCCACCATTATTAAGGATAAGAACTTTTATTGAATAACGCTGTAGGTGCGCTACTGTCCATTGCGATGCAATCCACTTTTCGGAGCCCATGCAATCAGCAATTTTTTGCGCAAACGCGTGTGCTCCGCTTGCAATCTCCTTTGGTTAATGACTGGTTTAATTTATGTGTTTCAATGCTATCATTAAAATAAAGCTGAGATGGGATTGGCAGCATTTCAAAATAGATCCATTTGCTATTTCAAGGCCTGACAGCACTAGATGAGCTAGTGCCACATTGAATTGGATTCTAGCGTGTATTATAAATTTCCCTTTTGCAGCTGCGCCTTCACTTTGAATCTGGAACACAGAAACCATTGTCAATTGAACGACTTGAACCCCTGAATATACTGTACCTGCTGAAATAATAATTGTCAATGCAAAAATGATATTCCTTTCCCACAATATCTGGCAGCTAACTCAGTCCTGCCCAACTTAATTAGACAAAGCTTTAATCTATACTCTAAAAAAATCGAATTTTAAAAAATTATACCTTTAAATACAACAGATCCCACTGCTTCAAAACTTTTTTCAGATTTTAAATCTTTGCTGTAGATCCTGAGAAATCATCATTTTAATCACAGCATTTACAGGGCAAGACCTGTCACTCCAGGAGCAGAGATTGTAATGTGAGACCCATTAATGACCTCCACTAGGATCTTTAGCTGTCTGTCAGCACACTTTCTGTAACAATTATGAGAATCAGCAGAGAAAAGAAGGCAGGAGGGAGGGAGGATGTGTAAGTAGAGCAGTGTCCATGGTGAGGCTGTGCAGAACTTACAAGTGTCGCAGACTGTAAGGGCTAGGCCACACTGCTGCACCTTTTTTGCATTTGCGCTCGCGTTTTTTTCATAACATTGAAAATGTGGCAACGGACCGAAAACGCGCTTTCGGGTGTGTTGCGATAACGATTTGTGTTCCGCATTTTAAATCGCAATCACATGCATTTTTCAATAGTTAATGAAAAAACACATGCGCATATGCAACGTAATCGCACATGAAATCGCATGCGATTGCGTTTGCGTTGCTGCCGTGCCCTTAAAGCAGGCAGTGAGTAAGTGAGGGTGGGGGCAATTAGGAGTACTCATTAAACATTAATAATTTAATAACAAAGCAAGCACAGATAAATATGTGAGTACCATAATTTTACTTTACTCAGTAGTTTCAGATAATGTAAAGTTGTTTGAGTAAGTATAGTGACCCTTTAAAAGCACTCCAGCTTCTAATTTTCATTACTATATGTATGTACCTACTGTAACTATATCTTTCTATGTGTCTAAGTGCCTACTTAATATACGTTAAATGAGTGCATATCATGCAATTTCCATTGTCTCTTTTTTGTCATCACTGTGCAGTTACCATAACAACAAATGCAATTTTTTTGGCCTTTTAAGTTATAAAGGTATTTGTAAAGGTAATTGACTCCAGATAAGCATTTTGTAACCTTCTTCTTTCTTCCAATGTTCAGCATTTAAGTGCAGTATGTGCAAATACTTAAATAGTTTAAACTTGATTTGCAAAATTTAGAAATCGAAAAGGTTATCTTATCCTGGTAGAACCGCAAGCAATTCTCTCCCCGGATCACATGAAAAGTGTCATTAGGATGACTCATGCTCAGTGTTTCGCATTGGTTTCCACACTGAACAAGCCCACTGCAGTGATTACCAGGCACGCTCTGTGAATTAGTTTTCACTCCCAGGTAGTGTAAATAGATTCAGACACAACACTTTCCATGCGCCTTCAATTTAGTTGTTTTAAAGCAAATGAACAAATGCTGCGTAAAAGCAATAGGTAATGCTAGATAGAGTAAAAACGATGCAGAAATACTACTGACAAATAGCTGGTAGAAATGAACCTGCACTAAGTGGATTGATCTGCAAAGCATAGGGGTCTAAGGAATAGAAAATTTGTGGATGAATTTGTTCAGAAGGCTTAAATAAAGGTTTAAAAAAAAAAACTTCAAATAAAAATTTCTTCTGCAGCCTGCTTCTCTGTGGTTTTAATGGTCTGGTGAGTCCCTTTCCTTGTTTATATATATATATATATATAGTATATACCCCAGAGTATCCTATGAATGCTCTTTGTGGATCTCTCTCTACATCCTAATGTTACAACAAAATGACTACTACCTCCCATATCCACACAGCCACATTTGGCAAAATGACTCCTCCAGATTAGAATTTTCATCCATAGCATTCTCCATGTAATGTTGAGAAGTAAAATAAACTGAAGTCCATATGCACACTAGCCTGGTGGGTGCAGACGTCCAGTTTCACAAATAAAAGTAAATTGCTACAAACAAGTTACAATATGGGTGAATAGATTAAGCCACACAATAAGTAATTGGCTCACTTATTTTCATTGGGGCTCAGGTGCTTTAGCCCTGAGCCGTTCGCATAAGTTAACATCTAATAGTAATGTGCACACACTTAAGATATTCACACATGGAAAACGCACTCACCACTCCTTCTCTTTGGTCTGGGTGCTATCCAACCCCGAACCCCTCGCTTAGGTTTCGTTCAGGTAAGTATTCACAAAGCGGTCTCGATGCACCGTATGAGACATCGATACCACTGCTCTGCTTGAATTAAAACAAATCTTTATTCGGATTTAACATATTACAAACACTACTGGTACTGGCTAGAAGTTACAACATCTTACGCATTTCGGACGGGTAAGGTCTTTAAAGGGCATGTCCACCCCTTCCCATACTTTTTGCCAAATAATAGTTCTCCTTCCCCCAGCCCTAAGCGCTATAAATGATTTGTTAGAAAGTGCCCCGATAGTTACTTACCTTCCCTCTATCCTCCGCCGCACACTGTCCCGGCACTCTGCTTGCATGGAACTGCAAGCAGGGGGCTGGACTGGCAGCCACGTCCGTGATTGGCTGAGAGGCAGCCAATCACGGATGCGGCTGCCAGCTGCACAGAACGCGGTGGGAGAGAGGGAAGGTAAGTAACTATCGGGGGAATTTCTAACAAATATTTTATAGCGTTTGGAACTGGGGGAAGGAGAACTATTATTTGACAAAGGGGTTTGTAGCTAGGGGGAGGGATCGCAAACCGGGAGGGAAAGAGAGGGGGGAGATGGTTGCAGTGCGCATGCCAAACTTTTCTTGGAGGGGAGACAGGAGGCAGAGTCCTTTATATGGACTCTGCAGTACTCTTGATTGGCAGTTTTTTTGATGTTGGTGGGGGGGGATTACTGGAAACCATTTGGAGCTGGGATGTAAGGTAAGGATTTTATTCACTACAGAGTGGGGCCATTAGTGGGTAAAATTATAGGTTTGGGGGTGGACGTGCCCTTTAATCATATGCTGCCAATAAAGACTTGTTTTAATTCAAGCGGAGCAGTAGTATGGATTTCTCATACGGTGCATCAAGACCTCTTTGTGAATACTTACCAGACATCCAGTTTCCAGACGTCCACTTCCAAGAGAACACGTGATAACTCAACAAAGTAGTATAGAGTCGAACTCCAAGGTGAAATGGTGGGACTTACAGAAGCACAGATGAAACACAAAAACACTTTGCAAACATAGCCTAAGCTGTACTGAAACCCACTATTCTGTGCTGCAAGGCTCCAGTGATTGCCGCTAAGCCAAAACAGCAAAATTAATTTCAGTTGTACTTCAGGACAATTTAATTTTTGATGTAAATGATATTTTGTAACCATTATTAAATCTGTTTAGGATTATAACACTGGTAGGTAATATTATATATTTACAAATAAACCTCCAACCACTTCCACCTTGAGCTTCCAGCATGTGCAAGTGGACTTCTAAATTTACATTTTTACATGGGCTCTGCCCTGTTTCGCATAAACCTTTACATTTTCTCTGTAAATGGAGGTTAACTTGATTGTTGTGAAATATGGTAATATTGTTCTCAGCTAGTTCTGTTATGTAGGCTGCACTGTATGACAATCTGCAAAATTCTGTCTGTCATCTTTGAAAGATGGGAGTACACACAGTCATGATCATTATATACTGTATATACTGTATAAAGGCAATCCAAAGAAGGTGTGGACCCCTCACCGTAATATTAAATCTTTGTGGCTTCCAGTCTACCCATTCCGTCTTAGTGGTACCAACATCCAAGCTTAAATCAAATAATGGTAGATGAGCCTCAGGCAGTATTAGTGAACTGCATCAACCTTTATTGTGCAAAGTGGCAACATGTTTCGGAGCTGAACTGCTCCTTGTCACTTGACAAAGGAGCAGTTTTTGCTCCGAAACATGTTGCCACTTTGCACAATAAAGGTTGATGCAGTTCACTAATACTGCCTGAGGCTCATCTACCATTATTTTGATTTAAGCTTGGATATACTGTATAAAGTACATATATACAATATATACTGTATAAAGTACAGTATATATAAAGTTTAAGGAGATCATTTGTGACTGCTATACTCCCTACGATTGAGGCCGACTCCCTATACTTTAGTACAGGGGGCCGTTTCCGATGCTGACGCCCAAAGTTCTTTGGCATCGACAACTGTAGTTTCGGCCATACACACAATGTTTGTACCCAGCTGAACAGACCTCCGTTGAATCTTTACCCAAATCAGGAAAAAACTTGGTTGGACCTGTTTGTCCCAATCTTGTGGTCTTCATTGGGTTGTACATTCGTTCCCTTTCAAAATGTCAGCAGTATAGAGCTTTTTTTTAACCAGCAAACTAAAGGCTGATACCCACCTTTAGATCATTTGTCCTGACTGACTGTTTAGCACTTCTGACCAGTCCACCAGGACGAAGGACTGCCAGTTGTGGCTAAAGTAGCCATGGCTAACAGTTCACCATGACCAAACGTGTGGTCCATAGAGGACTTTACGATCACCCGTGGTTTTTGAACGCATCAGATCACCCATTTGTCAGATTCGGATGAACAAATGGTTGGAGGTCAGTCATGGCCTGACTATAAGCCATGCGTTTTTTTCTGCCTGATCAGCTGATACACTGAAGTATTGGTCGAAATAAAAAATTATATGGTGTATAGAGTCTAATGATTGGTTTGTTGATTGGTTGTCTGTCGGTCCAAAATATGGAGTCAGAATTGACCCAAGTTTACCAGACTTTACAGGGTGATGCACTAAGAGGCGCTTTTGGGAAATATGAACTGTTAACCTTTTTTTACAAATTTTAACGCCAGCCATTAGCTGCCTATAAAAAGTTGTGCAATGGTTTCTGCTCTCAGCATATAACATTGGGGGCTGCATGGTTAACTTCTGCTTTGCCCATGCAGCTGTCGCAAGGAACCAGTTAAAATGGCTCTAACTGATATTACTTCAGTTAGCATGACTAACTCCCCACAGGAACGTTTCGCTATGCATTGCACTGTTAGAGTTTAGTAACAGATAAAGGCCATATATTCAACATCTATAAGTTAGACACACAGTAACTGGTAAAGAGCATGCAGTACCATTTTCTTGTTGGCTATTAAGGAATCAGACTTATATACCCAACATCAACATTACATCGTTCCGGTGTTTGATTCAAAATTGCAATGTCAAGTGGAGCAGCAGTTTTACCTGCCAACATTCCTGAGATGTTTCCTGGCCAGATCATGTTTGTTATTGTAATTGCAAAATGATCGGATCAGGTGGTTGTCAGAACTTTGCAGGAATGTCAGCCAGTAAGTTTGTAGTGTAGGACCAGCATTACGATATACAGTACATGTCCAACAGTCTTTTACCATCCAATTTACCATTTATTCTAATTTATTGACCGTAAATGTGCACAAAATGTTGGATGCTGGAAAGTGAAATAAAAATCTGCATAACTGCACCTAATTTATTTTGGATTAGATCTGCTGTATTTTTCAGGTACATTGACATTGACATAATATAACTGTAGCAGCATTCAGAATGAAATATGGACAAACTGCCATCCTGGGTATTGGATGGACACTGCGTGAAGACAAATTATGTTCTGTAAAAAAAAAAAAGGGCCTCAGGCTTATATACTTCTATGTAGCACATATACATTCTGTTGACAGATTATATATATATCTAAAATAACTAATCCCATATGTTGGCCACATCAGTCGGATCAAAATCTCCCTCACCCCGGGGCATAGCAGAAGCAAAGCTAACAGTTTTCTTTGAAGGCCTTTCACTGACTGGATATGTCTAGGATTTGCGCACAATTTAAATTAGGTTCCACAATGTGGAGCTTTAGAGAGGGGGCTGTTTTGAATTCACTAACGTTCAAATAACATTGCAAATCCACTAGCAATTATTTCCTCGTTTGATTACTGGCCCCTACGCAGCAGGGATCTCTCTTGATGCACTTGAATGCTGCTTAATAGAACATACAAAAATAAAGTAATGATCCATAAGTACAAACTGAGCCGTGCATAGTATATAATCTACTTGACTAATACCAGGTGGCAGAGATAATGAGAGAGATAGTAGATAGATAGAGACAGAGAGATAATAATAATGTTCTATAAGCAATGATAGCTGACTTTAAGCTCCTGGGTTCTAAACTGACAGTGTCTATCAGCACTTTGTTAAAAGTAGAAAAGGCAGCTAGAAAGCTTAGGGAGAGAGGGGCCAAAAGAAGCAAAAAGCCCTTCACTGAGCATAAAAGCAGAGAAACACCTTATAACAGAAGGCATCTTGCAGTCTCATGCTATATGAATAGCATTGCCCACAAAGACTAAGAAACAAGAAGTAATTTCTTACTCCCATGTTTCCCAGAGTAAGGGCAGAGATATGCAAAACGCTCCTTTATGTCCCTTAGCTAATGCATGTGTCCAGAACCGCTGGCTAATAACATGCAATAAAGCTTAATATATAGAGCCAATCATCTGACCTGCAGACACGACATGTTTCGATCTTGTTAGATCTCGTCAGTGCAAGATACAGATTCATGGCTCTATGGGGTAGGACTTGGGCGTACTTTGTTAAAACTCATTTTTAATGTTCTATCTATGTCTGTCCCTCTATCTCTATCTATGTCTGTATCTTGAAGAAGCCATTGAAGAGATACTAAGGATTACTGCTGGCTGGCTGTTACTGTACCTGTTACTGGCTGAAGAAAAGCTGAAGCGCCATGGTTTACCCACAGGGTACCATTGGCAGTGAGGGTGTCATTGATGTGCAACTGTCCCAAAACAGCTGATAAACAGCACTAAAAAAAAAGATCGCTGGGGAAACTGATGGAATAAATACCACTTAGATGCCACTTGTGGACTACATATCATCTATTGGTGGTGTTTGTAGTACTTATGGACAGTGACAGTTATTAGTAGACTAAAGGGGGAACCATGAGTGTTTTGCGAAATCTCTAAAGGTTTGTGAGTGGTTCTGGCAGGATGCTGGTGATCCATTGGTAATACAGTATTAATAGGCTTAGGTGGCAATGCTACTGTGCGGTGAGTGAATGACAGGTGGCGAAGAAAGGCTGTAGCCGACGAGTGGACGGCATTGACAGGACTTGAATTAGCCCATGTAAGTGGACACTGTAGTCCATGGCATCAACAACCCATTGGTGGAGCTTAGTGAGTCTCTGGGGACCTGAGAATTTACAAATCTACACAGTGCAAGGCATTTCTTAAGATTTAGGGTGAATATTGGATGGGTTTCGTGTTTCATGTTAATTGGTTAAGATCCCACAGGAGAACACAAACACAAAAAGGGGATATTGTAAGACTTTGTACTAAGCTAAATTTCTACCAACAGTAAACACATGAAGAGAAAGTGTACATGTTTGCTATATAACATAGGGTTACTAAAGATATTTAGACAAAATAGCCCAAGGTGTCTATAACTGTATATATAAGCCATTTCATCATAACATGCTTTATAAAGTAACATTTTTCAATAAAAAAAATACCCAATTGTTACAGTTATTACAAACATCAGTATGTGAACTCCGAATAATCGTAATGGATTCACTGTCTAACATAATTATAGGCTCTTGTGGCTAAAGATAAATCTTTCTTTTGAATTCAGATACAAGTCATTGCACTTCATAGCACAAGTTATATAACCGTTTTTGAGAAAGAAAGCCCAAAGCTAAAAGGTAGAAGTGAAAAGATTTTCCAATAAAATGTGTAACACAAGCTCCAAATACATCTTGAGTAATATGTGATTTCTAAAACTGATATTTTTAACCAGCAGAACTATCGTGTCTCACATTAACAGGATTTCCCAAGTTATTTGATAAACAGGTACATTCCATGTGAAAGTGTTTGCTGTTATATGTAAACTTTATTACTTTCTTTTAATATAAATAATTACAAGTGTCCTATTTAATAAAAATAACTATTGATGTTATTACTACTTCTTTCTTCAGATTGAATATTTAAACTCTATTTTTATAGACGAAACAAACACTTCTAATATATAGCATTTATGTCTTTTTAAAGGTTAAATGAACAAGGAAGGATTAAATAGAAGCAGGAAGGGCACGGCCACACTGCAACGCAAACGCATTCACATGCAATTTCATGTGCGATTTCGTTGCGTTTGCTCATGCGTTTTTCATTAACTATTGAAAAACGCATGCGATTGCGATTTAAAATGTGGAAATCGCAAACGCAACACACCCGAAAACTCGCCTTTTGCGGTGCGTTGCCGCGTTTTCAATGATATGAAAAAAACTCAAGTGCAAACGCCTAGCCCAAAGTGTTAACAGTTATAGCGCATTAAAAAAAAAGGAAAAGGGGTCCCTGAAGAAGCCGCGCCCACCTTATTCACAGGGGTGAAATGTGCGTTGGACTTTGTACAAGCTGAGATACCAGTGTCCTTTGGGAAGATTATACAGCCTTAACTCCTCGGTGGTGCTGCTGTGCATTCTGGGAGGTAGGAGATCGGCTGCCCCTTCTAAGATGTATAGCTAATATCCACTAGTGGGAAGAGCCGAAGTGAGACAGGAGAGATCGACCATGTGGTCATGGTGTCCGGAGCAACGGCCGAGTACAGCGGGAGCAGATGGGCCTTTGGACTGGAAAGGTACCATTAGACCGGCTGGGATGGTGGAGTCCTCTGGAGGGGTAAGGGATCACCTGGCCAAACGGGTATGCACAGCAACCACCAACAGGGTAATCTAATCCTACAAGCAGTGCACAGGCACTTTATGCATATTTAGCACAATTTATTAGACTTTGATTTGCTTGAAATGCACTAATAGGACATATATGGTTGGACAAAAAGGAGCATGACACCTGTTATGACTTAATACATATAACAACATACATCCAGTTTGGGGCGTTGGTATAATGGTATGGTTCATGTGAGGGCATTAATGTGATATTTATATGTCTAATAAACTTTGCACTAACAATATTGTCTGAATTTAGATTATTGACTCCCCAAAGCTTCTATGGGGGGGGGGGGAGTTAATATTTTATACCTTTAAAAAGGTTGTTGGAATTCTTACCAATCTTGGTAAAGATTGAGAGATTGGAAATTAGTAGGCTCCAACCTCTATCTATAACTATGTTAACAGTTATGGCACTATAACTTGCAAACCCTCACTTGATTGGATGCCACAGTTATCCTTAAAATTATAGAATTTTAATTGGGGCTTATGTTATTAGAGGTGCAACAGTTTTGCCTTTGTAATTGATTTGCACCAACCAATTAGATGTTGGCTTTCTCTGGTATACAGTAGTTACATAACAGCTAATTGACTACTTTGGATTAACAGCACAAGCACTATTGCACCTTTTATATACTTATATAAGCAAATGATCTGTGCATTTGCCAGGTGAAATAGTAGAGATGAAAAGCCACCATGAATCACTCAGGATCTTGCCCCTATAAAGTGAATGGAAGTGAAAGGAAGCTCAATGCTTTAAAAAGGTTTATCTATAAATAGGACCCAATCATAGATGGTAATAAATCCAAATGTTTTCTTGGACATCTGTAGCTCACAGTGGCTAATGACCCTGTCACAGTTCTAGGGGTAGAATGCCTTGACTTTAATTGTGGTCCATTGCTAAGAAGGGTAACATCCAAGATAAGCACAGTGTGAGGAACAGGAATACACTGCCATATCCCCCATCTCATACCTGCAAGAATAATCGAACAACTACAAAAAAGGACCAAAGACCAAAAAAGCCATAAGAACTTTTAGCAAAGTTTATAGACAAAAGGTAAATTGTGAAAATGTACTCACAACTTTCAATTTCAAGTGTGCAGTTTTGTTCATCTAAAGGATATCTTCGTAGATCCATCATACAGGCAGCTGTAGTTGTGATCCTGTAATAAAGATAATACAAAGTAAGAGGGAGAAATCAACCCATAAAGAGGCCAGTCCACTGTATATTTCCCAAAACAGTAACAGTATAAACCTCAACTTTTTGTAACACTTGAAAACACATTAAAAATGCAAATTAGTTTTATTCACTTATTCCACAAACATACAATCTGTGAGTTATTATAAACAGAAAAATAAACTGTACAAGTGCATAATGGTATTATTAATTGGTATATGTGCTTTATTAGCACACCACCCGTACAAACACTTTGAAACGCTGTAAATAAAATGTTACAACCAATATAGAATTCTCCTAAGGCCAAACACTACAACAGGTAATTGCGATTGAAACTCCGACTGGTATTTTGACAGATGTACAATGTGAATTGTATGTGGATGTACCATACATATTCTTCGACATTCAATTTGTTTGTCGATTAATGTCTAATGTCGTTTATTGTGAGTTTACATTACAATTACATTTAAAAGGAACTTCAGAAAAAAATATGATTATAAAACCAATCATTATTTTAAAGGTTATCTCCACACTTAACAAAACCTTTTCCTCTAGTGTAGGGCCCCCATCCCACCCCCAACCGCCAGGTTTGATTGTAAAAAAAAACGGTACTTACAATCCTTAGTTCCCCCAAAGCTTAGATCTCTGCCCTTTGCTTGCTGGAATTACAAGAAGGGGGCAGGACCGGCAGCCGCGTCTGTGATTGGCTGAGAGGCAGACAATTACGGATGCAGCAGCCAGCTTTGCTGAACACCGGGGAAACAAAGGCATGTAAGTACAGTTCGTAATAAAGGGAGTTGGTCAGGGAGTCTATATTTTTTCTACTTCTTTCAATTTTACTATACTTGCTCATTCTTTGGGATAAAGTTAGAAAAAACTGTCTGCTGCTGCCAAACCCCCCAGTTGTTCCCCTCTATAGGCACCATGAAAATCATCCCTTCTTAGGAGTCTGTGTCTCAGCGTGTAGAATAGTGTGTAGGCACTTGCGCACTGCAGTGTCTGTACCTACAGGCTGTTCCCCTTCATAGATCGTGTTCTTAATGGCGCTTACATTAGGCTGCTAAAATCCCCAGCTTTTCCCGTTTACAGACTATGGATCCAGGACACCATATCCCCAGGGTCGGCTCTGTGCTATCTGAATGCATGTTTGTGTTTGCATGCATGTGTGTGTATATCTGTCTCAATGCATTTGTATGTGTGGGTCTGCATGCATATGCATATGTCTGTGTCTGCATGCATGTGTGTATCTGTCTGCATGCAAGTGTGTATGTGTGGTTCTGCATGCATGTTTGTGTCTGTATACCTATGTGTATGTGTGGGTCTGCAAGCAATGTGTACTGTATGTGTGGGTCTGCATGCATGTGTTGTATATGCATGTGTGTATGTGTATCTGCATGCACATGTGTGTCTGTATGTGTGTGCATGCATGTATTTATGTGTCTCTCCGTATAGATGTGTATATGGATGCATGTGTGTTTGTCTGTATAACAAACATTATAGCTTAATGTCTAGCAGCCATTAATATCACAGGCTTAATTGTCTAGTAAAATGATAATAAAAAATCCAACAGAGAGAAAAAGAAGAAACATAGACACTCTATATCTATATAAATACAAGTAGCACTGTTTTGGGGACATAAATCCAGCTATTAATAAATGAAAATGTAAAATACTACCACATTATAGACCTAAAATATCCATAATGTCTCATGTCCTCTATAGTAAATTGTAGGTACATATATAAGGTGCATCAATGGATATATATTTAATGTAACTCTATATGTAACTACTTACCGGAGTTTGCCTTTTGCGAATCTTTAACGCTAACTATCTGATTACGTTTTAAAGAGCCGTTAACAGTACATTGGTTGCGGCAGTTGAGCGTCACAAATTTTGTGTAACATCGCAACTGCCGGTAGTTGTGGCTTAAAGTCACATTAACGCTTGGTACATTGGTTAACGTGTCTTTAAGACACAAATAGCCGATAACGGCTCTTGGTCCATAGACCTGACAGGCCAAGGGTTGGACCCCCGTGAGGGAATGTGCTACATTAGTTTTGCCCCAACAGCATTGTATATTCATTTATTTCCTGGTGTTAATTTTTTAATACTTTCTGACTAAAGGGTCTTCTTGTGGCTGAAGGTCAAGGGAAAATACTATAGCATAGTATAGTATAGTATTTGAGGTTGAATAAAAACATACATACATCTAGTCTATCCTACTAAGCAATATTCCTGTCTAACAGCTAATCCAGAGGAAAGCAAAAAAAAACCCCAAAAACCAGTATCAAGGGGAAAAATGATTTCCTGCCTCCAAGTGGCATTTGGAAATATCCCTGGATCAACTCCACTTTATGTATCAATACCAGGAACCTGCAACATTCCGTGTTTTCAGAAACTCACCCAGCTTTATTTTAAACTATCCAATGAACCTGCCATTACCACGTCCAATGGAAGGCAGTACTGTACCTTTTATTTTGTTTTTTATTTATAAATTTAATTCTTCATTTGTCTTGACTACAATGCATTAGCATCAACACACTAAATATGCTTTGATCTCAGCAGATTCTTTTGATTTCCTAATAAATGCAAAATTCTACACTCCAATAAACTATCTGGTCTTTAATACCATTTCATTTTATCAAAGCAATAGGAAATGATTGCTGGCTCTCATACTCTTGATGTAATTATTTAATGTACTGAACACTTTGTTCTATCTATTCTACAGATAGAAATGTATTGTCAGCAACTTAACATGAGAACGTACTTAGGGAACCCTCCCACCTTTTTAGATAAATTACTGGGAAGGATGCGAAAGGAAAGGTCTTTAATTTTCAGGCCTTCAGCTCTTAGACTTGTTAGCAGCTTTTCAAATACTTACCTTATCCAGCTGTTAAAATATTTCCCACAAAATAAAACTGACTGAAAGGAATAAGATAACAATATGCTTTAATGTTTCCACACTAGAATACTTAGAGTAACGCTGTGAGAATTGCCACTGCAAAAATGTAATTTTTGTAATATCGATGTAGAAAAGTTTTATTAAAGGACAATTATACTGACCTCGCTCTGCTCCTCTTCTGTTCATGGAAAGTTCCCAGGGCGAGGACCTAAACCACTAAATCCACACCCCTGGGTACAGTATCTATCTCCTGTCTCCTGTATCTATCTCTACCGAGACATTACCTTGCCAGTCTGGTCTAGTTCCGTGTCTGATTGCTGTCTGTGATCTGGCCTATTGCGTCTTCCCATTGGAATTACCACTGACAGTCTGTGGGTTGAAGTTAGACCCAATTGGTGAAGGAAAGATTTGGTAGTTATATCAGGAAATATATACTGTACCCAGGGTTAAGAACTTAACGGTTTAAGTTTTCACTCTGAGAACATGCACTGGTAATTGTTCAGAAATGAAAGGATCTTGGGAAAACTTAACCACCATGACTTTTTATCTTGGTGACAGTACCTGAAGTAATTCTCTGGTATGACATTAGCCTATATTTTACAGTACAATGAATGTGACAATATTCGGGGTCTATTCTGCAAGCTTAGGTTAACATCAGGCTAATATCAAATACGGGATTTATTTGCAGTGATTTTCTAATGATGAAAAATCATTAATCAAATCAAGTAATTTTTTTGATCATGTTTGATTACAAATAATTAAAATTGTAGGCCATGTAGTGTTGCACACAAATGTAATAATCACTGGATTGAGCACTTAGAAACAGTGATACTAATACCTGTTGAAATAATATCCAAAATATATTTTGATGTGCCTGGCACGCCTATTTTATGACAGTATATATACGGGTTAAAAGACACAGAGAACTTATGATCCCCAGAGAAACAATGTTCATTGATCATAGCCACAAGGCTGTCCATTAATTTTATTTAGGAAGACCTAATGAATACAGTATACTGCTGTATTGAACATACCAACAACAAAGGGATCCAAAAATGAAACACTTCATTTGAACTAAGTGCCTTTGTTGCATTGTGGGAAGATTAAATTCCCCATAAGCCGGAGTTCCTGCCACTGACATACAGCATATGCGCCTATTAAGACTAATTGGATATCTACTAAAATATTTGATTTCATGTTCAATTTGTTGAATGTAACAGGTAGATAATTTTACAGCAGAATACATATTTATGGCCAATTACAAGTGAAACCAACAGTTAATTTCAATCTTTTTTTTTAGAAAAGCAAAGGGTGTTTCTTAAAAAACTTGATCTGGCTTTCTATTCCATGGTTATTTTCTTTGGACTTCGAATTTAATTTAACAGAAGTGCATTTTTATAGGTCGGTCTCAGGGTAGATCTAATTTTTAAATGAATTTGCCTATTCTCAAAATTGAACCATTTGCTAGACCAGTGTATTCACAACCAGCCTACTAGAAAAGAGCAGGTGCATGGAGAAGTACACTTCTCATTCAAAATAGGAATAGGATTTTTCATTTTGTTATAATCATGTTTTATATTATGTAGTGTATCTATATCATATACTATATGTTATCTAACCTATAACATATACTCTGTAATGTTTACTGGAAACTGTACAATACTATACAATAGTATAAAAAGTTTAGAGAACCATTGTGCTAGAAAATGAATTTGGTAAAATAATGCTGGTGCCAGTATCATTCCAGTAATTTTTCATTGGGTCTTACTTTCTAATTCTCAAACTGCCACGAAAGACAGAAGTTTACCACTTAATTATCCTAGTGCAGATATTTTCTAGTCTTATTTACATTCTACTTGTGTATACTTAATTCTTAAGTTTTAAGTGTTCCTATAATTCTGCTGCATTTTGCAATTATTAAATGGTTAATCATATAATAGTAACTCTATGACCTAGTAGAGTAACCATAATAATTTTTTAATTTCATTCTTTCTAACCCCTCCTAAACACACACACACAATATACGAACAGGAGTGTAAAAGATAACAAATGCAGTGCAAGTAAACAAATGAATAATACCGATAATGCAGCTTTTGTTTTTCAATAAAATAAAGTAATTTGTTATAGAAGTGTTCGTCCACATTGTTTTTTATTTCTTCTTTAAGAAACTTTAACACAATATGAATGATTAATGTAAGACCTACACAGAATCACAGCATCCCTGCCATGAAATGTTTAGTCCCCTTGGGCAGAAAAGGAAATTAAAGTTTAATCTGTCCTCGACTTTAACTTGACATGATAGAATATAAATTCTTACTTTACTATGTTAAAAATTGAGGATAAGCCAACCTTTAAGAAATCTTAAGCATGCAGAAAGCCTTACGGTTCAATAGTGTTTTTGAAATGCCATGGAAAGATTACTTAACTTTTCATAGACTTGCCCAGATAATCCTTTTTTTTATGTTGGCGTCGCTTTGGATGCTCTGGTTTATATTTTTAGATTGATATCAGAAAATAGAGATTGAGGAAAGGGAAAACCTTTCTGAATTAAATATTTCTCATCACTAACTTGAAAAATCATTAAAACCACAGGAAATCCCTTTTAAAATTTGGTAAATTCAACAAAATAGAAATGTATATTTTTGTCCATGCATACCTACTGTAAATATATAAAATAATTTTTTGTTTTTTGAATTATTAGCTTAAGTATTATTGTACACCGGTGTCAGCCGTAAATGTATGCCCTGCGGTGATGACCTTTTAAATTCCCCCATAAAGTGCAACTAGTGACCAAATAATTTGGTTACATTTAACGTTATCAGTGAATTGCGACTTAAAAAGCCTGCCAGTGAATTTAAAGCAATTAGTTCAATAACTTGCCCAAATTATTTTAAGCCCAGCAACCACGTCACGGTTTGCTTTATTCTGCTGGGTCCTAACCTTTAATCTTAGTAAATTTTCCCTTCATAAGAGACGTAATTTTCAAACTTTATCTTAGTAACAGTACCTGCAACAATCCCTGTCGCTCGTTCGCTTACTGTCTAGGGACTGACTCTCCAGCTTTAAGTACTTGAACACATGGACCACGGTGGGTGGAGCACACATTTTCCAGAGGCTTGGTCAAACCTCCAATGCAATTCACTGGCAGGCTTTTTAAGTCACAATTCACTGATAACATTAAATGTAAGCAAATTAGTTGGATGTGCAATAGGCTTCTATTGTTTGTATATATTAAATTGATTTGGTCTCTAGTTGCACTCTGTGTGGATGTATACTATCCCATCTTTTGTATGTATTTTGCAACTAGTGACCAATTGAACACAAAATAGAATCCTAGTGCACATTTTGTGCATATTGTGAGCCACACCAGAGATTTAATTAATACTGCCCATATGTTATTTGACATTAATTAGATTAAACGATTGATTGATAAAATGCTTTCAGTTCATAAAAGGCAAACACTGGAGCAGTTCCTACTGCTAAGAAAAGAAGTCTTGGCAGGGTTTAAAATACATTGGCCAACTTACTAAACCTATTGCTTTAATTTATTCTCGGTTATTAACATAATGGAAATATACAGTAGCATGTATGCAAAAAAGTTGAATTGGATGTGCACTCCTATTCTGTTTTGTGAACTGGTTATACATATACAGGAAGATTCAATAAAAGTCCTTATCGTTTAAAATGGCGCTAATTTTACCCCAACCAATCAGATTTTATTTAAAAGAAAAAAGAACTTTTATTAAATAACCCTGATAGTTTTAAAAAGAATGTTTAAAACTGATCAATTGTCAGTTACTTTCCCCCAAACCCACCTGATATATATTGCACTTTAGTAACTACTTTACTTACCAGATATATAAGTATACTGCAAGTAGATCAGAATACCTGTGGCCACACAAAAGGTAGGTTCAGTAAGACGCACCCTGCCATGCCTACTCTGCATCCAAACCACTTTCTCCGCAGAATGTCCAATTTTACAGGAATAAAGGTACGTAACAAGGCGCAAACAAAATATTCTTTATTTAAAATCTATATAATGCAAACGGACAACACCCCTTGAGGGTAACTGCTTGAGGCATTTCGTGGGAAGCCCCCACTTCATCAGAAGCTAACTAATATTTAAGGATAATAACCGACAGAGTAAGCTGGCCCCTCCCTCCATGCAGTCAATTAAGGCTGTGACTACTGACACCACACCCAATGACTGACTGCTGTTTCACCTGTTGTCTCCTTTGCACATGCTCAAGCATATAAAATGCAGAGGGAGGAGGCAGATACAGAAACTAATAGAACTTATCATTAAATATTGGATTCTAAATACTATAAATGTAATGAACTGGGAAAAATAGAATTTGGGTTGCGGGCAGATAACAGACAAGTGACGTTTTTTTGGGTTTTTTTTAAGGGTGGACCTGCCCTTTAACTATCAGTCTAGAGTGCATTGCAAATACTGACCACGGTGCAAAATACTGATACTTTGCAGTTTTTTGTGCCCATTTGGCAATTCCCCATTGAATGCCATAACATTACTTTACAAAACAGTTATTAATAATCAGTATTCTATGACCGTGACATTTTTTTAAAAAATGTTTGTGACGATAGAAGAGCAATGTTGGTATTTTCTTATATTGCTCTCTGATAAATACTATTTAATTAATGTCCTACATACTACTGAACATTAGTGATGAATCCTGGTTTAAAACAAACAAATGCATTTTTTAAAAATTCCAAAGGAAAATCGAAAATTTCTAGTGAAAATTGATATTAAATACTTAAATTACGAATGAAAATTTAAAATTCTGATTCAAATGGGTTCAAATTGGATTTTTGGAACTTCTATAGGACAGAACAAAACTCACCAGTTTCTACATCTCTAGTGAACATATTACACAGCCATTCACATCAGCTCCTGCCCTCAAAAGCTTTAAAGGACAACTTATGCCTTAGAACAATACTCTTTCAGGAAGAGTACTGTAATATAAAAGCAGTAATCTGTGTCCCACCTCTCATTTTGATATGGTTGTTGGGAAATTTATGTTTCTAACATGGGGTTTGTGTTTTAATCCCCAGTCTCACACAGTGTGGTCACTGACCATTATGTTCTTTACACATGCTCAGTCCTAAGATACTGCAGGAACTTGTTACAGTTGTTTTTGTTTCAGTTGGCCACACTCCCACTATTAGCTACTAACTTTTTAAAAGGATTATGCAAAGGAGCATGCAACTGAGATCCGGGGGGTGTCCAGTTACTGTAGATACAGTTATTTTATCCAGTTCAGGGGGTTAAATTAACTTTAATGCCATTTACTGTAGTGAGATTTTACAGTTTATTGGTGTTTTTATAGGGGATATTTTCAGATTCTGGAGTGTAAATATGTGGGGTTAGTTCTCCTTTAAACTCAGTACCTAATAATACAAACTACCTATAACTGGGAGGGAAATAAAGTATCTGGAAGGCCATATAGAGAGAAAATACTAACAGGGTTATTCAATAAAAGTTCTTATCGTTTAAAATGGTGCTAATTTTGCCCCAACCAATCAGATCTTATTTAACATTTGAAAGCTAACATCTGATTGGTTGGGGCTAAATTAGCACCATTTTAAACGATAAGAACTTTTATTGAATCTCCCTGTAAAACTTTGCAGATGTAACCAGTGGGAGTATCTAGACTACGGTAATAATTAAGTTTTGCCAGACATCAGTGCTACTACTGAGCCACCATGCTGCCTATATATTACGGTAGAGAGAAAGAACATTTATGAAGGAATGCTTGTTGTTTTCCTAAGGCAATAATCATAGTTGATGGTAGCTGATTTCAGAGAATGAATTGTGCTGATGATTAGGTTGATTATTATTATTATTGCGGATTTATATAGTGGCAGTGTCTTCCGTGGCACTCTACAAATGCATGTATACATTCACATTAGGCCCTGTCTGAAGAGCTTACAATCTAAGCACATTTATTTGACACATACAACTGATCAGTATTTATGATTTTGGGGGAAATCGGAGTGCCAGGAGGAATCCCACGCATGCATGGGGAGAACATATTTTGAATTCAGCAACTGCAAGGCATCAGTGCTAACCACTGAGCCACTGTTATATTCTCCTCCAATATATCTTCTGGCTATGAAACCCCAACTCTATTCATACAATAAAGTGACTTAAAAGAAACGTTTATGAAGGTAATTTCTAAGGTCCAATTTTCCTTAAAGGGCATGTCCACCCCAAAACTGAAATTTAACCCCATACTGGCCCCACTGTGTAGTTTCAAGAAATCCTTACCTTATATCTCTGATCCTTAAGGTTCTCCTGTAATGTCTGTTCAAATTCCAGGAAAGTGAAGAGTAGAAGCTGTCAGTGAGTCATCTGGTGCCTGTTTCTTCCTCAACCTCCACAAGGCCTGAGGCATGTGCAGGGGAGCCCCGGGGAGCCGAAAGTTAGCCCACCACCACCCCCACCATCCGGATCCATCCTCTGCAGACGTGGCACCTAGCGTGAAAAGCTTTTAGCACAATGTAGGTACCCCTGCCCACCCACTTTCTCACAGCAACTGCATGCTCTAGATTTTAAAACACATATCTTAATGCTAAAAAGACATGCTAAATGCTTTATTTAATTGCAAACAGTTTAGTGTAAGTTAGCATCTCTGTAAATAACCCTGTTAATCAATAACTCAATAACCCCCATTAATATTTATAGTACCGGCTGATCTAAATGAGTGCACGTAACTAAAATTTTATGTAATTGTTAATACAATACAAGAATAAAAGAATATAATATAAGAATACCAGGCCTTATCAATGAAAAACAGCATGTTAAAAATGTCACATTACATACCAACCACAGCCGCAATTTTATGCGGCTATGGTTGGCTAATTTATTTTTTTTTTGGGGGGGGGGGGATTTGATTGTTATTGTGTCCCTCAGGTGGAAGGCTGGGTCAAACAACAAAATAATGCATGCTGGTGGAACAACAGGACTTATGGAGACTGCCTGAAGATGATTTGAAAACCGTACTGATACCTTTCTGAATTTGAACATTTCCTTCTCAAAGTTGGTCAACAGAACTTCCAAATTGTAGTCCACAGTAGCTAACGAGCCAAAAGTTGGACATCACTGTTCCACCATCCAACCGTGGTTTTCGTCTAATAAAGCACATTTTACCTGTTCTTTACGACACAGAATTTATACAATCTACCGTGTAAATCAATTTCTTCACTAAACAAGCATGGCTTACAGAAATGATGGGCTTCGCTGGGTTTAATGGTTTTATTCTGTACCGCTCAATCCTTTGGATTTCTCTCATGTCTAACGCTGGAACAGTATAATTCTTTAACTCTATTTATATTTTCCGGTTAGCTACAAGCTTATAACAACAGGGATTATTGCAGAGGTTTTACACATAAAAAAAAAAGACTTGATATTTGAGACAACTTGTAGAGTGAATAAAAAGAATGAGCCTGTAAATTTAATGTGACTATTTTATGAGCAGAAAGGATGGCCAATTTGTAAGTATGATTCAATTTCTTGTCTCGACATCTGTTATATTCACCCATAATATTAACCCATTACAAAGCAAGCAGACAGCATCTCAAACACATAAATTATCTGGATATTAAAGATAAAGGTATAAACTTGAGGGTAGAAACATAAAATAAAAAATAAAATATACTAAGGCTGAGGCCACACCGTACCCATTAAGACACATGTTAATACCTACAGTTTACAATTACTGTCGACTCTCATCCCTAACATAGACAGTGGTGTTTGGAATGAGATGGCATTCTAGCACAATGGCACCACACAGATTATTGGCAGTGCCACTGCCACACCCCATTGGGTTGGCATCTAGTCTGCTCTGTGGATAATTTATTAAAAAATAAATAAAAAATAAAATAAATTAAAAAACTAGAAGTTTCCCTAAAACAACCAACCTATAATACATATTCAATGGTTCCTAGTTCTATTTATTCCTGAATGTTTCCTAGTTCTTTTATTGTTACCAATGTATTAATATTAACTTGTAGGTATCCTGGTTTATAAATGAAGCAATGCAAAAGAACTTTTAAAATTTTTGACCTTTGACCTGGCGCTCCTGAGTCCAGATACAAGCAGAAGGCCAGACCAGCAGCCCTGGCTGCCGGCAATAGAGGACGCTGCGGGAACGAAGGGCTGTAAGTAGAGTTCGGATTCTTTTAACTATCTATATAGCAGATATAAACTACAGAGTGGGGCCATTTGTGGGTTAGATTTTAGTTGGGGGGTGGACATGCGATTTAACATGAAGTCCTCTGGTCCCCAGATGCTCTCTGCCACCTCCTTAATGGCAAAAGTAAGCTCTGGATAAAGCAGCTGGTTCAAGCATCCTTTGCAAGTCATTGGCCCTGACATCATTGCCACATACTTGATGGATGGCAACTACCCTGAAAAGCCAGGAGATGGCAATGAGGGACTAGAGGACTTCTAGGCACAGTAAGCTATCTGGTCTCAGGAGCACTGGAGAGAAAGGTAAGTATTGGGGGTGTCTACTTTGTAGGGGTAAACTTGCTCTTTAAACTAGGGGGTGATTTATTTTCTAGAACTCTTTAAACGACTATACTCCCCTCCACTCCACCGGACCTGGCAGTCAGTAGTACCCAGGGTGAGGACCTAAACTGCCAGGTCCTCACCTCTGGGTTCGCCTTTTATCTTCTGCAATACTAACTTAAAGTTTGCTTTGCAGCCCCGCCTCTACTTCCACCTTTGCAATCCCGGACAGGGAAAAGAACCCAGTGTTGAGGACCTGGCAGTTTAGGTCCTCACTCTGCATTCTTACTATCAGTGGACAGTGGTTTAGGCGAGTATAGTTGTTCTTTAAAAGTAACTCACGTGACAATCATGACATAGCTAAGCACCATTTATAAGTGATACCTTAGCTAATCACCCTTTATAAGGATCTTATTTACAGGTTATACAATTGTGTAATATATTGAAAAAAACAATACACTTTTTATTGTAAGTTACACACCAAACGGTCAGTTTAATGTCTCATCAAAAGAAAAAAGGGTAATTAAATTTTATGAAAAAAATCATAGAATTTACCAGAAGCATTACTTTTCTGTATAGTTAGATGCAAGGTGCCAATACACAAGGTCAAAGGTTTTCCATTCTCATATTCTACTGACTGTACTGAAAGGATATTAATATTAAGCTTTCAGACTGACTCATTGTGTTCTGCAGTTACCATGGATATCTGTGCTGAATAGCTCAACACAGTTTTAGACAGTTTCTGGCAAATCGTGAAAGAGGAAAAAATGACCATGGTTTGCATGCCTAATTGCATTAGCGTTTTTCATCTTGGCAGCTGTTTATAGGAAGCCATTTTTTGCTTTGTGGTTCTACACTTTGCCTAATATATTAAAGACAAGGTGTCATTTTGTTACTTTCAATACGCCTCATTAAAAAACAATGTTATTCTTCAGTACAAAGCACCTTTCCTGATAAACATGACTTCATTAACTGCACTAAATAGTTCAAATGCACAGACTTTCTTTTATTATACAATAAGTAGCATTGCATGCACTAGCTGTATTATATAGGCTGAGCTGCTCTAAAATAACCGTTGCTAATGTAATTTTGCTAAAATAGTGTTTTTTTTTGGTTCATGTGAAAATTAGATGCCTATTTTATTATATTATGTCATTGTAAACAATGTATATGAGTTATACCATATATTTTATTGGTATACAATTACTAGTATTAACTAATCCACTAATTGCTCCCATTTTTTTTACAACAAGATAGTTTGATGTTTCTGCTTTTGTCCTGGAAGACTATGCTGATTCTGCCCCAGAAATAAGTCAGATAAATGCAAGCTTATCAATCCCCGGCTGAGGGATGGTGTAAAGGAAGCAACTACAAGCATGGGAAGTTAAGATTTTCAGCACTATATCTTCTGAAAGGCTGCACTTTAAACAAGTAAATCAGGGAAGACAGCAACCTTTAATTTAGAAGAGAACAATGCTACCCATAGTGGGGACCTAAACCGTTGGGTTCTTACTCCTGGGTTTATCTTTTCTTAGCTGTTTAAAAGGAATGTCCACCCCAAAACTAAAATTTAACCCATTACTGACCCCACCGTGTAGTCTTCAAAAATCCGCAGTGTCTGTTCAAAGTTTAGAAAAGTGAAGAGATGTCTGTGTGTCATCTGGACTTAGGCACACACATGGGAGGCCCTCCCCCCCATCCATCTGGATTCATCTTTGTTGCTTGGTGCCCTACCTATAGTGGAGAGCACTAGAGGTAGTGTTTAGTGTAAGGCACACTACACTACCCTCAACCGCCATATTTGTTTTGTTGAAAAAGCACCAGAAATTTACTTACATTGCTTCGTTTCCCCCAGGGCTTTGCATTGCCAGAAGCCGCATCTGTGATTGGCTGCCTCTCAGCCAATCAAAGATGCGGCTGCCAGTCTGGCCTCCTGCTTGCAACATCCAATAAGCAGAGGGCTGGGATCAGGGCACCAGGGGAACGAAGCAATGTAAGTACATTTCTGCTGCTTTTTTAACAAAGTAAACATGGAGGTTGGGGGGTGGGCTAGGGTGCCCTACACTACAGAAAAAACTTTTTTTATGGGTGGAGATATCTTTTAAGTCCTTCAAAGTTGCAATGTGTTCCCCGGGTATTTTTATTGTTAGGGGGATGCTAAAAAAACAATATAGTTGCTGTTTAACTCTCTCTTGTTTAGAAACTACAGGTCTCCTTTAAAGGGATTGTAAACTGCCAATATAATTTTTTTAAAAGTTAATTGTGGTCCAAAAATGACCAAATTGGTCATTGGTAAATTGACAGGAATAGCTTTCTGGAGTGCAATGTACTTTCACTATTTTTTTTACATAGTTTTTAAGATATATGGTACCCAAATTACCAATACTAGATGTTTAAAGATGTAAATTAAACACGTCATTTTAGAGCAGATTCACAAGGGGAAAATCTGCTCTTTAATTTTAGTCCAGGAAAAGGTAAAGCTTTCTTTACAATCCCCAACAAAAATACAGTTCAGACCTTCCTATAAAGCAAAAATATATTGTAAATGCAAGTAAAATAACCACAGAGACAACGTACAGAAGTTCTCACTTCACCAGACCTGTATTTGCCCAATTTATCCCAGCAGTATAGGGATTATTCCATTCATATGCTGGACCTGGACTGTACTTTGGTCAGGTCAGCTTGGTTGATGTAATCCATTGCCTGTGGATATGCATTTCTGAGACATGGAATAGAAAACACTTGAATGAACTGAAGGACAGTCCCACTGTTGCAACTTTCTTACAGTACAAAATTTAACATGGAATAAGAATATGAAATGTAATATGCACATAATTTTGCTCTGCCCATACATGACTTTCATTTGACTTTTACTATAGTTATATGCAGATGAGATGCCCCTCTATACTAATTTATTTGATCTTTTTTGAGCAGGGATAGCATTTTATTTTATTTGCATTCCCAGCCCAGCTTTTTAATTCCTGTGCGTTTTACACAAATGGAAGCCTTTCCTCCTACATTTATAAAAAAGGAGTGTATTGTTCACTTCATATAGTTAGGGAGGCGCTTATCCCAACTAAGTAAGAGAAGTATCAGGATAGAAGAACACTCTGAGTTGACTTTCCATACAGGGGTTAGTCACCTTGCTTCTGTTGGAATGTTTTATATTTATATGACCATAAACAGATAACAAACTTATGGCCAATGTATAAGAAATCTTCTTCTGACCCAACCGCTATCCTTCAATGCTGTAAACTCATTTCTGAGACTTACTGCATCAAGGGATCCTGGTCAGGTAAAACATGAGCTTTATACCTCCATCGGAAAGGCATTAAGATTTTCGCAAAATGTTTGTGCAAATCTTAACTTAGCCTTTTCTACATAGGCTACGCCACGCTATTTTCCAAAAGAACATAGTTTTGGAAATGGCACGGCCAGCACTAAATTAGTGAAAAACCCGCACTAACCGTTTAGTACATTGGGTAGCGTGGGTTTTGCACTAATTCGGCATATATAACATCGCCCCCTTAATGTATGTAATGTATTCATCAACTATATCATCAAACAAATTGCTGTTATGTTTAAATCAGAAATTACATCATAAAAATAATATGTGGTTAAAAAGATCTTGAAGAAAATATTTTTTTGCCAAAAGGTAGAGTCCTACCTCTCCTAATATGATATTGATTAAGAAGCTATAACAGCAATCCAGAGGGTACAATGAGACCAGTGATACCAAAACTTTCCCTCAGGAATTGAAATTTAAGATGACAGGGCCCATTTAAGACCAATATTTCTCATTCATTAATTTGGATTGAATTTGGCTTGAAGAGCCAAATTACTGTTCTTTCTATTTCTTCTTTTTCTTCTGTTTGATTCTTCGGCTTTTTTGGACCGTATCTCCTCCCACAGTTTTTGAGCTAGAGACATGAAATTCGGTACCGACGTGCAGGGCATATTGGAAAAGTGTGCTACTACCTAGCTAAGGAATACGCGGAAGCGTTACGACGTTATCTGCAAATTTCGGGGCATTTCTTCCTGTAGACTATAATGGTAACAATCCTCAAATGTGGATATTCGAGGTTTAAGGTTCATGAGCTCAAAAAAGTTTGTTTCATGGACATAAGCACAAACGATTATACCTCCAACCCCCCCACACAGACACAGGTACTGACCTACCTTTCTATTCCCATGGAAGCCACACTTAAAGGGTAAATATAGTCAAAAAAACAATTTTGATATATCCTCAATAAAGGTTAGTTATATGGTCATACATAAAAAAACACATACCCCCTAACTATAGTCAAAAAACAAATATTGACTAATCATTACAAAAAGTTTGTTTTTCTAACCACCAATCATTCTTAAAGGGTAACTAAAGTCGAAAAAGCACATTTTGACCAATCATAAAAAAATTCTGTTTTTTTTTAACACCCAACCTGACATACTGTAGGTGTACACACCTTTTGATCTTCTTATCTATTTCTGTGTCAGCCATACTTAAAGGGTAACTATAGTCAAAAAACAAATTTTGATCAATATTCAAAAAAGTTTGTTTTTTAACCCCCCAACCTGACCCAGAAACACACACCTACAGACCTACCCCTTCAATTTCCGTGGAAGCCATACTTAAAGGGTAACTAAAGTCAAAACAAATTTTGATCAATCAAGTTTGTTTGAATTCCAACCTGACCCAAGTACACACACCTACTGACCTACCCTTTCATTTCCATGGCAGCATACTTAAAGGGTAACTATAGTCAAAAAAAAATTTTGACCAATAATCAAAAAAAGTTTGTTATTTTAACTTCAAACCTGAGACAGACACAAACACCAACTGAGCTAACCATTTATTCATGTAGCAACCATATTTAAAGGTTAAGTATAGTCAAAAAACACATTTTGACCAATCATCAAAAATGTTTTTATCCCCCAAACTGACACGAGAACACACACCAACTGACCTACCCATTCATTCATGTGAAAGACATATTTTAAGATAAGTAAAAAACAACAATGTCCTCATCATTGCTATTATTGAGTTTTAAAATCTACAGCACAAACACACACATTCCCTTCCAAAATGCGGCCTTTCAAGACCTGGGGGCCGTTAATGTAGTTTTATGGAGTTTAAGTCGTGCTGGTTTGCTACTGGTTGGCATGTCTTTAACTCCATATTAGCGCTGAATGTACCCGCTCATCCGTTTCTCGCGTTTATCGCTGGATTTTGGTGTTAAAATCCCGCTGTGTGTAAATCCCTTTTGATTAACCCACATTCGCAAACGCAATATTGAATCGCGATCGGGACATTTACCTAGATCAATAGCGGCTCTGGGTAAATGAGCCACCTGTAGTTTTAATCTCTCCCAGAGTTCACATTATTCACCTTATCAGACCACCCGCTGGTTTGGAGGCCTACAGTCTGCAGAAATGCCACAGAAATTCCTGTTCCCTACTGGGTTTACGACCTGAACTATTTGCTGGAGGAAAGTACAGAATAAAGAGATAAAGTATAATAAAAACAATGGATTCCTACTATTATAAACAGTTTAAAAATAGTACTGTAACTGAAACACAATAATTGAGTGCAATTTGACAAGGGAATACATGCAGGTACAATGGAAGAGAAGATTATTTAAAGGAACAGTGAGGAATTAGATGCCTGGGATCAAAAGGGGTTTTAGGAATTAGGAGGAGGAATTCTAGAAAAGTTGCACTAGATGGACATATATGTCTTTATTCAACCTCCAATAATTACTATGTCCAGTATTTGTTGCTAAGCTTTTTGCATAGTCCTTGCTATTTATATATAAACATGGATGCCTTGTGGTGAGGGCACACATAAGCAATAAAAACTGCTAAACCATATGAAGCAGAAACCTGCTTTTTACAGCCCCTTCTCTTCTGCTGGGAAATATTGATGGAGCTGTGTGCCAGGGAACATTAATGCACAGAGGAATGCGGTTAGGAAAACATTTCTTAGAGACCACAGTGACTGCCGTGACCCCATTTCTAGTTTTATTAACATCTAGAAAGAACACTTCAGGCCTTTGGAGAAATGAATTACTTTGTTCCTGTGTAAAAACCCCAGTCCCACAATCACAATTTACTACATTGAAATGTTAATATACCTTGAGCATGTTATCATATTTATTTGTGATTACATTTCCATACATTGGAAGAGAGTCATAATACAGACTTACTGTCAATGATATTATCTATTCTTCACACATATTTTGTTTGCTGCAAGTGTCTGGAGTAGAATAGAAAACAAACTTATTTTGTAGAGAATGTAATGTATTAAATGATTTCTTATCATTGGTAAACATGTTTAAACCATGGTGGTTTAGTGCGGGACAAACTATGGAAGTTTGCACACTATAATGATAAAATGAAACAACATGCAACATCTTGGCAGACTCCAACCATGGTGTACAAATCTATCATTCTGTTAATGAGTACATACACCACATTTCATTAATAAATGTGATCAATACTTATGTATTTGTAGCTGGATGTATGTATGTATGTATTTGTAGCGGCACTTTCTCATGACATCAGCCACGTCTGTGATTGGCACAGACGCGGCTGACATCATTAGAAAGCGCCGCGGGAACGAAGGCCTGTAAGTATAGTTAGGATTATTTTTTTTTTTGTTCAATACATTTTTATTGGTTTTCAAAGCATGTAGTATTGCAGCATACTTGCATTTTTTTTTTTCAATTTGATTATGCATACATATATATAAAACAAAAAAAATCCCATAACAAACCCCCCATACCTATTAAGGCAGCAAGACCATATTATTTAAATTCAGTTTATATCTCACAGGGTAATTTATCTTACACCTAATACTATTATGTCCACTTTTGGCTTTAGGCCTCTGGGTCCTCAGGAGGGTCTCTTCCGGAGCGCCTTGGTGATATTTCATCTTGAGTTCTGATTGCAGCCCCTCTCTGGTTTAACGGGTCCATTTTAAGTATCCAAATATCCCAGGTTTTGGACCATGTTCCTAGTGTGTTTTGTAGCGTGTGTGTTAGATATTCATTATGGTGAATCCACCATATTTTCTTTATTAATATTTCCTTGGGGGGGCAAGGTTGTTTCCAATTCAGAGCGAGGAGGGATCTCGCTGCTGAGCATATTTGCATTATTAATTTCTGAGCTGAATTGTTCAGATTTTCTACCGGAAGGTTAAAGAGTGCTGTGTATGGTGACAATGTGATATCTTTGGAGAAAGGATTATTTTTTTAAAGAATAACAGGGCGTTTTAGTCTGGGCAGGGGGCATCTAACATACCCTAAAAGGATTTTTTAAGAAATTGATTTAGAAAACTCGAAAAATTTTAAAAAAGTTCTGTGATCTGAAAAATCCAAGAGTTCCAACAGAATTTTGGGACTATCAGTTTTGAGCCGTAAAACAGGTTTGAATCAGAAATGAACATTATCTGTAGTCATGAGCCAGTTTAATCCGAATAAACTGGAAATAATATGTTGGCTGCTTTGGACATATGTTTGGATATTTTATGCTGAATGGAAATAAATTTAACAATTTTCTAGTTGCCTGTTGACTTGCATGCAACATCCCAGAATTCAGAGAGGAATAAAAAGTTACGTTCCGAAAATCCAATTCGAACCCAATGAAATAGACAACTATTTTGATCAAATATTTTTTAATTTCGGTGTGATTTTCAACGTCAATTTTAAAATTGATTTTTAAATATTCAATAAATGTCTACTTTCGGAATTTACAAAACTATGGCAGCAGCTACGTTAGCAGATTTGAAACTGAACCAGGTTAATTTCGAAAAGGACTTCTCTACTGGACACTCAATTAGAATTAGAAGATCAGTTTTATGACAAAGTGGGTGCTTGGTGTTACTTATAGTTCAATCTAAAAAGGTTTAAAGTTTGAATGAATAATCAACCCCTAGAAGTATCCTAGTTCCATGACCTTCATAAATGCAAAAGGAAATATTTGATAGCAATCGTTAATAATAGTTAAAAACAATACAGCTCCTATCAATATTGTTTTCGACCACAACCCTTTATATTCTCTGCCTTCCGTGATCAAACCAGATTTTGATGTGTAATTATGGCTACAGTGACTGAAATTCCCCAACTTGGTACATTTCTGCAATCCTGCTGGCAGGATGAACACTGGCAGGTTTAGAATCTTTAGGTGCTAATGGTTATATTGTAATATCAGCCCATGTATGAATAACTTAAGATTTCTGCAGCAGAACCAGAACAAACAGCTATAGGGTACATGTGCTGGTATATAAGCCTCTCTTGCAGAACAACCTGTCCTCATTTTGTTTGTTTTTAACTTAGCACAGATAGGCAGCTGAGCTTAAAAAGCACCTCACGTAACATAATATTTGGGTAGACCAATTCCAAAACAGAAGTCACTGCATTGCTCCAATGAAGCGATACAAACGTTATAAAACAATTAAACCTTAAAAATAGCTTAGTTGATTAGCCAGTAAATGGGACCCGAGCTGCAATTTGTAGAACTTGCAATTTGTAGAAAAGGCAAAAGAAAAAACGGATGTTGTCAGAAGTCTGAAATTTGGGGGCAGCAATCGTATCATTTATCACTTGATTAAAGTGACATCTCAATATGTTTTAATGAATTTCTTTTTTTGAAATCTAACAGTTTGCTTTTACTCCCAATAATTTGTAGCCAGATGACAAACAGAAGGCTAAGTTACGTGTGTTACATAACTCTTACACTTGAGAGTACATAGAATTATATTAAAGGGGAACTGTGGTCTCCAAACAAGTAGAGTTTAAATGAAAGACCAGTTTCCTACCTTTAAAACGAGTCATTAACCACCTCTCTGCACAGTGCCACCGGCGAGCACAGCCTCAGACTCCCTCAGTGTGTGAGGGAGACAGGAAGTCCCTCCTCCTCTCTGCTGTGTGAAGGACCTGCAGCTGCAGAGAAGGGAATCTACAGCCCTTCTCTCTCACTATGTGAAAACAGGCTCTCACTCTGCCTAAAAAGGCTGTTTCCACAGAGTTTTCGGGGGGAGGGGTTAAGGGGGGTGTCAGAGTGGCCCACAGCACCTGTCAGCGGGTGGGGCTTAGGCACCCATGGGTGGGCGGGGCTTAGGCATCCACTGGTGGGCAGGGCTTAGGCACCCGCGAGTTGGGGGGCCACACGGGCTGTAAGGGAATGGGCCAAGGGCGGCCTGCAACTGGAGGGACTATGGGTCCATGAGTGGGAGGGACTAGGGGGGGCTGCAAAGGGGAGGAGACACAGGGCAGATTGACTGACAGGTTTCAGAGCAGGAAGCAGGAAGTGCAGGGGACCTGGTGATGGTGCTGCCATATCACACACAAAAATGTAAATATCTTCAAAACTATGTAAAATAAACAATGGAAGTAAATTGCAAAAACTCTCAGGAGAGCAATTCCTATCAATTTACCTAAAGTCATTTTTGGACCACAGTTCCTCTTTAAGGTTATAATTTCCTCCTGGGAAAAGGTAATATTAAAGTGCATGTCCACCCCCAAAACTACATTCTCCCCCACTACTGTGCAGAGTTTAAAAATCCTTACCTTTCCTCTCTGCTTCAAATGGTTGTCCTGCAATGTCTGCCCAAAGTCCTAGAAAGTGAAGAGCATGAGCCTGGCTGGGAGGGAAAACATTTCTTAGGTGTCCTCTGAGAGACTTCTGGCTTGCTTAGTGTTTTTTTACAAACTAATACAGAGGTTGGGGGTGGGAGAGGGTCCCCTACATTAGAGATTTTTTTTAAAAAAAGAGGTACACTGTAACTGAATATATTTACATTAGCCCATGTATATTTACATGTAAAGGAGAACAAAAAGGGATAAAGGACCCCCACCCATGAAAACTAACTAATGCTGTCAATCTGAAGGTCCAATAGTTTTCCGATCGGATTTTTGATTGGCTGAAACGATCGAAAAACTCAAACTTGCGTCAACAATTTCCCATAGATTTCAGCTTGAAAACTACGGAAGTTCTGGTTCTTGTGAATGGGGTAGATAGACATTTTTCTATCTTCTATCATATTTTTTTTCCGTTAAAATGATATTGCCAATCGGTCTATTGATTACACGGGGAAATGTCCTTGATATTCAGATCAATTTTATCTAATTCTTTACATTGATTGGAATATCGATGACGTGTATGGGGGCCTTTACCCTTGGGGTGTGCAGAAGCTACCAGTCTGTTATCTTGCATGAGTAGAAAGCTGGAGTCCTGTCTCTTCCTTGGCCTGCTAATGCAATGAAAAGGCATGCTACATGTAAGGGGCTTGGTTCTAATTATAGTTTTTGGGGTGGGGGTCCTTGATTCCCTTTAATGCTACTTTTAAATTGAAAAGGTTAGGAACTACCATTATTATGTTACATGTAAATAATTTACGATAACAAGTTCTTAGGAAGCCCAGCTAAGATATTAACCCTTATTCCCTTGCAGGAACGGGTTAAAGTAACTGATTCACAATCCCTAAGTGTGACTTTAACGTTTTGCTTGTGCAGCTGTGCGAGTATTGCAAAAGACATTCGTGCAGTCGCAAGTTATTCACCACCAGCAGCTGCATGGCTGGACTTTAAATAGGCATTAAATAGTCATGTAATTGCAAATCCCTTCTGCGATTTACCCACAGCCATTAGGGAGATCTACCCATGGCAGCTGAGGCTATGATTAAATCTCCCTTATTGTGTACTGTCAGTGATCTTCATTTGTAATTAAGTAAGGAAAAATTAGGTTTCCACCCATGGGGGCCTACCATTATACTATAAAGTCTCATTTTTAGATAATGAGATAAATAATGCATTATTCCTTTGTAATGGTCCTGGGGATTTTCTGCTTTGTTGTACAGGAAAGAATGGTTTACGCAATTCTGGACCAGTTTATGAAGTCAAACCTAGACATTTATGAATGATACAAACTACAGACAAATAGTGGAAAGGATACACTAACATGCTAAATACGGTACCAAATTTTGTTAATAGAAAAAGCACCTGAGATTTGTCATGAGGGAAAGACTGGAAAATTCCATTCCTAACATACACAAAACAATATTTTCTTATTACGTACACGCATGTTGGACTTTGAAGCAATACAAATTCTGGGAGCTTAGGGTCAACACCAAGGTGAAGGCACTTAATAGGACAGGCTCTGCCTTATTAACTGGACACTCTCCCACAGGGAAGCGTAGTGGAAAAATCACTATAAATGTGGGCATACACGGCATCGATATTCTGATTGATTTGATCAATTCAATTGAATTGATAAGATTATCAATAACACTTTTTGGGGTTTTTGATGGACCGATCGTCGATATTGGAAAAAACCTGACCGGGCAAGATGGAAAACTTTCCATGGATCCCATCTACCAGAACCATACCTTCCGTAATTTTCAAGCTGAAATCTATGGAAGATCACCGGTGCAAGGTAGGTATCTGCATGTGTATCTGCATCTTAAGGATAAAGGACATACCTTTGAAGATTGTAATGTTAACATATTGGCGAAGGAACGTGACTGGTTCAAGAGAGGTGTTAAGGAGGCCATTTATGTGAAAATAAAGAAACCAAGCCTAAATAGAGGTGGGGGGGTTCGACACCAACTGTCTGCCATGTACAATGCTGTTTTAACACCTTACTCTGGGCGTTCCTATAACACCTCTTAGCCACTATCTAATCACACCCTTAACACCTGGCTGTGATATGCTAATTGGGATTTTCCAGGGTACATAATTGCCACAGATTCTTGTACAAGTCATTCTGAATTGAGAAAGCCAGTCGGATGACTAGCGAAACGTCTTCAAGAACTACATTTCAAGTCCAGTTGATCTAATTGAATACAACAGATATACCATGACCTGGATGACTGAGAACCTTCACAAGCATATATTCAATAGGTTTTTCCGATTGGATTTTTGATTGTTTCGGACAATTGCAAATCCGATTGGAAGAAAATTGGACCGTGTATCTCCACCTTTAGGTATCTATATTATACATACCTAGGTATTCTACATATTTTCTTAATTTTTGAAAAATCAGTTAATTTCATAACCTTTGCTATGATTTGCTGGGGTCAATAGTGAGCAGGTTTTTTTCCATAGATGCTCCACTTGTAGGAAACTATAAACTAGTTACCCTTTAGTCTTCTTGTTCTGACAGAATTTGGCCAGTAGGAGCCATTGTTTAAAAGTATAAAAGGGAGAGCAATCATGTGCTCAGCTCTTTTTCTGACTTTTTGAATTTTCCCCAGAGGAGAGGGGAAGAGCCTGGGACCTTAGATAGCAGGTAGGCCCAGATAATGTGTGATTAGATTCTGTTATAGATCATTCCAGGAGTGATAGATAGGGATAGGGTAGCTAGTGAGCAGCCTGAGCTCCAACAAGAAGATTTAGTAAGGACTAGAGTCCTGGGTATACCACCCAAGGATAGGGACATAGTGCCAGACATAGAGGTAGAAGATTCCACTGCAGTGACCTGAGAGCTGGGGTGGCATTTACAAGCTGATTGTTATTTATGTTGTTTCAGATTCCTCTGGTTTGAGTATTTATGTGATGTCTGTGCCATGCTATGTAACCTCTATTGTGCTGATTGCAATGCCTTATTAATATTGTTCTGTTAATAAATACTGTTTAAGTTCAAGAACCACGAGTTTCGTGCACAAAACTAAGCACTTTGTCAAAGAGTAAAGACACCCCAGAGTCCATATTTATGGTAACACTCTGATGACAATAACCAATAAATTAAAATAGATGTTAACAATTGAGTTAAGTATTAAAAAATGAATACTAAATAGATATTATATAGATGTTAAATATATATTAAATAAATTTATTTAAATGTATTAGTACATTAATACATTTCACAAATATTAAATATAATTTATTACACATTAAATATTAAATATAAAATTAATGCTCAACCGAGGTTGAATATAAGTGGTAATTAAACAAAGCATGACACCTCCCATGAACTTTTCATGCTAAATGGCACCCTGTTACCCATCTGCATGATCCACCACATTTCTCTCTTAGACAGGAGTATCTCTCTGTCCCCTCCTCTCACTCAACATTAAACATGGTCTATACCCTGAAAAGCAAACTTATTGGTTAAATTACAAACTTCTGGATGCAAAGCTAAAGCAGACATAGTATCATGGTTAACCAAACAATTAAGGTGCACACCAATTCTGTCTCTAAGCTTATGTTTAATCCTGCCAATGTATTGTATGCCACAGCCACAGGTGGCCAAATAGATCACAAAGATTGTATGGCATTTCACGTATTTTTTCATTTTAATTTGCCTCCCATTAGTAGTAGAAAACATGGTAGGCAACTTTACCACCCTACACCTAATTCTCCCACATCTATATGTTCCAAATCAGCGTGTTCCTGTTGGTTTAACCATATGCACAGCCAGAGGATAGGCCAAGGACTTTGCTTTCCTATAGGTAATACTTGGAATAGTTGAGTAATACTTTTGACAACACAGGATCCAACAGCAAAATATGCCAATAGTTATAATTATACTCCTTAGGCCCATTACTTTTGCCCTTAATGTATATACTTTGTCCTTTTTTCTTTAGTTGGGATTCTGATGTCCTCTATCTAAGGCAACCACTCTAGCATAAGCCTGCTTAATGCAGGAGGTTCGATAACCCCTCTCTTAGAGCCTATCCCATAATAACATTGCATGGGATTGAAAAAGGTCCCAGGTAGAGCAAATCCTCCTGATCCTATTACATTGTCTTTCAAAGATTTAGGTTGGCTACTATCATATTGTGAAATGGTGTTACCTGTAATAGGTTTCCTATAAACATCCATAACTATTTTAAAACAGGAAGTGTAAAAAAGAATTTCCAAGGACATTTCTTCCTTACTGTGTGTAGCAGTAAAGCATAAGCCATGTTCATTCTGATAACAGGTCTCAATAAATCTTCTAGTTTCCTTCTCTGTACCATCCCCAAAAATTAGATCATCAATATACTGTAGCAATGATACTTAATAATCCTATGTTGATAAGGTACTACCTCCAAGTATGTGGCAGCTTTCCCACCAGCCCATAAAAATGTTCTCACAGTGGCTGGTATGGTTTCCTCTATCTATGCATCCAGGCACTCATGTATGAAGATAACCCAAAATAATAAGAATTTAAAAAAAAGACAGAGGTAACACTCAGACGACAAGCAGTTTAATTACATGTACATACATGGCTCTTTCTTAAGTGTATTACAGATACAAACAACCACATATTTAAAACCTAAAACAAGAAATAATGTGTGACAATTAACCACACCGCTTTCTCACATTTTCCTTCCAAGTGAACAAATCCGTGTCAATAACATTTTATGTTATGTCTATTAAGATGTGCATAAGGTTGGCATAGGAGAGTGCAAAACGTGCACCCATCGCTGTGCCACATGGCTGGAGGTAGTAAGCACCATCAAACAGGAAAAAAATTGTGTGTGAGTAAATATTCACATGCTTTTAACAGAATAAATCTGTGTAAGACCTATACTCATGCAATCAAAACAAGATAGCCTCATGGCCCAGGTCATGTAGCATACAGGAGTAAAGATGTTCAATGTCCCCTGTAAGCCACAGATAAGATAATGAAGGAAGATTCACCTTAAAATATAGAATAATGTCTACATATTTCAATATAACTATAAGGGGTCCTGCAAACAGGCAAGCTGAGTACACACATGCCAGACGTTTAAAAGATAACAGAAAGGATGATCCCAACGTTATCGGGGCTTTACCGTTACTGTGTGTACCTAGCTAAAGTTAGTATTTTGGAAGTATTTTTTTAATCTGCTGATGGGTAGATTATAGTCACTGAAATGAGAAAATACTTTTTTCCTGAAAACATAATTTGTCCTGAACTTCCCCTTTAAGTCAGCTTTAAAAAACTTATGGTTTCCCTATTTGCAGCTTTACTTTTGCAGTTCATCAAAAGCCAAATAAAGAAGGAAAGGGAGAGGCATTTCTCTCTATCTACAAGTAAACATCCCCAGGCACTAATCAGACTATAGCAATACTCTTGAAATGTGCTGATTTCCTTGCTCTGTTTAACTTGTAGCTATATAAATTAAACAACTAATTAAGAAAATAAAGAGCTTTTCAGGCAGAGACATTTTAAACAACCACATTGATAGGACTCTTCAAGACAAGGTCAACATGTTTTAAAACAACCTGCTCCCACCTTCTCTCAAGTTTGTGATAACCTAATGCAGGTTATACACTGGCATAACCAATACCTGATTGGATTGCACATCTGCAAAAGTAGAAAGTTAAAGGAATAATTCACTCCCAAAGTAAACTATTCCTTTAATGTAATGATTGTTGCCCGGGAGGTTAAGAAGCTATGCCTAACCTACCGTTCTTCAATCAATAGCTCAGGATCCGGGAAGGAAGGTGGATCGCACAAAATGTAAGTTTCTTGAATCGTCGTTCCTGGATCCTGAGCTATTGATTGAAGAACGGGAAGTAAGGTATAGCTCCTTAACCTCCTGGACTTCAATCAATACATTAAAGGCTATGTCCACCCCGAAAATAAATTTTTAATATTCTGCTCCCCCATGTCCCCCAGCCCCAACCGCATATTTTTTTTTTTTCAGAAAGCCCCCCAAACTCTTACTTACCTCCCCGCGATCCTCCGCCGCACTGCCGGCCCTCTGCTTGCGAGAATGCAAGCAGAGGGGCGGGGACCGGCAGTCGCGTCTGTGATTGGCTGAGCGGCAGCCAATCACGGACGTGGCTGCCGGTCATCAGTGCAGCGGAGGAAAGCGGAGAGGTAAGTAAGAGTTTGGGGAGCTTTTTAAAAAAAAAAAACATGCGGTTGGGGCTGGGGGACATGGGGGAGCAGAATATTAAGGGGGTTTTTCGCTAGGGGGAGGGATAGTAGAACGGGAGGGGGAGGGAGGGGGGCTGCAGCACGCATGGCAGGAATCTCCGGGAGGCCAGGTAGCAGGCAGTGTCCTATATGGACCTGCTAGCCTCCTGGTGGGCAGTTTTTGGAACTTTGGGGGGGGACTACAGGAGAACCAGATGGAGTTGGGATGTGAGGTAAGGATTAAACTACACTACATGGTGGGGCCAGTAGTTGGGGGGATTATAGTTTTGGGGGTGGACATGCCCTTTAAATGAATAGTTCAGTTTGGGAGTGAACTAATCAGGGGCGTAGCTAGATATCACAGGGCCCCATAGCAAGATTTCAGATGCGGCCCCCCATATTGAAAACAGTTTGGTACAGTTCAACCTAACCTGGCCAAACTGCGGCAAGTTTTTTTTAAAGGGTATGTCCTGCCTCCTAAGAAAAGTTCAGCTCCACAAACTGTTTTCATTTTAAATAAACCTGGGTGGCATCTTTGAAAGGTTTAATTAAAACAAAAATTGGGTTTATGGGCTGAACTATGTGAGGTAAAAATTTTCTCAGGAGGGTGGACATACCTGCAGGGGACCTGGATTGGGCCCCTTTGACTCAGGGCCCCATAGCAACTGCTATGGTTGCTATAGTGTTTCCTATGCCCCTGGAACTAATCTTTTAAAACAACACTTATTTTTCACCAAAGTTCCCATGACTGGTAGTTTTGGGAGGTTTCAGATCATCTGGAAAATCTTAAGCAGAATATTGTTTCTTGAACTCCAAACCAAGTTCAATATGTTGATCAAACCATTGCTGTGAAGCAGTTTTGGTAGGAATCAGCCTGTGTGTAAAAACTAGTGATGAATCCTGTTTTTGAAACAAACTCGGTTTAGATTCGCAACTGCCAATTTCCAAAATGCGTGGACCCAATTCAAAAATTACTAACGAAAAGTCAAAAATACTTATCACACGCTCAAAAACGTTAGTATTGTTCATCCCTATTAACCACATGGCTACGGACATACAGTATGTGATCACACACTCTTTGTTCCCCTTATCAATAAGTTAAAATGATTTAAAAAAATTAAAACTGCACCTCCCCAAACTTCCAATGGACCATCATGCAGAGCTCCTGGAATGGATTCTATAAATCCCATGTTTTTGGGATTCAAAAATAGAACTTTCTAACCATACTCTAGAGCAGTGATGGCAAACTTTTTAGAGGCAGCGTGCCCAAACTGCAACCCAAAACCCACTTATTTATTGCATAGTGCCAATACCATAATTTAACCTGAATAATGAGGTTTTACTTTAGAAAAAACAACTCAAACACACAGATACAGTAGACATGCCCTAAATAGAAGCACTATGTAGCACGAAATACGTCAGGTGTTTGACTTGTGTATGGATAACAAAGTGATGTTTTAAACCTATTTCTAAGGAACAGCATGGTTCCATAACTTCCTGATGTAGAAGAAAGGGCCTGGGGCTGCTGAACCCAGGTCATTGAATACCAGGAGTGAGTATATTCTTTAAACTGCATTTTTGCCAGTGGGGATTGGATGTCAGCGACTGGTTTTGGGCTTAGGCACCCAGACCACACCGTCATACAGGTGGAATCCCTTTTCTCTATTTTGCCTACTTCCACATGTTATCATTGGTAGGTGTGTTTAGAAAAATTTAGGAAACATGCCTCCCTACCCTTTCATGTAGACTCGATCAAGCACAGTTGATCTTTAAAGCACAAAAAACAATTTATTTTTATTTTGGGTAAGAAATACCCTTACCTCTGGCAGATAGAGACAGCAGTACATTAAACTGAGTGAGTTGGTATTCCTTACTTCATTAGGGACAGAGAAAGACACAGAGCTCATGCACAGCAGTTTCTCACTTACTGCACCCCCCTCCCCTTCCTCGTGTGCTGGAATGGGCAGAAGCAAAGAGAGAGAGAGAGACTAATGTTTACGTGACCATTCTCTGCCATAGGTACGCCACCACTGCTCTAGAGTACTAGTCAGTTTTTAATATTTTTTTCCTTCATATTTTACAAACCCAACCAAATGGTTGGTGATATAGGGAGTTTAGATCAAGCTTAAGTATTTGACCAGTGTATTTACTAAAAAAATATAAATGTTTCTTAAAGGGCATGTCCACCCCAAAACTAAAATTTAACCCACTACTGGCCCTACTGTGTAGTGTTAAAAAATCCTTACATTACTTCACTGTTGCTGTCCGCTCCACTTATTGTTCTCCTGCAGTACTTGTCCAAAGTTCCAAAAAGTAAAGAGCAGGAGCTGTCAGTGTGTCATCTTGTCTCTATTTCCTTTCCCCCAGGACAATGGCATGCATTAATCACAGTGTTCTCCCTAGGGCCTTTTAGCCGGGCGGCCCACCCGGCTACTTTTTCATGCCACCCGGCTGGAAAAAAATTCTTGAGAGAACACTTGTGATTTAAAAGAATTTAGAAGTTGGTTTAATAGGTGTGCCAATAGGTCAGTAAAAACTCCCGCCAAAACTGCTCAGTCCAGACCCCTTTTTTACACCTGCAAGAATATTTTAGCACGTTAACTAGCTTTTCCAAGATCTCCAAGGCCACAAAAGGGTGTCACATGTGCTTGTGCTGCTATGTTACATGGGTTACCTGTAGATGTTGACGAACTACAACACCCTGCATTCTACAACCATGGAATGCTGGGAGTTAATAGTTTTCAAACATCTAGTGGGACAAAAGTTAGACATCCCTGACCTGTATAATTAGCATGATGCAGTGCACATTTTCCCTTACCACCAAATTTCCCCGTCCTACCCCACCCGGCTACTTTATCATGCCACCGGCTACTTTTTCATGCCACCCGGCAGGAAAATAATTCTGGGGAGAACACTGAATCACAGACACGGCTGCCGGTCTAACCCCTCTCTGCTGCTTCCTGCAAGCAAAAAGCAGGAAGCAGACAGCCGATGGAACAAAGGAGTTAAGTATCTTTCTGGGGCTTATATTAGCAACCTTTTTCAGCAGTTGGGGGTGGGACAGGATGCCCTACACTATGGAAAAAATCTATTTTAATTAAATGTTTTTTTATTGATTGATTCAAATGTTTAATACTGCTCCCAAAACGAGATGTCATATTTTCAAGCTCCACGATCCACTACTACAGCTCCCTTTCCACTGCTGCTGCTACATGCTTTTCTGTTCACGAGCAGCAGAGGCTCATCCAGTAATGGCAGTCAGCCATTGGCCGTGATGTCACTGTGACTGACTGCCTTACCAGGAAGTGGCAGAAAGCTGGATTGTGGTGGATTGAGGAGCTTGTACTGTAATTATAATACAGTATCTTGTTCTGGGAACATTATTAAACATTTTAAGCAAAACAGAACCTATGTTTTGGAGGGCACTGAATAACATACTAAAAGTTTTTATTAGGGGTGCACATATCCTTTAAGAAAAAGGGTGGTTACTGTGGTATGAGATCCATTTAGTGGAAGCTTAGGTTTTACAGCAGTCACACTCTTTAAGATGAATCGTAACTTCAAGCCTTTTGTTTTACTTTATTACCAGAGGTGAGTGAAATAACCAGGCGACCAAATTACAATTCTCAATACGAATGGGATAACATTTCTCCTTGGTAAAAAGGCAAATCTACTACAGGAAATGTATATTCCTTAGTAATAACAAGTTAGTGTAGAAATCTCCCCTTTTTGATTTCAAATTTAGCAATTAGACGTTCATGGTCTGAAAACAGTCATCTCTGGGTATAGAGCTTTTTCTTTGCCTGCAGTGTTTAGAATCAATCTTATATCTTTACTGACCAGCTGGTTATATTCACACTTATATTTAGTCATCGTTTCAGCTGTTGCTTCAGAGTATTTCATATGTCTATGAATATATCTATTTTGTCATATACTTCACTTATATGTTCTAAGAACCATATATTAGTGCCAGTTTGTGCATGCAAAGTGCCAATGACATCTTTACTTGACAACCATACACTTTATTCAATGCAATCAGTGGCACAACTACAGGGTCCATAATGACAGGGGTGCCCAGGAAGTAAGAGGGCCAGGTCAGGTACTGGTACTTTACGGACATACGTATGATTGGACATGCCACTGAGGAGGGGTGTGTGTCAGCAGCCCAGCCATGCAATTTTCAGGGGCCCAGCAGTTTTGCTAGTGAATGCAATGAAAATATTGGTATAAATATTAATAGAAGAAAAATGTCAGCTCAAACCAGCTTAACAACCTTGATTTTATAAAATTGCTCTCAAATTCAATTGTGTCATAAAATCTGGAACCACCAATACTCGCCTTCCTCAGTAGTACACATGGTTTAGAGATTTGGTTTCAGTGAAGTTTAAATATTAAAGGAAAAAAGGAAAAGTTCACTTAGAAAGTGAACTATTCATTTATTGCATTAATTGAAGAACAGGAGGTACCTCCCAATCTGAAATTGGTCTAATAGGAGCCATGAGCAAAGGTACAGAACGCGCTCCACTACTGGATCCTCTTACAGGTCCTGACTGTTTCTGGCTTAACTTCACTATAGAGTGCTAAAACACGCTATAGTTAAGTAGAACCAGAAACATATTAAAAATGACAGAGGAGCCACTGGTGGATCACGCTTGAGGGTAAGTTTTGTACCTTCGCTCCAGGCTCCTGTTAGATTAATTGAAAAACGGGAAGTAAGGCCTTTCTTCTCTCCATGGGTACAGAAAACTGAACATAATAAGAAGATGCTTGTATGTATTTTAGAGTAAGATTGTTGGAAATAAACGTCCTGTTGTTGGTACAGTATAATTCAGCTCCCAAAACCTGCACACCTATCCACCAAACCAATACACTAGAAGAAGACTATGGGAAACATTTAAATTGTAATAATTTCCTTCCCCCACACTGTCCTTGAAAATAGCTATTTCTCATAATTTACACCAGCCCCTGTAATATCCTTCTTTTTCCTGGGTAGCAGTCATTAGTGGTGGACAATGACATATACCCTGCAGCTATGTGAGCTCATAACAAGCTAGTACAGCTGAAGAGGAGACATGGGTCCATGTAGGGGCCAACAGAAATCAGGAGGAATATTTATCTACAGGGGCATCAAGGAAAATATAAAAGGGGAGCCGAAGGCTCAACCAGAATATTGGAGCATATATTTGGCACAAGCAGCATTACGGGTACTTGGGTGTTAACCTGGGCAAAAACATATAAACCAAATACATATACAGTAGAAAAACATAACCCAGGTAAATCTTGGGCTCAAATTCCTCAAGGCACTCCTGCTGCATATAATGTTCCCAAATAGTTAACAAGGAGGCACAAATACCTCATGGATATAAACCAGAGAGGGGGGTGGACACCCAACATAGAAAAATAAAACATCAACTCTATTAAAGCATTAATAAAGACATACAGCTAGGAAGCCCCTAAAAACAAAACCCTATGCACAGTGGCTCCCAACCAAACTCATAAATAACAAAGATGGAGCAGTAATGGGCTGTAAAGTGCGAAATCCCACAGAAATGAAGCCGTGTTTGTTAAAGGGATAGAAACCAAGTCTCAGTTCAACATCCAGGGTTAAACAGTCAGCAATGAAGTCCAAAGTAGCACAGTTCAAACATCAGTGACACTAGACTAATAGAATAGACAGACAAGTTGCTATATATCCCACATAACAGGCATCGATTGCTAAGGTAACAGCAGCATTATAACGATAGGTATATTAGATGGATCTCACCAACACCAACATCCCTGCAGTGGCGAAGTTCTAGATCATAGGCTTTGAGCCCTGAGATTTACCTGGGTTCTATTTTTCTATATTTATTTGCATCAGGAAAACTACAAGGGGGTGTTCTACTCCTAAATATCCCTTGTACGTTGGGATTGTGGAAATGCCCTTTAAGTTTTGTTTCAGAGTTGTGAAATTTAAGAATACAGTTTCGATCTCCATTACAGGGGAAATCTGTTGAATGTAATGTATTGCTAGATTGTAGTTTTTCTTTAAAAGAATTCAATTATTTTGAGTTGTCCAGCAGAAATGGTAAAAATAAAAATCTATAGCAGTTTTGACATTTTAATACTAAAAATGTAAATATTTCTTAATCTCACTTGTGATGAATAAATCCCCAACTCACCCTGAAGAGACAAAAAAAAATGCACAAAAGGCAAAGTCACAAGTGAGTTATGTTGGTCTTCTCCGTGTGATGTCTGCAGCATTTTAATCAGTTTAACCTTTTCGGCTGTAACTATATTTGGTTGAAATGTTTCTTGATGTGACAACTCATTTAAATTCCCTGAATATTCATTAGCTGGATGCAAAAGAGGCACTAAAGTGGACATGTTTGACAAGGTAGTTAAAAAAATGGAATTCCTGACTTAGTATTAAAAGAAGGAGTAATTATGTGTAGAACATTATTCCTGTGTTGTACTTGGAGGATGTAGGTGTTTAAAGAGATCTCTGTACTGTACCTGAGAAATTTATCAAATAAGGCTGGATAACATGACAACTTGCAGCATGTCACAGAAATGGATTTTTTTTTGCCCACTGCCTGGAACTAATTCAAACAACTTGTTTAGTCATGTTTGGCACAGTCCCCTACAGAGTTAAAGGGCATGTTAATATATAAAAGCTGTAGTACATTAAAATACCCGTGGCTTGTATAAAGAAATATTTTCAAATCTTCTGCTGAAATCCAGATTAAGATTTTCAGTAATGAATATTTACTTTAATAAAGTATTCAGTGCATTTAAATTCACATAGAATACAGTTTTGTCCCTGATACATGCCATGATGGCATTACAGAAAACAAGTAGTGAAGAGTGTTGAACAAATGACAAGGGGAGGTCATTCTTTTTTCCTAGAGCAAGTTAAGCAATATAAAGAGATAAATGGGTCTTTCTGTGGTGGCATTAAACTTATGGGTGCTCTGCTTGATGCTGGTGTAATAGCTAATAGCTGTTATTCAAATACATGCATAGAAGTATATAGGGGAATGCATATGCCTGTGTGGAGCTGGTGTGTCTACAGGTATTTACAATGTATGTATGTGTGGTGGTGAATGTGGGTGGTTGGGGAGGTACATTTGTTTCTAATTGTTGGGTATACTGGGTTAATGGTGTTGGGGTTCACATTTAAGATTTAAGAATTGATAAGCAGGGTAGGAGGCTGGGGTGAAGTATACAGAACAGGGAAGGGAGTTGGTTACTGAAAGAGCTTTATCCAGATCTCTGTCTCCAATAATTACAAATGTAATGCTTTGGATTTGCAGAAGTTATTGTTAAAGTCCAGACCATTTCACCCAATTATTATAAGACTGCTGGTTTTGCAGAAGGCTATGCAAGTCAAAGATGGGCAATTTGTTGCCATCTAGATGTTGATAAACTACCAATCGCATGAACACACATTTTGATTGTAGTAACATGCTTAGGATTATTAGTTTGACAATATTTGTAGGCTGGTTTTAAAGGTTATCTAATGTGGGTATGTACTGTATAAAAAAATCCTATTAATCCCACATGATGGGGAAACGCATACAATACAAACCCTAAAACTATTAAAAATTCCTGCCATACCTAAAGGCTATAGTAATGAGTCATGTGCCATATACATGGTTCTTCTTCAAGTGCAATAGGGTAGAAAGTATGAAAAAGGTAACAATACGGTCTGAGGTCACCATAAATAAGTCATCACTCAGCAGTAGGGTCCATGTGTAGCGCATACTGTATCAATGGTAAAGAAAGTGCCCATATGAAAAGGGTGTGTCACAGGGGAGTGCAGAGTCACAGGGAGGTGGTGTTAAAGAGCGGCTGGTGTGTATTCCTTTCTCTGTCAATATTAGGAATTGTAACTACAAATGGGTGGTTGGAGTAATCGCTCCTACCTGTCAAGGATTTATAGATTTAATTCAAATTCAAATAACAAAAAAGGTAATGCCCCTTTCTAAAATCTGCAAGAGTACCAGCAAATTATTTTCTAACAATTGTAACTAATGCCTTGTTACAGTCTTCTTTTCATAAAATCACCCTTCTTAAAAAAAAGTGTTCCATCTTTACAGAGAGCAATGACCAGCTTTTAATGTTGTTGATAGTTTCCCTTTAGGTTCTATCAGCTACTAAGTCAAAGCATGTACAGTAAGCAGAGAGCCAGGCAACTGAGATGCTAAATCATTTTTTAACTGAGCACTTTATCTGCACTTAATACATCACCCCTGTGGCTCCCGTACTGTTGCAATCCTACTGCCATATTAATTACATGGCACTGCTGAAAAAAGATAAACAATCCGCTATATATCTTGTTTAGCACCGTTTGCTAAAATACTGACTTTAAAAAGTGTCTTGATGCAGTGGAGTTTCAGAGAAATCTTGTTTTCTTTCTTGAATCTTTTCTTGTAACCTTCAGGCTGGTTCCCAGTAGGGGGCTCCCAGAATACATGGAGAAATTTTACATAGCGTGATAAATATTTAACAGCAACTTCATTATCTTCCTCCGTTTGGGGATATATTTAAAACTTCATTGCATTTGCAGCATTGTACACTCGGTAGATCTTGAAAAATTTATTCTAGATATATCCTGCTACAAAGCAAGATATTTGGTTTCAGAACATTTTGCAACAATGATTTCAATCACCCCCCCCATCCCTATTTTCTTCATGCCAGAGTAATAGAAGGCAGGATTTATTTCAGCGTCTCGCATGTTTATTTAATCAATAGCAGTACATCACAATCAATCAGCCCAGTTCAAAATATTGATTATCCTAATATTGTTTCTAAATAACCTTTAGGTTTAACTAATGGTGCGAACACCTGAGGCAAATGAATGGAAAAGAATTTATGAATATATGATTTTTTTTATTTTGAAAGAAGAAAGCTGTCAAGGATATAGTGGAATATAAAAGATACCGTGAATAAGAATTAGATCCGATGACAAGAATAAAAAGACCTTCGAATGCTTTGCTGGACCTGTATTTACACATTAAGGGCTGAATGCACAGAGCACTAGATATTTTGAAGAAAAATATTTAGGAAATAATCAAACAAACCAAAATGGCAAAAAAACTCAATAAAATGAAGAGATTAATTTATTTAATCTTTAGATATTTTTTCTTCTTTTCTAAAAAATGAGTGGGACCATCTTTACATTATCGCACGCATTTTACATTTATAGTAATACTTATTTACAAATGAGAGCACTGAAAAAAAGGAATTCTTGGTGGTAATCTCTGCAAAATAACCTGCAAATCACATCCATGCACCAGTAGGAATTTATATATATCTATGTAGGTAAATATTTTTAACATAGGGGCAAATATATGGTTCCATTGTGGCCACATCGTTATTTTACAGGCATAAAATACCATAAGGTTGTTAAAGGCTGCTGCTATCCGTATTTTGCACCATGATCCTTTTTTTTTACAACAACGATGCAAAATATGGACGGCATTGTAAAATATCTGTTATGATAAATATTTTACAATGCCGATAAAGGCGCAGTTTTGCAAATTTGTGATAACGCTCCTTTATAAATATGTTCCATAGCTCCTACCTGGGTAAACAATACAAAGGATGAAGACAGGCAAATAATTGCAATGAATTAAAAATACAAAAATTTTATAGCCACATAAACACTCAATAAATAAATAAATATGCATAAAAAGTATATATAAAAATAATTAATACTTAAAGGATAAGTGCACTGTAAAATCAAGTTATGTTCATTTGGAAGCTGCAGCTTTAAAAATACCGTTGCCATATTTTTTTTTACCTATGACCCCTAGAGCCTAGCTTTGTGCCTGAAAGTTGCTGACATCTTGTTACTGGTTTGCTGAATGTTAAGCTCTGCCCCTCTGAGATTTCCTCTGCTTTCGCCTCAAACAGTAATGCTGTGAGTTCCGTGCACACGCAAGTGCACGGACTCACAGGCATTACTGTTTGAGGCTCAAGCAGGAGAAAGCAGAGGAAATCTCAGAGGGGCGGAGCTTAACATTCAGCAAACCAGTAACAAGATGTCAGCAACTTCCAAGGCACAAAGCTAGGCTCTGGAGGGGCATAGGTAAAAAAAACATGGCAACGTTATTTTTAAAGCTGCAGCTTCCAAATGAACATAACTTGATTTTACAGTGCACTTATCCTTTAACACTTTATACCTCTATATCAGTAAACTATATTGTGAGATACAATTATCATAGAGAAGAGAGTAACTACGCATAACTTGATAGAGTAAAACAATCATTATTACATAACCTGTAATGTGCATAAATGCCAGAACCATTAGCAGTGTCTCAATTCTATAATTCATCATATAAACGTGCTATAAAAACAATATTATCATGCTTTAAAAACAAAGATAGTTAAAATTAGCTTATAGATTATACTTCAGTAACTAAACCAGACAGAATAGTCTTAGGCCTGAGTGTGACTAGTCTAGTGAAATCTAAAAATAATTACATCAATAAAAAGTTGCACAAATAGGCAAATAATACATGTTAATTGAATAGACATTAATTTGGGGTGCCTTTAACCATTAAGAGATAGGTCCATGTCTCAAAGTGCTTACAATTAAAGTGTTTGGATTAATATTTTGTAATGTAATTGGAATAGTGACAAAATCACAGTTTTGCCACCAGAATTTTGGCATTGAAAAGTCCAAATTTTACAAAACTGCTAAAATTTTATTGAAAAACAGAAATTTGACAATTTTGTGACAAATACAACATTTTGAGGGGAAATTTAAGGTCTCAATTCAAAATTTGAGTATTGTATTTTGCCAATGAAATTTACCAGTATTTTGCAAAAATATTTTGCAGACTACAAAACCCTAAACTTTAAATGGATGTTTTCCTCTAAGAGAAAGAGAAATCTATTTTTTTTTTTTTTTTTAAAGAATCAGGCAAAGAGTTTGTGGAGAGAATTGCCTTAGCCAAAGAGAATTGGCCAAAGAGCAAAGCAGGTAGAAAAGTGCAGAGGATAAATAAATGTGAAGGGTTTTGAATATCGTTGTTTGCTTGGTGAAAAACCATCCAAAATACTAATGTAATGGAGATTTAGATTCTCTCTTGGAAGTGAGTGAAATTATCTGAACAGTTGCATTCAAGATAAAATGAAGAGGAGGCAGATGACGAGTAGATCAAGTAGTAAGCTACAGAATCCCAGACATAAGAGGACAAGAATCTCCATAAAAATTTTAGTGTTTGTCTAAGAGAGGAAACCAAAGATCTTGGAAAATATTGTGAAGAGGAAAACAACGTGTCTTATTGTTAGTTGTTGATGTGATGACAAAAAAAGGGGAAAGTCTTTGATTATTCTTAGGCAGTTACTGCCCCATAGTCAATAGAAAAGGTTTTTGTGGAGTGTGAAAAAATTTGTTCTATCGGACCTAATCTCAGTTTCTCAATTTAGCTTATACTCTTATTTGTTAGAACTGGCTACACTAGTAGCCAACAAGATGGATTACTAATTGCAGAAACTAACACAAAGAAATAGTGAGAAATAGTTTACCTAAAAATGACGAACATAAGATCAATAACCAAGCAACAGTGAACAAATCCACACAACACAAAACCTAAACTAACAAAAGAAAATACAAATATACAGGCACACAAGAAAAATATATACAACAAAGCCACTGAGCAAGACAAGACAGCAATAGGTCATGGTCAGGAAACATGAATGACAGAAACACATAAACAGGAATTCCAAGTTAAAATTCTGGCAAGAAAGCAAAGGGGTTGTCAGGGTCCTCCTCCGGTCCCTTCCCGGGCCAGCCTCTTTAGTCAATAAGAGGAGCCTGGAGGGACTTCCGCAAAGCAACACGGCGCAGCTGGTGACATCATGAGCTGCATGCACAGGCATGCGCGCTGACGATACCACCATAGAATATTACTTTCTCTTAAAAGTGAAATAAATGTAGGGATGGCATTAGCTTGTGTGTCTGCTTCAGAAAGTTCAATCCCTATTAGAGGAGAAAGTTCCTTGTAGATGAAAGCTGTTGTATGTGATCTTATAGAGGAGTCATCTCTGAAAACAACAGATATCCTTTCCCATTCACAGCATCACGCTTGCTTATAAGATAAAAAATATTTTAAAATGTAAAGCATAGGGTCTGCAAAAGGTCTAATGTATGTAGTTTGTGACTTTATAGAGAAAATGCTTTATACCAGCAATGTGGATAGGCTAATAAAAGACAACAGACAAACCAAGGGGTTTTAAAGTTAAAGGGACAGGTTTCCCCTCCCTGTCAATCAATGCTGTCCCTGTTACTAAGCAACTAAGCCAGTCAAGAGCCATAGCAATCTGAGCTGCTGACATAATCTGTTTGTTGTTGTTATTATATTTTCTTGCAGCATCAGTTCTCTCTGCATTTCACAAGGCAAGAAACAACCTTTTAGACTAAACTGTGGAAGTTACATTTAATATCATTTATTAATGCAACCAAATTGTTATTATTTGTTATATATAAAGTATGGCAAAGGCGCCCAGTATCCCGTTTAGCACATGTGCATTTTCAATATTTTATTGTGGCCCCCTTATATATTAGGGAGTCAACAATCATATCAATGCCCATATTGATCAGTGCAGAGTTTAATTCAATAGTTATTGATACCCAAAAAACAACATGTCAGCAGTACTTATCACCAATGTTCACCTTATGTGAACACAATACTCCTATTACCAAAATACATTTCTATTTTAATACATCTATGAGGATAAAAACAACATGAAATCAATTTTAATACTGAGATATAAAAATCAAGTACAAAATGCATGCCATCTTAATTGCACATATATCCCAATAAATACAATGAGACTGTCCTTGTGCTTATGGTTGAATCACATAATGGGATTTAAGTGTGCACTCAGCGCAATAGCAGTCTATATACATGCTGCTCAATGTCCGTATTGATGGCTGCCAAGGTGTATATATTGGTGAGTGCCTCGGTTAGTGCATGCTGCTCATACCTGTGGTTGGGTGGTCTTCTGACCCCCTATGACGGTTCAGCCGGTCTAAGGGAGTCAATCCAGTCACCATTTTTGGCTGCTCCCGTCATGCTCAATCTCTGCTCCAGATGCCAAGTCATGTGGTCTGCTCACTCCTCCCCTCTCTCGCTTACCTCGATAGTTCGTCTCTCGCATGGATTCAGTAGTTTCCAATGGGGCAGTCGACCTCCCACCTACCAAGACTCGCAGCAACACCTCCGATTGTTTAAAGTTCCTTGCTCACCATAAGGACACCATTGTCTCAGTATAAGAGAACCTGTTCGACGTACGTTTCACCCCTGTGAGTGAAGTGGGTGGGGTTTCTTCAGGAACACACCTGTAACTCTCCTCCATGCGTTTTTATCCCTTCTTTCTGCACACAGTTAACCCTTAATTGTCCATGGTTCACTGTGTAATTATATGGTTAAAGGAATGTTAGTTTTCTCTCTGGCACACACATAATGATCATTTATATATACTTCATATGTCAAATATATCTCAAGCACCACCTTTTAAAAAGGTTGTTGGTATTCGTAATAGTCTCGATATAAGTGCGAGATTCGATATTAGTGTACTCCAACCTCTAACTTTTGTAATACAAATTGTTATTATTCCCTTGCAATTGCTAGTGTTTGGCTTTCTTTACCTGGAAAACCCAAATATGTTTTATTTAAAAAAAAAAAAAAAGAAAACAAAAAAGATAAAACATAAATAACCATGCATGAATGCCATAACCGCTAACCAACAAATTGCCATATATCTCCCCTTAAAATTCAGCAGAATTTTGAAGAAATCCCGATTTTTAATTCTGTAGGTTTCAGAGTGGTCCCAGACCCAGATAAATAGTTGAGCATGCTCAGTGAGTTTTCTAGACCACTTTTCATTTCCACCAAACACTATCATTTGGTTCTCTGTTATCACAGAGCCACCTAATGTACAGAGAAAGGCATATATATATATATCTGTCATTGGTTAGTGAAAATAGTCATTCAAGAGAGAGATTATTGTCTAGAAAAAGAATGGCAGTATAGGAGAAAAAGAGTCACTAGGTAGGAGAGATAAAATACTTTTATATACAGTATTTTTAGCATAGGTTCCTTTCTAAAATTTGTATTGTTAAAAAAATCTAAGCTTGTCTTATCTTTATTTTGTAGTTTTATGAAGTATAAAAAAATGAAACTTAACCTAAGGGAAGTAAAAGTGAATGAATGTTTTTTTTTGTACAGAACACAATATATTTTAAAAGAAAATAATTCAGGAAATGATAAAGAAGATCTAAATGGTTTGGGATACAGAGCGCTCAATAAAATGTCAAAAAAAAGATGACCTTGATGTTTAGAAAGCCAAAGTGCTCACTAAACTTACTTCAGCTATTTTGTTGTTTTCTGAGAAATGAGTTGGGATGCCTGTGCATTATTTTACACATTTTAAACGTGTATAAATAATTTATATTTTATTTGGAAATGGGAGCACTAAAATAACATCATTTCACTAAAGGCAACATGTATATACTGTTTGTACTTGGAAGAGAATATGTAGAATAACTAGGTATGTATAAAATAAAAAGGGGCATGTTTATTTTCGCTATTGCAGGACATCACAATGACAAATAGCGCTATTTTCGCCTTATTTTGACGATAGTTTTCACCTTATTCATTGCGTTAAGTGTGGTATCACTGCAAAAGAGAGATTGCTCTCTAGTGTAATTTCAGAGATATTTTTGTCACTTTTTGTACTTAAAGCTATTTATAAATAGGTGAATTTTCGCATTTTTGCCCCTTTTCTCCCGTTTGTTGTTTTTTTGCAGTTTTACCAGAATTTTGGCCAAACATCATTACTTACTGGAATGTTCCATTAACATGACTATTTCTTACCCAGCACTATGGTATGTTCCCATAATAATGGAACTGGTCTGATAATTAGCTGCAGTTTGCAGAATATAAACAATACTAAAAAATTCGTTCTCTTCACTATCCATTCTTCACTAGCCATTCCAATTCGCCAAGTCTGAAGTGGTGAAAACGCATAAGTGGCCATTTATTTATCCTGCCAATGGGTCCATGGAAGGTGTCAGTACATTGTGGAGTGTTTCTTAATACTAATAAGTACTCAGGGGGGTGTTAGACTATTTTCCAGTATTTACTGTAATAAAATCTGAGATTTCGTTTTTTAAGGTTAATTTTTCGCTTTTTAAAGATCTTTTTTTTTTAAGGTTCCGATTTTCTTTATTTACCAATAAAGTCAAATGGGGGTCTGAGGGACATATTTATAAAGAACATTATTTTTGCTTTTTCCCCACCAGCCTTTACCACAATTATTTAAACTTTCAACTTTTCTTTTCATCAGTTATTAAAAAGGCGAATTTTCATCAAAAGCCACGTTTATCTAGCAGAAAGTAGCACTAATAATGCTGAAAAAGCTCAGCACATATGATGGTAAATAGGTAATACTCCCTGGTGGGTTTTCAAAGTAGTATTAAATTGGTTAATACACACTGAACACCTATCTTTGTTATTTAAAATATCCTAACACACGTGGTGTTTTTTCAGCCAAAGATATAATAAATAGTGTAAAACTCAAAAGGCGAATTTTCTCTATTTTGTTAATAGGAGACATTTTTTAGCATTGCTTATTTTCAGCAAACTGCAGCTAATTATCAGACCAGTTACATTAATATGGGAACATACCATAGTGCTGGGTAAGAAATAGTCATGTTAATGGAACATTCCAGTAATGATGTTTGGCCAAAATTCTGGTAAAACTGCAAAAAAAAGCAACAAAAGGGAGAAAAGGGCAAATTTTTACCTATTTATAAATACCTTAGCTTTTAAATTTAAAAAAATGACAAAAAATAGCTCTGAAATTACACTAGAGATCAATTTCCATTTTCACAGTGATACTACACATAGCGCAATGAATAAGGCGAAAACTACCACCACACATCTGCAAAGGCAAAAATAGTGCTATTTGTCATTGTGATGTCCTGTGATAGCGAAATAGCGATTGTTTATAAATATGCCCCTTAGTGTTAAAACAAGCTTTGGTGATATGTATGTGTCCCAGAGCTAGGAACGGTAAGTTACCATTGCTATTTTAACTGTTAACTAAAACTTCTCAAACTATTTTTTCCCATTGACTTTTACTGAAGTTCTATAGTTCAGAAACAAACCTAACTTTAGGAAGTTTGCCCATCTCTATAATAAAGTGACAATTAAAACAGTATAGCACCTATCGGCAAAGCATGTACCAGAAAAATGTTTGCTACCAAGGCAGATGAACATTCTTTTTGGCCCTTAATAACAGAAAATTTCCCTGTGATGTGATCAGCTCCCTATAACTGTGGTATACTAAGGTGGTCCTCACACGTCATCTTTTAAAGATTGATATAGTGTGTACCCAAACTCCCCCGTTCTATAATACACCGTTGATATTTCTCTATACACAGTACATCTTGTGTGGTCTCATCATCCTTTTAACAGTCTTCCCACAAAATGTATATTTTGCATCAATTTTTTTTCTCTCTTTCCTTCTGCTTTGTTAAAGTCAATGTGGGAGCAAACCGTGACTGGAGATTTCAGAGTAATCGCAGATGAATATAGATTTCTGCATGAAGAGAGGCAGCAGAATGAAAGACTTTTGTGTAGTTCATATGGATTGATAAACCCATTTTCCTGTATCAAGGTCCGCTGAAAGCAATGTAAAATGCATGAAACATAATAGGCAAATCAGAATGCTTGAGTGCAGATCCTGTAGCTATGGTATTGCAGAAAATACAAAAGAATAGAACAAAATAACAAAATGTAGTCCCTGAAATAAAGTGGTGTCTAGAGGCTAGTAGAAAAAATAAATACAAATAAAAAAAAACACACACATAGCATATTCCATGTTTGTAAATTGTAAACAACACCCACTTAAGGCCACAACTATGGAATACAGAGGACATCATCATTTGGAAACACAAAACAAAGACTAATCACAGACGTAAAGAGCCAATACAAGCAACAGTCCTGATCATACATTATTAGGATATTCCATTATTTTATGATTGTCGGACAGTGTGGCTGACTGTCTGGTCCAATATTATTATCGGACATACTAGAAAGTTTTTGTTGGACAATACAAAACCTTTTTCTTTTTAAATGTAAATTAATATAGCTACCAAATAAAGAAGAATTTTCAATAAACACCATATCCTGGTCTGCTTTAAACCAAACTACACACAGAGGCAACAACTGGTGCATCTGAAAGACCCAATACTGAAACATAAGAAGAGACACATCATTGGCAGGAAGAATTGCAGGTAAAAAAGGAGTAGGGTTCCTAATGCTAAATTTACTTGCATTCTTTATAATATTGCTACAGAAAATGGAAGAAAACTCCAGGAACACATCAGAAGACAGAAGGTCTTAATAATTCTATTTTGCAACTTAAGAGCATAACTTTTAACTGATTCCAAAAATACAATAACTCTAGAAAATTACCAGCCTCCTTGAATAAATCACCTATTCAAACTAAGGCAGCTTTAATAGCACACTCTCAAAACAGCCTTTTCATGGTATAAAGGGGATCATAATGTGATATATTGCAATACCTGTTATTTCCTACGGTGTTCAGACAGAGGGGCTAATTATTCTCTTAATTGACTGTCATGGGCAATTGAATACTTAACTTGTGCATTTTTTTTTTCTATCTTCTCATAACATACTGCAGCTTAAATATGATGGCTTTATTTAATGCAAATGATGTGCCACTAGGAACCACTCTGAAAAATAACGAATTGATTGTGTTGATTTGTGATATTGATATGTGTGATTAAATAAAAACACGTTTTGCACAGCACAGTGTAAAATTCTATTTATGTCATGAGATTCAGAAAATTCCTAATGATCACAAATGAGACGTCAACATAGATTGAAGTGTCTAGAAGCAGTAATATATTCCAGATGTTTGGAAACTACAACTTCCAGCATGCCTTGGTTCCATCCTGCATCCAAGGCATGCTAGGAGTTGTAGTTTCCAAATCATCTGGATTGTCAAGGTTCCACATTCCACTAGAATGTGAAGCTATGAGGATTTTTATTAACATTGATTTGTAACTTAACAGTAAGAAACACAAAGCAAAAAATTAGCAGGAGTGAAGGGTTGCGACCATTTGCGTGCACTGCCTGAATACGTCATAAAGAAAAGTTATTTCCTATTGAAACACTGAAAACACAAATCTCCAGCTCACCTATTCAGTCACAGTGGAGGTCCCTACTCTATGATCACATTCTATTCACATTTATTATGATTAGAGATGGAGAAAACTGCATGTGAGGCAAAATTCAGTAATCAGCATTCTTTATTATAAAGGCTTGTATCCATAATAATAGGGTGCAAATTGCATGAGAACCTGGAAAATGGGGCTTGTGTTGTAATGGAGTTGTTGTGTTGTGTTGTAAGTGTTGTAATGAAGTGCAAGCTCTGTTGAACGAGTGCTCTGTGCACACAATACGCTATACCATCACTGTGTACTAAAGGGAACAGAAACAAAATACAACAGAGAAAAAGTGTTAGCAAGACAACTGTCTGGCAGGTTTTCTCAGTGGTGGACTGTATGGCCACAGTGTCCATAGTGAGAAGGTTACTTTTAACAAAACCAATATACATATCAGTTCAGAGCTAATTTAGATGAAGGTGGGCAGATATTCTTCTGTTGTATCAATGTTAAGATATAAATTGAGAGGAAGCATAAACTTTATTCCTAATCTTTTGGTAACTTACGCTGATGAAATAGCAGCTAACCCAAACCTTTACTCATAAGGTTATTGGCATTCCTTTAAGTGGATATGTATGCTTACAACAGTAGGGGTCAGATAGCCTAATGTCAATTCTGTACACACACACTTGATCTTAGCAGTAGGACATAGAGAACCTCGCTGGCTGCTTAACAACCCAGAAAGTAAAGAATTGTGAGCCCCTGGCAAAGTGGTCCACAAACTGTGTTATATCTTCATAATGTCAAATGGCTTAATTAGTTTTCTTTTAGTTTCTTTTAAGCCAGGCAGGCAATGCTTCCTGCAGCTTGCAAATTGCTCATAGCCCATTTGGTAACATGGGGCAGGCATTACCTGCACCTGCATAACACTAGCAGGACCTGTACCTGTGCATACCTGCACATTGACATTGCTCCATGGTTGTTTGATGGTTTCAGTCAGGGACAGCCTGATCTCTGAATTTGGAAGCTTGCAGGGGGTTCAGGTAGATGGTTCAAGGTGCGAATGGCCGAAGTAAGGCTTGCATGGCTGTCTGCTTCTGTTCCCAGTGATGCATTGTGGCCAACTGTGCTTGTGACGTAATGATGTGATCTTGTGGCAACTCGTGAGTTAGTATAGAAGGCCTGGCTACACCCATTTTATAGGGGCAAGTGAGCAAAAAAGCTATGGCCAATTTATACCAAACGGTCTCTTGTGTATAATTTCAGGTGAAGACAAAACAAGAGGTCAAAGAGGATCGGTTGGGTGTATTGAGGGTAGTGGTACAGGTCTTTCTTAACAACAGTCAGTAATATCTGCGAATTCAAGAAGTTTGTTCAGTGCCCTGTGCTGCAGCTTATGTTAATAAATAAGAATATGGAATGTGAGTTTTGTATTTTTATTAAATTTGAGTAGGGATGTTAAATGCCCTAGTGCGTAATTAAAAACAAAAATCAGCATTGCCCATAGAATGGTATTTAATGTCATTCTTTGGATAGAATTGATGCTTTGAACTTGTTTGCTGTTCCTTGATCAAGTAATGTAAGATCAAGTAAAATGATTTATTATTTTGGGATATTAGGAGAAGAGAAAAATGGGCTGACTGAGTTTATCACTCATGCTTCCACTATTATACTAATTACAATCAGCACAATCAGTTTGTTTTACCAAAATAATTTATAGATATATATAGAAATTCCAGCATTAGTTTGCTCTCCTTTATAACATTTAAAGGGCAATTATACTGATAAAGCAGTATAATAGTACCTAGAGTGAGGATCTAAACTACTAGGTCCTAGTTTTAACAAATGATTCCTTAAACATTTGTCTCATACTGCCAGTCTGACCCTATGCTTACAGTCTGAGATTGTTACCAGACCGGCCATTGGGAAGCCATGTCTGCATCAGCAGGGCAAGCCAGATAAAATGAATTAATTGGGGTAATTAGGGCACACCATAATTTAGGTAGTTCAGGTACTCACCCTCAGAGCCGGATTAGGGGCAAGGCAACATAGTCACCTGCCTATGGCCAATTTACCAGGGGCCTCATACATTATGCTCCCGAAGTCCTGGTAAATGCTACAGGTGTCTAGCTTCACTCTTAAGCAATGCAGCCCAGGCAGTTAAGCAGGCAACAGCTTCCAGGCATTACCATTGGTTGTTCCACTGCTTGCACAAGCAAATCAGCACACAGAAATGACACACGCCTCCTCCTGCATCTGTGTACGCGCTGGTATGCCAAGGGTGATACCTGGAAGCTGCTGCCTGTTTCAATGCCTGGCCTGCTTTGCTTAAGTGTGGAGGTAGACACATTCAGCATTTCCCAGGATGATGATCGCTCTACCGCTGGCTTCCTGGATCCTGGCGGAGGAGACTGCTGCTGCCCTTTCCTTCCCTAGAGGTACTAAGTTGAGCGCAGTAACTTAATAGTTTGAAAGTTTTTAAGTGCCATTAGTGCTGTGATTGTTGTGCCTGAGGAGGTATGGGGGTGGCAGAGCTGACAGCAAAAATCTAAATACAGTATATTATTTTAATGCTAGTGTGCAATAAATCATTAAGTAGTTTTTCATTTAACAATTCTGGGGTGTTTAAAGGAGAACTACCCCCCAGAAGTCCTATTAAATCGCTATATTCTATAATGTTTATAGGATTTTTAAAGGGGAACTAACTAAAGCCCATCTTGCAAGTGTGTCTACCCCTAATAGGGTGCTTCAGTCCTCCTTTAAAAAAAAAACGGAATTATAGAGCAGAACAATATAATTTTTTTCAACGCTTTAATGCATATTTGCATTCAAATAAAATCTTTATATTTTTTGTAATGCTAATAAAGCTTGCAGACTGATCACAGTTTTGTAAACAAATCCAATTACGACCCTACCCACAATTTGAAGTAGTGTTTAATGCAAAACAAAAATACTTTTTTTTAACATCCAGCCACCAGCCTCCAACACAAAATTGTTAAGTTAGAGAGCACTATGAGTACTATGTCTAGCAACCAGCCAGTCTAACACCATCTAGAATTCTAATTAAATATCATAGTGCTCTCTAAGATAAAAATTCAATTAGCTTTGTTCAACCTCCAATACTATGTTACTATGTAACAGTTAGACAGATATTATGGGTAGTGTATAAAGGTTGGACTAAATGGACGTATGTCTTTATTCAAGCTCCAATACTATGTTACTATGTAACTGTTAGACAGACATTATGGGTAGGGTATAAAAATTGGACTAGATGGATGGATGTGTTTATTCAACTTCAAATACTATGTTACTATGTAACTGTTAGACAGACATTATGGGTAAGGTATAAAGGTTGGACTAGATGGATGGATGTCTTTATTCAACTTCAAATACTGTGTTACTATGTAACTGTAAGACAGGCATTATGGGTAGTGTATAAAGTTTGGACTAATGCGTGTTTATGCTACAAAAGTGATTTACCCACAACGTGATTTTAATGCCGGCTATTAGCTGGCATTAAAAACGTGCGCTAAAATTAGCGCAAACGTTATATTGACACTTAACTGAAAAAAATGACTTGCCTTTATCCTTTTCTATATTTTTAATGCTGCCAGGAACTTGATCCATTTTTGCTCTCAGTGCTCCCTGTCACTAGATCTCCTCATGTCCTGCTCAGCTCACTCCTAGTTAGTATGCATGTCTCCTCTCTGTGTATCCACCCCTTCCCAAAACTGAAGCACAGATAGAGTGTGGAGCATGTGGAGATAATCTGTGCCTCACTACAGCCAATAGAATTCACCCAGTGATTCAGTGTTATAGTGAAAGTGAAAGTAAAACTGCTTTGCTATGGGAAGGTAAGCAGCGCTGGTAGCTGTAATCACTGCTTGAATCAAGTAAGATTTTCTTTTAGCTGTAGAAGTTTGAAGGTATGTGTGTGTGTGTGTGTGGGGGGTTTGATTTCTTTAGGTACAGTGTTCCATTAGGACTTAACTAACAAAGACAGCGGCTAACTGAAGGATTCGGTTTATCTGCACAGAAAGAGCACAGAGAAACAGATAATGCTTATTCCCTTTCCTGATCTTAATGCTGAATCAATAAGCCATGCAGTGACAGAGAAATAAGCTTTACTTTTATATAATGGATAGTTTCTACATGTAGTGTGCCAGGGGGAGGGGCTGGGTGATTGACAGTTTTTTACTGACTAGCTGTCCCCACCCTCTTTAAAAAGTAAAACTCCCTAACAAGGGATGGGAAGGTCAGAGAAGAAAAAAAATACGCAGATTTAAGATTAACGAGAATTAATCCAAATTACTGTGTGATTAGTTAAAAAAAATTATTTGAATCAGTTTACAAGTCCTTTAAGTCTTTTGCATAACCTGCGCATCCAGCACTAATGTGGAGTTAAAGTCGACTAAAACTCCATATTACTGCCCAGCGGCTCTGGGTAAATGAGTAATATGGGTAGTGTATGGTTTGACTAGATGTATGTATATATGTTGTGGTAGTTTGACTCCCAGCACCAATGGTGGAATACAAAAAAGACCAGCACTCCAAAGTTTTTCACTGTTGAATATGCAGATTAGGGTACTATGAATTGGTTGCGCTCATATGTTAAGATAAAACAGAAATAAAAAGATCAAGTTGTTTTAAAAGTTCTTACAAGCATAAAATCCAATAAAACATACAATAAATGGTTTGAAACTCACTTACCGTACTTTATCTTGGTAAGGATTTCAGATCCAACCAGTAGTAAGAATGAATCATAATAACCTCAGAGAAATGTCATTAATATAACGAATTGTTTACTCCAATTATTCATATCTACATTGCTTAAGCATTTTAAAATGTATTTATTGATGTTAGACTCCTGTTTTATATTTCGGACTTTTAATTATTGAATCATATTTATCCCTGTTTTAAAAGTTTTTTATAAGCTTTTTAATAAGTTTTCAATAAGGTTTTCAATAAGGTCTTAATCAGATTTCAACTTCTTAATATACACAGTATATTATGTATATATTCTGTATTCCAGGGTTTTCCCAGCTTTTAGATATCTGAGTATAGGTCCATCAGTGACTTTAACAAATAAGTTTTACCATATGGGACAAATAATTAGTGTTTCCTGTGTATAACTTCCTAACGTTTCAGCAACAATGCCAAAGTATTAAGCACACTCCCCTAAAGCTCCCTGTATAAAAAAACGCACTTGAATAGGACCTCTAGAAGCAGAAATCGAACTTTATTTGTAGAGGCGATTTACAAAATGTCAACGCAAGGTGGAACGCATAGTCGTGGAAGTCCTAAAAAAGCGCTAAAACGCTTAGAGATAACAAAGTCTTGAGAAAGCTGCAGCAAACAGTGAAATGCGTCGACTAGCATTGCTTGGTCCCTGTAGACATAGAAAGTCTAAGGGCATCCTGTATAAACACTGTGCAGTGTGTTTTTACGGCAAATATCTTTTAGCACTTTGGCACTTTATTTTTGTGTTTAAGTTCACGTGTAATAAAGCGTTTACCACTGGCTGGACCTGAAATCCTTACCAAAATAAAGCAAGTGAGTTTCAAACCATTTAATGTATGTTTTATTGGATTTTATGCTTGTAAGAACTTTTAAAACAACTTGATCTTTTTATTTCTGTTTTATCTTTCATATGAGCGCAACCAATTCATAGTACCTTAGATGTATGTATATCTTGGTCCCCCAGCCAGACTGACTCTCTGTGAGGGCAAGCATACACAGTAATCCCAATGAGGCAGCACTGGCCATGCACTTCACATACTAACTGTCACCATTCCAGTTACAGCAGAAATACACATAACAGAAGAGTTTATGCTACTAAGGCACTTGATTGACAGCTGAAATGTAAGATGTGTACATTCTCTTTAAAGTAAAATCGATTCACTACCAATATTTTATCTTTTTTTTATTAATGGATGTATATATACATACATTTACATTTATTACATCAGGGGCAACTCCTGTACTAGAAAGACTACATTATTTATTGCTTTTGGGTGTATTTTCTGGTCAAAAACATAAATACTTAACACCTTTTTAGATATAGCAACACATAGACATTTTTATTTGTTTTGTCAATTGGACTAACCCCTGCCTAGTTTTGCAATTATCTATTGTAAGTAATACATTTGTAATGCAACATTAAAGGGCACATTCTTCCCTCAAATGAAAAACTAAAACTATATAGGTTAATCTCTCCCAAAATTATAGTAGTTAGAAAGCTGACAGACATAGGGCTAATCTGTTATGCAGCAATATGTTCTTCCCCTTCCTTCTGCCTCTCAAATGTTTCTGCCTCCTCTTCAGGCTCTCCAAGCATTTTTACAAGGTTTTACATGCTCAGAGGAAGCAGCTAGTGGAATAACATTCAGTAATTGGCTGTGATGTCATCTGTTACATCCATGACTAACAGCTGCAAACTTAAAGAACCAGGAAAGAGAGGTAACAGAACAGCAGGCAACCTTACAGGTGAAACTGTAAGGTGACTATAAAAGTGACTATAAATGCCTTAAGCTAGCACTGTCTTGCCATTCATTTATCACTATATAAACAACCATATATATGGCTTACTCAACTATGTAGGTGGCCTGGGTGCAGAAATACCCTGAGCCCAGCACTTCAACAGGCACAATTCCCCAAAATCATATATCTACAAGGCAGACTGAATCGGTGTATAAATCACCGCTTTCTGTGTCTGGTCCTGGTGCAGCCTTCCCCGAACCCTTCGCTTCAGTCCGTGAACCAAACATAAACAGCAAACACCAATCGGTAGGCGCACACCTGAAAAGACTTCCTTCGAGTCGCTTCCGGTTTTTCATAAAATCTCCAAAACTTTATTACATCAGAAATAGAAAATCAGACATCGCTGGGAATGCTGCAGACACCTGACGCGTTTCAAACAGCTCCGTTCTTAATTGTAGGCTCATTCAAACTGCACCATGCAGCTTCCCTTTATAGCACCACCCACAGTCTCTTAAAGAGACAGTGTGGTCATTAAAGGGATAGTTGCTAAACATGAATAACATTTTTTTAAAACCAATAATATCTCGTTACATACATTACAAGAGAAAAAATATATACAGTATTATTAATCCCCATGATGTCCATTGTTTATAATCACCTAATAGGTACAAAAACAGTAGGAGGATGTAACACATATTGTAACCTTAAAAGATATGTCTATCAACCTGTATAACACATAATGTCACATCTGGAGCTCAAGCCTAAAGAATACCGTGTATCTAAAATGAAAATCCATTTAATTTTCTCTTTTAGAAGGAGAAGTGTCCTATTCTTTTTTCTTACATCTGGATATATACGCTGAATTCCTTGAATCTGAAGGTATGAGCTACTGCTGTGATTACATACACTGAAATGCCTCCCAACAGGACTGTTCTCATTTCTCTTCACAATGTCCCTAATGTGTTCCCTGATACAGGATTTCATTGATCTTGTGGTACATCCCAGATACTGAATCCTGCATTTTGTGTAGGTCAGTAAGTATACCACATATTCTGTATTACAGTTAATATACTGCCTTATTTTATACTGTTTACCAGTTACCATACTCATAAAAGTATCAGATCTATAAACATGGGAGCACGTAATACAGCGTCATGCTCCACAGCAAAACATACTTTTATATCTCAACCAAGTCGTCTGACTTTTTTTCTTGGTATCCTGATAAAGTCTAGGGGACAATGTGTCTCCAAGGGACTGTGCTCGTTTCGAAACAAATTTACATCCTTGGGTAAACACTGTTTTCAAGAGGCGATCTTGTTCTAAGATAGGTAGATACTTCTTTATAATAACTATGATCTTATTATACTCCATACTTAAGCTTGTTGTGAAAAAAAAACAGGACTAGAATACCTATCCTTATCCAACTGGCTCTCCCTCCTCCTTTTAAACATTTCTTTACCTTTTCCAACTTCTTTAGGTGACACAAGATCTTTTCTGTCTTTATTCTGTACTTTCCTACGGGCTTTTTCTAATCCTTTCTTTCCATACCCCCTGTGAATAAGCCTGTTTGTCAAATCATCCGCTGACTCTCTAAAGGAATGTTCAGTAGAACGTAAGTATTGGCCATAAGGAATAGCCCTGATACAATGGGGGGATGACATGATTGGGCATGAAGAATTGTATTTCTGGCTTCCAATTTCCTGTAATTTTGAGTATTAATTCCCAAGTCAGAACCTGTGATATTCAAATCTAAAAAATCAATTGACTGACCACCATAAGTATAAGTAAATTTCAGATTATAGGAGTTAGTATTCAGCTCGTCTACCCATTCTGAAAATTCATTCTGATCTCCTTGCCAGATAAAAACCAGGTCATCAATATAGTGACCATAAAAAAAAGGCTTTTTTGGTATGACCTTGAAAGTGGGGGAGGTGGAACAAGATGGTTCCCACCACCCCATAAATAAGTTGGCGTAGGTAGGAGAAAATTTTGCTCCCATTGAAGCCCCACACTGTTGGTTATACCATACATCATTAAATTGAAAATAATTGTGGGTAAGGAGGTTTAAACATTGCAATATGAATATTTTTCATTCATGGGGATAATGACTGTAAGTGTCTAAATGGTACCTAACAGCTCGTATTCCCCAATCATGTGGAATCCTGGAATATAGGGATACCACATCCATACTCACAAGTGAGAACCCTTCTTGCCACTTGATGTGTTCTAAAATGGATAGAATGTGAGTAGTGTCCTTAATATAAGATAATAATCGCCTTACAAATGGTTGAAGAACATGGTCTAGGAGATCTGATAGTCCTTCATTAAGAGAACCAATTCCCGCAACAATTGGTCTCCCCTTTAAATGGAGACAACCTTATGAACTTTGGGAAGATGGTGAAATTTCTTCATCACTGGTGAACAGGTCTTCATCTAAAAAACCTATACTTATACCTTCCCGAATTAAGCCTTCCAAAATACTTTTGTATGACAAGGTAGGGTCATTAGGGATAGTCTTATAGGTAGATATGTCACTAAGTTGTCTTTCAGCCTCTATCAAATAATCATTCCTATTTAGTACTACAACTGACCCCCCCTTGTCCGCTGACTTAATGATTATTGACTCATCTTTTTTAAGAGTTTTGACCGCTAGTTGTTCTCTGTAAGTAAGATTATTCATCCCCTTTCTTGGATCCTGTTCCTCACATTCTAGGGATAGATTTTTAATTTACCTATATACAATTTTTTTTATTTGATGAGTGACATTGGCCTTTAGACATTACTTCAAATGATACACACATCATCCTTTGCAGCAGCTGTCAAAGTCTGCAAAAAATATAGACAAAAAGAGCATATATTTTCCTGTTACAGTATATAGTAAAATAAGAATAAGTTACTCCAAACGAAAACTGACTATTAACATCACAGTCAGAAGCTACTGTTCCAACCTCATTGTCATAGCAACACACTGTAATGTTTGCAATTCAAAGTATCCTATTTAGCATGGGTAATCTAGTATTCCCCCATCAATTTCACATAGTTAAGAAGGCATGTGTATAACCCTTAACCCATTGTATAACCCTTAACCCAAATGCCTTGTCTTGAGCAAACAAGAAAAGAGATGATCAATGCACATTCCTGGGCCCCATATATCATAATATCTATGCTAGTGCAAACAGTAAAAACATGGGTTTTTTTAGTTACAATTTTATGCATAAAAGTGAAAAGCCTTCCAACCACGTCAAGGTAACCCCAAGTATGGAAGGTCCTAACAGTTTACCTTGGGTCATTTATCTGGGCTGACACTCCCTGCTTGGTTGCATTTTCTTGGGAAGGTTGTCTTCCTTAATTGGAGGTCTTATGCCTTGAATACTAAGCATTGGATGAGAGGCCTCTTCCCTCCTTGTTAAAAGCCAGTAGGTGGGGGGAAGTGATAGCCTGAAATACTAATCCAGTGCAAGGTCAGGGAGACAACCTTCCCAAAAAATGCACCACCAGGTAGTGTCAGCCCAGATAAATGACCCAAGGTAAACTGTTAGGACCTTCCATACTGGGGTTACCTTGACGTGGTTCGAAGGCTTTTCACTTTTATGCATAAAATTGTAACTAAAAACCCCCATGTTTTTACTGTTTGCACTAGCATAGATATTATGATATATGGGGCCCAGGAATGTGCATTGATCATCTCTTTTCTTGTTTGTTCTAATGTTTTGGTCAGATCAGTAGCACTTCCACTATTTGTTATAAAGTAATTTTGCCACAGGAGTGCTCCCACAGCCCCCCTTTTGTGTATACCTTGTCTTAAGCAAGAGTCAAAATAAATGACATATTAACTCGGGTCAATGACAACCAAGGGAAATATTGGGCAAGAATACACACAACAGCCAACTTTAGAAAGAATGCAAGAAAGGACAACAACCTTACAAAATGTGTATCTTTAAAGGACAATTATACTCATTCTTTCTCTGTTGCATTGTACCCAGGGCGAGGATCTGAGCCGCTAAGGTACTTAACAGATAACAGCTGTTATATTTACTTACAGTTTCGCTCAGGGCTCTGAACTGTTCCACTTCTCTGCCACTGTTTGTCCTCAATGTAGCCAATGGGAAGACATGCTTCTTTGCAGAGAGTGTATTCCAATTGGCTACATTTCGGACTGCCGAAGAAGACCGGAACACAGAGGAAAACTTAAAGGGGAAGTTTAGTGCAAATACATATGCTTTTCAGAAAAAAGAGCAGTATTTTTCCATCCCATTGACCCTCATCTGCCAATTCAGCATTTTGTCTGTGAATAAATAAATGCTTCAGACATACTGACTTCCTGTTTGCAGGACCCCTAATAGAGAATAGAGAATGAGTGCCTGGGTTGATTCAGTTGCTCAGTAGAGATCTGAGCATCTTTGACCCATCCAACAGCCAATCAGTAGAAATAACTGTTAGGAACATTCCAAGGAAGTGGCGCATCCTGGGAAGAAGAAGGATTGTTAGAACAGCTCACTAATGTCAACAGCAGGGAACAGCAAAGGGTATGAAATCAACTGATTTTTTCAAAAAGAATATGTAGAATAACTAAGAAGGCATTACACAAACTAACAATTTAACAAATATTGATCATTTCCACTGAATTGTCCCTTTAATGTAAGTGCAGCTGTGAGGTAAAGTACCCAGGGTGAGGGCTTAGCGGTTTAGGTCCTCACAATGGGTACTATTCAACTATGGAATTATGTCCTTAAAACCTCACAATTTGTTTTAATTATTTTTTTATGATCACTTATATTATATTTTATATTATTCTTATAGTGTTGTTCATATGATTTTAGGCTACACAAGCAATATATTCACCACTAGAGTAAAAAAACCCTTTTAACCTATGTACTAGAATTCCTAGTCACGTCACACTTTGCATTTATTACAATCCCATCAACCCTACATCAATGTGGCCTTGGCATTATTCACCATAATGAAGAGATTTTCCCTTTTTACAAAAAATTCTAATCTAAGGAAGCAAATGACACTCCCACAGACCAACTGCAATGTAGTCTAACAATATGGAGAAAAGGCTCTATCCTAACTCAAAAAGCAACAACCAGATTGTTTCCTTGAGAACTGCCAGTCAACGTGTTATAAATTTATTGCTATATATCATTTCAATCTAAAAAGTAATACTGAGATTTTTACCTTGAAGTGCTATGCCATTTATAACACTAGTGTTATAATTAGTCCACTTCCTTGTATAGAAATCAAGGCAACAATCTCCACCTCCCCCAACTCTGGGTGAACTAAAACCTGGGGTGAAGAAATTCAGTCACCTAATGGTATTTCAACAAAAATGTAGGGACATATTCAAAGGTTACAATTTTTGGCTAGTTTTTGTAAAATGGGTGTTGTACATAAATAAACATTATTAATGGAAACGATGGAGCTAATAGGAGAAATGTTGTTAAAGGACAACTAAAGCTTCAAAACAACATTAAATCAAAACGTACATACTTTTATGAATCACCATATATCCCATTCAGAGTTATGCTTTTAGTTCTTGGAGACATTTCACACATTATAATAAAATAAAATGGAAATACACCAAAAACAATAAATGATAGTAAAATATATAGCTTTTGAGGCAGTAGGAATAAGGGAGGGGCAGGGATTGGGCCAGAAGCTGTGATGGTGAGTATGGTTCAGTGATCCTTGTACCATCCATATGTCATATATCCATATGTCTTTACAGATTTGTCAGGGGAAACTCTTCCAGCATATATAAGGGGGTTGCTGCATTAATCATTTCCTTCCACATTTTGATTTTGGGAAACTGGGGAGCCATCCAATAGGAAAAAGGCCTTCATTTTCAGATGCGATTGGATAACTATTATAAGATTCTGACAGTAAATGTTGTTTTTTTTAAGCTTAAGCAATTTAATATTTAATAAAAAAAATATTATTTTATCTGAAGTAATGAAATCGAGTCATTGTGCCCCATGCAACCATATACTTTTTTTCAGTTTAATAAACCTAGGCGGCATATAAAAAAAAAACACACGCAAAAAGCATTGCCAGTATAATTCAATTTCATTACACAGAAAAAAAGAACTACAAGGAGAAAATTTATTTCAAGGTGAATCACACTGATCAGCAATCTTAGCTTTGTGATACATTTTCAATCCTTACCTGTTTGTTTCTTTACCTCACCAGCTTGACTCTGTTTTAGAGCCTTCATCTTCTAACCTTCCCCTGGGCCTTCTGGCATCCAGTGACTTATGACAGGGCAAAATGTAATCACTGTCAAGTGAAGCTATACTTTTTATTCCTACTGAAAGGTTGACCATCCAAAGATTTTTAGTTATTCTACTCTTTACTTATAGGACATTTATTTTCTTTCTGCTCATCCCACTTCTAATCAGCCCAGTAATAGTACCCAGGGTGAACACATAAAATGCTAGTTTCTCACCCACAGGCTTATTATTGATCAGCTGAAAACTGCCACAGAATTTTCGATGGTTGGTCTGATCCCGGAACGAAGTCTGGAAACTGGCCAGCGGGAACATGCTCTTCTTGTAAACCTTGTCTTCATATCGGCCAGGTTCCCAGTGGGAGTGAAACTGGGCAGGCAATCAGAACTTAAATGACAGATTTCAAGCGTTCAAAAGCCTCGTACACACGTCCAGTGTATGTGAATCAATAAATGACACCCGATCGAATGGCTACACAAGTGCAATTATCACCCAAAATGGTTGTTCGCCACATGAAAGTTGCTTGCTCGGATGTCACACATCATGCACATTATTAGATGTGTGTGTACGAGGCTTAAGGTAAGTCCAGGGGTGAGGACCTAGGGATGAAGCATTTTAATATGGTTAAAATGTGGAATTTAGTCATCTTGATCTTTGCTGGCCAGAAATGCTGTTCTGCTTTAAATAAATAAAATAAAATTGAAAAATATATTTGACTGGACGTGACTGGGTTCCTACTGTAAAGCATGAAGAACAATTAACAGGAATTTGGCATGAACAGTCTACATGTATACAGTATGTAAATCTAATGAATGAATTTATCTCTTTTTACATATAATATACAATTGAGATTTTTCCAGTGGGATATATTTTTGATTGATGATAGAAGTGTAATTATCACAGCATAACACATGTACATGTACATGTAGTCCCTTTTTGCCAGGGTGAAGAGCTAAGCTATCAAATTCATATGGACATTTATATGGTTGTTAATGTTGTGATTTATTCTGTCTGGTACAAAAATGTTGGGGATGATCTTTTTATATTTCAGAGCACAGCTGCTCACCCAGATAAGACTGCACTGGAGAGTTTGGATCTAGACACTATGGCCGCTTTGAGCAAACGGCACATTTTACAACATCATCAGTTATTTAGTTAGATGGCATGTGGGTCCCAGGAGAATAATTTTTTCTTATCAAACGTCTCTGAATGATTCAAAAAGGCAATACTTGAAATAATGCATTGTCCTTAATCATAACAAAAAAAATTAGTATGCCAAACACTCACCGCACAAAGTGTTGCCTTGCCCAGTATAAAAATATTTGTGATGACCTTCTCCATAGATGCATGGGTCTTGAAAAATCCTCCTATATAGCACTGCACACATTAGGGGTTCATATTACAACCAACTAATTAGACTGAAAATAGGTCTATGATTTCTTAAACTATAGACATACAAATATTATATAGTGCACAAAAACACCTTTATTAAATGTACATACACATATTATTATTACTAAAAATGGTTATATATAATGCGATCATGCATAAATTAAAATCACATATTCAGTATTGTATAAAGGATAGAGTCTTTCATTCACACAAAAAATACACCCAGCATACAATCTTATAATCGTTTTCTCTGGTCATAGTTTATCCTGTGTAACATATCAAAAAACATATAGCTGGTTACTTTACTAAGTTCAGTGCTGACTGTTACCAGGATTTAGTGAAAATGTTACTGTTCATATACTGTATATGTGTCCAACTATAGACAGTTAGGTTTAAATTAAAAGACTTAATGTTAACGTAACTTAAAAGACTTTCACACTTTTCAAGGACACTGTCTTCATCCTCCGTGTTTGGTCTATATCTTCAGAAACATTTGCATATTGCAACTTTGAAAATTTAAAACTTTTCTTGAAGCAGGAATAGACTATACAGGTCATAACATCTCAGCGCTTGCCTTTTAAATGAACATACACAATACTGCAGATCATGAACTAAATGCTTAAAGTTAAAAAAATAAAGACAAAGGGGCATATTTATAAAGGATTGTCTTTTTCGCCAAATAATTAGCGCAGCACATCGCAGCGAAAATAGCGCCATTTGGGGCTTCGTTTCGCCTTATTTATAAAAAAGCGAAAAAAACACACTTCGCGGATGAAAAAGGCAAACGGGCGCGATAAAGAGCGAAAAGTATCGCAGCGAAAACTTAACGCATCTAAGAAGACTGCATTGTGAAAACCATTCGAAACCAGAAAAGCCCACTAGAAAATGATGTCAAGTTCAAAATGGCCACCTCACATTTACCAAGAAGTCAGCCATGTCTTATTTAGTCAATCTTCTTAGAATTTCTCAATTGGAATACAATTTTCTTTTGCACTGCACATTCGCCTTTCTAATGCGCGTTCGCCTTTCTAATGGGCGTTCGCCTTTCTAATGTGCGTTCGCCTTTCTAATGTGCGTTCGCCTTTCTAATGCGCGTTCGCTTTTCCAAGGCATATTACATTCTAATGCGCGATCGCCTTTCTAATGTCGCTTTTCCAAGGCATATTACATTCTTATGCGCGTTCGCCTTTCTAATGTCGCTTTTCCAAGGCATATTACATTCTTATGCGCGTTCGCCTTTCTAATGTCGCTTTTCCAAGGCATATTACACTCTAATGCGCGATCGCCCTTCTAATGCGCGTTCCCTTTTTCAAGGCATATTACCCATTAGAATGCCTTTTCGCTCAAACAATGACTTTTCACCACCTTCGGGGTCGCGCTAATCTTTTTTTCGCTCTTTTTAACGCAAAAACCACCTTTCGCTCTTTTATAAATCGCGTTATGCCTTTTTGCTCCTTTTTCGCTAAAATTACCATTGCGAAATAAGGCGAAAAGGGTTTTAGCGATAGCTCGCGGAAACGGTTTCGCCATTCGTTAACGCTACCTTTATAAATAGCGTTAACTGTCTTTTTGGTGAAAACCCATGCAAAAAGCGAATGCGAAAACATTTTGCTACTTTTCGCTCTTTTATAAATATGCCCCAAAGTGTCAATGTTTGCGTATTCTTTGCTTCTCTCTGTGCTGGTATTTACTTATTGCTGTACATGTTGGGGTACTTCTCCTCTTACAGTAAATGCATTTGGGCAGGTACTATAATTAAGTAGGCTTGATATTGCAAACATGCTTTTTTTCTGTATCTGATTGCTAATAGAAAGTGGGATTTCTACAGTTTACTTCAGTGTTATGAATCTCACTCATCATGAATCCTGTTTGGGATTCTGGCAGTGTTGAGTATTATGAACCTATTTTTCTTGTCTGCCTCTCATAAAGCCAGCAAGTGGGAAATGGTGTAGCATCTGCATTAGGGCGGTGACAGTTATGTAGCTACTAGCTACATGGAAAATATGTATCTTCCCCTTCCTATCAGACATGCTGACATAAGGGAGTAAGAGACCTCACACAAGGGCCATTTTCCCCTTGAAAATAGGATTAAAATAAAGACTATATTCCGGTTGTTAATAACCTTTAAATTTAAATAAACTGATTAGCTTGCCCTATGAATATGGCTTAGCATTTTCTATAATGCTGCCTTCAAAACCCTTACTCACTAATGTACTAATGTTTAATCTTCCAAATGACTGCATATTTTACCACCAATTTTAATGTAATGTATAATGGTAATTTATAGTGTAAACATGAAGAGCAAGAAATTATGCTTGTGAAGGTCCTCAAAAGAGAAATTACTTTTAACTCACCTCCTCCCTGGGGTGAGTACCTGCTACTTCATCCCATCTGGGGTTTTAGTAGGAAACTCTAACATTTGCAATCACCAGGTCTGCCCGCCCCTTCCTCAGTCTAGGACTTGACCGATGGTTACACTTCTTGCAGATTGCATTTTCCTATAGGTCAATCTCAAGACAAAAGCAGAGTACAATGCAGGATGTGGACCAGACCCATCAATCGCATATTTAGGTATCTCCAGCAATCCTTTTAAAACACAGGAATGATGACCAAGTGGTTCAGGTCTATATCCTGGGTTTTTGTAATGAGAGGGTGGTGCGTTAAAAGGGTTTAATTGGCCTTTAATGTTTTACCATGAAGATTTGAATCAAGTCTACAGGTTCAATTAAAGCATTGCAGGAAAGTTTCTCCTGGCTCAGCTATCACATTGCAATATTGAATTTTATACTCTCCCTCTTTCACTGGTTATTATATGAAGGCTAAGGGTACATACTGAAACATAAGGTCATGCAGTCAATCCTTATATTCTCACTGGCACATTTCAAAATGTACAGTATAGTAGAAGTTTTCAGTACAGCATCAAACCCCACAGGGGAATTTGGTGACCCCCAAATCTATCTGGTTTCTTGGAACAATGTTACAATGTGGATTCTGCAAATAGCTGTTCAGTTCTTTATAAATTAGTGAAAACATGCAGCAGATGGATCATTGAACGTTAGTGTTAAAAATACTTTAAATATATTGGCTGCAGCTAAGGAACACATCACACAAGGTCAATGTGTGATTATATAAATGTGCTATAAACTTTTTGCTCTTATTATTACAATTTGGAATTGGTCTATTAACCTAGAAATTAGCATGGACACACCCCTCCAGACACTGCCCCCTTCAAAACCACAATTAGCTGCAAACCTTGTATACCTCCCACTTCTACATTTAGCTGTAATCACCTGCAGCCCACCTTCCCCACACACCTCTAGCTTGTACCCCGAGGCATGATCATCTCAGGGTAGTGTATCCACTAACAGGTTGCACACCCCATATAGTAACATAGTAATTGAAGTTAAAAAAAGACATACGTCCATCAAGTACAACCTATTCACCCTACCTAACAGTTGATCCAGAGGAAGGCAAAAAAAAAAAAAAAACTGCTAAAGGGGGGGTTCCTTCCTGACTCCAAACTGCAATCGAAAAGTATCCCTGGATCAACCATATCTATATGTATTAATACCAGTTATTCTTCTCAATATTTTTAGTTTTAGAGACTTATCCAGGCATTTTTAAAGCCATTTAGTGAACTTGCCATTACCACATCTGCTGGAAATTAAACTTCTTTTCTTCCAACCTTAAAGGATGTCCATGAGTCCTCTGATATGGCCTATTAGTGAACAATGCACCAGAGAGTTCATTGTAAGGCCCATTAATATATTTGTATACGGTTATCATATCCCCACGCAAACGTTACTTCTCCAATGTAAACAGCCCTAACTTGTCTAATCTGCCTGCATATTCAAGCCCCTCCATTCCCCTTATTAATTTAGCTGCCCTTCTCGGAGCTGCTTCCATTTCCAAGATGTCCCTTTTGTATATGGGATTCCAAAACTGCACTGCATATTCCAAATGAGGCCTTACCAGTGCCTTGTAAAGAGGGAGATTAATATCTTTCTCTCTTGAATCTATTCCCCTCCTTATACAAGACATCTTGCTAGCTCGAGATGTTGCTACCTGGCATTGTTTTCTACAGCTAAGTCTGTTATCTACCAGAACCCCCAAATCTTTTACCATTACAGATTCACTTAACACATAGTTATTTATGGTGTAGGTGGCACAGGGATTATTAAATCCTAAATGCATCACCATACATTTTTCAACATTGAATCTCATCTGCCATTCTGCTGCCCATTTTGATAATCTATCTAGGTTTGCTTGCAGCACTTGCACATCATTTGAAGTTTCCAAAGCTCTGCATAGTTTAGTGTCATCAGCAAACACTGATACCTTGCTGTCAATGCCACCTTCTAAGTCATTTATAAACAGATTAAACAGAAGCGGCCCCAGTACAGAACCGTGAGAACTTTAGCCCACATAGATGTAGCTCCATTAACCACCAATCTCTGTTTGTGATCCAATAACCAATTCTCTATCCATGAACAAATGTTTTCTTCAAGGCCAACAGTCCTCAGTTTATACATTAGTTGCCTATGTGGCACAGAATCAAAAGCTTTTGCAAAATCCAAGTATTCCTACTCGCTTCTTCATAAAAACCAATTACATTTGTCTTGCATGATCTATTTCTCATAAATCCATGCTGACTACTACTAATAAGATCAGTTCTAGAGACAAAGTCAATGATATGATCCAGTAACAAAGTTTTTTTTTTTTGAATATTGGTATTACATTGGCTTTTTTCCAATCTAGCGTCACATCCCCAGACCAAAGTGAATCTGAAAAGATGAGAAACAGTGGTCTAGATAGAACTGAACTAAGCTCTTTTAAAAACCAAGGATGCAATCCATCTGGTCCTGGGGCTTTATTGATATTAACTTTGTCTAATTGTTTTCGTACCATATACTCCATCAGCCAATGTGAATACTCATTTCTCCCCTGTATATTATTACAATCCCTGCTGTAAGGACTAGGATTCTCAACAGTAAAAACGGTTTAGCAGATTAACCTTATTGCATCCTCTACAACCATCTCAGCCCAATTATTTAATGGTCCCACATTTTCAGTCCTCATCTTTTTACCATTTTTATATTTTAGTTAGTTTAATTGCCTTCTTGCTCTCTTTATTACAGCTTTTATACTCCCTGTAAACCTGTTCTGTTCCCTCTGATTTCTACATTTAAAAAGCCTTTTTCTTTTTTTCCATTTCCCTTTTTACCTGAGCATTAAGCCATGCAGAAGTGGACCTACTTTTTTTTTACACTTGTTCCGTAAAGGTACATATTTAGAAATTTAATAGTTTAATATACCTTTAAAAGTGGTCCACATCTGCTCAGTATCTTTACCTAGAAACAATTTCCCCCAGTCTATGAACAGTCTATAACCATATCTCCTCCCAACTTAGCATAGAATGTTACATATTTAGGTAACACATCTGCCCAACATGAAAAGTAAACAGTAAGAGGAAGATCTGATCATAAATAGTTTAGAATGCTACTTCTTTATTATTACATTATAATTGGCCAGTTTACTTTCAAATTAATGTCACTTGTTTTGAGAATATTTTTAACTCAGAGCTTCTGAATTTTACATGGTGGAGGGGAATGATTTTCATTTACTATAATTAAATGAAAGGCATAATTTGCAATGATTGCAATACTATCATTATTGTAGAACACCTATGTAGTGCTTGTAACATGTCAAGGTTTCAATTTCTTTACAATTAAAGTTAACTTTATAATGTGAAAATATAATGCAATGTAACATGAAAACATAACACTATCAGGGAGATTCAATAAAAGTTCTTAATGTTAAAAATGGTGCTGAGGGGGCGTGGCCTGGATGTTGCTCTGAGTGGACGCAGGGATTAAGGGCTCCCGCTCCGAACCACACAAAACCAGGGAGGCAATCACCATAACCTCCAAAACTATGGGCAAAAGAACAAAGAGGACCCCCGACGGGACCCCGAAAACCCAGGGACCAGCTCCCTGACAACAGGACCTCAGGGACAGCTTTGGCTCAGAGTCCGAGGCCCTGCAAGACCAGAGGTCCACCATGAAGGATGTGCATGTGCAGCCGCACAAGCGCCCGTCCCTTTCAACACAACAGGAGCCGGCCTGCCTCAACTCCTTACCTTCAAGGCACACACTGCCCCAAATAACGGAGGACAAGACCGGAGAAGCGGTGAGTCCCACTTGGAGGGCCCAGGAACAACAGGGGGGAGGCCTGGGCCCTGACGCTTTCCGATTCATCAAACATTTATATCCCACAGTCTATGCCACGGCGACTGGACAGAGGAAAGCTGGCACCGCTATTTTAATCCATAGAAACAGCCCCATTCAAATTACCAAACATATCATACATGCAGCAGGCAGATACATTATTTTACATGGCACACTACATAGCGTAGATCTAGTTTTATGCAATATCTATGCCCCCAACACACGCCAACCTCGTTTTCTAAAAAAGACCCTCCAATGGATAGCTACACTGGATTGTCCCAATCTTATGATAGCAGGAGATTTCAATATGGTCTCACAATACACTCCAGACCCCCTAGTGACCAAGGAGAAACACTATCTAAATGCTACAGACAACTTATGCGCCAATGTCATCTGTATGACACCTGGAGAATAGAATTCCCTACCGCCCGTCAGTACACCTTCTATTCTCCCCCTCATCACACCCACTCCAGAATAGACTATTTCTGGGTATCGGCCCCCTTACTTCGCCTAGTCTCTACCTCATACATCTCCCCTATCACATGGTCAGATCATAGCCCGATAACACTCACTTTGAATTCCAATCTCCACAACACAAGGATATGTCAATGGAGACTGAACGAGTCCATACTCAGAAACCCACAGGTCAAATAAGACCTCACACATATTTTAAAGCATTATTTTGAACTCAACTTGAACTCAGTCTCCTCCACCGGAACTCTATGGGAAGCACACAAGGCAGTGGCAAGGGGACACTGTATTAAATGGGGCTCTAGATTAAAAAGGGACACTAAACACCGCCACCGAATATTGAGTGAAGATCTCCAAAATTTTGAGAAGAAACTAACCAAAACTCCTTCAGTAGCCCTTCTCCGTAAAGTCTTAACATATCGAACACAACTTAGAATGCTAGAAATCGGGAAGGTAGAAAAGTCCCTTCTCTGGTCTCGGCAGAAGTACTACGAATTCAGTAACAAACCTCACACTTTATTAGCCAGACGACTTAAAGCAAACTCCCAAACACAAGCCCTACACACTATAGATATAGACTCGGGCCTCCAAGCAACCAGTCCCGACCAGATAGCACAGGGATTCCTTCAGTTTTACTCTAAATTATATACCAACGAACAAGCAAAACTCACGGGAACTAGAGAGAAAGCTATCCAGGAATACTTGCTCTCCTGCCATCTCCATACCCTATCCCCCATACAATTAAACCAACTTAATAAAGAAATCACGGCACAACAGTTCGAATCAACCTTGAAAGAACTACCCCAAGGGAAGTCCCCATGTCCAGATGGTCTAACATATAAATATTACAGAGTATTTCTCCCAACCATAACTCAATATATGATCTCATTCTTTAACTCTTTATTAAACGGACAGGACCCCCCTCCTTCTTTCACATCTTCATTCATTACCCTCATACCCAAACAAGGAAAAGATCTGACAAATAGGGCAAACTACCGCCCAATCGCATTATTGAACTCCGACTACAAAATTCACTAAAATCCTGGCTAATCCACTAGCTCCCTACCTCCCCAATCTGATCCACAACGATCAGGTGGGCTTCATTACCGGGCGCCAGGCGAGCGATAATACCCGAAGGATTATCAATGTTATAGATATAGTGGGTAGAGATAAATTGCCTCTATTAATATTGAGTCTAGACGCAGAAAAGGCCTTTGACAGGCTAGAATGGCCATTTATGTTCCATACTTTGACAGCCTTTGGCCTGACGGGAAATTTCATACACGGGCCTTATACTCAACACCAACAGGACAGATTAAGGTTCTAGGGGCTCTGTCAGCATAGTTCCCGCTGAGCCGGGGTACAAGACAGGGCTGTCCCCTGTCTCCCCTCCTATACGCTTTAAGTATTGAACCTTTAGCGGCAAAGATTCGGGAATGCCCAGATATTCATGGCCCAAACATCAACAAATTGGCCTACAAAATATCTCTCTACGCGGACGACGTCCTCCTGACACTTACCCAACCACACATATCCTTACCAAACCTACACAGTGTCCTTTCGGGGTATGGATCTTACTCAGGATATAAAATAAACGAGAGCAAGTCGGAAGCGCTACCACTAAATATGAAGGAAACTGACATAAAACTCCTTAAACACAATTTTCCATACTCGTGGAAAACAGACTTCATACAGTATTTGGGCATCAACCTAACCCCCAAGTTCCATAATCTATACACCACTAACTTTGGTCCCCTTTTACACACCATTAAGACCCAAATGTCACAATGGAAAACATACAACATCTGGTTTGGGAGGATTACAGCAATTAAAATGACAATTTTACCAAAACTAAATTATCTATTTTCTACACTACCTATAGATATCCCCCCAAAACTGATTAGAAGTTGGCAAAAAGATTTATTAAATTTCGTATGGGACAATAAAGCCCACAGAATATCATGGAAAGTAGCAGTGGCCAGAAATTCCCAAGGGGGACTGGGATTCCCAGATTTGCTTAAATATTACTATTCCTCTCAACTACGCCATCTCACACACTGGGCATCTATAACCCCGGAGGCAAGGTGGGTTGAGATAGAAGGATCTCAGGTCTCCCCAGCACACCTTTTGACATTGGTAACACCTTCCCCAAAGCCCCCCCCAGAGCTTGTTTTACAGGCTCAATGAGAGTCACACACACTATTTGGCTTAGACTCAACAAATCCCACAACCTAATAAATAAAGCCTCACAACTACACCCCTTTACACAGACCCCGGATATACCTACCAGTTTGATTTCTGCATACTATAGGCCATGGCTCAATGTACGTGATTGGATAGTGGCAGTAAGGTGTCAAAACAGCATTGTACATGGCAGACAGTTGGTGTCGAACCCCCCCCACCTCTAGTCCAGTTGATCTAATTGAATACAACAGATATACCATGACCTGGATGAATCAGGACCTTCACAAGCATATTTCAAATCATTTTGGGGAGAAAACATTCAAACTTGTACGGCAATATGAAAAGACAGCAAGGAAATTGGCAGACTACAGAAACCACCTGCGATTTAATCTCCGATGCAGACAACAAAGGCTAGTACCATGCAGCATACGTCTGGATTCCACAGTTAAAGGCATCAAAGCCAAACAGATACTGCAAAAGGCTCAAACACAGCTCCTAAATGAACGGGTACGACAGACACATTTTACATTTGATGCTTTAATACACAACATTAGTCAACTAGAACAGAACCTGGCCTCACAGCTGCCTGTGGCCATCTGGGAAAGAGTGATGGAGTTCACCAAACAAGCACTGCTTTCTCAGAACTGTAAGGGCAAACAAAGGCAACAGAACAAGTTCTCTATTCTGTCATCCCAGAACACCCCCAGAGGAGAACAACTACCATGGATACAAAAGGAGGGAAGTGTCACTTCATCAAACAAGGAGGAATGGGTGAGAAACTTGTCTAACAGGACCCTGACCCAGCCAGAAATGGAAGTCCTTGCCAAGGGCTTGAATTTTGTCATCACTCCTAAAGCCATCCCTGTGGTGGATATTATAGCAGCCACAGAAGCCTCAATTCACAATAATAAGGTACCACAGAGTGAGGCAGAACAACTTCGCTTTAAGGTATCTGCAGTCTTAGCCAGTGCTAAAACTCCTTCATCTAACCTGACCACACAGGAAAGAAGAGCCTTAACATCACTCAAGAAAGATTCCAGTATCACTATTCTACCGGCAGACAAGAAAAGATGCACAGTGGTACTCAACACCTCAGACTACCATGATAAGGTGACCATGCTCCTGGCCGATAACAACACATATGAGGCTTTAACAAGGGATCCCACCAGCCGTTACAAGAAAAGCATCATAGACTTACTACAACAGCTTCAAAAGGATAAAGCCATTGATCGAGCAATGTATCATCACCTCTACCCTGGTGAGGCACATCCATGCATGTATGGACTCCCAAAGATACATAAGGAAGGGGCACCACTAAGACCTATAGTCAGCAGCATCAACTCTGTAACATACAAGGTAGCAAAATACCTAGCCAACATATTAGGACCATTGGTGGGAAGTTGTAAGCATCACATCCAGAACTCTCAGGATTTCACCAACAAGATTGAAGATATAGTACTTGGTGCAGAAGAAACTATGGTGTCCTATGATGTGACATCTCTCTTCACCTGTATACCCACAAAAGGAGGCTGGTGACATGGTGAGAAAACGGCTAGGCCAAGACTGCACTCTTACCAGCAGAACTGATCTCAACCCAGAACAGGTGTGTTCCTTACTGGACTTGTGCCTGAATACCACCTATTTCAAATACAGGGATAAGTTCTATAAGCAAAAACACGGATGTGCTATGGGATCTCCAGTTTCACCCATTGTGGCCAACCTTTACATGGAGGAGGTAGAAAAACAGGCGCTTAATACCTTTAAGGGCATAGCACATCAATGCGGTAGACCAAAACATCAAATTTACAAGGGAAGAGGTACAAAACAACAAACTGGCTTCCTTGGACTGCTTGGTAGATGTTAAGGAAAATGGTAAACTGGAAGTAGAGGTTTACAGAAAACCAACACACACAGATCAGTATTTGATATTTGACTCCCACCACCCTTTAGATCACAAGCTGGGTGTCATCAGAACCTTGCAACACAGAGCTGAGAACATCCCCACTAGCACAGAGGCGAAGGCTAAAGAAATGAAACATCTCAGAGGAGCCCTTAAAACTTGTGGATATCCAGACTGGGCCTTTGTCAAAAGAAGTAGAAGGAAAGAAAAGAACACAAATACCAACAGTGAAGGAGAAAAGCAAGACAGGAGAAAGAACATGGTCATCCCATATGTAGCAGGGGTCTCCGAGAAATTAAGAAGAATTTTCAAAAAACACTGTATCCCTGTCTGCTTTAAACCGAACAACACACTGAGGCAACAATTGGTACATCCAAAAGACCCAATATTGAAACACAAGAAAAGCGACATCATATACGCAGTGCAGTGCAGTGAAGAATGCTCTGATTTGTATGTGGGGGAGACCAAACAGCAACTGCATCAACGTATGGCCCAGCACAGAAGAGCCAATTCCTCGGGTCAGGACTCAGCCGTGTACCTGCATCTTAAGGATAAAGGACATACCTTTGAAGATTGTAATGTTAACATATTGGCAAAGGAACGTTACTGGTTCAAGAGAGGTGTTAAGGGGGCCATTTATGTGAAAATAAAGAAACCAAGCCTAAATAGAGGTGGGGGGTTCGACATCAACTGTCTGCCATGTACAATGCTGTTTTGACACCTTACTCTGGGCGTTCCTATAACACCTCTTAGCCACTATCCAATCATGCCCTTAACACTTGGCTGTGATATGCTAATTGGGATTTTCCAGGGTACATAATTGCCAAAGATTCTTGTACAAGTCATTCTGAATTGAGAAAGCCAGTCAGATGACTAGCGAAACGTCTTCAAGAATTAAACTTCAAGTCCAGTTGATCTAATTGAATACAACAGATATGCTGGTCAGAGGTCTGCACACTGGTGGACACTCTGATGTGACGGCCAATCTATCTCTCCCCTCAATATGCACTACTTAATGCCCCACACACTGATTTAACAAAAACAGAATCAGCAATACTTAAACACATCCTCACAGCGGCCAAATGCCTGATACCCAAATACTGGAAGCAAACCCTCACTCCCTCCATGCCAGAACTTATAGGGAGAATTAACGATGTTCAGGTTATGGAGCATATGACAGCACAACTCCAGAACAAACTAGACAAATTCGAAACCATATGGTACCCATGGTCGAGATATATGGGAGCTACACACTAGAGAAAACAACAATACCAATAACAAACGACAATGGAGCTTGCTAGCTAGGAAGTCAAGGGAAAAAAAAAACCCCAGTGGGGCATTGGGGGCCCGGTGCCGGGTCCCGGGGAGTGGCAGGAGGCGGCCAGCCAATATATATACAAGATAGCCATTTAAAGGTCAGTATCTAAGATAGATATCCTAATTTCTTTTTGGTTTCTTTTGATTATTTTTCTTCGTTGTATTTGTGAGTTATTTATGCATATATTTTGTATAACTAAAAATGTTTAGGTTGAAAAAGAAAAAAGACAGCATTACGGTAATAATAACAGGATACCCTGCAGAGTTTGTGATGTAAAGTATAATATAAATAATGCAGAACCCTGTAAAAATGTATAAAATATCAAATTTGATAAGCTGTGAATAAAAATTTACAATAAAAAAAAAAGTGGTGCTAGTTGTGCCCCAACCAATCAGATGTTAGCTTTCAAATGTTAAATAATATCTGATTGGTTGGGGCAAAATTAACACCCTTTTTAATGATAAGAATCTTCTTGTATATTTAATGAGTTGAAATCACTCTATCACATAAGTTTTAGACAATATTTGTGACAGAGCCTCAGTACATTGCCTCATTTCTTTAGTTTCCCTAATTCTTTTGTATATGTAATGACAGCACCCTATTGGTCAGGATATTATAGATAAGTCTACCGTATGTTTTAGCATGTAATAGCTGCCTGGTGTTTTATCTCCAATCTTAGTTATAATTGAAACAAGGAAAGTAAGGTGAAAATAATTTGTTATTATAATGAAAGTCATTATAATGATAATATAATTAAATACAATAGCGTACAGAACATTCACAGAATAAATATTATATCATGTTCATTTCGAGGTAGTACCAATTATACAAACCTTCCTATTCAGATAATAAAACACTTTTTCCTAATTAGATCAGGTAAGTAAACGGGTTCCGCACTGTCCGAAGTCACCAGGATAAGGAGGACAAAGCTGAATGAACTTCAATATATCAAGTTTATTAGATTACACCTGACGTGTTTCGGACCCGTCACTCCTTAATCATAGACATCATTGTACTTACCTGATCTACTTTGGATACATGGGTCCTTGCGATGGACCTGGGGCCTCCGGCACCTGGGTCACACGGAGAGTGCGGTAAGCGTTACCTATGACCTTTTTTCTTTGATTAGGCAACGGGTCCAGGGTGATACACACCCGGATCGTTATCTTATCTAAGTAAGAATTGCTTGAATACTGATACTTTATATATTGTGGGGTGGAGCCCGTGAATGCTCTATTCTATTTTGGTTTAAACCACTTTTTCCTAATACTAACAATGTGAAATCTTTAAATAGCTTATTTGCTTAGTTATGTAACTACAGGGAATATTTAAAGATTTTTTTCATTAAAGTTAAGTAAACAAACAAAAAGGCAATAATGTAGCGGATGCTAAAGACTCCTCACAAGAGAATAATCACCTAAAATCCCAATATGTGTTTGTATAATATCCAGTTATAAAATGCACCTTTCATTAATGCAATATCTTTACATGAGATTGTCAAATCACTTAAGACTTCAGCGAAACAGGATTGGAAAGATTTGAATAAAAGCAACTTGCTTTAGAACAATACAAATAAAGAATGTTAATAGAAGGAAAAAGAATTAGAAGGCATGAACAGTCTACATGTGTGATCATGTGTACAAATAAAGAATGCTAATAGAAGGAAAAAGAGATAGAAGGCATGAACAGTCTACACGTGTGATCATGTGTACAAATAAAGAATGCTAATAGAAGTAAAAAGAGATAGAAGGCATGAACAGTCTACATGTGTGATCATGTGTACAAATAAATGATGTTTATAGAAGGAAAAAGAATTAGAAGGCATGAACAGTCTACACGTGTCAGCATGTGTACAAATAAAGGATGTTAATAGAAGGAAAAAGAAATAGAAGGCATGAACAGTCTACATGTGTGATCATGTGTACAAATAAGGATGTTTAATAGAAGGAAAAGAATTAGAAGGCTGATCATGTGTACAAATAAAGGATGTTAATAGAAGGAAAAAGAAATAGAAGGCATGAACAGTCTACACGTGTGATCATGTGTACAAATAAAGGATGTTAATAGAAGGAAAAAGAGATAGAAGGCATGAACAGTCTACACGTGTGATCATGTGTACAAATAAAGGATGTTAATAGAAGGAAAAAGTGATAGAAGGCATGAACAGTCTACACGTGTGATCATGTGTACAAATAAAGAATGTTATTAGAAGGAAAAAGAAATAGAAGGCATGAACAGTCTACACATGTGATCATGTGTACAAATAAATAATGTTAATAGAAGGAAAAAGAATTAGAAGGCATGAACTGTCTACACGTGTGATCATGTGTACAAATAAAAAATGCTAATTTAAGGAAAAATAATTAGAAGGCATGAACAATTTACACATGTGATCATGTATATAAAATTGCCGTTTATGGGCAGTTTGTTGTGCGAAACGGACATTCGGTTGGGGCTCGTTGCCCAGACCAGCTGGGCGGATCATCAACAAGCCAAGACTGAACACGTGTGTATGAGTCGTTAGCCAGAGATGATGTAATTGGATGGGTTTTTATTTTTTTCAATAAAGCTTGCTTGTGTTTGTTTTTATTCAATAAAGCTTGTTTTAGGAGGTGTGGTCTCTATTCTATTTCCTGTCTATGTGTTTCTGGTACCACATGACCAGCACTTCCACATGGCGTTTTGGCAGCCAAACTCTTGCTGTCTATTTGAAGAATGCTAATACATTTGCTTTATTTCACTTTATCTCTCTATATTCCCAGAACCTGTTTTTTAATGTTTTTAGTGTTGCTGTTAAATTAACATTTAATCCTACTAGGGAAATGGTGAATCTTGCCTTTGTAATTGTTTTAGCGGGCATGATGAAATGTGCGTCACCATAAATACACAAAACACTTAATTGCCTTCAATAGTTTACTTTGCTGCGTGAAAACCAAAAACCTTACTCTTTTAATGAATTTGTTTTCCTGGTGGTTTTATTCTTAACTTTATATTTTCTTATTTCATAAGTCATTTAACACTACACAGTGTGCTCAATATTGGGGCAAATTTCAGTTGGGTGCTGGACATGCATATACTTTGTCAAATGTATTGAATAGGGATGGAATCCAGGTTCGATTTGAATCGGTTCTGACTCGGAACCCCCAGTTCCAAAGTTCCAACCGTTGGAACGTTAGTATTTTGGTAGGTAACCCACATTATGAACTACTTAAAAAATTGACAGAGGCTACTTTCGAAGGGTTACCAGATATACAAGGCTACTTTCCGTAACCTTCAAAAGTAGCCTTGTATATTCGGTAACCCTCAAAAGTAGCCCTGTATATTTAGTAACCCTCGAAAGTAGCCTTGTATATTCAGTAACCCTCTAAAGTAGCCTTTTACATTCGGTAACCCTCTAAAGTAGCCTTTTATATTCGGTAACCCTCTAAAGTAGCCTTGTATATTCGGTAACCTCTAAGTGCCTTGTATATTCGGTAACCCTCTAAGTAGCCTTGTTATTTAGTAACCTCGAAAGTAGCCTTGTATATTCAGTAACCCTCTAAAGTAGCCTTGTATATTCGGTAACCCTCTAAAGTAGCCTTTTATATTCGGTAACCCTCTAAAGTAGCCTTGTATATTCAGTACCCTCTAAATAGCCTTGTATATTTAGTAACCCTCGAAAGTACCTTGTATATTCAGTAACCTCTAAAGTAGCCTTTTACATTCGGTAACCCTCTAAAGTAGCCTTGTATATTCGGTAACCCTCTAAAGTAGCCTTGTATATTCGGTAACCCTCTAAAGTAGCCTTGTATATTCGGTAACCCTCTAAAGTAGCCTTGTATATTCAGTAACCCTCTAAAGTAGCCTTGTATATGAGGTAAACCCTCTAAAGTAGCCTTTTATATCGGTAACCCTCTAAAGGTCCTTGTATATTCAGTAACCCTCTAAAGTAGCCTTGTATATTTAGTAACCCTCGAAAGTAGCCTTGTATATTCAGTAATCCCTAAATAGGCTTTTCATTCGGTAACCCTCTAAAGAGCCTTTTATATTCGGAACCCTAAAGTAGCCTTGTATATTCGGTAACCCTCTAAAGTAGCCTTGTATATTTAGTAACCCTCGAAAGTAGCCTTGTATATTCAGTAAACCTCTAAAGTAGCCTTGTATATCGGTAACCCTCTAAAGTAGCCTTTTATATTCGGTAACCCTCTAAGTAGCCTTGTATATACAGTAACCCTCTAAAGTAGCCTTGTATATTTAGTAACCCTCGAAAGTAGCCTTGTATATTCAGTAACCCTCTAAAGTAGCTTGTATATTCGGTAACCTCTAAAGTAGCCTTGTATAGTCGGTAACCCTCTAAGTAGCCTTGTATATTCGGTAACCTCTAAGTAGCCTTGATATTCAGTAACCCTCTAAAGTAGCCTTGTAATTCGGTAAACTCTAAAGTAGCCTTGTATATTCGGTAACCCTTGATGAAGTAGCCTGTATATTTAGTACCCCTTTAAAGTAGCCTTGTATATTTAGTAACCCTCGAAAGTAGCCTTGTATATTCAGTAACCCTCTAAAGTAGCCTTGTATATTCGGTAACCTTGAAAGTAGCATTGTATATTTGGTAACCCTCGAAAGTAAGTGTCCGTTTTTGGATTTTCAGAATTTTGGATTTTGGGGGGCTTTGAACATCTCTCCTATTGAGCACATATGTAAGTACAATTTTGAAATAAAATCTGCAATGTGTTATCCAATTCTAAATATAGGCATTGTACATTATTATTACATACACTTAATAGTAAGCAAACAAATTGTTTTGCTGAGTTAACCCATCAGTTACTGTATATTCGATGACCTTCAAAGTAGCCTTGTATATTCGATGATGTATTAATGGCAGTATTAATAAAGCATCACAAAGTCCATTTTCTGTGAGCATACATCTAGAAACTTTTGAAATGGTGTTGATGCATTTCTGGGGGCTTTTCAAGTCCTTTTACTTACTGTAGGGTGTTATTATAATACTACGGTCAAAAAAAAAACCCAGGGAGTGTTTCCCAATACACACAATAAACAATAAGTGTCAGTAGCATTATTTACATATATTTGTGGAAAATTCCATGGGGATGTTAGACTCATTTAATACCACTTATAAAGACACCTTGCTATGTTAAATAATTACCACTAGACTCGTAGCCCATATCTAGTCAGCAAAATGTTTATAAAACAAACTTCCTGTACACCCAAGCTTTTTTGAGGACAACAGGCTACTTTGAAGGTCATCGAATATACAAGGCTACTTTGAGGGTCATCGAATATACAAGGCTACTTTGAAGGTCATCGATATACAAGGCTACTTTGAGGGTCATCGAATATACAAGGCTACTTGAAGGTCACGAATATACAAGGACTGAAGGTCATCGAATATACAAGGCTACTTTGAAGGTCATCGAATATACAAGGCTACTTTGAAGGTCATCGAATATACAAGGACTTTGAAGTAGTCACGAATATACAAGGCTACTTTGAGGGTCATCGAATATACAAGGCTAATTGAAGGTCATCGAATATACAAGGCTACTTTGAGGGTCATCAAATTTACAAGGCTACTTTGAAGGTCATCGAATATACAAGGCCACTTTGAGGGTTACCAGCAGTAGCTTGTAGATTCAGTAACCCTCTAAGTAGTTCTTTGCTGGAAAAAGTTTTGGTTTCATTTTTCTACATTTTCAACTAATTCAACAGATTTCAAATTAATGATCACTGTTTTACAAATATAGGTGCAATAACGAATTTTTTTCTGCAATGTCTGGCAATAAAAAAGTAGCTAATTGAAAAATTGTAAAAATGCCCCTTGGTCTTATTAATCCTATCCTCATATTCCTATGTCACTAGCATGTAATTGGTCAATAGATAAGGATATCAGCTATTGGTAAAATCATTAGTAAAATACCCATGACTGTAAGCTATGAGAGCATGCATAGTATATCCATGACAAGCATGTTTTTTTTTAGTGGGAGATCTGTCTGGACATGGCATTACAGGCTAATTATGGTAGCAGTATTGCAAATTGCAGGAAAACTATAGTATTACACCGTCTTAGCAGACATGTTAGCAAATTTATAAAGGTCAAACCTATTTTTTTTCTGTGCTTAACCTAGTTTTAACTTTTGAAGTTTGCTAACTGGGGAAACTCTGGTTATTAGAACTAAGATCGCATATAAACTGTAACCTTTGGATACATTTGTTACTGGATCCCAGTTTAAATCTCGTGAAACCATATTATGTGTATAGCAGGCCCATTAGAAATATGTAGATGATGTATTGCTTACTAATTCATACTGGTTATAATGTTTGATTTCACCAAATTTGCTAAAAATGGTAATGGAAAAACAACAAATCAAACCATAGTAGGTATCCCCAGATTTCCACAAAATGCATTGCAGTTAATCTATGTATTTGAAGGTTAAAAGAACCATAAAATGCAGTATATCCAGAACATTTTATGGTACAAGGCACCTCATCATGATGGAAATAAACTTAACACCAACACAGAGCCTTGTTTAAGATCAATTCAGAGAGATAAAGCAATTAGCAATTAACCCAGCCTGCCAATTGTTCTTCTTAAATGTCACAGATAAGTATCACATAGTGTAGATGATTCATAGTACCATGTAAGGGAACTGGCTCATTCTTGTGACATCTCCTTGTAAAACACAGAAAACAGATCCACACTAATGAATGATTAGGATTTGTGGCAATTGACTTACCAAGTCTAATATCTTGGTGTTTTTTTAGATCATTGACCCCCTAAACATGTTACAATGTTACATTCCTTAGGTAGTCTGGGTCAAGCTTAAGTTATTGAATTTATAAAACTGCAGATACATATACAGAACTCAAAATAAAATGAAGAAAAATAATTTCCCTGCTTGGGGGTCTCAGAAAGAAAACAAGAAGAAAAACAAGAAGCTTCATAGTTGAAATAAATCCTCTTAATAAATTGAGCAGGGAACCAAAGTACAATGGTAAAGGGATATAGGCGGTTGGGAAACTTAAACTTACAATGTCTTTAGTTAAAAACATAAAAGTGTATAACATCAATCATTAACTCTGAATAATAACAATCCTTTTTTTAATGTGTTCACAATGCTTTCATTCTTCTTATAATAATTACATTTCTGAATGTCACAAGAATTTAAATCTAAGATTTATCAGGATTTGAAATGACATTTTTTTGTATTGATCTCTATATAAAGATTCAAACATAATGTGAAAGTGTATGTATAAATAAAATTGACAAGTTAGATCAACTATGCTCTACCAACTATGCTCTACCAACTATGCTCACACCTTACAAATAAGGATAAGACCAAGTATAAAAAATGTAGAGCATAAAAATACTAATAATATGTATTTATTTAAAAACACTATTAAAGGATTAAGTGCAATGTAAAATCAAGTTACCGGGTATGTTCATTTGGAAGCTGCAGCTTTAAAATACTGTTGCCATATTTTTTTTTTACCGATGCCCCTCCAGAGCCTAGCTTTGTGCCTGAAAGTGCTGACATTGTTACTGGTTTGCTGAATGTTAAGCTCCGCCCCTCTGAGATTTCCTCTGCTTTTCCTGCTTGAGCCTCAAACAATAATGTTGTGAGGTCCGTGCACGTGCGTGTGCACGGAACTCACAAGCGTTACAGTTTGAGGCTGAGCAGGAGAGTGGCATGGAAACTCACAGGCATTACTGTGAAGCAGGAGAAAGCAGAGGAAATCTCAGAGCGGGGCGAAGCTTAACATTCAGCAAACCAGTAACAAGATGTCAGCAACTTCCAAGGCACAAAGCTAGGCTCTGGAGGGGCATAGGGAAAAAAAAAATATGGCAACGGTATTTTTAAAGCTGCAGCTTCCAAATGAAATAACTTGATTTTACAGTGCACTTATCCTTTAAGTAATATGACCAATAATATATATTCTATGGCTGGCCAGTCTAATTGGTAAGATTATACCATCCTAAATGTATTTAACACATTAGATAATCAATCAAGTTAATTTAATATAGCTGTTAATCAAGTAAGTTTATTCAAAACATCTATAACTTCAATGAATCATATTCAATTGATTCTTATTTGATTTAAATACTAAAGTGCAAAAACATGTAAAAAAGTGCCATATAGTCTCAGATTCCACCACACACCAGTCTTAAGGGCCTGTCCACCTCCAAAACTAAAACTTAAACCACTACTGGCCCCACTGTGTAATGTTAAAAAATCCTTACCTTAAATCACTGCTCCAAATGGTTCTCTGCAGTGCTTGCCCAAAGTCAAGGAAAATGGAGTAGGAGCTGTCTCTCTGCCAAAAGGTTTCTGCCTCTCAATCTGTTCTCCTGGAGGTATTATGACATGTGCATGTTCACATGTGATTTTTGTTCTAAGTGTATTGCATTTTGTGAAAGGTGTCACACAGACAACAAAACGTTGATCTAATAAATAATTATTGTTTAAGACAATGGTGGGATCTTGGACTATATGTATTATTGTGGTATCAGCTACTACTACCACTACGTACCCAGGATGAAGACTGTTGTATGGTGAATAAAGTGTAGTGATAATACTGCACAATAAATAGATAAATATAGTAAGTTGATTGGTCCACTGAAGTTTCTTAAATAAAAATTCATGATATTAAAGAGAAATCTAACCTTCAATCAGTTCCACTGACCCGGCAGTTTGTAAAACCCAGAGGTGAGGACCCTAAACCGCCAGGTCATCACTGCTGTGATCACCTTCTATCTTCTGTAATACTTACTTGAGTTTGCTTGCAGCTCCAGCTCTACTTTTGTAATCCCTGCCAATGAGAGACACAACTTCTACAAAGCGTGTATTCTCATTGGCCGAAGTCGCTGGCTGAGTGGAGGACGGAGCCACAAAGTGAAATTCAAGTATTACAGAGGATAGAAGAAAAAGCAGCTAGAAAGCATAGGGAGAGGGGGGGCAAAAGGAGTAAAAACCCTCCAATGAGAAAAAGAAAAAAGGAGAAAAACCTTCTCAAACTAAAGGCATCTTGCAGTCTCACGGATATGATAGAAGGTGATCCCAGCAGTGGAAAGTGGTTTAGGTGAGTATAGAAAAAACTGAAATAAACTTTATAAAAGCAGGATAGTTAGCCAACCACAGATCATCTATCAGAAAGGCATTAGAGGCCAACAGTACTCTTGAACAATAGTGAACAAAGATATGGAGAGAAATTGGTGGCCCAACATTTTCGGGAACATAGACAGTCATATCAGTTCTTATATGGATGGCGATCAACCAAGAACCCAGCCGAGAAGGAGAAGATTGCAACAACGATTATTACAAAGGGAATCCAGATGGATTAAAAGAACTGGACACATTAGCCCCTAAAGGACTCAATGAGCAATGGACACTATCCTGTTTTTACAAAAGTTATATTTCAGTTTTCGAGAACTCTGACAGTAATATGAGTTTACTCCCTAATCACCCAAGATATATAATGTAAACAAACGTAGGGACCTAGCTGATCTGGATATTAATAGTTACGGGATTTAAAGGTTATTCCCATGTTATGAGATCATGCTTTATACTGTTTGAAGCAATTAGTTATAGTATAGTGATTTTATTTTATCCTGTTTTTTATTAATATATACCCGAGTATGTATTTTCTATTTCTGATATATATACTTTACAATTTGTACATAGTAATGATTAATGGGATCATTTATAAGAAAACAAGTTAAGAGGTTTTAATATTTATTGTTTTATGTTGTCAGCCACGTATGTTGGGATTTTCATATAAACATAGCTGTTCAGCACTGGACAGCTCCTCACCTGTTAGCACTTATGGAGTAGTTTTATATAATAATAGCTATTCAGCATGGATAGCTCCCTACTTGTTGGCACTATGGGGAACCTCCCAAAGAGTGAGGGATGCACCTGGAGGGGGAGGATATTTACCTATTTCAGCATGTGACACTTGTGTGACATTACTTCCTGAAGAAGGCCTAAAACATGTCCGAAACATGTTGATGCAGTGTGTTTATGCACAATAAATTTGTTATTTAATATCAAGACCCTGGAGTGCCTTACCAAGTATTTTCGTTATTCTACAATACCCACGGGGGAGCACCCGGGCAGATGAAGTGGCAGAGTGGTGAGCGACCATCATATAATGTATGGATATATATATATATAATATATATATATATATATATATATATATATAGTGAAATATCTGGGCACTCTCTTTTCAAGATATATATAAATATAGTGAAAAATCTGGGCACTCTCTTTTCAATGATTAATACTTGCTGGTGCTATTTCAAACAAACGATACCATAGTAGAATACAAGTGCAGCAACGTTTCGGTCTATTACCTAAGCCTTTATCAAGGCTTGATAAAGGTCTTAGGTAATAGACCGAAAAGTGTGCTGATTGCACATGTTGCACTAGTTGTTGCACTTTATGTTGCACTTATATTGAATAAAAGTTGAAAAGGACCCTGAGTGCACTTGTATTTCTACTATTATATATATAATTTATTATATATATTATTTATACTTAAAAGGCTTTGTGTAGGTAATTACAAAACTCTATGGGAGAGGGTCTGATAGAAAAAACAAAATAAGGGAGTGCTCTAGATTTTTTAGTGTAAAAGTGAGCTTTTTTTTTTTAAAGAAATGGAGAGAATTCTGGATTATACCTTGACTGGTTCTTGTGGTTTAATGACCATGAAACGCCTCAGTGAGATTTAATATGTTTCTAATAACAGTAAGAGATATTTTATATAAACACAAGTATTAGCTTATAAAACATTACTCCCAATATCTGGGGTGAAAATGTGATAAATAGAAACACTCACATAGAAAATTTAGCATTGAACTGTATTGAATAGAGTAAATAGAGTGCATTTGATGTTCAAACAGTTCCTTTAAATCCTCTTGTCAAATTCCATTATTGGATAAATACCAAATGTTTCAGCATTGTGTTAATTAAAGAAGGCACTTATCACCACTCAAGAGCCGCATATCAATCTACAAACTTTAGGTACCAAAATGTCAAATTACTTACATGCTGTACCCTTGTTGTGAATGTAAACATCTAAGAATTTGACTGATTAAGAGGACAGAGTCATTGCTTATACCAGAGAAAGCAAAAAAAAAAGTATCTTTTTTTAGCTGAAGAACCTCTTGAAATTGCCAGAGAAAATTATGCTGTAGCCTTGTTATATTTGATTTCCGTCTAGGCTTCCTTATGCAAATGATGAGAATTTGATTGCATTTATATCCTGTAACTCCGGCAAGCACAATTGAAATTATAATTTCCACCTTATACAGAAATGTCACATGACTAATTTCCTGCAACACGGATACTAAGTCATTCTATTTATTTCTCTCTTTTAACAGTTCCAGAATTTATTTTATTCCATCCAACATCTGACGTACCATCACATTGTTAATTCCGCTAACGTCAGGTCCTTTTCACCTTTTTAACTAATTTAACCTGGTGGGGCTTGGAGGAAAGCCATGCAGTGAAAATGATTAGTAGATCATTTAGAAAATGTGCTTGAAGAGGAGAAATAGAATGTTCATTACTATACCTGAGCCATAGAGTACAGTTCCATCAGGGTGAAGGCGAATCATTCTGTTCTTCACTGTGAGCCATGAACAAAAGACCTTTTATCATTAGGAAGTACGTATCTGGGAACCCAAGCTGGTCAGCTACCCTGTTGTCCAAAGTTAAATTTAAAGGAATTCCAGAGTAGATAAAGTCTTTTATCCCTCCAAGACTGCTGAAAGTACATTGTAAGGGTATATCCTGTAAAAGATAAAATGGACGAATTAGCATGCACACAAAAAAAAACCACTCAAAATCACCCAAGTATACAAAAAATTCAATGTCCTTTATAGGCATAGGCAGTATTTACCGCTTGTTGACAGTGTACCCTACCTATCAGAATAATTTGAGTATTTCCTATTAAAGTAATGAATTGGCGCTAGTCAGTCTGAGTTCTCCTTTACTGGTATTTTTAGTCTCTGATTCAATCCACGTTAAAGTCTTTGAAAATAGAAGCTCAATATTAGCATTAATTTTATTGTAACAGGACACAATGTTGTTTCCAAAAAAAACCTCTATAGCATTATCATGGCATTTGCGATTAATGCACACTATAAGGATTAGAACCAGGAAGCTGGTCAAAAATTTTAATCTGTGCAGAGAGGGATGGCGAAAAGGTAAAGATAACTTATCGTCGTCCGTGGCCTGCTCAATTAATTGAAAACGGGAGGTAAGGCATAGCTCCTTAACCTCGGGCCTCAATCAATACATTAAAGGGCATGTCCACCCCCAAAACTATAATCCCCCCAACTACATGGCCCCATAATGAGTGTAGTGTAATCCTTACCTCAATCCAGCTCATATAGGTTCTCTGTAGTCCCCCCCAAAGTCCCCAAAAACTGCCCAACCAGGAGGATAGCAGAGTCCATATAGGACTCTGCCTTCTACCTGGCCTCCGGGAGAAGTTTGGCATGCGTACTGCAGCCCTTTTCCCCCTCCCTCCACCTCCCTCCTCTCTCAGGATTCCCTCCCCCAGTGTAAAACCCCTTAATCTATAGTATTGCCCTGTCCCCCAGCCCCAACTGCTATATTATATGTTTAGAAAGCTCCCCAAACTTTACTTAATCCTCCTCTTTCCTCCGCCGAAATGAGCTCCCGGCCAGCTGCGTCCGTGATTGGCTCGCCCCACTCAGCCAATCACAGACGCGACTGCTGGTTCCGCCCCTCTGCTTGCATTTTCTCGCAAGCAGAGGGCCGGGAGCGCGGCGAGGAAAGAGGGGGAGGTAAGTAAGTAGAGTTTGGGGAGCTTTCTAACATATAAATATAGAGGTGGGGCTGGGCTGGCAGGGGGGAGAATCTATATTAAAAAATCTTTTTAGGGTGGACATACCCTTTAAAGGAATAGTTACTTTTCAAGAACTATTTCATTAGAGTGATGATATATGTGCAATAAAGGTTAATTTCAGGTATATGTTTGTCCTTAATAGATAGGTCTAGTTAATAGATTAAAGGTATGTCCACCACTAAAACAGTTTTTTTGTTGGGCACCCCTGCCCCCCCCAACTGATGATTTGAGATTTCTAAAAAAAGCCCAGAAAGATACTTACAGTCCTTCTTTCCTCCCAGTGCTGTGTGCCCGGCTCTTGCTAGCCAGAACAGAAGAGAGGGTCAGAACGGCAACTGCGTCTGTGATCCAGCTGCAAGCAGCTATGCACACAGCCCAAGGATCGAAGATCTGAAAGTATATTTGAGCTTTATTTTTTACAAATCTAAATTAACATTTGGGGTGTATTTACTACACCAGTAAATAGCTTTTAATGGTAGGGCCCCGCAGCAGCCATAAGGTACCATGGGGAGGGAGGGCTCTCAGAGGACCTGGAAAACAGCAGGGGCTGGATAATCACAGTAAGGTAAGAATTTTTTTAAACACTACACGTGGGACCAGTATGAGTTTAAATTTTAGTTTTGAATGTACATGCCCTAACTTAACGCTGTTGGTGCAGTGCTATATGGGACTTTTCTGACTATTTTTGTTACTTTAAATTGCTAGCCATCATCCTCTGCACTACTTGTATATATGTAAGACACACATGGGTTTGTTACGCTCATGGGCTGATCTCCAAGTGTGTCTTGCCATGAAATCAGTGCAAAACATTAGGTTTGCATAGATGTTACCATGATAGTGCACCAGATATTACATATCACCCCATATGTTTTTAAAGCCTTGATTGCGTTAGTGAGATCCAGTAGCCAATGAAACATTATCTATTATGGTTCATCTCACAGTACTAACTCTGTTAAAACTACAACGGATCCAGAGAGATTAGATCAGTCTATACATAAAATACTAAAGATCCTATAGAGGATGCAGTAAGATTACTCTGTAAAATTACGTCATAAAATCCATGCTAACAATGGAATATCGGGCTGTTTGTGGGGGTTCACACTGTCGTCTTGGCGAGGGGCCGCAGTCATTTTTTTGAAATTGACGGGGAGGGAGGGGGGGCCAGATCAGTCGACTGATGCGAGTAAATTTGAAATGATTTAGTGTTTCCCACTGTATGATGAACAAAATTGACTGCTAATTGGGGGTGTCCTGGCCTCCACGCTCTTCCCGACTGCTGCTTTCGTACTGGCACTCTTCCTGGCAAGTTGTAAACTTCTTGCGGACATAGAGTATAACACGGCAATGAGGCAGGGAGGTCAACAGCTTAGGTAAGCACAATGGATGCAATACTGATGCATCCCCCTACTTTATTAGAAATAGGAGATGGCCTATTGATATTTCAGCACAAACTTGTATATTTCTGACAAATATTGTTTAAGAGTTGTAATAAAGAAACTCTGGAGAGCTGACAAACCCCCCCGGCTGAACACATCTGATTTAAGGTTATTTAACTGTAACTCCCGCAGGCTACCCCTTTATGAATAAGTTCCGTACAGAACACATTGGGGCGAGTGGCAAACTTCCGCATTCGTTACGGTTGTACAAGAAACTTCTTTTACGGTTGTTTTAATTCAAAAAGGACGCGACTAAGAAGCTGTTTTATGACCATGATGATAACATTAGGCGTCACGCATGATACACTTCACATTTATATGTGTTATATTGAAAATCTCTTGGGTAATAGGGGGTTTAAAAGATGGAATAAAATATATATACTATTATCAGTTGGCCAGGAAATAATGATGCAATGTTAAGAGCGCCTGGCAAGTAACACATCCTGCTACAAATGACAAATTGTGAAAATACAGCTTGAACTTAAGTTACGCACTAAGAGATTGTAATGATATTAAGTCACCGAGAGAGTGATATGACTTAGAAAAGCACAGGGTGACAGCAACAAGGAACTGAGGCGAATTATATCCTTATATTATGACTGTAATATTATATATACATACTAAACAACAATTATCAATGAGTATGGGGCAAAAATCTTTGACATATAACCAGGACACCCAATTACGGTTTCTCTAGTACAGTTTTTCCATCAGCATCTTAAATTCAGAATACTTGTGCTAGGAGTATTCGATTGGTTTAAAATTGTTTATTACATGCTATATGCAGCATTAGCACTACTTCTTTGTCACTAAAACCAAATCCCCAACACTATTCCAATTCCATTATTTTCCGCTACAAGATTTTCCCAGAATAGTCATGAAAGAAAATAAGATAAATTCCTGAGCAATACATTTTGCCCACCCGTGACCATTTAAACCTGCTCAGCATGCTAAAAACTGTTCCCCCCTGCCCTCACTCCTAGAATTTTGTTAACTTAAGTCAGGTGCTGCTATGCACAGTTCTTATTGAACGTCAAGGAGAGAAAAATTACACTAGGTGTAGAGTTTTTCGCTAATGGGCTTTTAGTGTGCAATTACCAATTTGCTATTCCCCGAAGCGGCTCCAAGTACATGATAGATGGCTTGTATTACGTTTTAACCACGCTGAACATTAAAGCATTGTGGGGTGTCTGCACAGCGAATTTCTACATCTTCAGTGTCAATAAAGAACCTTTTAAACAGGCGTTTATTTTATTTCCAGTTCACCAAGGGAGAGTTAGGAAGAACATATTCTCTTTATTCACTTTTATGTTATGTTCTATACAGTACATACTGTAGGAGCTAAAAGTCAAAATACTAGGGGCAATCAGATAGGGAATGAAAAGCGTTTGTAAAGACCTCATCTATTTTATTGTTATCTTCTGCTAAAAATAAAAGGAGCTTCAAAATAGAAAAAAAAAAAGCCTTTAGCAGAATAGAATTATTGTTATTTTTTCATTGCATAAGGATTAAGTCCCAGAGAGCCACCTTTCACTTTAAAACACAAGGAAGGTAGGAGACCTGGTTGCGGAGGGCTTATTAAGCTCATAGTCTCCATAAATCAAAAGGGTAGTAGTATATCAGTTCATTCCTCACTTAAAGGGTATCTCCACCCTAAATCTAAATTCTGACTGTATTGTAGGGGACCTCTCCAACCCTAAACGCTAGGGTTTTAAGTTAAAAACTTAATGCCTTCATTCCCTCGCCTCGCCTTTAATGCTACTACGGGAACGGAAGTAGCATTAGAGCCGACCAGCAGAAACACCTCGTGATTGGATAATCTCAAGCTGACTCGACAGGATGACTCTCAGCTGACTTGCAGATGCCAGCTATTGAGAAGCTGAGGAAAGAGTGTGGGTAAGTCCTATTTCGACCACTTTCAACGGGACATGGAGGGTTTAGGCTCTACTGCGCATGCCCAGGAACAAGAGGGGGAGACACGAGTAAAGGGGAACTGTGTCCAAAAATGACTTGAGGTAATGATTAGGAATTGCTCCATGGAATTTTGCAATTATTTCCATGTTTATTTGCATAGTTTTGAAGATATTACATTTTTTGTGTTGATAGGGCAGCAGCAGAATCACCACGCTCCCTTGCAACTTCCTGCTCTGAAACTGTCAGTCAATCTGTCCTATGTCTCCCTCTCCCCTCTGCAGCCCCCCTGGTCCACTCCCCTCATGGACCCCATGGTCCTCCAGTTTGCAGGCCCACCATGGCCCCATTATCTAAACAGCCCATGTGGCCCTCCTGCCCACTGCGGGGTGCGGGGTTAATCAGACCCCACCCCCCGTGTCAGGACTCACATAGCAGAGAGAGGAGGGACTTCCTGTCTACCTCACACACTGAGGGAGTTGAGGATGTGCTCGGGGCCGGTGGCAACTGTGAGGAGACGCCTTAGGAATGTTCAGCCTCCCAACATTAACGTATGGTCGTCATTTTCTGTAAATCTTGGGCTGTGGGCACGTAGTGGAGCACGTGTTGATGGTTCGATTTAAAGGTAGGAACTGGCTTTTCATTAAAAATTAACTTGTTTGGAGACCACACAGTTTCCCCTTAAACACAGACAGCTTCTTACTCACTTTACGAACTTTGAATAGGACACTGCAGGACAACCTAAGAGCAGAGGAAGTGAGGTAAGGATTTGAAAACTATACGTATTGACAGCAGTGGGTCAAATTTAGTTTTTGTGTGGGGACATGCCTTTTTTATATAAATGATTGGGGGTTTTTAGAATGTAGGTAAAGATGTCCATTAATGCAGAATGCTGAAATATATGTCTGACATCAAGCATTGATTAAAAGTATCACTTCGATGTTGTTAAATGCATTAATAGATTAAAACATTTGAAATGTTGCAAACTCTCAGGAGATATAGGGCCAGTGGACTTATACGTTGCTTCTTTTTTTTTTTTTACCAGTAATTAAAAAGTACAACAATGTGCAAATCCTTTTTACTGTTGTTTATGATCTTTATATTTATAGTATACAAAATCCAATTTCAGCATGGGCACGCTGGAGTAGATTCAAACATGTGAGTGACAAGGTTTGATACTGTGAGCTAGTAGAGTAGAGTAAATTAATCTTCAGTCTCAAGCGCAATCACAAAATAAAGCAGAAGAGTTTAATGGTATATTGTGTATTGTACATTTTAACCAATATTACACAATACTCTCATTTACTTATGAGATTTTTGGAATTTGTACTATAACACACACACAAGTCCAATTGGTTCTTAAATCCAATGCTTAGAAAGAATCTAACAGGCAGAATTCATAAAGTCTTAGCATAAAGTCGTTGCTTGCTAATTGCCCCAACCAATCAAATGTTATTTCAACATTTTAAAGCTAACATCTGATTGGTTGGATTTTTAACGAAAAGAACTTTTATTGCATCTCCCTAAAAATGTTCTTACCATGTAAAGCGTCTGGGAAGACCAAGAATTTAAAATACAATGCATCAAAATGTTGGACCATTTATTAATTATTCGCCTATGTAGTTCCCCAATTTATTTAAAGAACATTCTGGACAATTAACTAGGAAAGCATGTTTTTCGGACTGTCCCAATCATAAAACCTGCAGTAAATGAGTAGTACAGCAGTATCCACATTTTACTACCAAGGTTCAACAACTCCCACTTGGGTGATCTAACCAACATAGTGCTGTTTTGTTTAATTACCAATATTTAAGTATTATCAATCCTAGGCGCATTACGAACAATGCAAATTGTTAGGGCTACAATATTAGTTGGAGTATTAATGAAATCTGAGGCTGCATTATTTAGTTCTACCATATTTGTGTGCAACCCACCATTGTGGAAGTATAGCCAGAGCCAATTGGAGATCGCTAGGTGATTCATAATTAAAAAAGGATATTTATTGCAAAGTAATTACGCTACGGAATACATTTAACTCACAATATATAAGAGGTCCCCCAGCATTGTTTTTGTAGCACAGATCCTGTCAAATAATTTTATTACATTTATGAAAAAGTTAGTATAATCTAGATCTTAGGAAATTGATTTATTTGGAATGGTACCTCCTAGACGGCTTAACTTATTTAAACGTGACCTAGATTTGTCCTTGGAATAAAGAACTGGCTAAAAGACAGATTACAAAAACAGTTATAAATGGAACATTTCTAGCGCTAGACCAGGTGTTTAAAGGTGTCCTCAGGGTCTGTTATGTGTTAGAGTACCAATTCAGTGTTCGCTGATTGGATGCTCAACTGCTCATGCAAGATGGCCTCCGCCTTACAAAGTGTTTTCTTTAAATGACTCAGGGATTGGCTTACAAAAATGGAGCAAAATCTTTATTTTTCCCAAGACAGATATTAGCAGAAAAACCACTGTAGAGATGATGATAGGGGCCACATCATATTTTGGGGGGCCCAATGATTCATAGTTCCACCACGGAAAAAAGCATGGGTACACAGGGGGAAAAAACATTTATTAAGAGTAAAATTCTATCAACACTATGCACAAAGAGTTTGTCCCCTGTGACAAAGAAGAGTTAAAATGTGATGGCAATAAAACCTATTCATATCTTTCTCTAATCCCACTTACAATGCATCCAAGACAGCTAATTAGATATTTACCTTTAGGGTTTCTTTGAGTGTGTCTAGATGAAGTCAATGTACCAAGGCCAATTATTAAAATATGTTTTTCACATCCTTTATGTCAAAATACTGCTTAGAACTGAAAATCTCTGTATTCATGAAAACAATTTTTAAACGTTTGTCCAAGAGCTAGCACCTTTCCTACGGTAGTGCAGAGAGATTTGTTAAGTGCTCCGAGGATTATTTTCATTTAATCTAGTCGGGCATGTTCTGGCTATACTGACGCTCTTTTGGAGTTTTCATGTGGCATTATTCTAATCTACAAAGGGAAAAAGAGAAATAGGGAAAGGGAAACTCAGAGAAATATCAACCATGTTGCTTTGCGTCAGAAAGCTTTTTCTTTTTTTCCTTTAGACCTTGCAATAAATAATGGTGTTTTAAACTCTGAGGCAGAAATTGAATCAGCACGGAATGAAGAATTTAAACTTACCAGTCAACAGTGAATATAAAAGCAAGTTAAATGATGGAGTGTAAAACGTTACTTAAAGAGGACAGTTCAGGGAACTGATCATATTTGTTAAATTTTTGTTAGTTTGTGTAATGCAACTTAGGTTATTCTAGCTACAAAAATCCTAGTCCATGCCCTAGTCATATTTCCGGCTTGACTACTGAACACACTCCTGTATAGTATATCAAACAAATGCCTGGCTCTGCTTCAATCCATTCTCAACTCTGCTGCCCGGCTATTAATTTCTTTCTCACTCTCTAATGCCTCTCCTTCTGCAGTCACTCCACTGGCTGCCCATCACGCAAAGGATCCGGTTCAAGCTGCTTACCTATCCTATTAAAGCACTATCAACACAGCCCCTTCATATATCTAGGAGCTTTTGGGGGGGGGGATCCACCGACGTATCATCGACCAGACACACCTCCGCTCCGCAAACGATCTCCTCCTCTCCTCCACCCTGGTCACCTCTTCCCATGCCCGGTATTCAGGACTTTGCTTGTGCTGCCCCTGCTATGGAACCCCCTTTCCTCCGGATGTCCGTCATTCACCACCATTCAAAACGGAACCTAAAATGCACATCTTCAGGGCACAAAAAAGCCTATAACCTGTCCTAAACATTACCCATCTTAATACTCAATATGATCCAACCCGCCTTTCACACTCCACTGCCAACTATTTACAGCTAAGACTCCCTGCAACCCTAGTCTCACCCCCCAATATCTCTAGTCTGTAAGCTCTTTGGGCAGGGCGTCCTCTCTCTATTGTATCACGGTATTTGTATTCCTGTGTAGTCATATGTCTGACTTTGTAAACAATGTATTCCCTGGATGTATGTATGTATGGCTATTGTCATTGTAAAGCGCCAGGGAAGATGTTGGCGCTATATAATCAATAATAATATAATAATATGCTCTCCCATTTTGAAAAATCAGGTAAAAAAGGTTAGAAATTAGGACCTTCCAGACTGGGTTACCTGACTGGTTGGAAGGGCTTTTCATTTCATGTGTGCAAGTTGCAGACAAAAGATATTATTGATGGAGAATAGAAGGGCAGTGATTAGGCTTTTTCATGTTTATACAATTGATAAAGATAACACAGCTTTTTAACCCAAATACTTTATATATAGGAAGAAGGAAAAAAGGATCCAATTATATACTCAGATTCATTGCTTGCAAATAGTTCACGTTATTTGATTTCATAGACCATGGAATTATAATATACGGTAGTAGTAAACACCAGTTAGCAAATCTAAGGAAACGTAGTCAGATCTTCATGCCCTTCTCGCAAGTAATCTAAGCCATGGCTACCGAACAATGGGGGCGAAGTGATGTGATTGGTAAAAATTATGGGGGTTGGATGAAGTATGGGCTGGTATCAGTCAAAGGTCCGATACCTATACTAACATATGCAGATTACAGGATATAATACTTTAAAATATTCACCCTGTATAGCAATTATTTGTTCAGAATATATTTTGCCAATTTATTTTAGTGTATTTTCTGATAAGAACTTGTTATAATGATAAAACATGATTGTTATACGCTAAAATACAACAGAAACAAAATATTAAATACGGCATTAAACTCCCTGACCTGTCGTTTTTTTACAGTACTTTGTACACGGGAATGATTTAGGTGAGGAAAATTCATGCAGTTTTTTGATTTAATGTGCAAATCTCCCCCATAGAAACTCAAAAAGATAAATTAGCTACTTGATGATTAGATTTTTGTTCAGCACTCTTAAGGGCCTGGTCCCCGTTAAAAATAAAAATATTATCTTGCTTGAATTCTAACAGCCTATTTTTACAGTTTATACATGAATTGTAACCGAATTAATGTTAACTTCGTTTTCTGGCAAATGTATCTGCCTTCTCCCTGTGCTCAATGAGTTTTTTTATAAGCTTGAGCATGTGCAGTGGATGGGAAGCAGCAAGGAAACAGCAAGTCAAGTATGGCTGTGATGTCAGCAGTCACAGTCTGAGGGAGGAGCAGTTACTCTCCCAGAATGGAGGCAATAATAATTAATTTAAGTATCTGGTCCATCATACATCTAATAATGTTGACCTAAATATAATCAGGTAGGGTAACCGACATGTGACCAGTTTTTTGTTTTTTTAAAGACGGCCCTTTAAGCCCTTCTAAAATCAGTATCAAAAGATGTCCCAAAAGAAAGACATAGTGTAATCAAGTCTTATTAGGACACATTGTATACAGTGAGAGGATGTGATGTTCCTGCCTTCTATGAAGAGAAACTGCACAATGAATAAGGGAATTACTTAGCTTTTTGTGAAGCAGGTCAATCTGTTTCTAGCTGGTGAAGTGATAGCTTAAATGCGTATATAGGGGTTGTAAGGTTATGGTAGCCCTATTGTATAAGTAGTTAAAAGTTATTTTCACTGTTCATTGAACTGATTGACTATTGCACTGACAGAGCAGGTGTAGTTATTGAATAAAATCATTGAGCTGAATACATTGTCTTCAGATGTCTTTTAGGATCTGGATATCCTTACAGAGGTATAGAACCGTTAATGTGAAGTTCTTTCATGCGAACATGTTGGTTATGTGTATTGTGAATCTACCACTGAAAGAATATTGTTACGAGAAATCATTCATCGTTGCTAAGAAACAGTTTGACAAACAAGTTCCACCAGGACTCCTTGCAGGTAAAGATAAGATTCCCTGGTGATTCTCTAGAATCGATCTGTCAAATCAGCACTGAGACTTCTTCGTGTCAGAACAACGCAAAAATATATTTTTCTGGTTCTGAAACAAATCAGCGATTAATAATAATAAACAATATAGTACCACCATGCCAAAGAATATGAGATTGCCAACACTTGTAACAGTATAACAAGATTGGATTACACTTACAAGGGAGCTCATTATCCGCCTGAGATGGAGAGGCCCCCACCAGCTTTGATTATAGCTTCATTGATCAGGCCTTACAGCGGATCATTATCGAGCTCCAGTTCTATACAATCCTTAATTAATGCAGATGTTTAGGCTTTTACTGACCATGATCCCAATCACCCTGACATTGCTATTATTAATAACACACAAAAAAAAAACCTCAAAACTCTCTTAAAATTGACATTCGTTTTGTAAAACTGCTACATGCCTATGCTTACGAGCCAACAATTACAAAATAATAGGTTAAAATCATTTAAAAAATTTTCCCCTTTTATTTAAAAGGCAAAATGAAATGCTAAATAAACACAGCCACGTTGCTCCTCGTAATTAGTTAATTCATGATGTATATGTTTCAGTTCTCCCTATGCCAATGCTATTCTGTATAATGTTTTATCACCCCAGCATCATTACTGTTGCTATATTCCTTTTAATTTTGTGGTTCCCCATGCCTATTTGGTGACCACTGGCTGCATTGTGATTGGCTGAGTTGAAAGTATTTTTTCAGCATATGCGCACAAAAATGCCAGGGGAGCCAGGAGAGCAAGGAAAGGAGAGATTTGCCGATACCTATAATGATCGCATGGACGAATCTCAAATATCAGGACTGCATGATAAAATTAAAATGTGTTGAGGATTTTGTTAACTCTAGATTTTAAAGGAAAAAACAAACGCTAAATATGACAACAGATAGTCGTCCTGCGTACATACACTGTCAATCGTTTCACTTTTCTCTGACGCCCCCTCACGCCTCAAACTATTTTCAACCTCAGTGTTTCCCTTTTCTTGAACCTTTCTCCTTTTATATATCTCGCCCACACAAACTAACTGTATTGCATCCCTCTGAATCTCAAACACTCATTAAACTTCAGGTATCATCTTTATCTAGTAAGTAGTAAAAAATTATTGAAGCAAAAAAGAATGAAAACAGTATTCAGAATATGTTAACATCTAGTAAAATAACATCTCGGGATAATACATCTTTTTTTTCTTCATCGGTAAATTTAGGTTGAGGAATAAATCATCTAAAAAAAATGCTACATTTTCTATAATAATAGGAAGGGTCTAAAACTACAAGAGCGTGGAAGAAGAAGAAAACGTCAGCCTAGGAGGCTATAAAGGTATAAGACAATGAGATAAAAAAGTCAAGATCTAAATAGGTTGGATCCAATGAGAACAACAATTTCCTGCAAATTGACTGCATGCAACAAACTAGGAAACCCATGCATTCCTTTCATTTGTAACAACTATTTATTTAATGCGAACTGATTAATACATTGGATAGCGGGGGTTTTACACTGTCTTAAGCATTTTGCACCCAATATTGTATTGCCCCTATAACAGGCAATAGACTTCAGTTAATCTTAAAGGGACATGACTAATAGTCAAGCAGCCATTAATAATAACGTTTTACAAAGCAAACCAGTCCCTTAGGTAAAACAACGGCCAGAGCTAGGGTCCAACTTACGCTATTTGGATGTGTGATCTGATTGTGTTTCCCCAATGCATTGCCAGCACAATGCAATAAGATTGGGCTCCGATCCTTATTTTATGACGTTTGCGTGTAAGGGACTATGTATGTATGTATTGTATGTATGTATTAGTTTATTATAAAAGGGCTACTTCCATTCTGAATGCCCAAAGAGTGAAGCTCTGCATTAGGAGGGAATGATCGACTGTGCGAACAGCAGAATAGAGGTCAAGGAGGATAAGAATAGAATAGAAAAGTGACCATTGCCATTGCAATTCTATTCTTTAAAACTATTCGTCCATATTCACGAGCTCCAAAATACATATATGTTTTGAAGGGCCAGAACAGAAACACATAGCCAAATATACCGGCAACATATTGCAAAGTTTAATTGGAAGGAGCAGCAGTTTCAAAAAATCTCCCCCCCCCTCCTTTTTTTTTCTAGGTCCCTCCTGAGCCTACCTTTAATGATGTAAAGTTGCTGAAATCTTGATCCAGCATTGGACACAAGCACGGCCCGATGATGTACACACGTAAGTTCGTGCAAGTACTGATGTCAAAACGCGTGCACCGGACTAAACTGACCAGTGCTTTTTCAGACTACAGAAGGAAGATCCAGGAAGTATCGAAGTGGTGGAGCTTGGCAGTATACATCAGCAACGATGTCGGAACTTTACATCAGGAAGGTAGGCCAGGGCGACTAGAAAAAAAAAAGGAGGAGAAAGATTTTTTTTAAGTGCTGCTTCCAATTAAACTTCACTGGGGTTTACAGCATACGTTATCCTTTAAATTTTTTTAGGTTGTCTAGAAATAATCTCTGTAGCAGTCTGAAACGAGAAGTCAAATACAACAAGATAATTTAGAGCGTGATTGCTTTTGAAACAAATTGAAGTAAAACATTGTAAAAAGTTTCAATTTAAACCATTTAATTTCTATAATAAAAAAAGAAATGCAATACTACATACATTAAAATAGCCTCTTTCATTAAAGTATAAGATGGCAAAGATGAGCATAAGAAAAAAGAAATTCCCAATATTTCTGGAAATAATAGAGGGAAATTTTTGAAAAGGTCGTTGAGTGTAGGGATGGACTAGAAACTCAAAATCGAAACATATGCGCCCTCTTCAGTCGGTTGTGAATGCGGATGAGCTAAATAAAGAGTTTGTTTGTACAGAGCGAGCGGTCTTACTCTTGAATCTCCGTGTGCGATACTACACAAAATCTCCATATTATCATGCAAACTGTTGATCAGACCTTGGCGAAGGGTCGGGGCAAGCGGCACCCTGGACACCAAGGGGGGCTGGTGAGTAATCATTCCGAGTAGTCAATTTTATGGATCCTGATTGGGACAGTACATAGCGCCAGGCACAGGGTTTCTTAAACCTGGTGCCTCTAGTACACTTAGTACATTTAAAGTCAGTGCGCAAATATATGCCAGGTGTTTAATTTTTTTTTGATATTATGAACGTGGATATAAGTTCTCGTTATAAATATATTAGAATATGGTATTATAATACCATAGTAATATAATAACATATAAAACTAGTAATATAAAACCAATAATAGATGTATATAATAACCTTATAATACCCTAGTAATATAATATTATATGGTTATTATATTATTAGGGTTTATATGTTATTATATTACTGGGTTATTATACGGTTATTATATTATAATTATTATAATATCCAAAACTTTGATAGCTGCCACTAGCAGATTGAACCCGGGCCTGTGCCTTTAATCAGTACACTATCCAGCAACGACATTTATGGTTAATTTATTACTTAGGTATCATATGGTAATTATTATTGTTATATATGACTAGGGTATTGGTGGTTTATATACTAGTTTTTAGCAAACAGTACATTGAGGGTTGGATAGGTATGGTTAAAGGCACTGCCTTGACATGGGAGACCGGGCGAATCCGGCTAGGGCCAGCTATACAAATGTTTGGATTAATTAATAACCCATATAATACCCTATATTCTAACCATATTAATAACCTAGTAAGATAAGAAACAAGATAGACCATAGAAGATAATAAACCATAAAACTTTTTAACCTAGTAATATAACCATATTAATACCCTATATTCTAACCAGTATAAGAACCTAGTTAATATAATAACAATTTTCTTAATAACCTAGTAATATAAGACCATATATTACCCTATATCTAACCATATAATAACATGGTAATATAATAAACCCTATAATACCCTAGTAATCTAAATAAATTATATGGTGATTATATACTATGTTGATCATAGGTTTATTATAGTATAGGTTATAATAATAATCCAAACATGTGGCATAGCTGCCCCTAGCCAGGATCGAAGTGGTCTCATTTGTATAGCTGCCCTAGACAGGATTCAACCCTGGCCTCCCATGTCAAAATGCGGTGCTTAACAGTACACTATCCAGCTACTACATTTTTTATAATTGTGTTTTATAAAAATGGTTATTCTATACTAGGTTTTTAGCAAACCCGTACATTCCGAGGGTTGGATAGTGTATGGTAAAAGGCACCGCCTTGACATGGAGACCAGGGTTCAATCCTGCTAGGGAACTAGCAAATGTTTGGATATTTAGTAGCCTATTCATTAGTAATCCCCCCCCCCCCCTATAATAAAATCCATGATATCTAGTAAATAATAACACATATAATATTATATTACAGGGTATTATATGGTTATTAATGTATAGGTTATTATATGGTTATTCATTATATGGTTATATATTTTATAATATTATAGGGCTATATATGTTATTATATACTAGTTATTATATAGGGTTTATATGGGTATTATATTACTAGGTAGTATATGGTTATTATATTACTAGGTATTAGATACTTACCCTAGGGTTCAAATCCTGGTAGGGCAGCCATAAAACTGGTGGGATTATATAATAACCTAGTAATATAAAAACATAAAAAGAACCTCGAAGATATAACCCAATGATTAACCTAGTAATATAATAAACATATATATAGTATTTTACTAGGGTATTATGTTGTTTTTTTATTACTAGGTTATATATGATTAGAAATATAGGGTAATACATGTGATTATATTATTATATATTACTAGGGTAAATATATGGTTATTATATACTAGGTATATATTACATGGGATATTATAATAATCCAAACATTGTATACTGCCCCTAGCCAGTATTCTAACCCTGTCTCCATGTCAAAGGTTGGTGCCCCGAATGTACCATTTGCAAGCCTAGGAAGGACGTCCGTTCGCTAACAGGAAGATCGTTCCTGGGTTCGATATCTCGAATGATCTCTAATTGCCTGCCTGACTTCAGGAAGGTGTTTTTGTAGCAGTTTTGGTGACAGTGACAGGTTCCCAAGACCATTCACAGGTGCCACAGCATTTCCAGTAAGTTACTACTGTTGTTCGCTGTTTGTAAATCATCAAACTTTTCGAAACTATCACCTCTCCCATCGACTTGAATGGCGTCCGAAATTCGAACTTTGACGTTCTCTGAGAGTCGAAAAACGGAAATACTCTAGTGAGTAGCAGTGCAAAACAAATGTCTTTTTGACAAATAATTGCAGTTCTCTTAATTTAAGACAACCAGGACTTCAATGAATAAATCCACGAGTCAGGCCATTGTTTTAATAGTCTCCGGTCTGATGGACCTGTGTCACTGGATTTCAGGAAAATTGATGTAAAAATTCAATTATTAGAGACTGCAGATTCTATGTTGTAGTGATTTAGATTGGTAATTATGACATCAACAATGGAACGTATCTGGTATAAGTAAAGCACCAATCAGTATGTTTATGAGGGAGGGGAAAGACCTGGTTAAATGCAGTCAAGCAGTAAGTGCCATGTATGAGCAGAAACAGTGATTTTACAAGTATTGTAATTCACTGTGCCCAATATAGAATTTCTGTATCGACCAAGATATTGGAACACTGTAGGTGACAATATATTTATCCCTCTTAGGGAATTATAAGTGGGATATTTACAATGTTCAATATAATATTTACGTGTTAGTAATGTATACTATAAATGGCTTGCATGGAAGCAGTAGTGATATATTGTAGAAATCACAAAAATGCAAGATGCCAAGTTTGGATATTTTCGTTATTAGGGCATCAGTCAATATAAATAAGAAGTGATGGAATTATCTACAATGACCGCAATATACTATACCATAGCAGTTATGTACTACGGTAACTACAATACATACTACTATACTACTAATGTACAGCCCGGTTTGAAGCTGCGGGACCCACTTAAACTCCAAAGGGCCTTTGCAGGGGTTTTAAACAACTCTCGGGGTCGGTGGCCTCAGCGGAGCTAGGTGTCACCGGTTGGAAGACAGAAGAGTGACGCCCAAGGCTATTTTAACAGCTGACAGGGGTCCCGGTTCAAAGTGAGGCCCCCAACAAAAGGCACTATCAGTACCACAAGGGCCCTTACAAGGGGTGGGGAGGGGGTCCCAGTTAAAGTGCGGCCCGTAAGGGCCTGGTCAGGACGCAAGCGGCCCTTCCAAGGCCCAAAGGTACTTACAGTGCCAGGGAGGGGGGCCGGTTCGAGTGCGAACTCCGTAAGCCCCAAAGGGCCCTTGTAGGGCTTGCAAAGGTCCTTGTAAGGAACAGGAGAGGGGTCCCGAATTCCGTCTCGATTGTCGGCCGTTTGGCAATCCGCAACGTTTCGGGATTTTCAGAAGGCGGCCGTTCCAAGTTCACCGAACATTTGGATACAAAACCGGACGTAGCATGCAGTGCGTAAGTCTGGATTTATGCTGTTCCATCTAGCAGGTCCAGAGGCCGTAAGGTCAGTTTACCCTGCCATATTTTGGAAATTCATTGAACTTTCCCGAAATAAACTATTCCACCCCCCCGTTTTCAACTTTTTTATAAGTTCGAAACCGGACCGAACTTGCGAAGGTTCGCCATTCCTCTAAGTGATTTATATAGCGCCAACATCCCGTTGCTTAACCATACTGTATACAGTTACATCAGGCTCTGCCCGAAGAGCTTACATCTAAGCACAATTATGTGACACATACAACCTAAGAGTATGTCTGAGATGGTGGGGGAATCCAGAGTGCCCAGAGGAAACCCATGCAGCACGGGGAGGAGAACATTACAAAACTCCTTGCAAAATGTGTCAAAGGGTGATGGATTCGAAACTGCAAGGCGTCAGTGCTAACCACTATAATATTTTATATTTATGCCGTTGTCATTGTAATTCTTAGAATATCACAATCCGTTATCACGATGTTCTAAGGACAAAAATTATGTAAATAAGTTACTAACCCTCTAAAGTAGCCTTTTACATTCGGTAACCCTCTAAAGTAGCCTTTTATATTCGGTAACCCTCTAAAGTAGCCTTGTATATTCGGTAACCCTCAAGTAGCCTTGTATATTCGGTAACCCTCTAAAGTAGCCTTGTATATTTAGTAACCCTCGAAAGTAGCCTTGTATATTCAGTAACCCTCTAAAGTAGCCTTGTATATTCGGTAACCCTCTAAAGTAGCCTTGATAGTCAAGTAACCCTCTAAAGTAGCCTTGTATATTCGGTAAACCTCTAAAGTAGCTTGTATATTCGGTAACCCTATGAAAGTAGCCTTGTATATTAGTACCCCTTTAAAGGAGCCTTGTATATTTAGTAACCCTCGAAAGTAGCCTTGTATATTCAGTAAACCTCTAAAGTAGCCTTGTATATTCGGACCCTTGAAAGTAGCATTGTATATTTGTTTGGTAACCCTCGAAGTAAGGTGTCCGTTTTTGGATTTTCAGAATTTTGGATTTTGGGGGGCTTTGAACATCTCTCCTATTGAGCACATATGGTAAGTACAATTTTAGAAATAAAATCTTGCAATGTGTATCCAATTCAAATATAGGCATTGTACATTATTATACAATACACTTAATAGTAAGCAACAAAATTGTTTTGCTGAGTTAAACCCTCAAAGTAGCCTTGTATATTCGATGACCTTCAAAGTAGCCTTGTATATTCGATGATGTATTAATGGCAGTATTAATAAAGCATCACAAAGTCCATTTTCTGTGAGCAATCATCTAGAAACTTTTGAAATGGTGTTGATGCATTTCTGGGGGCTTTCAATGGCCTTTTACTTACTGTAGGGTGTTATTATAATACTACGGTCAAAAAAAAATCCAGGGAGTGTTTCCCAATACACACAATAACAAATAAGTGTCAGTAGCATATTTTACATATATTGTGGAAACTTCCACTGGGGATGTTAGACTCATTTAATAACTACTTATAAAGACACCTTGCTATGTTAAATAATTACCACTAGACTCGTAGCCCATATTAGTCAGCAAATGTTTATAAAACAAACTTCCTGTACACCCAAGCTATTTTTGAGGTACAACAGGCTATTTGAAGGTCATCGAATATAAGGCTACTTTGAGGGTCATCGACTATACAAGGCTACTTTGAAGGTCAGAAATACAAGGCTACTTTGAGGGTCATCGAATATACAAGGCTACTTTGAAGTCATCGAATATACAAGGCTACTTGAAGGTCATCGAATTACAAGGTACTTTGAAGGTCATCGAATATACAAGGCTACTTTGAAGGTCATCGAATATACAAGGCTACTTTGAAGGTCATCGAATATACAAGGCTACTTTGAGGGTCATCGAATATACAAGGCTACTTTGAAGGTCATCGAATATACAAGGTACTTTGAGGGTCATCAAATTTACAAGGCTACTTTGAAGGTCATCGAATTACAAGGCATTTTGAGGGTTACCAGCAGTAGCCTTGTAGATTCAGTAACCCTCTAAGTAGTTCTGTGCTGGAAAAAGTTTTGGTTTCATTTTTCTACATTTTTCAACTAATTCAACAGATTTCAAATTAATGATCACTGTTTTACAAATATGGTGCAATAACGAATTTTTTTCTGCAATGTCTGGCAATAAAAAAGTAGCTAATTGTAAAAATTGTAAAAATGCCCCTTGGTCTTATTAATCCTATCCTCATATTCCTATGTCACTAGCATGTAATTGGTCAATAGATAAGGATATCAGCTATTGGTAAAATCATTAGTAAATACCCATGCACTGTAAGCTATGAGAGCATGCATAGTATATACCATGACAAGCATGTTTTTTTTTAGTGGGAGATCTGTCTGGACATGGCATTACAGGCTAATTTGGTAGCAGTATTGCAAATTGCAGGAAAACTATAGTATACACCGTCTTAGCGACATGTTAGCAAATGTTCTATAAAGGTCAAACCTATTTTTTTTTTCTGTGCTAACCTATGTTTTAACTTTTGAAGTTGCAACTGGGGAAACTCTGGTTATTAGAACTAAGATCGCCATAAACTGTAACCTTTGGATACATTTGTTACTGGATCCCAGTTTTAAATCTCGTGAAACCATATTATGTGTATAGCAGGCCCATTAGAAATAGTAGATGATGTATTGCTTACCTAATTCATACGGTTTATAATGTTTGATTTCACCAAATTTGCTAAAAATGGTAATGGAAAAAACAACAAATCAAACCATAGTAGGTATCCCCAGATTTCCACAAATGCATTGCAGTTAATCTATGTATTTGAAGGTTAAAAGAACCATAAAATGCAGTATATCCAGAACATTTATGGTACAAGGCACCTCATCATGATGGAAATAAAACTTAACACCAAACCGAGCCTGTTTAGATCAATTCAGAGAGATAAAGCAATTAGCAATTAACCCAGCCTGCCAATTTGTTCTTCTTAAATGTCACAGATAAGTATCACATAGTGTAGATGCATTCATAGTACCATGTAAGGGAACTGGCTCATTCTCTGTGACATCTCTTGTAAAACACAGAAAACAGATCCACACTAATGAATGATTAGGATTTGTGGCAATTGACTTACCAAGTCTATATCTTGGTGTTTTTTTAGATCATTGACCCCCTAAACATGTTACAAGTTACATTCCTTTAGGTAGTCTGGGTCAAGCTTAAGCTATTGAATTTATAAAACTGCAGATACATATACAGAACTCAAAATAAATGAAGAAAAATAATTTCCCTGTTGGGGGTCTCAGAAAGAAAACAAGAAGAAAAACAAGAAGCTTCATAGTTGAAATAAATCCTCTTAATAAATTGAGCAGCGGGAACCAAAGTACAATGGTAAAGGTATATAAGGCGGTTGGGAAACTTAAACTTACAATGTCTTTAGTTAAAAACATAAAAGTGTATAACATCAATCATTAACTCTGAATAATAACAATCCTTTTTTTAATGTGTTCACAATGCTTTCATTCTTCTTATAATAATTACATTTCTGAATGTCACAGAATTTAAATCTAAGATTTATCAGGATTTGAAATGACATTTTTTTATTGATTCTATATAAAGATTCAAACATAATGTGAAAGTGAGTATAAATAAAATTGACAAGATTAGATCAACTATGCTTACCAACTATGCTCTACCAACTATGCTCACACCTTACAAATAAGGATAAGACCAAGTATAAAAAATGTAGAGCATAAAAATACTAATAATATGTATTTTATTTTAAAAACACTATTAAAGGATTAAGTGCACTGTAAAATCAAGTTACCGGGTATGTTCATTTGGAAGCTGCAGCTTTAAAAATACTGGTGCCATATTTTTTTTTTACCGATGCCCCTCCAGAGCCTAGCTTGTGCCTTGAAAGTTGCTGACATCTTGTTTACTGGTTTGCTGAATGTTAAGCTCCGCCCCTCTGAGATTTCCTCTGCTTTCTCCTGCTTGAGCCTCAAACAATAATGCTTGTGAGGTCCGTGCACGTGCGTGTGCACGGAACTCACAAGCGTTACAGTTTGAGGCTGAAGCAGGAGAGTGCATGGAACTCACAGGCATTACTGTGAAGCAGGAGAAAGCAGCAGAGGAAATCTCAGAGCGGGGCGAAGCTTAAACATCAGCAAACCAGTAACAAGATGTCAGCAACTTTCAAGGCACAAAGGCTCTGGAGGGGCATAGGGAAACAAAAAAATATGGCAACCGTATTTTTAAAGCTGCAGCTTCAAATGAACTTAACTTGGTTTTACAGTGCACTTATCCTTTAAGTAATATGACCAATAATATATATTCATGGCTGGCCAGCCTAATTGGTAAGATATACCATCCTAAAGTATTTCTAACACATTAGATAATCAATCAAGTTAATTAATATAGTGTTAATCAAGTAGTTTATTCAAACATCTATAACTTCAATGAATCATTTCAATTGATTCAATTTGATTTAAATACTAAAGTGCAAAAACATGTAAATAAAGTGCATATAGTCTCAGATTCCACACCACACACCAGTCTTAAGGGCCTGTCCACCTCCAAAACTAAAACTTAAACCATACTGGCCCCACTGTGTAATGTTAAAAAATCCTTAACTTAAATCACTGCTCCAAATGGGCTCCTGCAGTGCTTGCCCAAAGTCAAGGAAACTGGAGTAGGAGCTGCTCTCTGCCAAAAGGTTTCTGCCTCTAATCTGTTCTCCTGGAGGTATTATGACATGTGCATGTTACATGTGATTTTTGTTCTAAGTGTATTCATTTGTGAAAGGTGTCAACAGACAACAAAACGTTGATCTAATAAATAATTATTGTTTAAGACAATGGTGGGATCTTGGACTATATGTATTATTGTGGTATCAGCTACTACTACCACTACGTACCCAGGATGAAGACTGTTTGTATGGTGAATAAAGTGCTAGTGATAATACTGCACAATAAATAGATAAATATAGTAAGTTGATTGTGTCCACTGAAGTTTCTATAAATAAAAATTCATGATATTAAAGGAGAACTCTACCCACCTTCAATCAGTTCCACTGACCCGGCAGTTTGTAAAACCCAGAGTGAGGACCTAAACCGCCAGGTCATCACTGCTGTGATCACCTTCTATCTTCTGTAATACTTACTTGAAGTTTGCTTTGCAGCTCCAGCTCTACTTTTGTAATCCCTGCCAATGAGAAGACACACTTCTACAAAGCGTGTATTCTCATTGGCCGAAGTCGCTGGCTGAGTGGAGGACGGAGCCACAAAGTGAAATTCAAGTATTACAGAGGATAGAAGAAAAAGCAGCTAGAAAGCATAGGGAGAGGGGGGGCAAAAGGAGTAAAAAGCCCTCCAATGAGAAAAAGAAATGGAGAAACACCTTCTCATAACTAAAGGCATCTTGCAGTCTCACGCTATATGATAGAAGGTGATCCCAGCAGTGGAAAGTGGTTTAGGTGAGTATAGAAAAAACTGAAATATAACTTTTATAAAAAGCAGGATAGTTAGCCAACCACAGATCATCTATCAGAAAGGCATTAGAGGCCAACAGTACTCTGAACAATAGTGAACAAAGATATGGAGAGAAATTGGTGGCCCAACATTTTCGGGAACATAGACAGTCATTATCAGTTCTTATATGGATGGCGATCAACCAAGAACCCAGCCGAGAAGGAGAAGATTGCAACAAGCGATTATTACAAAGGGAATCCAGATGGATTAAAAGACTGGACACATTAGCCCCTAAAGGACTCAATGAGCAATGGACACTATCCTGCTTTTTACAAAAGTTATATTTCAGTTTTTCGAGAACTCTGACAGTAATATGAGTTTACTCCCCTAATCACCCAAGATATATAATGTAAACAAACGTAGGGACTAGCTGATTGGATATTAATAGTTACGGGATTTAAGGTTATTCCCATGTTATGAGATCATGCTTAATACTGTTTGAAGCAATTAGTTATAGTATAGTGATTTATCATTATCCTGTTTATTAATAATATACCGAGTATGTATTTTCTATTTGATATATTATACTTATACAATTTGTACTATAGTAATGATTAATGGGATCATTTATAAGAAACAAGTTTAAGAGGTTTTAATATTTATTGTTTTATGTTGTCAGCACAGTATGTTGGGATTTTCATATAAACATAGCTGTTCAGCACTGGACAGCTCCTCACCTGTTAGCACATTATGGGAGTTTTATATAATAATAGCTATTCAGCATTGGATAGCTCCCTACTTGTTGGCACTATGGGGAACCTCCCAAAGAGTGAGGGATGCACCTGGAGGGGGAGGATATTACCTATTTCAGCATGTGACACTTGTGTGACATTACTTCCTGAAGAAGGCCTAAACATGTCGAAACATGTTGATGCAGTGTGTTATGCACAATTATTGTTATTTAATATCAAGACTGGAGTGCCTTACCAAGTATTTTCGTATTATACAATACCCACGGGGAGCACCGGGCAGATGAAGTGGCAGAGTGGTGAGCGACCATCAGTATAAGTATGGATATATATTATTATAATAATATATATATATATATATATATATATATAGTGAAATATCTGGGCACCTCTTTTCAATGATATATATAAATATAGTGAAAAATCTGGGCACTCTCTTTTCAATGATTAATATGGCCTGGTGCTATTTCAAACAAACGATATCCAATAGTAGAAATACAAGTGCAGCAACGTTTCGGTCTATTACCTAAGCCTTTATCAAGGCTTGATAAAGGTCTTAGGTAATAGCCGAAAGAAAAGTGCTGATTGCACATTTGCACTAGTTGTTGCACTTTATGTGCAATTATATTGAATAAAGTTAAAAGGACCCGAGTGCACTTGTATTTCACTATTATATATTATAAAATTATATATATTATTTATACTTAAAAGGCTTTGTGTGGTAATTACAACAACTCTATGGAGAGGGTCTGATAGAAAAAACAAAATAAGGGAGTGCTCTAGATTTTTTAGTGTAAAAGTGAGTTTTTTTTTTAAAGAAATGGAGAGAATTCTTGGATTATACCTTGACTGGTCTTGTGGTTTTAATGACCAGAAAGCCTCAGTGAGATTTAATAGTTTCTAATAACAGTAAGAGAGTATTTTATATAAACACAAAGTATAGCTTTAAAACATTACTCCAATATCTGGGGTGAAATGTTGAAAATAGAACACTCACATAGAAAAAATCATTAGATTGAAATGTATTTGAATAGAGTAAATAGAGTTGCAATTGATGTTCAAACAGTTCCTTTAAATCCTCTTGTCAAATTCCATATTTGGATAAAACCAAATGTTAGCATGTGTTAATTAAAGAAGGCACTTACACCACTCAAAGAGCAGATATCAATCTACAAACTTTAGGTACCAAAATGTCAAATTACTTACATGCTGTACCCTTGTTGTGAAATGTTAAAATCCTAAGAATTTGACTGATTAAGAGGACAGAGTCATTGCTATACCAGAGAAAGCAAAAAAAAAAGTATCTTTTTTTAGCTGAAGAACCTCTTGAAATTGCCAGAGAAAATTATGCTGTAGCCTTGTTATATTTGATTCGTCTAGGCTTCCTTATGCAAATGATGAGGAATTTGATTGCATTTAATCCTGTAACTCCGGCAAGCACATATTGCAAATTATAATTTCCACCTTATACAGAAATGTCAAATGACTAATTCCTGCAACACGGATACTAAGTCATTCTATTTATTTCTCTCTTTTAACAGTTCCAGAATTTATTTTATTCCATCAACATCTGAAGTTACCATCAACATTGTTAAATCCGCTAACGTCAGGTCCTTTTCACCTTTTTAACTAATTTAACCGGTGGGGCTTGGAGGAAAGCCATGAATGAAAATGATTGTAGATACATTTAGAAAATGGGCTTGAAGAGGAGAAATAGAATGTTCATTACTATACTGAGCCATAGAAGTACAGTTCCATCAGGGTGAAGCGAGATCATTCTGTTCTTCACTGATGAGCCATGAACAAAAGACCTTTTATCATTTAGGAAGTACGATCTGGGAACCCAAGCTGGTCAGCTACCCTGTTGTCCAAAGTTAAATTTAAAGGATATCAGAGTAAAAAGTCTTTTATCCCTCCAAGATCTTGCTGAAAGTACATTGTAAGGGTTAATACTCGTAAAAGATAAAATGGAGCGAATTAGCATGCACACAAAAAAAAAAACCATCAAAAATTACCCAAAGTATACAAAAATTCAAGTTTCCTTTATAGGCATAGGCAGTATTTACCGCTTGTTTGACAGTGTACCCTACCTATCAGGAATAATTTGAGTATTTCCTATTAAAAGTAGAATTTGTGCCTAGTCAGGTCTGAGTTCTCCTTTACTGGTATTTTTAGTCTCTGATTCATCCGACGTTAAAGTCTTTGAAAATAGAAGCCTCAATTATTAGCATTAATTTTATTGTAACAGGAACACAATTTGTTTCCAAAAAAAAACCCTATAGCTCGCATTATCATGGCATTTGCGATAATGCACACTATAGAGGATTAGAAACCAGGAAGCGGTCAAAAAATTTTAATCTGTGCAGAGATGGATGGCACGAAAGGTAAATAATATATCGCGCTCCGTTGCGGCCTGCTCAATTAATTGAACAACGGGAGGTAAGGCATAGCTCCTTAACCTCGGGCCTCAATCAATACATAAAAGGGCATGGTCCACCCCCAAAACTATAATCCCCCAACTACATGGCCCAATAAGAGTGTAGTGTAACCCTTACATCAATCCAGCTCCATATGGTTCTCCTGTAGTCCCCCCCAAAGTCCAAAAACTGCCCACCAGGAGGATAGCAGAGTCCATATTAGGACTCTGCCTTCTACCTGGCCTCCGGAGAAGTTTGGCATGCGTACTGCAGCCCTTTTCCCCCTTCTCCCCCCTCCCTCCTCTCTCAGGATTCCTCCCCCTAGTGTAAAACCCCTAATCTATAGTATTGCCCCTGTCCCCCAGCCCCAACTGCTATATTTATATGTTTAGAAAGTCCCCAAACTTTTTGTTTACTTACCTCTCTCTTTCCTCCGCCGAAATGAGCTCCCGGCAGCTGCGTCCGTGATTGGCTGCCGCTCAGCCAATCACAGACGCGACTGCTGGTTCCGCCCCTCTGCTTGCATTTTCTCGCAAGCAGAGGGCCGGGAGCGCGGCGGAGAAAAGCGGAGAGGGAGTAAGTAGAGTTTGGGGGCTTTCTAAACATATAAATATAGAGGTGGGGGGGCTGGCAGGGGGGAATCTATATTAAAAAATCTTTTTAGGGTGGACATACCCTTTAAAAGGAATAGTTTCTTTTCAAGAACTATTCCATTAAGGAGTGATATATATGTGCAATAAAGGTTAATTTCAGGTATTATGTTTGTTACCTAATAGATAGGTCAGTTACATAGATTAAAGGTATGTCCACCACTTAAAACAGTTTGTTTGTGTGGGCCACCCTGCCCACCCCCCAACTGATGATTTAGATTTCTAAAAAAAGCCCCAGAAAGAATCTTACAGTCCTTCTTCCTCCCCAGTGCTGTGTTCCCGGCTCTCTGCTAGCCAGAAACAGAAGAGAGGGTCAGACGGCAACTGCGGTCTGTGATCAGCTAGCAAGCAGCAGAGATGCACACAGCCAAGGATCGAAGATCTGAAAGTATATTTCTGAAGCTTTATTTTTTACAAATCTAAATAACATTTGGGGTGGATTTACTACATCAGTAAATAGCTTTTAATGGTAGGGCCCCGAGCAGCCATAAGGTACCATGAGGGAGGGAGGGCTCAGAGGACCTGGAAACAGCAGGGGCTGGATAATCACAGTAAGGGTAAGAATTTTTTAACACTACAAGTGGGACCATTAGTGAGTTAAATTTTAGTTTTGAATGTACATGCCCTTTAACGCTGTTGGTGCAGTGCTATATGTGGATCTTTCTGTAATTTTTGTCTACTATAAATTGCTAGCCATTCACCTCGCACTACTTGTATTATATGTAAGACACACCTGGTTTTGTTACAGCTCATTGGTGCTGATCTCCAAGTGTCTGCATGAAACTCAGTCAAAACATTAGGTTTGGCATATTGAATGTTACAATGATAGTGCACCAGAATTACATATCACGCCCATATGTTTTAAAGATTTGATATGGTTATGAGACCCTCTAAAGTAGCCTTGTATATTCGGTAACCCTCTAAAGTAGCCTCTTATATTCGGTAACCCTCTAAAGTAGCCTTGTATATTAGGTAACCCTCTAAAGTAGCCTTGTATATTAGGTTACCCTCGAAAGTAGCCTTGTATAGTGTATATTCGGTAACCTTGAAAGTAGCATTGTATATTTGGTAAACCCTCGAAAGTAAGTGTCCGTTTTTGGATTTTCAGAATTTTGGATTTTGGGGGGCTTTGAACATCTCTCCTATTGAGCACATATGTAAGTACAATTTTGAAATAAAATCTGCAATGTGTTATCCAATTCTAAATATAGGCATTGTACATTATTATTACATACACTTAATAGTAAGCAACAAATTGTTTTGCTGAGTTAACCCATCTTCTGTATATTCGATGACCTTCAAAGTAGCCTTGTATATTCGATGATGTATTAATGGCAGTATTAATAAAGCATCACAAAGTCCATTTTCTGTGAGCATAATCTAGAAACTTTTGAAATGGTGTTGATGCATTTCTGGGGGCTTTTCAAGTCCTTTTACTTACTGTAGGGTGTTATTATAATACTACGGTCAAAAAAAAAACCCAGGGAGTGTTTCCCAATACACACAATAAACAATAAGTGTCAGTAGCATTATTTACATATATTTGTGGAAAATTCCATGGGGATGTTAGACTCATTTAATACCACTTATAAAGACACCTTGCTATGTTAAATAATTACCACTAGACTCGTAGCCCATATCTAGTCAGCAAAATGTTTATAAAACAAACTTCCTGTACACCCAAGCTTTTTTGAGGACAACAGGCTACTTTGAAGGTCATCGAATATACAAGGCTACTTTGAGGGTCATCGAATATACAAGGCTACTTTGAAGGTCATCGATATACAAGGCTACTTTGAGGGTCATCGAATATACAAGGCTACTTGAAGGTCACGAATATACAAGGACTGAAGGTCATCGAATATACAAGGCTACTTTGAAGGTCATCGAATATACAAGGCTACTTTGAAGGTCATCGAATATACAAGGACTTTGAAGTATCACGAATATACAAGGCTACTTTGAGGGTCATCGAATATACAAGGCTAATTGAGGTCATCGAATATACAAGGCTACTTTGAGGGTCATCAAATTTACAAGGCTACTTTGAAGGTCATCGAATATACAAGGCCACTTTGAGGGTTACCAGCAGTAGCTTGTAGATTCAGTAACCCTCTAAGTAGTTCTTTGCTGGAAAAAGTTTTGGTTTCATTTTTCTACATTTTCAACTAATTCAACAGATTTCAAATTAATGATCACTGTTTTACAAATATAGGTGCAATAACGAATTTTTTTCTGCAATGTCTGGCAATAAAAAAGTAGCTAATTGAAAAATTGTAAAAATGCCCCTTGGTCTTATTAATCCTATCCTCATATTCCTATGTCACTAGCATGTAATTGGTCAATAGATAAGGATATCAGCTATTGGTAAAATCATTAGTAAAATACCCATGACTGTAAGCTATGAGAGCATGCATAGTATATACCATGACAAGCATGTTTTTTTTTAGTGGGAGATCTGTCTGGACATGGCATTACAGGCTAATTATGGTAGCAGTATTGCAAATTGCAGGAAAACTATAGTATTACACCGTCTTAGCAGACATGTTAGCAAATTTATAAAGGTCAAACCTATTTTTTTTTCTGTGCTTAACCTTAGTTTTAACTTTTGAAGTTTGCTAACTGGGGAAACTCTGGTTATTAGAACTAAGATCGCATAAACTGTAACCTTTGGATACATTTGTTACTGGATCCCAGTTTAAATCTCGTGAAACCATATTATGTGTATAGCAGGCCCATTAGAAATATGTAGATGATGTATTGCTTACCTAATTCATACTGGTTATAATGTTTGATTTCACCAAATTTGCTAAAAATGGTAATGGAAAAACAACAAATCAAACCATAGTAGGTATCCCCAGATTTCCACAAAATGCATTGCAGTTAATCTATGTATTTGAAGGTTAAAAGAACCATAAAATGCAGTATATCCAGAACATTTATGGTACAAGGCACCTCATCATGATGGAAATAAACTTAACACCAACACAGAGCCTTGTTTAAGATCAATTCAGAGAGATAAAGCAATTAGCAATTAACCCAGCCTGCCAATTGTTCTTCTTAAATGTCACAGATAAGTATCACATAGTGTAGATGATTCATAGTACCATGTAAGGGAACTGGCTCATTCTTGTGACATCTCCTTGTAAAACACAGAAAACAGATCCACACTAATGAATGATTAGGATTTGTGGCAATTGACTTACCAAGTCTAATATCTTGGTGTTTTTTTAGATCATTGACCCCCTAAACATGTTACAATGTTACATTCCTTAGGTAGTCTGGGTCAAGCTTAAGTTATTGAATTTATAAAACTGCAGATACATATACAGAACTCAAAATAAAATGAAGAAAAATAATTTCCCTGCTTGGGGGTCTCAGAAAGAAAACAAGAAGAAAAACAAGAAGCTTCATAGTTGAAATAAATCCTCTTAATAAATTGAGCAGGGAACCAAAGTACAATGGTAAAGGGATATAGGCGGTTGGGAAACTTAAACTTACAATGTCTTTAGTTAAAAACATAAAAGTGTATAACATCAATCATTAACTCTGAATAATAACAATCCTTTTTTTAATGTGTTCACAATGCTTTCATTCTTCTTATAATAATTACATTTCTGAATGTCACAAGAATTTAAATCTAAGATTTATCAGGATTTGAAATGACATTTTTTTGTATTGATCTCTATATAAAGATTCAAACATAATGTGAAAGTGTATGTATAAATAAAATTGACAAGATTAGATCAACTATGCTCTACCAACTATGCTCTACCAACTATGCTCACACCTTACAAATAAGGATAAGACCAAGTATAAAAAATGTAGAGCATAAAAATACTAATAATATGTATTTATTTAAAAACACTATTAAAGGATTAAGTGCAATGTAAAATCAAGTTACCGGGTATGTTCATTTGGAAGCTGCAGCTTTAAAATACTGTTGCCATATTTTTTTTTTACCGATGCCCCTCCAGAGCCTAGCTTTGTGCCTGAAAGTGCTGACATTGTTACTGGTTTGCTGAATGTTAAGCTCCGCCCCTCTGAGATTTCCTCTGCTTTTCCTGCTTGAGCCTCAAACAATAATGTTGTGAGGTCCGTGCACGTGCGTGTGCACGGAACTCACAAGCGTTACAGTTTGAGGCTGAGCAGGAGAGTGGCATGGAAACTCACAGGCATTACTGTGAAGCAGGAGAAAGCAGAGGAAATCTCAGAGCGGGGCGAAGCTTAACATTCAGCAAACCAGTAACAAGATGTCAGCAACTTCCAAGGCACAAAGCTAGGCTCTGGAGGGGCATAGGGAAAAAAAAAATATGGCAACGGTATTTTTAAAGCTGCAGCTTCCAAATGAAAAACTTGATTTTACAGTGCACTTATCCTTTAAGTAATATGACCAATAATATATATTCTATGGCTGGCCAGTCTAATTGGTAAGATTATACCATCCTAAATGTATTTAACACATTAGATAATCAATCAAGTTAATTTAATATAGCTGTTAATCAAGTAAGTTTATTCAAAACATCTATAACTTCAATGAATCATATTCAATTGATTCTTATTTGATTTAAATACTAAAGTGCAAAAACATGTAAAAAAGTGCCATATAGTCTCAGATTCCACCACACACCAGTCTTAAGGGCCTGTCCACCTCCAAAACTAAAACTTAAACCACTACTGGCCCCACTGTGTAATGTTAAAAAATCCTTACCTTAAATCACTGCTCCAAATGGTTCTCTGCAGTGCTTGCCCAAAGTCAAGGAAAATGGAGTAGGAGCTGTCTCTCTGCCAAAAGGTTTCTGCCTCTCAATCTGTTCTCCTGGAGGTATTATGACATGTGCATGTTCACATGTGATTTTTGTTCTAAGTGTATTGCATTTTGTGAAAGGTGTCACACAGACAACAAAACGTTGATCTAATAAATAATTATTGTTTAAGACAATGGTGGGATCTTGGACTATATGTATTATTGTGGTATCAGCTACTACTACCACTACGTACCCAGGATGAAGACTGTTGTATGGTGAATAAAGTGTAGTGATAATACTGCACAATAAATAGATAAATATAGTAAGTTGATTGGTCCACTGAAGTTTCTTAAATAAAAATTCATGATATTAAAGAGAAACTCTAACCTTCAATCAGTTCCACTGACCCGGCAGTTTGTAAAACCCAGAGGTGAGGACCTAAACCGCCAGGTCATCACTGCTGTGATCACCTTCTATCTTCTGTAATACTTACTTGAGTTTGCTTGCAGCTCCAGCTCTACTTTTGTAATCCCTGCCAATGAGAAGACACAACTTCTACAAAGCGTGTATTCTCATTGGCCGAAGTCGCTGGCTGAGTGGAGGACGGAGCCACAAAGTGAAATTCAAGTATTACAGAGGATAGAAGAAAAAGCAGCTAGAAAGCATAGGGAGAGGGGGGGCAAAAGGAGTAAAAACCCTCCAATGAGAAAAAGAAAAAAGGAGAAAAACCTTCTCAAACTAAAGGCATCTTGCAGTCTCACGGATATGATAGAAGGTGATCCCAGCAGTGGAAAGTGGTTTAGGTGAGTATAGAAAAAACTGAAATAAACTTTATAAAAGCAGGATAGTTAGCCAACCACAGATCATCTATCAGAAAGGCATTAGAGGCCAACAGTACTCTTGAACAATAGTGAACAAAGATATGGAGAGAAATTGGTGGCCCAACATTTTCGGGAACATAGACAGTCATATCAGTTCTTATATGGATGGCGATCAACCAAGAACCCAGCCGAGAAGGAGAAGATTGCAACAACGATTATTACAAAGGGAATCCAGATGGATTAAAAGAACTGGACACATTAGCCCCTAAAGGACTCATGAGCAATGGACACTATCCTGTTTTTACAAAAGTTATATTTCAGTTTTCGAGAACTCTGACAGTAATATGAGTTTACTCCCTAATCACCCAAGATATATAATGTAAACAAACGTAGGGACCTAGCTGATCTGGATATTAATAGTTACGGGATTTAAAGGTTATTCCCATGTTATGAGATCATGCTTTATACTGTTTGAAGCAATTAGTTATAGTATAGTGATTTTATTTTATCCTGTTTTTTATTAATATATACCCGAGTATGTATTTTCTATTTCTGATATATATACTTTACAATTTGTACATAGTAATGATTAATGGGATCATTTATAAGAAAACAAGTTAAGAGGTTTTAATATTTATTGTTTTATGTTGTCAGCCACGTATGTTGGGATTTTCATATAAACATAGCTGTTCAGCACTGGACAGCTCCTCACCTGTTAGCACTTATGGAGTAGTTTTATATAATAATAGCTATTCAGCATGGATAGCTCCCTACTTGTTGGCACTATGGGGAACCTCCCAAAGAGGGAGGGATGCACCTGGAGGGGGAGGATATTTACCTATTTCAGCATGTGACACTGGTGGGACATTACTTCCTGAAGAAGGCCTAAAACATTCCGAAACATTGTTGATGCAGGTGTGTTTATGCACAATAAATTTGTTATTTAATATCAAGACCCTGGAGTGCCTTACCAAGTATTTTCGTTATTCTACAATACCCACGGGGGAGCACCGGGCAGATGAAGGGGCAGAGTGGTGAGCGACCATAATAATGTATGGATATATATATATATAATATATATATATATATTATATATATATTATATAGTGAAATATCTGGGCACTCTCTTTTCAAGATATATATAAATATAGTGAAAAATCTGGGCACTCTCTTTTCAATGATTAATACTTGCTGGTGCTATTTCAAACAAACGATACCATAGTAGAATACAAGTGCAGCAACGTTTCGGTCTATTACCTAAGCCTTTATCAAGGCTTGATAAAGGTCTTAGGTAATAGACCGAAAAGTGTGCTGATTGCACATGTTGCACTAGTTGTTGCACTTTATGTTGCACTTATATTGAATAAAAGTTGAAAAGGACCCTGAGTGCACTTGTATTTCTACTATTATATATATAATTTATTATATATATTATTTATACTTAAAAGGCTTTGTGTAGGTAATTACAAAACTCTATGGGAGAGGGTCTGATAGAAAAAACAAAATAAGGGAGTGCTCTAGATTTTTTAGTGTAAAAGTGAGCTTTTTTTTTTTAAAGAAATGGAGAGAATTCTGGATTATACCTTGACTGGTTCTTGTGGTTTAATGACCATGAAACGCCTCAGTGAGATTTAATATGTTTCTAATAACAGTAAGAGATATTTTATATAAACACAAGTATTAGCTTATAAAACATTACTCCCAATATCTGGGGTGAAAATGTGATAAATAGAAACACTCACATAGAAAAATTTAGCATTGAACTGTATTGAATAGAGTAAATAGAGTGCATTTGATGTTCAAACAGTTCCTTTAAATCCTCTTGTCAAATTCCATTATGGATAAATACCAAATGTTTCAGCATTGTGTTAATTAAAGAAGGCACTTATCACCACTCAAGAGCCGCATATCAATCTACAAACTTTAGGTACCAAAATGTCAAATTACTTACATGCTGTACCCTTGTTGGAAATGTAAACATCTAAGAATTTGACTGATTAAGAGGACAGAGTCATTGCTTATACCAGAGAAAGCAAAAAAAAAAGTATCTTTTTTTAGCTGAAGAACCTCTTGAAATTGCCAGAGAAAATTATGCTGTAGCCTTGTTATATTTGATTTCCGTCTAGGCTTCCTTATGCAAATGATGATGAATTTGATTGCATTTATATCCTGTAACTCCGGCAAGCACAATTGCAAATTATAATTTCCACCTTATACAGAAATGTCACATGACTAATTTCCTGCAACACGGATACTAAGTCATTCTATTTATTTCTCTCTTTTACAGTTCCAGAATTTATTTTATTCCATCCAACATCTGACGTACCATCACATTGTTAATTCCGCTAACGTCAGGTCCTTTTCACCTTTTTAACTAATTTAACCTGGTGGGGCTTGGAGGAAAGCCATGCAGTGAAAATGATTAGTAGATCATTTAGAAAATGTGCTTGAAGAGGAGAAATAGACATGTTCATTACTATACTGAGCCCATAGAGGTACAGTTCCATCAGGGTGAAGGCGAATCATTCTGTTCTTCACTGTGAGCCATGAACAAAAGACCTTTATCATTTAGGAAGTACGATCTGGGAACCCAAGCTGGTCAGCTACCCTGTTGTCCAAAGTTAAATTTAAAGGAATTCCAGAGTAATAAAGTCTTTTATCCCTCCAAGACTGCTGAAAGTACATTGTAAGGGTTAATATCCGTAAAAGATAAAATGGACGAATTAGCATGCACACAAAAAAAAACCACTCAAAAATCGACCCAAAGTATACAAAAATTCAATGTCCTTTATAGGCATAGGCAGTATTACCGCTTGTTGACAGTGTACCCTACCTATCAGAATAATTTGAGTATTTCCTATTAAAGTAATGAATTGGCGCTAGTCAGGTCTGAGTTCTCCTTTACTGGTATTTTTAGTCTCTGATTCAATCCACGTTAAAGTCTTTGAAAATAGAAGCTCAATATTAGCATTAATTTTATTGTAACAGGACACAATGTTGTTTCCAAAAAAAAACCTCTATAGCATTATCATGGCATTTGCGATAATGCACACTATAAAGGATTAGAACCAGGAAGGCTGGTCAAAAATTTTAATCGTGCAGAGATGGATGGACGAAAAGGTAAATAATTATCGTCGTCCGTGGCCTGCTCAATTAATGAAACAACGGGAGGTAAGGCATAGCTCCTTAACCTCCGGGCCTCAATCAATACATTAAAGGGCATGGTCCACCCCCAAAACTATAATCCCACCCAACTACTGGCCCCATAATGAGTGTAGTGTAATCCTTACCTCAATCCCAGCTCATATAGGTTCTACTGTAGTCCCCCCCCAAAGTCCCCAAAAACGCCCAACCAGGAGGATAGCAGAGTCCATATAGGACTCTGCCTTCTACCTGGCCTCCGGGAGAAGTTTGGCATGCGTACTGCAGCCCTTTTCCCCCTCCCCCCCTCCCTCTCTCTCAGGATTCCCTCCCCCAGTGTAAAACCCCTTAATCTATAGTATTGCCCTGTCCCCCAGCCCCAACTGCTATATTATATGTTTAGAAAGCTCCCCAAACTTTACTTATCCTCCTCTTTCCTCCGCCGAAATGAGCTCCCGGCCGCTGCGTCCGTGATTGGCTGGCCCCTCAGCCAATCACAGACGCGACTGCTGGTTCCGCCCCTCTGCTTGCATTTTCTCGCAAGCAGAGGGCCGGGAGCGCGGCGAGGAAAGAGGGGAGGTAAGTAAGTAGAGTTTGGGGAGCTTTCTAAACATATAAATATAGAGGTGGGGCTGGGCTGGCAGGGGGAGAATCTATATTAAAAAATCTTTTTAGGGTGGACATACCCTTTAAAAGGAATAGTTCACTTTTCAAGTAACTATTTCATTAGGAGTGATATATTGTGCAATAAAGGTTAATTTCAGGTATATGTTTGTCGCTTAATAGATAGGTCTAGTTAATAGATTAAAGGTATGTCCACCACTAAAACAGTTTTTTTGTTGGGCACCCCTGCCCCCCCCAACTGATGATTTAGATTTCTAAAAACAAGCCCCAGAAAGATACTTACAGTCCTTCTTTCCTCCCAGTGCTGTGTGCCCGGCTCTCTGCTAGCCAGAAACAGAAGAGAGGGTCAGACGGCAACTGCGTCTGTGATCCAGCTGCAAGCAGCTATGCACACAGCCCAAGGATCGAAATGATCTGAAAGTATATTTGAAGCTTTATTTTTACAAATCTAAATAACATTTGGGGTGTATTTACTACACCAGTAAATAGCTTTTAATGGTAGGGCCCCGAGCAGCCATAAGGTACCATGAGGGAGGGAGGGTCTCAGAGGACCTGGAAAAAGCAGGGGCCTGGATAATCACAGTAAGGTAAGAATTTTTTTAAACACTACACGTGGGACCAGTATGAGATTAAATTTTAGTTTTGAATGTACATGCCTTTGTTAACGCTGTTGGTGCAGTGCTATATGGGACTTTTCTGACTATTTTTGTCTACTTTAAATTGCTAGCCATTCATCCTCTGCACTACTTGTATATATGTAAGACACACATGGGTTTGTTACGCTCATGGTGCTGATCTCCAAGTGTGTCTTGCCATGAAATCAGTGCAAAACATTAGGTTTGCATAGATGTTACCATGATAGTGCACCAGATATTACATATCACCCCATATGTTTTTAAAGCCTGATATGGTTATGAGATCCAGTACGCCATAAACATTATCTTTATGGTTCATCTCACAGTACTAACTCTTGTTAAAACACAACGGATCCAAGAGATTAGATCACGTCTAGTACCATATAAATACTAAAGATCCTATAGAGGATGCAGTAAGATTACTCAGTAAATTACCGTCATAAACATCCTGCTACACAATGGAATATCGGGCTGGGTTGGGGGTTCACACTGTCATCTTGGTCGATGTGGCCGCAGTCATTTTTTTGAAATTGCGGGAGGGGAGGGGGGGCCGGCATCCAGCACTGATGCGAGTAAGAATTTGAAATGATTTAGTGTTTCCCACTGTATAGATGAAGCAAAATTGACTGCTAATTGGGGGTGTCGGCCTCCACCCTCTTCCCGACTGCTGCTTTCGTGTGGCACTCTCCTGCAATGTTGTAACTTCTGGGGACAATTAGAGTATAAACCGGCAATGAGGAGGGAGGTCAAGTTAGGTAAGCACAATGGATGCAATATGTGCATCTCCCTACTTTAGTTAGAAATAGGGAGATGGCCTATTGATGATTTCAGCACAAATTTGTATATCGTCTGACAAATATTGTTAAGAGTTGTAGATAAAGAAACTCTGGAGACTGACAACCCACCCCTGGCGGAACACATCTGATTTAATTATTTAACTTAATCCCAGCAGTACCCTTTATGAACTAGTTCCGTACAGAAACCACATTGGGCAGTGCAACTTCCGCATTCGTACGTGTTGTACAAGAAACTTTCTTTTCGTGGTTGTTTATAATTCAAAAAGGACCTATAAAAGCTGTTTATGAACCATGATGATTGAACATTAGTCGTACACGCAATGCATACACTTCACATTTATATGTGTTATATTTGAAATCTCTGGGGTAATAGGGGTTGAACAAGATGGAATAAAATATATATACTATTATCATTGGCCAGGGAAAAATGATGCATTTAAGAGCCCTGGACAAGAAACACCTGCTACAAATGACAAATTGTAAAATCAGCTGTGAACTAAGTACCTACTAAGAGATTGTAATGATATTAAGTCACCAGTGGAGTGATATGACTTAGAAAAGCACAGGGTGACAGCAACAAGGAACTGAGGCGAATTATATCCTTATATTATGACTGTAATATTATATATACATACTAAACAACAATTATCAATGAGTATGGGGCAAAAATCTTTGACATATAACCAGGACACCCAATTACGGTTTCTCTAGTACAGTTTTTCCATCAGCATCTTAAATTCAGAATACTTGTGCTAGGAGTATTCGATTGGTTTAAAATTGTTTATTACATGCTATATGCAGCATTAGCACTACTTCTTTGTCACTAAAACCAAATCCCCAACACTATTCCAATTCCATTATTTTCCGCTACAAGATTTTCCCAGAATAGTCATGAAAGAAAATAAGATAAATTCCTGAGCAATACATTTTGCCCACCCGTGACCATTTAAACCTGCTCAGCATGCTAAAAACTGTTCCCCCCTGCCCTCACTCCTAGAATTTTGTTAACTTAAGTCAGGTGCTGCTATGCACAGTTCTTATTGAACGTCAAGGAGAGAAAAATTACACTAGGTGTAGAGTTTTTCGCTAATGGGCTTTTAGTGTGCAATTACCAATTTGCTATTCCCCGAAGCGGCTCCAAGTACATGATAGATGGCTTGTATTACGTTTTAACCACGCTGAACATTAAAGCATTGTGGGGTGTCTGCACAGCGAATTTCTACATCTTCAGTGTCAATAAAGAACCTTTTAAACAGGCGTTTATTTTATTTCCAGTTCACCAAGGGAGAGTTAGGAAGAACATATTCTCTTTATTCACTTTTATGTTATGTTCTATACAGTACATACTGTAGGAGCTAAAAGTCAAAATACTAGGGGCAATCAGATAGGGAATGAAAAGCGTTTGTAAAGACCTCATCTATTTTATTGTTATCTTCTGCTAAAAATAAAAGGAGCTTCAAAATAGAAAAAAAAAAAGCCTTTAGCAGAATAGAATTATTGTTATTTTTTCATTGCATAAGGATTAAGTCCCAGAGAGCCACCTTTCACTTTAAAACACAAGGAAGGTAGGAGACCTGGTTGCGGAGGGCTTATTAAGCTCATAGTCTCCATAAATCAAAAGGGTAGTAGTATATCAGTTCATTCCTCACTTAAAGGGTATCTCCACCCTAAATCTAAATTCTGACTGTATTGTAGGGGACCTCTCCAACCCTAAACGCTAGGGTTTTAAGTTAAAAACTTAATGCCTTCATTCCCTCGCCTCGCCTTTAATGCTACTACGGGAACGGAAGTAGCATTAGAGCCGACCAGCAGAAACACCTCGTGATTGGATAATCTCAAGCTGACTCGACAGGATGACTCTCAGCTGACTTGCAGATGCCAGCTATTGAGAAGCTGAGGAAAGAGTGTGGGTAAGTCCTATTTCGACCACTTTCAACGGGACATGGAGGGTTTAGGCTCTACTGCGCATGCCCAGGAACAAGAGGGGGAGACACGAGTAAAGGGGAACTGTGTCCAAAAATGACTTGAGGTAATGATTAGGAATTGCTCCATGGAATTTTGCAATTATTTCCATGTTTATTTGCATAGTTTTGAAGATATTACATTTTTTGTGTTGATAGGGCAGCAGCAGAATCACCACGCTCCCTTGCAACTTCCTGCTCTGAAACTGTCAGTCAATCTGTCCTATGTCTCCCTCTCCCCTCTGCAGCCCCCCTGGTCCACTCCCCTCATGGACCCCATGGTCCTCCAGTTTGCAGGCCCACCATGGCCCCATTATCTAAACAGCCCATGTGGCCCTCCTGCCCACTGCGGGGTGCGGGGTTAATCAGACCCCACCCCCCGTGTCAGGACTCACATAGCAGAGAGAGGAGGGACTTCCTGTCTACCTCACACACTGAGGGAGTTGAGGATGTGCTCGGGGCCGGTGGCAACTGTGAGGAGACGCCTTAGGAATGTTCAGCCTCCCAACATTAACGTATGGTCGTCATTTTCTGTAAATCTTGGGCTGTGGGCACGTAGTGGAGCACGTGTTGATGGTTCGATTTAAAGGTAGGAACTGGCTTTTCATTAAAAATTAACTTGTTTGGAGACCACACAGTTTCCCCTTAAACACAGACAGCTTCTTACTCACTTTACGAACTTTGAATAGGACACTGCAGGACAACCTAAGAGCAGAGGAAGTGAGGTAAGGATTTGAAAACTATACGTATTGACAGCAGTGGGTCAAATTTAGTTTTTGTGTGGGGACATGCCTTTTTTATATAAATGATTGGGGGTTTTTAGAATGTAGGTAAAGATGTCCATTAATGCAGAATGCTGAAATATATGTCTGACATCAAGCATTGATTAAAAGTATCACTTCGATGTTGTTAAATGCATTAATAGATTAAAACATTTGAAATGTTGCAAACTCTCAGGAGATATAGGGCCAGTGGACTTATACGTTGCTTCTTTTTTTTTTTTTACCAGTAATTAAAAAGTACAACAATGTGCAAATCCTTTTTACTGTTGTTTATGATCTTTATATTTATAGTATACAAAATCCAATTTCAGCATGGGCACGCTGGAGTAGATTCAAACATGTGAGTGACAAGGTTTGATACTGTGAGCTAGTAGAGTAGAGTAAATTAATCTTCAGTCTCAAGCGCAATCACAAAATAAAGCAGAAGAGTTTAATGGTATATTGTGTATTGTACATTTTAACCAATATTACACAATACTCTCATTTACTTATGAGATTTTTGGAATTTGTACTATAACACACACACAAGTCCAATTGGTTCTTAAATCCAATGCTTAGAAAGAATCTAACAGGCAGAATTCATAAAGTCTTAGCATAAAGTCGTTGCTTGCTAATTGCCCCAACCAATCAAATGTTATTTCAACATTTTAAAGCTAACATCTGATTGGTTGGATTTTTAACGAAAAGAACTTTTATTGCATCTCCCTAAAAATGTTCTTACCATGTAAAGCGTCTGGGAAGACCAAGAATTTAAAATACAATGCATCAAAATGTTGGACCATTTATTAATTATTCGCCTATGTAGTTCCCCAATTTATTTAAAGAACATTCTGGACAATTAACTAGGAAAGCATGTTTTTCGGACTGTCCCAATCATAAAACCTGCAGTAAATGAGTAGTACAGCAGTATCCACATTTTACTACCAAGGTTCAACAACTCCCACTTGGGTGATCTAACCAACATAGTGCTGTTTTGTTTAATTACCAATATTTAAGTATTATCAATCCTAGGCGCATTACGAACAATGCAAATTGTTAGGGCTACAATATTAGTTGGAGTATTAATGAAATCTGAGGCTGCATTATTTAGTTCTACCATATTTGTGTGCAACCCACCATTGTGGAAGTATAGCCAGAGCCAATTGGAGATCGCTAGGTGATTCATAATTAAAAAAGGATATTTATTGCAAAGTAATTACGCTACGGAATACATTTAACTCACAATATATAAGAGGTCCCCCAGCATTGTTTTTGTAGCACAGATCCTGTCAAATAATTTTATTACATTTATGAAAAAGTTAGTATAATCTAGATCTTAGGAAATTGATTTATTTGGAATGGTACCTCCTAGACGGCTTAACTTATTTAAACGTGACCTAGATTTGTCCTTGGAATAAAGAACTGGCTAAAAGACAGATTACAAAAACAGTTATAAATGGAACATTTCTAGCGCTAGACCAGGTGTTTAAAGGTGTCCTCAGGGTCTGTTATGTGTTAGAGTACCAATTCAGTGTTCGCTGATTGGATGCTCAACTGCTCATGCAAGATGGCCTCCGCCTTACAAAGTGTTTTCTTTAAATGACTCAGGGATTGGCTTACAAAAATGGAGCAAAATCTTTATTTTTCCCAAGACAGATATTAGCAGAAAAACCACTGTAGAGATGATGATAGGGGCCACATCATATTTTGGGGGGCCCAATGATTCATAGTTCCACCACGGAAAAAAGCATGGGTACACAGGGGGAAAAAACATTTATTAAGAGTAAAATTCTATCAACACTATGCACAAAGAGTTTGTCCCCTGTGACAAAGAAGAGTTAAAATGTGATGGCAATAAAACCTATTCATATCTTTCTCTAATCCCACTTACAATGCATCCAAGACAGCTAATTAGATATTTACCTTTAGGGTTTCTTTGAGTGTGTCTAGATGAAGTCAATGTACCAAGGCCAATTATTAAAATATGTTTTTCACATCCTTTATGTCAAAATACTGCTTAGAACTGAAAATCTCTGTATTCATGAAAACAATTTTTAAACGTTTGTCCAAGAGCTAGCACCTTTCCTACGGTAGTGCAGAGAGATTTGTTAAGTGCTCCGAGGATTATTTTCATTTAATCTAGTCGGGCATGTTCTGGCTATACTGACGCTCTTTTGGAGTTTTCATGTGGCATTATTCTAATCTACAAAGGGAAAAAGAGAAATAGGGAAAGGGAAACTCAGAGAAATATCAACCATGTTGCTTTGCGTCAGAAAGCTTTTTCTTTTTTTCCTTTAGACCTTGCAATAAATAATGGTGTTTTAAACTCTGAGGCAGAAATTGAATCAGCACGGAATGAAGAATTTAAACTTACCAGTCAACAGTGAATATAAAAGCAAGTTAAATGATGGAGTGTAAAACGTTACTTAAAGAGGACAGTTCAGGGAACTGATCATATTTGTTAAATTTTTGTTAGTTTGTGTAATGCAACTTAGGTTATTCTAGCTACAAAAATCCTAGTCCATGCCCTAGTCATATTTCCGGCTTGACTACTGAACACACTCCTGTATAGTATATCAAACAAATGCCTGGCTCTGCTTCAATCCATTCTCAACTCTGCTGCCCGGCTATTAATTTCTTTCTCACTCTCTAATGCCTCTCCTTCTGCAGTCACTCCACTGGCTGCCCATCACGCAAAGGATCCGGTTCAAGCTGCTTACCTATCCTATTAAAGCACTATCAACACAGCCCCTTCATATATCTAGGAGCTTTTGGGGGGGGGGATCCACCGACGTATCATCGACCAGACACACCTCCGCTCCGCAAACGATCTCCTCCTCTCCTCCACCCTGGTCACCTCTTCCCATGCCCGGTATTCAGGACTTTGCTTGTGCTGCCCCTGCTATGGAACCCCCTTTCCTCCGGATGTCCGTCATTCACCACCATTCAAAACGGAACCTAAAATGCACATCTTCAGGGCACAAAAAAGCCTATAACCTGTCCTAAACATTACCCATCTTAATACTCAATATGATCCAACCCGCCTTTCACACTCCACTGCCAACTATTTACAGCTAAGACTCCCTGCAACCCTAGTCTCACCCCCCAATATCTCTAGTCTGTAAGCTCTTTGGGCAGGGCGTCCTCTCTCTATTGTATCACGGTATTTGTATTCCTGTGTAGTCATATGTCTGACTTTGTAAACAATGTATTCCCTGGATGTATGTATGTATGGCTATTGTCATTGTAAAGCGCCAGGGAAGATGTTGGCGCTATATAATCAATAATAATATAATAATATGCTCTCCCATTTTGAAAAATCAGGTAAAAAAGGTTAGAAATTAGGACCTTCCAGACTGGGTTACCTGACTGGTTGGAAGGGCTTTTCATTTCATGTGTGCAAGTTGCAGACAAAAGATATTATTGATGGAGAATAGAAGGGCAGTGATTAGGCTTTTTCATGTTTATACAATTGATAAAGATAACACAGCTTTTTAACCCAAATACTTTATATATAGGAAGAAGGAAAAAAGGATCCAATTATATACTCAGATTCATTGCTTGCAAATAGTTCACGTTATTTGATTTCATAGACCATGGAATTATAATATACGGTAGTAGTAAACACCAGTTAGCAAATCTAAGGAAACGTAGTCAGATCTTCATGCCCTTCTCGCAAGTAATCTAAGCCATGGCTACCGAACAATGGGGGCGAAGTGATGTGATTGGTAAAAATTATGGGGGTTGGATGAAGTATGGGCTGGTATCAGTCAAAGGTCCGATACCTATACTAACATATGCAGATTACAGGATATAATACTTTAAAATATTCACCCTGTATAGCAATTATTTGTTCAGAATATATTTTGCCAATTTATTTTAGTGTATTTTCTGATAAGAACTTGTTATAATGATAAAACATGATTGTTATACGCTAAAATACAACAGAAACAAAATATTAAATACGGCATTAAACTCCCTGACCTGTCGTTTTTTTACAGTACTTTGTACACGGGAATGATTTAGGTGAGGAAAATTCATGCAGTTTTTTGATTTAATGTGCAAATCTCCCCCATAGAAACTCAAAAAGATAAATTAGCTACTTGATGATTAGATTTTTGTTCAGCACTCTTAAGGGCCTGGTCCCCGTTAAAAATAAAAATATTATCTTGCTTGAATTCTAACAGCCTATTTTTACAGTTTATACATGAATTGTAACCGAATTAATGTTAACTTCGTTTTCTGGCAAATGTATCTGCCTTCTCCCTGTGCTCAATGAGTTTTTTTATAAGCTTGAGCATGTGCAGTGGATGGGAAGCAGCAAGGAAACAGCAAGTCAAGTATGGCTGTGATGTCAGCAGTCACAGTCTGAGGGAGGAGCAGTTACTCTCCCAGAATGGAGGCAATAATAATTAATTTAAGTATCTGGTCCATCATACATCTAATAATGTTGACCTAAATATAATCAGGTAGGGTAACCGACATGTGACCAGTTTTTTGTTTTTTTAAAGACGGCCCTTTAAGCCCTTCTAAAATCAGTATCAAAAGATGTCCCAAAAGAAAGACATAGTGTAATCAAGTCTTATTAGGACACATTGTATACAGTGAGAGGATGTGATGTTCCTGCCTTCTATGAAGAGAAACTGCACAATGAATAAGGGAATTACTTAGCTTTTTGTGAAGCAGGTCAATCTGTTTCTAGCTGGTGAAGTGATAGCTTAAATGCGTATATAGGGGTTGTAAGGTTATGGTAGCCCTATTGTATAAGTAGTTAAAAGTTATTTTCACTGTTCATTGAACTGATTGACTATTGCACTGACAGAGCAGGTGTAGTTATTGAATAAAATCATTGAGCTGAATACATTGTCTTCAGATGTCTTTTAGGATCTGGATATCCTTACAGAGGTATAGAACCGTTAATGTGAAGTTCTTTCATGCGAACATGTTGGTTATGTGTATTGTGAATCTACCACTGAAAGAATATTGTTACGAGAAATCATTCATCGTTGCTAAGAAACAGTTTGACAAACAAGTTCCACCAGGACTCCTTGCAGGTAAAGATAAGATTCCCTGGTGATTCTCTAGAATCGATCTGTCAAATCAGCACTGAGACTTCTTCGTGTCAGAACAACGCAAAAATATATTTTTCTGGTTCTGAAACAAATCAGCGATTAATAATAATAAACAATATAGTACCACCATGCCAAAGAATATGAGATTGCCAACACTTGTAACAGTATAACAAGATTGGATTACACTTACAAGGGAGCTCATTATCCGCCTGAGATGGAGAGGCCCCCACCAGCTTTGATTATAGCTTCATTGATCAGGCCTTACAGCGGATCATTATCGAGCTCCAGTTCTATACAATCCTTAATTAATGCAGATGTTTAGGCTTTTACTGACCATGATCCCAATCACCCTGACATTGCTATTATTAATAACACACAAAAAAAAAACCTCAAAACTCTCTTAAAATTGACATTCGTTTTGTAAAACTGCTACATGCCTATGCTTACGAGCCAACAATTACAAAATAATAGGTTAAAATCATTTAAAAAATTTTCCCCTTTTATTTAAAAGGCAAAATGAAATGCTAAATAAACACAGCCACGTTGCTCCTCGTAATTAGTTAATTCATGATGTATATGTTTCAGTTCTCCCTATGCCAATGCTATTCTGTATAATGTTTTATCACCCCAGCATCATTACTGTTGCTATATTCCTTTTAATTTTGTGGTTCCCCATGCCTATTTGGTGACCACTGGCTGCATTGTGATTGGCTGAGTTGAAAGTATTTTTTCAGCATATGCGCACAAAAATGCCAGGGGAGCCAGGAGAGCAAGGAAAGGAGAGATTTGCCGATACCTATAATGATCGCATGGACGAATCTCAAATATCAGGACTGCATGATAAAATTAAAATGTGTTGAGGATTTTGTTAACTCTAGATTTTAAAGGAAAAAACAAACGCTAAATATGACAACAGATAGTCGTCCTGCGTACATACACTGTCAATCGTTTCACTTTTCTCTGACGCCCCCTCACGCCTCAAACTATTTTCAACCTCAGTGTTTCCCTTTTCTTGAACCTTTCTCCTTTTATATATCTCGCCCACACAAACTAACTGTATTGCATCCCTCTGAATCTCAAACACTCATTAAACTTCAGGTATCATCTTTATCTAGTAAGTAGTAAAAAATTATTGAAGCAAAAAAGAATGAAAACAGTATTCAGAATATGTTAACATCTAGTAAAATAACATCTCGGGATAATACATCTTTTTTTTCTTCATCGGTAAATTTAGGTTGAGGAATAAATCATCTAAAAAAAATGCTACATTTTCTATAATAATAGGAAGGGTCTAAAACTACAAGAGCGTGGAAGAAGAAGAAAACGTCAGCCTAGGAGGCTATAAAGGTATAAGACAATGAGATAAAAAAGTCAAGATCTAAATAGGTTGGATCCAATGAGAACAACAATTTCCTGCAAATTGACTGCATGCAACAAACTAGGAAACCCATGCATTCCTTTCATTTGTAACAACTATTTATTTAATGCGAACTGATTAATACATTGGATAGCGGGGGTTTTACACTGTCTTAAGCATTTTGCACCCAATATTGTATTGCCCCTATAACAGGCAATAGACTTCAGTTAATCTTAAAGGGACATGACTAATAGTCAAGCAGCCATTAATAATAACGTTTTACAAAGCAAACCAGTCCCTTAGGTAAAACAACGGCCAGAGCTAGGGTCCAACTTACGCTATTTGGATGTGTGATCTGATTGTGTTTCCCCAATGCATTGCCAGCACAATGCAATAAGATTGGGCTCCGATCCTTATTTTATGACGTTTGCGTGTAAGGGACTATGTATGTATGTATTGTATGTATGTATTAGTTTATTATAAAAGGGCTACTTCCATTCTGAATGCCCAAAGAGTGAAGCTCTGCATTAGGAGGGAATGATCGACTGTGCGAACAGCAGAATAGAGGTCAAGGAGGATAAGAATAGAATAGAAAAGTGACCATTGCCATTGCAATTCTATTCTTTAAAACTATTCGTCCATATTCACGAGCTCCAAAATACATATATGTTTTGAAGGGCCAGAACAGAAACACATAGCCAAATATACCGGCAACATATTGCAAAGTTTAATTGGAAGGAGCAGCAGTTTCAAAAAATCTCCCCCCCCCTCCTTTTTTTTTCTAGGTCCCTCCTGAGCCTACCTTTAATGATGTAAAGTTGCTGAAATCTTGATCCAGCATTGGACACAAGCACGGCCCGATGATGTACACACGTAAGTTCGTGCAAGTACTGATGTCAAAACGCGTGCACCGGACTAAACTGACCAGTGCTTTTTCAGACTACAGAAGGAAGATCCAGGAAGTATCGAAGTGGTGGAGCTTGGCAGTATACATCAGCAACGATGTCGGAACTTTACATCAGGAAGGTAGGCCAGGGCGACTAGAAAAAAAAAAGGAGGAGAAAGATTTTTTTTAAGTGCTGCTTCCAATTAAACTTCACTGGGGTTTACAGCATACGTTATCCTTTAAATTTTTTTAGGTTGTCTAGAAATAATCTCTGTAGCAGTCTGAAACGAGAAGTCAAATACAACAAGATAATTTAGAGCGTGATTGCTTTTGAAACAAATTGAAGTAAAACATTGTAAAAAGTTTCAATTTAAACCATTTAATTTCTATAATAAAAAAAGAAATGCAATACTACATACATTAAAATAGCCTCTTTCATTAAAGTATAAGATGGCAAAGATGAGCATAAGAAAAAAGAAATTCCCAATATTTCTGGAAATAATAGAGGGAAATTTTTGAAAAGGTCGTTGAGTGTAGGGATGGACTAGAAACTCAAAATCGAAACATATGCGCCCTCTTCAGTCGGTTGTGAATGCGGATGAGCTAAATAAAGAGTTTGTTTGTACAGAGCGAGCGGTCTTACTCTTGAATCTCCGTGTGCGATACTACACAAAATCTCCATATTATCATGCAAACTGTTGATCAGACCTTGGCGAAGGGTCGGGGCAAGCGGCACCCTGGACACCAAGGGGGGCTGGTGAGTAATCATTCCGAGTAGTCAATTTTATGGATCCTGATTGGGACAGTACATAGCGCCAGGCACAGGGTTTCTTAAACCTGGTGCCTCTAGTACACTTAGTACATTTAAAGTCAGTGCGCAAATATATGCCAGGTGTTTAATTTTTTTTTGATATTATGAACGTGGATATAAGTTCTCGTTATAAATATATTAGAATATGGTATTATAATACCATAGTAATATAATAACATATAAAACTAGTAATATAAAACCAATAATAGATGTATATAATAACCTTATAATACCCTAGTAATATAATATTATATGGTTATTATATTATTAGGGTTTATATGTTATTATATTACTGGGTTATTATACGGTTATTATATTATAATTATTATAATATCCAAAACTTTGATAGCTGCCACTAGCAGATTGAACCCGGGCCTGTGCCTTTAATCAGTACACTATCCAGCAACGACATTTATGGTTAATTTATTACTTAGGTATCATATGGTAATTATTATTGTTATATATGACTAGGGTATTGGTGGTTTATATACTAGTTTTTAGCAAACAGTACATTGAGGGTTGGATAGGTATGGTTAAAGGCACTGCCTTGACATGGGAGACCGGGCGAATCCGGCTAGGGCCAGCTATACAAATGTTTGGATTAATTAATAACCCATATAATACCCTATATTCTAACCATATTAATAACCTAGTAAGATAAGAAACAAGATAGACCATAGAAGATAATAAACCATAAAACTTTTTAACCTAGTAATATAACCATATTAATACCCTATATTCTAACCAGTATAAGAACCTAGTTAATATAATAACAATTTTCTTAATAACCTAGTAATATAAGACCATATATTACCCTATATCTAACCATATAATAACATGGTAATATAATAAACCCTATAATACCCTAGTAATCTAAATAAATTATATGGTGATTATATACTATGTTGATCATAGGTTTATTATAGTATAGGTTATAATAATAATCCAAACATGTGGCATAGCTGCCCCTAGCCAGGATCGAAGTGGTCTCATTTGTATAGCTGCCCTAGACAGGATTCAACCCTGGCCTCCCATGTCAAAATGCGGTGCTTAACAGTACACTATCCAGCTACTACATTTTTTATAATTGTGTTTTATAAAAATGGTTATTCTATACTAGGTTTTTAGCAAACCCGTACATTCCGAGGGTTGGATAGTGTATGGTAAAAGGCACCGCCTTGACATGGAGACCAGGGTTCAATCCTGCTAGGGAACTAGCAAATGTTTGGATATTTAGTAGCCTATTCATTAGTAATCCCCCCCCCCCCCTATAATAAAATCCATGATATCTAGTAAATAATAACACATATAATATTATATTACAGGGTATTATATGGTTATTAATGTATAGGTTATTATATGGTTATTCATTATATGGTTATATATTTTATAATATTATAGGGCTATATATGTTATTATATACTAGTTATTATATAGGGTTTATATGGGTATTATATTACTAGGTAGTATATGGTTATTATATTACTAGGTATTAGATACTTACCCTAGGGTTCAAATCCTGGTAGGGCAGCCATAAAACTGGTGGGATTATATAATAACCTAGTAATATAAAAACATAAAAAGAACCTCGAAGATATAACCCAATGATTAACCTAGTAATATAATAAACATATATATAGTATTTTACTAGGGTATTATGTTGTTTTTTTATTACTAGGTTATATATGATTAGAAATATAGGGTAATACATGTGATTATATTATTATATATTACTAGGGTAAATATATGGTTATTATATACTAGGTATATATTACATGGGATATTATAATAATCCAAACATTGTATACTGCCCCTAGCCAGTATTCTAACCCTGTCTCCATGTCAAAGGTTGGTGCCCCGAATGTACCATTTGCAAGCCTAGGAAGGACGTCCGTTCGCTAACAGGAAGATCGTTCCTGGGTTCGATATCTCGAATGATCTCTAATTGCCTGCCTGACTTCAGGAAGGTGTTTTTGTAGCAGTTTTGGTGACAGTGACAGGTTCCCAAGACCATTCACAGGTGCCACAGCATTTCCAGTAAGTTACTACTGTTGTTCGCTGTTTGTAAATCATCAAACTTTTCGAAACTATCACCTCTCCCATCGACTTGAATGGCGTCCGAAATTCGAACTTTGACGTTCTCTGAGAGTCGAAAAACGGAAATACTCTAGTGAGTAGCAGTGCAAAACAAATGTCTTTTTGACAAATAATTGCAGTTCTCTTAATTTAAGACAACCAGGACTTCAATGAATAAATCCACGAGTCAGGCCATTGTTTTAATAGTCTCCGGTCTGATGGACCTGTGTCACTGGATTTCAGGAAAATTGATGTAAAAATTCAATTATTAGAGACTGCAGATTCTATGTTGTAGTGATTTAGATTGGTAATTATGACATCAACAATGGAACGTATCTGGTATAAGTAAAGCACCAATCAGTATGTTTATGAGGGAGGGGAAAGACCTGGTTAAATGCAGTCAAGCAGTAAGTGCCATGTATGAGCAGAAACAGTGATTTTACAAGTATTGTAATTCACTGTGCCCAATATAGAATTTCTGTATCGACCAAGATATTGGAACACTGTAGGTGACAATATATTTATCCCTCTTAGGGAATTATAAGTGGGATATTTACAATGTTCAATATAATATTTACGTGTTAGTAATGTATACTATAAATGGCTTGCATGGAAGCAGTAGTGATATATTGTAGAAATCACAAAAATGCAAGATGCCAAGTTTGGATATTTTCGTTATTAGGGCATCAGTCAATATAAATAAGAAGTGATGGAATTATCTACAATGACCGCAATATACTATACCATAGCAGTTATGTACTACGGTAACTACAATACATACTACTATACTACTAATGTACAGCCCGGTTTGAAGCTGCGGGACCCACTTAAACTCCAAAGGGCCTTTGCAGGGGTTTTAAACAACTCTCGGGGTCGGTGGCCTCAGCGGAGCTAGGTGTCACCGGTTGGAAGACAGAAGAGTGACGCCCAAGGCTATTTTAACAGCTGACAGGGGTCCCGGTTCAAAGTGAGGCCCCCAACAAAAGGCACTATCAGTACCACAAGGGCCCTTACAAGGGGTGGGGAGGGGGTCCCAGTTAAAGTGCGGCCCGTAAGGGCCTGGTCAGGACGCAAGCGGCCCTTCCAAGGCCCAAAGGTACTTACAGTGCCAGGGAGGGGGGCCGGTTCGAGTGCGAACTCCGTAAGCCCCAAAGGGCCCTTGTAGGGCTTGCAAAGGTCCTTGTAAGGAACAGGAGAGGGGTCCCGAATTCCGTCTCGATTGTCGGCCGTTTGGCAATCCGCAACGTTTCGGGATTTTCAGAAGGCGGCCGTTCCAAGTTCACCGAACATTTGGATACAAAACCGGACGTAGCATGCAGTGCGTAAGTCTGGATTTATGCTGTTCCATCTAGCAGGTCCAGAGGCCGTAAGGTCAGTTTACCCTGCCATATTTTGGAAATTCATTGAACTTTCCCGAAATAAACTATTCCACCCCCCCGTTTTCAACTTTTTTATAAGTTCGAAACCGGACCGAACTTGCGAAGGTTCGCCATTCCTCTAAGTGATTTATATAGCGCCAACATCCCGTTGCTTAACCATACTGTATACAGTTACATCAGGCTCTGCCCGAAGAGCTTACATCTAAGCACAATTATGTGACACATACAACCTAAGAGTATGTCTGAGATGGTGGGGGAATCCAGAGTGCCCAGAGGAAACCCATGCAGCACGGGGAGGAGAACATTACAAAACTCCTTGCAAAATGTGTCAAAGGGTGATGGATTCGAAACTGCAAGGCGTCAGTGCTAACCACTATAATATTTTATATTTATGCCGTTGTCATTGTAATTCTTAGAATATCACAATCCGTTATCACGATGTTCTAAGGACAAAAATTATGTAAATAAGTTACTAACGTATAAATAAATATATATATATATATATATATATATTTATTTATACTTAAAAGGCTTTGTGTAGGTAATTACAAAACTCTATGGAGAGGGTCTGATAGAAAAAACAAAATAAGGGAGTGCTCTAGATTTTTTAGTGTAAAAGTGAGCTTTTTTTTTTAAAGAAATGGAGAGAATTCTTGGATTATACCTTGACTGGTCTTGTGGTTTTAATGACCATGAAACGCCTCAGTGAGATTTAATATGTTTCTAATAACAGTAAGAGATATTTTATATAAACCACAAGTATTAGCTTATAAAACATTACTCCCAATATCTGGGGTGAAAATGTTGATAAATAGAACACTCACATAGAAAATCATTAGCATTGAACTGTATTTGAATAGAGTAAATAGAGTTGCATTTGATGTTCAAACAGTTCCTTTAAATCCTCTTGTCAAATTCCATTATTTGGATAAATACCAAATGTTCAGCATTGTGTTAATTAAAGAAGGCACTTATCACCACTCAAGAGCAGCATATCAATCTACAAACTTTTAGGTACAAAATGTCAAATTACTTACATGCTGTACCCTTGTTGGAAATGTAAACATCCTAAGAATTTGACTGATTAAGAGGACAGAGTCATTGCTTATACCAGAGAAAGCAAAAAAAAAAGTATCTTTTTTTAGCTGAAGAACCTCTTGAAATTGCCAGAGAAAATTATGCTGTAGCCTTGTTATATTTGATTTCCGTCTAGGCTTCCTTATGCAAATGATGATGAATTTGATTGCATTTATATCCTGTAACTCCGGCAAGCACATATTGCAAATTATAATTTCCACCTTATACAGAAATGTCACATGACTAATTTCCTGCAACACGGATACTAAGTCATTCTATTTATTTCTCTCTTTTAACAGTTCCAGAATTTATTTTATTCCATCAACATCTGACGTACCATCAACATTGTTAATTCCGCTAACGTCAGGTCCTTTTCACCTTTTTAACTAATTTAACCTGTGTGGGCTTGGAGGAAAGCCATGCAGTGAAAATGATTAGTAGATCATTTAGAAAATGTGCTTGAAGAGGAGAAAATAGAATTGTTCATTACTATACCTGAGCCCATAGAGTACAGTTCCATCAGGGTGAAGGCGAATCATTCTGTTCTTCACTGTGACGCCATGAACAAAAGACCTTTTATCATTTAGGAAGTACGTATCTGGAACCCAAAGCTGGTCAGCTACCCTGTTGTCCAAAGTTAAATTTAAAGGAATTCCAGAGTAAGAAAGTCTTTTATCCCTCCAAGACTGCTGAAAGTACATTGTAAGGGTATAATCCTGTAAAAGATAAAATGGAAGAATTAGCATGCACACAAAAAAAAAACCACTCAAAAATCTACCCAAGTATACAAAAATTCAAGTTTCCTTTTATAGGCATAGGCAGTATTTACCGCTTGTCTGCAGTGTACCCTACCTATCAGGAATAATTTGAGTATTTCCTATTAAAAGTAATGAATTGTGCCTAGTCCAGGTCTGAGTTCTCCTTTACTGGTATTTTTAGTCTCTGATTCAATCCACGTTAAAGTCTTTGAAAATAGAAGCTCAATTATTAGCATTAATTTTATTGTAACAGGAACACAATGTTGTTTCCAAAAAAAACCTCTATAGCTCGCATTATCATGCATTTGCGATAATGCACACTATAGAGGATTAGAACCAGGAAGCGGTCAAAAATTTTAATCTGTGCAGAGATGGATGGCACGAAAGGTAAATATACTTATCGTCGTCCGTTGCGCCTGCTCAATTAATTGAACAACGGGAGGTAAGGCATAGCTCTTACTCTCCGGGCCTCATCAATACATTAAAGGCATGTCCACCCCCAAAACTATAATCCCACCCCAACTACTGGCCCCATAATGTAGTGTAGTGTAATCCTTACCTCACATCCCCAGCTCCATATGGTTCTCCTGTAGTCCCCCCCCAAAGTCCCCAAAACTGCCCACCAGGAGGATAGCAGAGTCCATATAGGACTCTGCCTTCTACCTGGCCTCCGGGAGAAGTTTGGCATGCGTACTGCAGCCCTTTTCCCCCTCCCTCCCCCTCCCTCTCTCTCAGGATTCCCTCCCCCTAGTGTAAAACCCTTAATCTATAGTATTGCCCCTGTCCCCCCAGCCCCAACTGCTATATTTATATGTTTAGAAAGCTCCCCAAACTTTACTTACCTCTCCTCTTTCCTCCGCCGAAATGAGCTCCCGGCAGCTGCGTCCGTGATTGGCTGCCGCTCAGCCAATCACAGACGCGACTGCTGGTTCCGCCCCTCTGCTTGCATTTTCTCGCAAGCAGAGGGCCGGGAGCGCGGCGGAGGAAAGAGGGGAGGTAAGTAGAGTTTGGGGAGCTTTCTAAACATATAAATATAGAGGTTGGGGCTGGGCTGGCAGGGGGAATCTTATATTAAAAAAATCTTTTTAGGGTGGACATACCCTTTAAAGGAATAGTTCACTTTTCAAGTAACTATTCCATTAAGGAGTGATATATGTGCAATAAAGGTTAATTTCAGGTATTATGTTTGTTACCTTAATAGATAGGTCCTAGTTAATAGATTAAAGGTATGTCCACCACTAAAACAGTTTTTTTGTTGGGCACCCCTGCCCACCCCCAACTGATGATTTAGATTTCTAAAAAAAAGCCCCAGAAAGATACTTACAGTCCTTCTTTCCTCCAGTGCTGTGTTCCCTGGCTCTCTGCTAGCCAGAAACAGAAGAGAGGGTCAGGACCGGCAACTGCGTCTGTGATCAGCTAGCAAGCAGCTATGCACACAGCCCAAGGATCGAAGATCTGAAAGTATATTTCTGAAGCTTTATTTTTTACAAATCTAAATTAACATTTGGGGGTGTATTTACTACACTCAGTAAATAGCTTTTAATGGTAGGGCCCCGAGCAGCCATAAGGTACCATGAGGGAGGGAGGGCTCAGAGGACCTGGAAACAGCAGGGGCTGGATAACTCACAGTAAGGTAAGAATTTTTTAACACTACACAGTGGGACCAGTAGTGAGTTAAATTTTAGTTTTGAAATGTACATGCCCTTTAACGCTGTTGTGTGCAGTGCTATATGTGGACTTTTCTGACTATTTTTGTCTACTATTAAATTGCTAGCCATCATCCTCTGCACTACTTGTATTATATGTAAGACACACATGGGTTTGTTACGCTCATGGTGCTGATCTCCAAGTGTGTCTTGCCATGAAAATCAGTGCAAAACATTAGGTTGCATAGCATTGTGTACCATGATAGTGCACCAGATATTACATATCACCCAATATGTTTTTAAAGCCTTGATATGGTTATGAGATCCAGTAGCCAATAAACATATCTTTATGGTTCATCTCAACAGTACTACTCTGTTAAAACCACAACAGATCCAAGAGATATAGATCACTCACATAAAATACTAATAAGATCCTATAGAGGATGCAGTAAGATTACTGGTAAAATTACCATAAAATCCTTGCTACACAATGGAATATCGGGCTGGGGTTCACACTCATTTGGCAGGGCCGGCATCATTTTTTTGAAATTGCACAGCACACCTGATGCAGTAAGATTTGAAATGATTTAAGTGTTTCCCACTGTATAGATGAACAAAATTGACTGCTAAATTGGGGTGTCCGGCCTCCACTTCCCACTGCTGCTTTCTATGGCACTCTCCTGCAATGTGTAACTTCTGCAAAGTAAACACGGCAATGCAGGAGCACAGTTAGGTAAGCACAATGGATGCAATACTGCATCCCCCTACTTTATTTAGAAATAGAGAGGCTATTTTATTGATTCAGCACAAATTTGTATATCTGCAAATATTGTAAGAGTTGTAATAAAGAAACTCTGGAGATCTGACCCCCCCCCCAACACATCTATTTAATTATTTAACCTCCCACTACCCTTTAATGAATAGTTCGTACAGAACACATTGGCAGTGCAAACTTTCCCATTTCGTACGTTTGTACCAAGAATTTCTTTACTGGTTGTTTAATTCAAAAAGGACCATAAACAGCTGTTTATGACCATGATGAGAACATTAGCGTACGCAATGATACACTTCACATTTATATGTGTTATATGAAAATATCTTGGTAATCGGGGTTAAACAGATGGAATAATATATATTACTATGTATCATATGGCCAGGAAAATGATGCATTTAAGGAAGCCCTGGAAGTAACACACCTGCTACAAATGACAAATTTAAAATCAGCTTTGAACTAAGTTACCACTAAGAGATTGTAATGATATTAAGTCACAGAGGAGTGATATGACTTTATAAAAGCACAAGGGTGCAGCAACAAGGAACTAGGCGACTTAATATCCTTATATTATACTGTAATATTATATATACATACTAAACAACAATTATAAATGATATGGGGCAAAAATCTTTTGACATATAACCAGGACACCCAATACGGTTTCTCTAGTACAGTTTTTCCATCAGCATCTTAAATTCAGAATACTTGTGCTAGAGTATCGATTGGTTTAATATTACATGCTTACTATGCAGCATTAGCACTTTACCTTCTTTTCACTAAAACAATCCCAACACTATTCAATTCCATTATTTTCCGTACAAGATTTTCCCAGAATAGTCATGAAAGAAATCAGATACTTTCCTGAGCATCACATTCTGCCCACCCTTGCATTTAAACCTGCTCAGCATGCTAAACACTGTTCCCCCCCTCCCCTCACCTCCTAGAATTTTGTGTACTTAAGTCAGGTGCTATGCAAATGTTCTTATTGTAACGTCAAGGAAGAGAATAAAATTACACTAGGGGTAGAGTTTTTCGCTAATGCGTCTTTTAGTGTGCAATTACCAATTTGCTATTCCCCGAAGCGGCTCCAGTACATGATATATGGCTGTAATTACGTTTAACCACGCTGTAAACATTAAAGCATGTGGGTGTTCTGCCCAGCGCATTTCTACATCTTCAGTGTCAATAAATAACCTTTTATAACAGGCGTTATTTTCTTCCAGTTCACCAAGTGAGATGTTAGGAAGAACAATATTCTCTTTATTCACTTTTATGTATGTTCTATACAGTACATCCTGTAGGAGCTAAAAGTCACAAATACTAGGGGCAATCAGATAGGGAATGAAAAGCGTTGTGTTAAAGATCCTCATCTATTTTATTGTAATCTTCTGCTAAAAATAAATGGAGCTTAAAATAGAAAAAAAAGCCTTTAGCAAGAATAGAATTATTGTTATTTTTTCATTGCATTTAAGGGAACTTAAGTTCCCAGAGAGCCACCTTTTCACTTAAAACTACAAGGAAGGTAGGAGACCTGGTTGTGCAGTGGCTATAAGCTCATAGTTCCTCCCATAAAATCAAAAGGGTAAGTAGGTATATCAGTTCCTTCCTTCACTTAAAGGGTATCTCCACCCTAAAATCTAAATTCTGCTGTATTGTAGAGGGCCCTCCTCCAACCCTAAACGCTAGGGTTTTAAGTTTAAAAACTTACATGCCTTCATTCCCTCAGCCTCTGCCTTTAATGCTACTTCCGGGAACGGAGTAGCATTAGAGGCCAGACCAGCAGCCACACCTGTGATTGGATAACTCTCAGCTGACTCGCAGGATGACTCTCAGCTGACTTGCAGCTGCCAGCTATTGAGAAAGCTGAGGGAACGAGGTTGGGTAAGTCTATTTCTGGACACTTTTCAAAGGGACCTGGAGGGTTAGCTCTACTGCGCATGCCCAGGAACAAGAGGGGGCAGACACTGGATTAAAGGGGAACTGTGGTCCAAAAATGACTTGAGGTAAATTGATAGGAATTGCTCCCCTGAGAATTTTTGCAATTTATTTCCATTGTTTATTTTGCATAGTTTTGAAGATATTTACATTTTTGTGTTTGATATGGCAGCAGCAGCATCACCACGCTCCCTGCACTTCCTGCTCTGAAACTGTCAGTCAATCTGTCCTATGTCTCCTCCTCCCCTCTGCAGCCCCCCTGGTCCCTCCCACTCATGGACCCCATGGTCCCTCCAGTTGCAGGCCCCCCATGGCCCATTATCTAACAGCCCCATGTGGCCCTGCCCACTTGCGGGTGCCGTGGGTTACTCAGACCCCCCCCCCTTGTCAGGACTTCACATAGCAGAGAGGAGGAGGGACTTCCTGTCTCCCTCACACACTGAGGGAGTCTGAGGCTGTGCTCGCCGGTGGCACTGTGCAGGAGAAGCCTTAGGAATGTCAGCCTCCCACCCATTAACTGTATGGTCAGTCATTTCTGTAAATCTTGGGCTGTGGAGCACGTAGTGGAGCACGTGGTTGATGGTTCGATTTAAAGGTAGGAAACTGGCTTTTCATTTAAACTTAACTTGTTTGGAGACCACAGTTCCCCTTTAAACACAGACAGCTTCTACTCACTTTCTGAACTTTGAATAGACACTGCAGGACAACCATAAGGAGCAGAGGAGTGAGGTAAGGATTTTTGAAAACTATACAGTATTGCCAGCAGTGGGTCAAATTTTAGTTTTTGGTGTGGACATGCCTTTTTATATAAATGATTGGGGAGTTTTAGAATGTAGGTAAAGATGTCCATTAATGCAGAATGCTTGAATAATATGTCTGACATCAAGCATTGATTTAAAAAGTGATCACTTTTCGTATGTTTTTAAATACATTAAATAGATTAAAACATTTGAAATGTTGCAACTCTCAGGAGATATAGGGCCATGGACTGTATCATCGTTGCTTCTTTTTTTTTTTTTTTACAGTAATTAAAAAGTACAACATGTGCAAAATCCTTTTTTAATGTGTGATTTATGGGATCTTTATATTTATAGTATACAAAATCCAATTTTCAGCATGGGCACGCTGGTAGTAGATTCTACACATGTGGAGTGCCAAGGTTTGATATCTGTGATCTAGAGTAGAGTAAATTAATCTTCAGTCTCAAGCGCAATTCACAAATAAAGCAGAAGAGTTACATGGTTATATTGTGTATTGTACATTTTAAACAATCTTACACAATACTCTCATTTACTTATGAGATTTTTGGAATTTGTACTATAACAAACACACAAGTCAATTTGGTTCTTAAATCCAATGCTAGAATCTAACAGGCAGATTCAATAAAAGTTCTTAGCATTAAAAAGTGTGCTAATTTTGCCCCAACCAATCAAATGTTATTTAACATTTTAAAGCTAACATCTGATTGGTTGGATTTTTAACGAAAAGAACTTTTATTGAATCTCCCTAAAAATGTTCTTACACATGTACAAGCGTGGGGGAAGACCAATAATTTAAAATGCAATCAATAATGTTTGAGACCTATTAATTATTCTACCTCTGTAGTTCCCCAATTTATTTCAAAGAAACATCTGGACAATTAACTTAGAAAGCATTGTTTTTAGTACTGTCCCAATTCATAAACTTCAGTAAATGCAGTACAGCAGTATCACATTTTACTCCCAAGTGTTCAACAACTCCCAATTGGGTGATCTAACCAACATAGTGCTGTTTATTACCAATATTTAAAGTATTTAATCAATTCCTAGGCGTCATTACTAACAATGCAACATTTGTTAGGGCTACAATATTAGTTGGGAGTATTTAATGAAATCTGAGGCTGCATTATTTATTTCTACCATATTTTGAAACCCACATTGTGGAATGTATAGCCAGAGCAATTGGCAGATCGCTAGCGTGATGTCATTAATTAAAAAAGGATATTTATTGCTAAAGTAATAAGCTACTGGAATACATTTTAACTCACAATATTATAAGTAGGTCCCAGCATTGTTTTTTGTAGCACAGATCCTGTCAAATTAATTTTTATTACATTTTATGAAAAAGTTAGTTATAATCTAGATCTTAGGAATTTGATTTATTTGGAATGGTACCTCCTAGAAGGCTACTTATTAAACGTGACCTTATTATTTGTCCTTGGATAAAGAACTGGCTAAAAGACAGATTACAAACAGTTATAAATGGAACATTTTCTAGCTAGACCAGTGTTGTTTAAAGGTGTTCCTCAGGGGTCTGTTATGTGTTAAGAGTACAATCTCAGTGTTCGCTGATGATGCTCAACTGCTCATTGCAAGATGCCTCCGCCTTACAAAGTGTTTTAAATTGACTCAGGGATTTGGCTACAAAATGGCAAAATATTCTTATTTTTCCAATGACAGATATAGCCAGAAAACCACTGTAGATGATGCATGGATAGGGGCCACATCATAGTTTTTGGGGGGCCCAATGATTCATAGTTCCACCACTGAAAAAAGCATTGGTACACAGGTGAAAAACATTTATTAAGATTAAAATTCTATCAACACTATGACAAAGAGTTTGTCCCCTGTGACAAAGAGTTCAAAATAAGTGATGGCACTAAAACCTATTCCTATCTGTTCTCTAATCCCACTTAAATGCATCCAAGACAGCTAATTAGATATACTCCTTTAGGGTTTCTTTGATTGTGTCTAGATGCAGTCAATGTACCAAGGCCAATAAAATATGTTTTTCACATTCCTTTATGTCAAAATACTGCTTAGAACTGACAATCTCTGTATTCATGAAAACAATTTTTAAACGTTTGTCAAGAGCATAGTCACCTTCCTACTGGTATTGCCGAGATATTTTAATTTGCCCGAGGATTACTTTTCATTTAATCTAGTCTGGCATGTCTGGCTATACTGACGTCTCTTTTGGAGTTTTCATGTGCATATTCTAATCTACAAAGGGAAAAAGAGAAATAGGGGAAAAGGGAAACTCAAGAGAAATATCAAGCCATGTTGCTTTGCGTTCAGAAGGCTTTTTCTTTTTTTTTCCTTTAGAACCTTGACCATAAATAATGGTGTTTTAAACTCTGAGGCAGAAATTGAATAACAGCAAGGAATGAAAATTTCAACTACCAGTCAACAGTGAATATAAAAATCAAGTAAATGATGAGTGTAAAACAGTACTTAAAGGGACAGTTCAGTGGAAATGATCAATATTTGTTAAATTGTTAGTTTGTGTAATGCATACTTAGTTATTCTAAGCTACAAAAATCCTAGTCCATGCCCTAGTCATATTCCGGCTTGACTACTGCAACACACTCCTGTATAGTATATCAAACAAATGCCTGGCTCTGCTTCAATCCATTCTCAACTCTGCTGCCCGGCTCATTCATTTCTCTTCTCACTCCTCTAATGCCTCTCCTCTCTGTCAGTCACTCCACTGGCTGCCCATCACGCAAAGGATCCGGTTCAAGCTGCTTACCCTATCCTATAAAGCACTATCCAACACAGCCCCTTCATATATCTAGGAGCTGATCCACCGATATCATCCCAGACACAACCTCCGCTCCGCAAACGATCTCCTCCTCTCATCCACCCTTGTCACCTCTTCCCATGCCCGTATTCAGGACTTTGCTTGTGCTGCCCCTCTGCTCTGGAACCCCCTTCCTCCGTCTGTCCGTCATTCACCATCCCTTCAAACGTAACCTTAAAATGCACCTCTTCAGGCAAGCATATAACCTGTCCTAAACATTACCCATCTTAATACTCAATATGATCCAACCCGCCTTTCACACTCCACTGCCAATCTATTTACAGCCTACCGACTCCTGCAACCTTATGTCTCACCCCCATATCCTCTAGTCTGTAAGCTCTTTGGGCAGGGTCCTCTCTCCTATTGTATCACGGTATTTTGTATTACCTGTGTATGTCATATGTATGACTTTGTATAACATGTATTACCCTGTATGTAATGTATGGCTATGTAATTGTAAAGCGCCAGGGAAGATGTTGGCGCTATATAAATCAATAATAATAATAATAATATTCTCTCCCATTTTGAAAAATCAGTTAAAAAGGTTAGAAATTAGGACCTTCCAGACTGGGGTTACCTTGACCTGGTTGGAAGGCTTTTCATTCATGTGTGCAAGTTTGCAGATAAAATGATATTGTATGGAGACTAGGAATGTGCAGTGATTAGCTTTTCTATGTTTATACAATTGATAAAGATAACAACAGCTTTTTAACCAAATACTTTATATATAGAAAGAAGGAAAAAAGGATCCAATATATACTCAGATCATTGCTTGCAATAGTTCACGTTTATTTTGATTTCATAGACCATTGGAATTATAATATACGGTAGTAGTAACAATCAGTTAGCAAATCTAAGGAAACGTAGTCAGATCTTCATGCCCTTCTCTCAAGTAATCTAAGCCATGGCTACCTGAACAATGGGGCTGAAGTGATGTGATTGGTAAAAATTATGGGTGTTGGATGACTATATTGGCTGGTTATCAGTCAAAGGGTCCGATACTATTACTACATATGCAGATTACAGGATATAATTATAAAATATTCACCCTTATAGCAATTATTTGTTCAGAATATATTTTGCCAATTAATTTTAGTGTATTTTCTGATAATAACTTTTGTTATAATGATAAATACATGATTTGTTATAATGATAAATACAACAGAAACAAAATATTAATATACTGCATTTCAACCTCCCTGACCTGTCGTTTCTTACAGTACTTTGTACGGAATGATTTAGGTTAGGGAAAATTCAGCAGTTTTTTGATAATTTGCAAATCTCCCCCAATAGAACTCAAAAAGATAAATTAGCTTTACTTTGATGATTAGATTTTTGTTCAGCACTCTTTAAGGGCATGTCCACCCGTAAAAATAAAAATATTTATCTGCTTGCAATTCTAACAGCTATTTTTACTAGTTTATTACATGAATTTGTAACCAGATATTTAATGTTAACTTCGTTTTCTGGCAAATGTATCTGCCTTCTCCCTGTGCTCAATGAGTTTTTTTTATAAGCTTGAGCATGTGCAGTGGAAGCAGCAAGGAAATCAGCAGTCAATTATTGGCTGTGATGTCAGCAGTCACAGTCTTGAGGGAGGAGCCAGCTTACTCTCCCAGAATGGAGGCAATAATTATATTTAAGTATCTGGTCAATCATACATCTAATAATGTGCTAAATATATCAGTTAGGGTAACCGACATGTGACCAGTTTTTTGTTTTAAGACGTGCCCTTTAAGCCCCTTTATAAAATCAGCTATCAAAAGATGTCCCAAAGAAAGCCATAGCTGTAATCAAGTCTTATTAGGCACCATTGTATTACAGTGAGAGGATGATGTTCCTGCCTTCTATGAGAGAAAACTGCACAATGAAACTAAGGAATTAGCTTAGCTTTTCTGTGAAGCAGGTCAATCTGTTCTAAGCTGGTGAAGTGATAGCTTAAATGCAGTATATAGGGGTTGTAGGTTATGGTAGCCCTATTGTATAAGTAGTTAAAAGTTATTTTCACTGTTCATTGAAACTGATTGACTATTTGCACTGACAGAGCAGGTGTAGTTATTGAATAAAATCATTTGAGCTGAATACATTGTCTTCAAGGAATGTCTTTTAGGATCTGGATAATCCTACAGGAGGTATCTATAACCGTTAATGTGAAGTTCTTTCATTGGAACATGTTGTTTATGTGTATTGTAATCTTACACTGAAAGAACTATTGTTACGAGAATCATCATCTTTGCTAAGAACAGTTTGACAAACAAGTTCCACAGACTCCTATGCAGGTAAGATAAGATTCCCTGGTGATTCTCTAGAATCGATCTGTCAAATCAGCACTGAGACTTCTTCGTGTCAGAACAACTGCAAAAATATATTTTTCTGTTTCTGACACAAATCAGCTATTAATAATAATAACAATATAGTCCCACCATGCCAAAGACATATAGATTGCCAACACTGTAACACTGTACTAACAAGATTGGATACCACTTTACAAGGGAGCTCCATTATCCAGCCTGAGAGCCCCCCACCAGCGTGATTATAGGCTTCATTTGATTCAGGCCTTACAGCAGGTATCATTATCCAGAGATCCAGTTCTATACAATCATTAATTAATGCAGATGTTTAGCTTTTACCTGACCATGATCACAGATCACCCTGACATTGCTATTATTAATAACACACAAAAAAAAAACCTCAAACTCTGCTTAAATTTGACATTACGTTTTTAAAACATGCTACAATGCTATGCTTAAGAGCCACAATTACAATTATAATAGGTTAAAATCATTTAAAAAATTTTCCCTTTATTTAAAAGAAAATGAAATGCTAAAATAAACACAGCACGTTGCTTCCTGTAATTAATGTTAATCCTGATGTATCATGTTTCAGTTCTCCCTATGCCAATGCTATTATGTATAATGTTTTAATCACCCAGCATCATACTGTGCTACTATTCCTTTTAATTTGTGGTACCCATTGCCTATTTGGTGCACTGGCTGCATTGTGATTGGCTGAGTTGAAAGTATTTTCTCTGCATATGCGCAAAAATGCAGGGAGCCAGGAGCAGACAAGAAAGGAGAGATTTTTGCGATACATAATAATGATCGCATGGAGGAATCTCAAATATCAGGACTGCATGAAAAATTAAAATGTGTTGAGGATTTTGTTAACTCTAAGCATTTAAAGGACAAACAAACGCTAAATATGACAACAGATAGTCTTCCTGCCGTACATACACTGTCAATCGTTCACTTTTCTCTGACGCCCCCTCACGCCTCAAACTATTTTCAACCTCAGTGTTTCCCTTTTCTCTTTAACCTTTCTCCTTTTTCTATATCTCGCCCACACAACTAACTGTATTGCAATCCCTCTGAATCTCAAACACTCATTAAACCTTCAGATATCATCTTTATCTAATTAACGTAGTAAAAATTATTGAAGCAAAAAATGAATGAAACAGTCATTCAGACTATGTTAACATCTATAAATAAAATCTCGGATAATACATCTTTTTTTTCTTCATCCGTTAAATTATGTTGCGTGCATTAAAATCATCTAAAAAAAATGATTACATTTTTCTAATAATAATAAGAGAAGGGTCTAAAACTACAAGAGCGTGAGAAGAAAACGTCAGCCTAGGAGGATATAAAAGGTAAGACAATGAGATAAAAAGTCAAGCATCTAAATAGCTGTAGGATACCATATGATGAACAACACATTTCCTGCAAATTGACTGCATGCAACAACTAGGAAACCCATGCATTACTTATCATTTGTAACAACTATTTATTTAATGCTAACTTGATAATACATTGGATAGCGTGGGTTTTACACTGTCTTAAGCATTTTGCACCCAATATTGTATTGCCCCCTATAACAGGCAATAAGACTTAAGTAATCTTAAAGGGAACTGACTAATAGTCAAGCAGCAATTAATAATAACGTAAAGAAACCAGTCCTTAGGTAAAACGAACTGCCAGAGCTAGGTCCCACTTACGCTATTTGGATTGTGTGATCTGATTGTGTTTCCCCAAATGCATTGCCAGCACAATGCAATCAGATTGTGCTCCGATCCTTTATTATGACGTTTGCGTGTACGACTATGTATGTATGTATTGTATGTATGTATAGTTTATTTATAAAGTGCTACTTCATTCTGAATGCCCAAAGAGTGAAGTCTCTGCATTAGGAGGGAATGATCGACTGTGCTGAAAGCAGAATAGAGGTCAAGGAGGATAAGAATAGAAAAGTGACCATTTGCCATTGCAATTCTATTCTATTAAAACTATTCGTCCATATCACGAGCTCCAATAATACATATATGTATTGAAGGGCAGAACACATAGCAAATAATACACGGCAACATATTGCAAAGTTTAATTGGAAGGAGCAGCAGTTTCAAAAAATCTCCCCCCCCTCCTTTTTTTTTTCTAGGTCCCTCCTGAGCCTACCTTTACTGATGTAAAGTTGCTGACATCTTGCTCCAGCATTGTACACAAGCACGGCCCGATGATGTCACACACGTACGTTCGTGCACGTACTGATGTCACAACGCGTGCACCCGGACTAAACTGACAGTGCTTTTTCAGACTACAGAAGGAGATCCAGGAAGTATCGGAGTGGTGGAGCTTTGCAGTCTACATTCAGCAAGATGTCAGGAACTTTACATCAGGAAAGGTAGGCTCAGGGGAGACCTAGAAAAAAAAAAGGAGGAGAAAGATTTTTTTTTAAAGCTGCTGCTTCCAATTAAACTTAACTGGGGTTTACAGCATACGTATCCTTTAAATTTTTTAGGTTGTTAGAAATAATCTCTGTAGCAGGTCTATAACCTGAAGAAGGCAAATACAAAAAGATAATTTTAGAGCTTGATTGCTTTTGAACAAATTGGAAAGTAAACATTTGTAAAAAGTTCAGATTAAACCATTAATTTCTATAAATAAAAAAAGAAATGCAATAATACAATACATTTAAAATAGCCATCTTTAATTTAAAGTATAAGATGGCAAGATGAGCATAAGAAAAAGAATATTTCCCAATATTTCTGGTAAATAATAGAGAATTAAGTTCGTGAGTAGTAGGGATGGACTAGAACTCAAACTCGAACATTATGGGACCTCTTCATGTCTGTTTGTGAATGGCGGATGATGCCTAAATAAAGCTGTTTGTTTTTACAGAGCGAGCGTCTACTCTTGAATCTCCGGTGTGCGCTACTACACAAATCTCCATATTATCATGCAACCTGTTGATACAGAACCTTGGCGAAGGGTTCGGGGCAAGCGGCACCTGGACCACCAAGGGGGAATGGTGAGTAAATCTATTCCTGAGTAGTTCAAGTTTTATGGATCCTGATTTCGGGACAGTACATAAGCGCCAGGCACAGGGTTTCTTACACCTGTGCCTCTAGTACACTAGTACATTTAAGTCAGTGCAATATATGCCATGTGTTTAGATTTTTTTTTTTGATATATTATGAAAAGTGGATATAAGTCTCTTTATAACATATATATTAGAATCTGGGTTATTATAATACCCTAGTAATATAATAACCATATAATAAACTAGTAATATAATAACCATATAATAAGCTAGTAATATAATAACCTTATAATACCCTAGTAATATAATATTATATGGTTATTATATTATTAGGTTATCATATGGTTATTATATTACTGGGTTATTATACGGTTATTATATTACTAGATTATTATAATAATCCAAACATTTGTATAGCTGCCCCTAGCCAGGATTTGAACCCTGGCCTGTGCCTTTAATCAGTACACTATCCAGCCACTACATTTTATGGTTAATTTATTACTAGGTTATCATATGGTAATTATATTGTTATTATATTACTAGGGTATTGTATGGTTATTATATTACTAGGTTTTAGCAAACCAGTACATTTGAGGGTTGGATAGTGTATGGTTAAAGGCACTGCCTTTGACATGGGAGACCAGGGTTCGAATCCCGGCTAGAGGCAGCTATACAAATGTTGGATTAATATAATAACCATATAAACCCTATATTCTAACCATATAATAACCTAGTAATATAATAACCATATAATACCCTAGTAATATAATAACCATAAAATAACCTAGTAATATAACCATATAATACCCTATATTCTAACCATATAATAACCTAGTAATATAATAACCATATAATAACCTAGTAATATAATAACCATATATTACCCTATATTCTAACCATATAATAACCGGTAATATAATAACCATATAATACCTAGTAATATAATAATATTATATGGTTATTATATTTTACTATGTTATCATATGGTTTATTATATTACTAGGTTATTATAATAATCCAAACATTTGCATAGCTGCCCCTAGCCAGGATTCGAACGTGGTCTCATTTGTATAGCTGCCCCTAGCCAGGATTCGAACCCTGGCCTCCCATGTCAAATGCGGTGCCTTTAACAGTACACTATCCAGCTACTACATTTTTATATGGTGTTTTATAAAATGGTTATTATATTACTAGGTTTTTAGCAAACCAGTACATTCGAGGGTTGGATAGTGTACTGGTAAAAGGCACCGCCTTTGACATGGGAGACCAGGGTTCAAATCCTGGCTAGGGGCAACTATGCAAATGTTTGGATTATTATAGTAGCCTATAGTAATATAATAACAATATGATAATCTAGTAATATAATAACCATATAATATTATATTACATGGGTATTATATGGTTATTATATTACTAGGTTATTATATGGTTATTATATTATATGGTTATTATATTGTTATAATATTACTAGGGTATTATATGGTTATTATATTACTAGGTTATTATATAGGGTATTATATGGTTATTATATTACTAGGTTATTATATGGTTATTATATTACTAGGGTATTATAATAATACCCTAGGGTTCAAATCCTGGCTAGGGGCAGCCATAAAAATGTTTGGATTATTATAATAACCTAGTAATATAATAAACATAAAATAACCTAGTAATATAATAACCATATGATAACCTAGTAATATAATAACCATATAATATTATTATATTACTAGGGTATTATGTGTTTTTTTTATTACTAGGTTATTATATGATTAGAATATAGGGTATTACATGGTTATTATATTATTATTATATTACTAGGGTAATATATGGTTATTATATTACTAGGTTATTATATTACTAGGGTATTATAATAATCCAAACATTTGTATAGCTGCCCCTAGCCAGTATTCGAACCCTGGTCTCCCATGTCAAAGGTGGTGCCCTCGAATGTACCATTTGCTAAGCCTAGGAAGGACCGTTCGCTAACAGGAAGGATCGTTCCTTCGTTCGATAATCCTCGAATGTATCTCTAATTGCCTGCCTGACTTCAGGAAGTGTTTTAGCAAGTTTTGGTGACAGTGACATGTTCCCAAGACCATTTCCCAGGTGCCACAGCCATTTACAGTAAGTTACTACTGTTAGTTTCGCTGTAAATCACTCACACTTTTCGAACTATCACTCTCCCATAGACTTGAATGGGTCCGAATTCGAACTTTCGAACGTTCTCTGAAGTCGAAAACGGACATCTCTAGTGAGTAGCAGTGCAAAACAAATTTTCTTTTGACAAATAATTTGCATTTCTCTTAATTTAAGACACCAGGACTTCAATGAATAAATCCACGAGTCAGGCCATTTTTTTAATAGTCTCCTGTCTGGACTTGTGTCAATGGATTTCAGGAAATCTGATGTAATAAAATTCCATTATTTAAGAAGACTGCAGATTCTCTGTGTAGTGATTTTAGATTGGTAAATATGACATCAACAATGGAACGATTATCTGGTATAATTAAAGCACCAATCAGTATTGTTTATGAGGGAAAGACCTTGTTAAATGCAGTCAAGCAGTAGTGCCATTGTATGAGCAGAACATTGATTTTACAAGATATTGTAATTCACTTGTGCCAAATATAGAATTTCTGTATCGACCAAGACTATTGGGAACACTGTAGGTGACAATATAGTTTATCCCTCTTAGGGAATATAAGTGGGATATTACAATGTTCAATATAATATTTACGTGTTAGTAATGTATACTATAAATGGCTTTGCATTGGAAGCAGTAGTGATATATTGTATACATCAATGCAAGATGCCAAGTTTGGATATTTTCGTTATCTAGGCATCAGTCAATATAAATAAGCAAGTGATTGGAATTAATATAATGACCGCAATATACTATACCATAGCAGTTATGTACTACTGTACTACTAATACATACTACTAATACTACTAATGCTACAGCCCGGTTTGAGCTGCGGGACCCCTTAAACTCCAAAGGGCCCTTGTCAGGGGTACTTCTCGGGGTCGGTGGCCTCAGCGGAGCTGGTGTCACCGGATGGAAGACAGAAGATGCCGCCCAAGGGCTCTTTTAACAGCTGACAGGGGTCCCGGTTCAAATTGCAGGACCCCCAACAAAGGCACTTATCAGTACCACAAGGGCCCTTACAAGGGCTGGGGAGGGGGGTCCCAGTTAAAGCTGCCGGACCCCTTAAGGGCCCTTGTCAAGGCCGCAAGGGCCCTTCCAAGGGCCACAAATGTACTTACAAGTGCCAGGGAGGGGGGGCCAGGTTCGAGCTGCGGAACTCCTTAAGCCCCAAAGGGCCCTTGTCAGGGCTGCAAAGGTCCTTGTAAGGAACCAGGAGGGGGTCCCGAATGTCCGTCCAGATTGTCGGCCGTTTGGCAATCCGCAAACGTTCAGGGATTTTCAGAAGCGGCCGTTCAAGTTCAACCGAACCTTTGGATTACCAAAACCGGAAGTAGCATGCCAGTGCGCTACGTCTGGATTTTATGCTGTTCCATCTCGCAGGTCCCAGAGGCCTGTAAGGTAAGTTTACCCTGCCATATTTTGGAAAGTTCATTTGAACTTTCCGAACTATTCAACCCCCCGTTTTCTAACTTTTTTATAAGTTCGAAACCGGACCGAACTTTCGAAGGTTCGCCCATCTCTAGTTGATTTATATAGCGCCAACATCTTCCGTATCGCTTAACCATTACATGTATACATTTACATCAGGCTCTGCCCCGAAGAGCTTACAATCTAAGCACAATTTATTTGACACATACAACCTAAGAGTATGTCTTGATGATTGTGGGGGAATCCAGAGTGCCCAGAGGAAACCCATGCAAGCACGGGGAGAACATACAAACTCCTTGCAAATGTGTCCAAGGGTGGATTCGAAACTGCAAGGCATCAGTGCTAACCACTATATATATTTATATTTATGCCTTTGTCATTGTAATTCTAGAATATCACAATCAGTTATCAGATGTTCTAATGACAAAATCTATGTAAATAAGTTACTAACATGATCATGCTATTAATCTAAGCCATTAATCTAAGCCCTGCATCTTGCATAAGAAAAATGCTGTAAATAAAAAAAAATTCCACATTAGCCTTGGATTAAAGTAATATGCCAAACAGGGTAGAGATGTATAGCCCATTGTTAACAACAACAGGTGCAATGGTAGAAAAAACAGGCAACCATTTTTAATTTTTGCTATGTACCATAAATATTCTTGACACTATAATACAAAAATATGAATAATATATAATCCAGAGACTAAAGTTTTAGATATAATTGATAAATTGGGAGATGCACTTTAACAATATCTAAAGGGTCATGCAGTAGGTTAAACACACCTCTTTTAGATTTTAAAGTTAACTTATACTTGTGCAGTTACTTAATGCACTCTGGCTCCACTTACAGTCAGTGTCCCTGACTTTCCTCCTTTCTCTGACAAATGCAAACAAATGTTAACAAACGGGAGGGAAGCCTTTAACTGATGCCACTTATTTTTGTCATATGCCACCAAATGGCATCCTGCAGGATTTTTGCTTTAATACTTGTCTTCTGAACCATCATCCCTTTCCTTTGGTGGTCATTCTCTCAGTTTAAGTTGATTCTGCAACAGGAGAAAAGTAGAGCTGTGATACCTTTAATTGGCTAACTAGATAAAAAAAAATTAAGCAAGCTTTCGGGGGTCCTAAGTCCCCTTTATCAGGCTGGATTTTACAAAATAAACTGGGAAATCACTGAGAAATTCAGGCACACTAAACTTTAATTTTAATGCTGCCAGGAACATGATCCCTTTTTGCTCTCAGTGCTGCCTGTCACTAGATCTCCTCATGTCCTGTTTAGCTCACTCCTAGTTAGTATGCATGTCTCCTCTCTATGTATCCACTCCCTCCCAAAACTGAGGCAAAAATGAAGTGTGGAGCATGTGCAATGGAGATGATCTGTGCCTCACTACAGCCAATAGAATCCAGTGATTCAGCGTTATAGTGAAAGTGAAAGTAAAACTGCTTTGCTATGGGAAGGTAAGCAGCACTGGTAGCTGTAATCACTGCTTGAATCAAGCAAGAATTGATTTTAGCTGTAGAAGTTTGAAGGTGTGTGTGTGTTTGTGTATTTGTGTGGGGGGGGGACCTTGTAATTGATTTCTTTAGGTACAGTGCTAGATTAGGACTTAAATAACACAGACAGCAGCTAACTGCAGGATTGGGTTTATCTGCACAGAAAGAGCACAGAGAAACAGATAATGCTTAATACCTTTCCTGATCTTAATGCTGAATAAATAAGCCATGCAGTGACAGAGAAATAAGATTTACTTTTATAGAATGGATAGTTTCTACATGTAGTGTCCCAGGGGAGGGTTGGGTTGGTTGATTGACAGTTCTGTACTGACTAGCTGTGCCCCGCCCTCTTTAAAAAGTAAAACCACCAGAGCTAAAAAAACAAGCGATAGGAAGCTCAGAGAAGAAAAAAAATGCAGATTTAAGATTGGTGCTAATTAATCCTAATTACTGTGTGATTAGTTAAAAAATTATTTGAATCAGTTTACAGTACGTCCTTTAAATTTCTGAATGAATTTGTATTCCCATTCCTTCCGCCGTTTTTGATTGTGAAAATTGCCCATAAGAATGGTGATCTTGAGGTCTTTCATACTGTGGCCTCTTTTACAAAAGTGCTCAGCCACAGGGGCATCCGTTAATCCATGCATGATGTTAAATCTATGGTAGTTCATCCGTTTGCACAGTGTTTGTCCTGTTTCTCCCACATAGAAACCTGTGTTAGGGCACTTTATGCACATTATTAGATACACCACATTGGCAGATCCACATGAGAATGATCCTATAATTTGATGAATTTGTTTACAGTGTGGCATATATATTTGGTCTGTTGTGTGGATGTGTGTGCAGGTTTCACAACTAGGTTGTTTGCAAGGGGTGCCATTGATTGTTGTTTTGCTCAGGGAGCTGTGTAACAGTAGGCATTTCAAATTAGGGGGCTGTCGTTAAGCCAGGAGTGGAGGCACTGGAAATATCTTTTTTATTTTGTCATCCCTTTGTGGTGTGGGATGGAGTTCTGTTATGATTTGCCGTAAGATCTCCAGGTGTGCATTGTAAGTGACTACTAGGGGAACACAGTTGCAGTTTTCTTTCCTGTGGCAGGATAGAAAATCATCCTCCAATTTGGCCATGAACAGGTTGGTGTACTGTGGTGCGAAGCAACAACCCATGACAGTCCCCATCTGTTATAGATAGATCTCCTGACTGAATGAGAATATGTTGTATGTAAGGGTGTATCATGTTGAGAACTGCTTCTGTGTGTATGCTCTCCTTCTGTAAAAAAGGTTTTACATGCTGAAATGCCATCTTGATGAGGGATATTTGTATATAGGGCCTCCAAATCAATTGTGGCCAAAATTGCATTGACAGGAATGAAGCCTAATGCAGTGAGTATATTCAGCAGGTCTGTAGTGTCCTGAATGTAGCGGGGTGTTTTCTTGACTAGGGGTTTAAGGATGTTTTCTACCCAGCCTGAGATGTTTTCTGTCAGCGTGCCAATTCCTGAGATAATGGGTCGTCCTGGACATCCCTCTTTGTGGATTTTCGGGAGTGTATAGAAGCAGCCAACATTAGGTTCATCTGGAATAAGGGCACTAAGTTGGTTTCTAATTGTCTTAGGTAAGTTATTTATCAAGCTTTTGAGTTGTTTTTTGTATTTGGCTCTGGGGTCCTCCTACAGTTGTCAGTAGTGAGCAGGGTTGGATAACTGTGAGCTTCCTGTATGTAGTCCGGTGTATTCATGATGATCACTGCCCCTCCTTTATCTGCTGGTTTTATGATGATGTTTTTATTCTCCTTCAGTGTGCAACTTGCTTTTTGCTCCTGTGAGGTGATGTTATGTATTGGGGTCAGGTTACGGTTCAGGATCTCAGCTGAAACCCTCTTATGGAAACTTCTATGTATTTGTCGAGCGCAGGATTGCAAATTGGGGTCTAAATGATGATTTCTTGGCGTATCTGATGTTCTGTCTGGGTGCTGGTCGTTGTGTGATGGAGTCCTCTTTGTCATTAAAGAATTATTTCAGCTTGAGTTTCCTGAAGAATTCCTTCACGTTGCTGCACAAACTGATTTTGTCTATTGGTTTAGCAGGGCAAAATAATAGTCCATTAAGTACTGACATCTCAGACTCACTGGGTGAGTATGACCACAGGTTAATTACACAAGTTTGTTTTCTCTCTGATGAAGTCTGTAGTTTTTTCATTTTGTTGTTTATAAGTAATTTTTGGAGATTTTTGAAAACGAAAAAAAATAGAAATGTACCAGTACTGAAAACTACAGGAGCACCCGGGACCCCCCACCGAGCAAACAAATAGGGGAAAGAGACCACCCGAAATCACTGTCGTAACCATGGCCATGACTCAGGCTTCTCACCCCCTAAAAACAAATAAAATAGATGCAACCTGTGTACACCACAACATACACTGTAGCTAAAAACATAAAATACAATTTATTATCAATAAAATACACATACACAATATATATAGCTGGCCAGCTACAACATTACTTCTACCTGATACCTAAAGTATCCGTACTAGTGTTAATGATGGGACTATTGAACCATAGACACTATCTAAAAATGGATCTAAAATAACACGCCAGATACAGCGCAAATCAAAAGCAGTCACTGGAATATGTGATAATTTCACACAGAGCAATTGTACTTCATGATCGGTCAATCCTGGAATACATAGGAAATTGTAGATCCTTGCTCCTCCTTAAACAATCCGTTTAGCAGTATAAAAGTAAAATTAGTGTGCACACATAAGCTCAATGAGGTGGTATAGTCATTACAAGATTATGATATACATCACCACTCATAAGATATTCTTCCCCACGTTCTATCGATCCTGTGATATCCCGGATACTAGTATGTTTGAAGTGTCCGTAGCCTGTTTACATTCGTGATGTTTTGCGAATCCTAAGTAGGTACTGCGTTCCGTATGCCGTCGGATGCTAGAAGCTCGTGGCGGTGTGTAGTTCGAGTTTGAATTCCAATCTTGCTGACGCTAGACCACCTCCTACTTCCGGTGTCTGTCACTATGACGTGTTTCGCTCCTCAGAGCTTCGTCAGATCTACGGACACTTCAAACATACCACTGTCCGGGATATCACAGGATCAATAGAACCTCATTGAACTTATGCGTGCACACTAATTTTACTTTTATACTGCTAAACGGATTGTTTAAGGAGGAGCAAGGATCTACAGTTTCCTATGTATTCCAGGATTGACCAATCATGAAGTACAATTGACCTGTGTGAAATTATCACATATTCCAGTGACTGCTTTTGATTTGCGCTGTATTTGCCGTGTTATTTTAGATCCATTTTTAGATAGTGTCTATGGTTCAATAGTCCCATCATTAACACTAGTACAGATACTTTAGGTATCAGGTAGAAGTAATGTTGTAGCTGGCCAGCTATATATATTGTGTATGTGTATTTTATTGCTAATAAATTGTATTTTGTTTTTAGCTACAGTGTATGTTGTGGTGTACACAGGTTGCATCTATTTTATTTTTGAAAAATAGCTGTTCCATAACCTGTATAGTAATTGCCCAAGAAGAGAAGAATGGCCTGAAAGGGAAAAGGCACAATTGGGATCACTATTTATAGGTCGATGCTAATGCCTAGTTTGGTATTAAGGGACACTTTGGCCAGACAAGTCCGGACAACATATACCAATGGGAAGTCTATTGCTAAGTCAATGCTAACTTAGCAACACACCAGCCAATATTTTCATCCGACCGACCGATTCCCGGCACTTTCGGTCGATCGGCCGAAAATATTGGCTGGTGTGGGGCGGGCGGCCACGACCGACATCAATCGTTCGTTCGGCCAAACCGGACGTGTCGGTAAATTCCGAATTTGCCATGACCGACGGACATTTGTTTGCCGTGACCGACGGACATTTGTCCCAGCCGAGCGCTCGCTCGTAGCGAGCGCTCAGTCGGGACAAAAAGTCCCTCCATGTGTACCCAGCCTAAGATTTCAGCCCAAATTTGTCTGATACGACTAATTATTTGGATTGATTGATTTTGTAGAACAATTGTCAAGATCAACTGTTCATGTCCCTAATCACAGCTAAATAGTACAAAAGGTGAAGAATTCACCTTGGGGTCTTTTTAGATAAGACAATTTTCTTACCTAAAGTCTCCCTTGCTGCTTTGATCCACTCCACCCCCCTCTGTATGTTGGCGATGAGGCCAATGAAAATAGGCTAAGAAGATAGAAGTGGACGGGAGTGACAAATAAAAGTTTAGGGAAGTTATCCAGTGATAGTAATTATCACCGTATAATAGTTTAAATGTGAAGTTCATTCATTGTAGTTTTGGTAATATCATTCTAGTACAGAACACCCAAAATGGAATTACAAAAATGGAAATAAATGATTGGTTGTGTCATAAATTATATCCCCTGGCCTTTACAACTAAAATATCGAATCAGGCAAAAATATCAGTCAGGAATGGTGTACCACATGTACCAGCCACAAATATTTAAAGAACAAAAATCAAACATCTGCACTACCTAAACCTGGGTGTTTTCCACGTTTTATTTTTGTTCTGTGGCTTACATAATAGCCACTTGTGTTTTGAAATCATGGGGTGATGTCAAGAAACAAATGGCTATTACAGAAGCTTGGCGCCAGATTTAGAGTTGTATTGATAACAGGAGGTAATCATGACATTAAAAAAAACCTGTTGCTTTGATTATCCTTTAAAAGCTTAAAAGGATGGAGACAGTAGCTAACAGAAAATAACTTTATTTTACATCACTAGCAAAATTTCTCTCCTAATAAAACTAATCTGTGTTGATTTTCTTCCATTAATCAAGATTATTTCTAATATGAAAACTTGAAAGTAATAAGATCTGTAACGTCGGTAATGCCTATGAGAAGCCATAACTTTTGAACTTCTCTCTGATCCAGACACTCAGAGAGCCAAACATCCGTATGAATATCAGGGACTCTTTGATTCTTTAAGAGCAGTAGGTCATTTTAGTATGAGTAGCTGCCATAAAAAGAGACATTAGTAATTCCCTTTGCTCCTTATTTATTCAGATCTCCATATACTGCACTAATTTATGGTCAACTGTGAGTAAAACAGCAGCTGGTAGATGATCTACTGTTATTGTTCATATGGAACTGCAACGTAAGCGCTTATCGACTTTAGACACAGAAGAAAGGAAAATTATGTGTTGTATGCTACATATATATAACCTTTCAGACTGGGGTTACCTTCATTCATGTGATCACAGTTATGTCTACTAAAACCCCTTTGTTTATAATGTATGCAAGTTTGCAGTTAATATGATATTGTATGGGGTCTAGGAATGTGCATTTATTATTTTTTTCTGTTTTTTTACATGATTGTCCAGATCATTCCACATACCGTAATTAAATTGTAATTTAGCCTAAGGAATGCTACCAATCCAAAACATAGTGCCGGACCTGATAGGAAAAAGGGAGCACTGGCAGAGATAGACCACGCCCCTAAGCAATCCAAAACATAGTGCCGGACCTGATAGGAAAAAGGGAGCACTGGCTTATGTCCTGTCCTCTATATATTTATATCTATATTTATTGATTTTGCAAGATGATCCCTAGATAGATGATTTTTTCATTTTTTGTATTGCATGTCCCCTTTGAGTTGAGTCATTCGAGGGTACTTGATGTATTTATTAATGATTATTAACATTTTGTGTCCATAAGTGTATAGTGTATATATTGTATATTAGATTATGTAATCCAAACCTCATAAGACATCTTTTAGAAAGAATGGCCTCTTAAAATATGTTGATATATCTTACTTTGTCCTATGAATTCATTACTGTATGCCTGTATGCTTCTGGATGCCTCATGGAAACTGAGCAATTAGAAACCTGTACTGAGCCTGGGCATGCTCAGAAGTGGCAGACAGAGGATTAATAACATTCAGTCATTGGCTGTGATGTCAACTGTCAAATCATAACTGACAGTTGCTAACTGGAAGAACCAGGAAGCAGAAACAAGGGAAACAGGACATTGTGCAGGATTTCAGGTTAGACTTACCGTATACTCGAGTATAAGCCGAGGTTTTTAGGTTTAAAAATAACCTAAAAACCTTGACTCGGCTTATACTCGAGTCAGAAGAAACTTACTTGAATCCAGAGGCAGCGCGAGTCCGGCCGGCAGTTCCCAGTAGTTCCTCGCGGTTTGCGCGATGACGTCATCACGCACGATGGCGGGAGGATGACGTCATCGCGCAGCCGCGAAGCAGTAATGGGAACTGCCGGACGGACTCGCGGCTGCCTCTGGATTGCAGAGAGAGGAAGATGAAGACCAGGTAAAGGTAAGTGAGCTGGGGGGGACTGGGGGGGAGGGCTGGGGGTACTGGGGGGAGGGCTGGAGGGACAGTATGCCATGCAGACACCCACATTATCTTTTTACTATAGGTGGTTGGAACTACAACTCCCAGCAACCAAGCATGCTGGGAGTTGTAGTTTCCAAACATCTACAGTGGAAGGTTAGTGGGGGACAGTATGCCATACAGTAACCCCCAATACTTTCTACTATAGGTGGTTGGAAACTACAACTCCCAGCAACCAAGCATGTGGGAGTTGTAGTTTCCAAACATCTACAGTGGAAAGGTATTAGGTTACTGTATACCCTCGGCTTATACTCGGGTCAATCATCTTTTCTATTTTTTGAGGCAAAAATGGGTGCCTCGGCTTATACTCGAGTCGGCTTATACTCGAGTATATACGGTATATATTTCAGATTTTAAACTATTACTGTTAGGGTTTGGGGGGTGATTTACCTGTATGTAAGTTTTTATTTTAGGGCTGGACTTGCCCTTTAAATAAGAGGACCCAGGGGTGAGGGTCAGCGGTTTAGGCACTCACCCTGGGTAGAATGCATGTATAGAGGGGGATGTGGAGCTTGTATCATGTTTCTAATGTAAATATGACTGTTTTTTCAGCATGGTTTTGGGTTTGGTTTTAAAGGTTGTGAGGTGGGAATCCTAGTATAGAAAATTCACCCAGTTTTGCATAATACAGCATGCCTTAGATATGTCACCTTAAAACTGGTGACTTATCAGTTATCTGCCTGCAATTCCAATTCTATTTCTACTAGTTTATTACATGCATTGTAACCAGATATTAATGATATAATGTTCTCTTCTCTTCAATTCTGGCAAAGGTATCTGCCTCCTGGAGGTAGCAGGGCAAACTGGATATCTAAACAAAGCAAGTCTACCCAATGTGAGACAAATAATGGGGCTAAGATGGTTATAGAGTATGCCACACAGGCTAATGTGCTAAGCCTTTTTCCCTCGTATTCACTATTGAGAATCTAGTCCTTATAGCAGGGACTGTAATAATATGAGGATATAAATGAGGAATATTTAGGAATATTCCACTGTATTCACTATAGAGAATCCTAGTCCTTATAGCAGGGACTGTAATAATATGAAGGATATAAATGAGTAATATCACTCTGTATTCACTATAGAGAATCCTAGTCCTTATAGCAGGGACTGTAATAATATGAAGGGTATAAATGAGGAATATTAACTCTGTATTCATTGTAGAGAATCCTAGTCCTTATAGCAGGGACTGTAATAATATGAAGGATTATAATGAGTAATATTCACTCTGTATTCACTATAGAGAATCCTAGTCCTTTAGCAAGGACTGCAATAATATGAAGGGTATAAATGAGGAATATTCATCTGTATTCACTATAGAGAATCCTAGTCCTTATAACAGTGTTGTATAATATAAGGGTATAAATGAGTAATATTCACTTGTATCATTGTAGAGAATCCTAGTCCTTATAGCAGGGACTGTAATAATATGAAGGGTGTAAATGAGGAATATTCACTCTATTCACTATAGAGAATCCTAGTCCTTATAGCAAGGACTGTAATAATATGAAGGGTATAAATGAGGAATTTCACTCTGTATTCACTATAGAGAATCCTAGTCCTTATAGCAAGGACTGTAATAATATGAAGGGTATAAATGAGGACTATTCATTCTGTATCACTATAGAGAATCCTAGTCCTTTAACAGTGATTGTAATAATATGAAGGGTATAAATGAGTAATATTCACTCTGTATTCATATAGAGAATCCTAGTCCTTATAGCAGGGACTGGAATAATATGAGGGTGTAAATGAGGAATATTCACTCTGTATCACTATAGAGAATCCTAGTCTTTATAGCAGGGACTGTAATAATATGAAGGGTATAAATGAGGAAATTCACTCTGTATACACTATAGAGAATCCTAGTCCTTATAGCAGGGACTGTATAATATGAAGGGTATAAATGAGGAATATTCACTCTGTATTCACCTATAGAGAATCCTAGTCCTTATAGCAGGGACTGTAATAATATGAAGGGTATAAATGAGGAATATTCACTCTGTATTCAATATGAGAATCCTAGTCCTTATAGCAGGGACTGTAATAATATGAAGGTATAAATGAGGAATATTCACTCTGTATTCATTGTAGAGAATCCTAGTCCTTATAGACGGGACTGTAATAATATGAAGGGTATAAATGAGGAATATTCACTCGTATACACTATAGAGATCCTAGTCCTTATAGCAGGGACTGTAATATATGAAGGATATAAATGGGGAATATATCATAGAACACATGTCCATTTAAGATTGGAAGAAAATAAGTTTCATCCTCAGATTAGGAAAGGTTTCTTAACAGTGAGAATGGTGAAACTTCCAGCAGATGTGGTAATGGCAAGTTTATTGAATAGCTTTATAAGTGGGCAATAATATGAGAAATACTGGTAAAATACCAGTTCTGGTATGTGCAGAGCGTGGACACGGGGAGACTGTCAGAGAAGCCAAAGGTGGAGCGATACACGGGTAAGTTTCTTCTGCTCTCCTGTAAGTTTTACGGAAGGACAGGAGGTAAGACATAGCGCATTTACCTCCTGTTCTTCAGTTAAACTGGAAAAAAGAAAGTTAAAATCATTGTGGACATACCCTTTAAATTAATCACATATAGAAGCAACACATTTTTAATTTTGCATATATTTCTGGTGGGCCATAGAACAAACTGTATAAAAATAGCTAGTAGAGCTCGGATGGGAGTTGGACAACATGGTGAGGTAGGTTTGTTGGTCCTTGTGTCAAAATGTAAAAATGACACACTTGGCTTTAAGTGTATTTTTATTTAGAACTTTATGGTCCCTTTTTATAATGAAACATTATCACTATAATGAAATACTGCTCCTTTATCACAAGTGCAACATACTCCTGGTATCATATTTTTATTGTAACCATGGTAGCACAATACTGATTAAATGCGATTATTTTCAATTGCACCACTACTGTTATATTATACAACACTGTTGTAAACAAATGCTGTGGCCTAGTTTTGGTATGTACAACTAGGCCCCAATGACCTACTCATTATCCTCATTATCACCAAAATATCACACTATGCACCCTGATATAATATCGGGTTATAAGGAACAGAGAATTTTGGGTAATTTCCATAGCCCTTACAAAATGCATCACCTAATAAAAGTTTTTTACATCATTCCACAAGCTACATGCGAAACCAGAGAGCCAACCACAGACCAGTTTCGGGTTTATTGAGCCATCATCAGTGTAGTGCAGGCCTCTGGTTTTGCAGTGTGAGCGCCTATAGACAGATGTCACTAATAAGTAAAATAATGGAGAGAATTAGGCTTTGCAGCTCCCCCTCGGCATATGCAAATAAGGAACGGAGACTTTTGCGTATTTTCATTGCTATAGCCCTTACAAAATGCTTCACCTAATAAAAGGTTTTTACAGCATTCCACGAACTAAATTCAAAACCAGAGAGACAACACACAACCTGTTTTCGGGTTAGTCTGGGTTTTTTACTCCCTTAATGGTGGCTGCGCTTTTGTTAAACTTTACAGTGCTTGCAACCAATTCAGCTAAGTTAGCGTTAAGTTTGTGCTACTATTTAGAGGAAACTTCTATTCATCTTTTCCTCCTTACCTTACAGCGTTCTTTATGCAATAAGTGTTGCACATTGATTACTGCATTGCTGGAACAAGGTAAGGTGAGGAGCGATACTGCTTCTCCCTTTTCTATACTTAATGCCCTTCTGTATAGAAAGCATCTATATCAGTATCAAGCTAATCATCATAGTCTAAACTTGTGGGGTTTCTGTATAGATTCATGAAAAAATAATTATTATCAAATGATATATATATATTATATATATATATATACCAGTTCCAAAGCATCGGCGCACTCACAGGTCTTCCATCAAAGAAAATATCTTTTATTCACAGATCAACATGTTTCGACCACACCTGGTCGTCATCAGGATTAGTGACTACCCTTATTACCAAGCTTAATAGGCCCCACAGGACCCACCCCCACCACACCTAGTAACCAGCATATACATAAAGAAATCACACACACTAAAACCCAAAAAACCTTAAAACACCTTCTAAAACAGTGAAATCATATAATAAAAACAAACAACAAGATTCCTTACCCATATTGGAGAGCATCCATGGCTCCTGTTGCCTCGCCATACCCATTATCTTATAGGGCATCTAAGAGTAACATATCCCCATACAGCTACCCGGGCCGCGACCGCTTCGCAAACCCGCAGTACGGAACAACACGTGGTACAAATCCCTCACATGGCCAAACAATATTGCCGGACCTGATAGGAAAAAGGAGCACTGGCGGAGAGGCGGAGCCTCAACAAGGCACGGAGGTGTCGACAGAACACGCCCCTAAGCAATCCAAAAAATAGTGCCGGACCTGATAGGAAAAAGGGAGCACTGGCAGAGATAGACCACGCCCCTAAGCAATCCAAAACATAGTGCCGGACCTGATAGGAAAAGGGAGCACGGCGGGAGGCGGAGCATCAACAAGGCACGAGGGTGTCAGACAGAACCACGCCCCTAAGCAATCCGAAACATAGTGCCGAGTAGGGGAAACTGAGGAGAAAAATACATGCTATTCCCAAATAGACAATCCACATGAATAGACCCCCCAACCACAGGCACCCATATAGGCAGGCACACCGGAAAACCACGTATGCTCCCCAACATAACATAATCTAATATACAATATACACTATACACTTATGGACACAAAATGTTAATAATCATTAATAAATACATCAAGTACCCTCGAATGACTCAACTCAAAGGGGACATGCAATACAAAAAATGAAAAAATCATCTATCTAGGGATCATCTTGCAAAATCAAAAATATAGATATAAATATATGAGGACAGGACAAATTACAAAGTTATAAATAGGAATCAGAGTAAAACCAGAGTGGTAAAAGGCTGAGTAGTAAATAGCCGAGTATTCAAAAATGGATTATAGAAAACAACCCAAGTTATTAACTTCATTGAGGCCGTTGGGTACCAGGGTTTGTAATCGTGAGATCCACCTCGATTCAAATTGAAGGAGTCTTTTTGATCTATCACCCTCCATAGGTGGTACATGATCAAATATCATACATTTCAATGACGACAGGTTATGTCCGAATGCTTAAAGTGTCTGGCCACCGTTTGATCACCAAACTTCCCGATCTTTTCTCCATCGATTGATTTGACAATGCTGCCCTAATGGCGCTACGGTGGTTGGCAAAACGTTTTGCCAACCACCGTAGCGCCATTAGGGCAGCATTGTCAAATCAATCGATGGAGAAAAAGATCGGGAAGTTGGTGATCAAACGGTGGCCAGACACTTTAAAGCATTCGGACATAACCTGTGTCATTGAAAGTATGATATTTGATCATGTACCACCTATGGAGGGTGATAGATCAAAAAGACTCCTTCAAGTTGAATCGAGGTGGATCTCACGATTACAAACCCTGGTACCAAACGGCCTCAATGAAGTTAATAACTTGGGTTGTTTTCTATAATCCTATTTTTGAATACTCGGCTATTACTACTCAGCCTTTTACCACTCTGGTTTTACTCTGATTCCTATTTATAAATTTGTAATTATGTCCTGTCCTCTATATTTATATCTATATTTATTGATTTTGCAAGATGATCCCTAGATAGATGATTTTTTCATTTTGTATTGCATGTCCCCTTTGAGTTGAGTCATTCGAGGGTACTTGATGTATTTATAATGATTATTAACATTTTGTGTCCATAAGTGATAGTGTATATATTGTATATTAGATTATGTTATGTTGGGGAGCATACGTGGTTTCCTGTGTGCCTGCCTATATGGGTGCTGTGGGGGGGGTCTATTCATGTGGATTGTTCTATTTGGGAATAGCATGTATTATTTCTCCTCAGTTTCCCCTACTCGCACTATGTTCGGATTGCTTAGGGGCGTGGTCTGTCTGACACGCTCCGTGCCTTGTGATGCTCCGCCTCCCCGCCAGTGCTCCCTTTCCTATCAGGTCCGGCACTATGTTTTGGATGCTTAGGGGTGGTCTATCTCTGCCAGTGCTCCCTTTTTCTACAGGTCCGGCACTATGTTTGGATTGCTTAGGGGCGTGGTCTGTCTGAACGCTCCGTGCCTTGTTGAGGCTCCGCCTCTCCGCCAGTGCTCCCTTTTTCCTATCAGGTCCGGCAATATTGTTTGGCCATGTGAGGGATTTGTCCCCGTGTTGTTCCGTACTGGGGTTTGCGGAAGCGGTCGCGGCCCGGTAGCTGTTATGGGGATAGTTACTCTTAGATGCCCTATAAGATAATGGGTATGGCGAGGCAACAGGAGCCATGGATGTCTCCAATATGGGTAAGGAATCTTTGTTTGTTTTTTATTATATGATTTCACTGTTTTAGAAGTGTTTAAGGTTTTTATTGGGTTTTAGTGTGTGTGATTTCTTTATGATATATGCTGGTTACTAGGTGTGGTGGGGGTGGGTCCTGTGGGGCCTATTTAAGCTTGGTATAAGGGTAGTCACTAATCCTGATGACGACAGGTGTGGTCGAACATGTTGATCTGTGAATAAAAGATATTTTCTTTGATGGAAGACCTGTGAGTGCGCCGATGCTTGGAACTGTTGTATATTATGGACGGCACCCGGGCAAGTATCTATGCTGATTGGAGTGCAGTTGATCATCTGTGATTTTTGTATATATATAATATATATATATATATATATATATATATATATATAAATGTAGGGATCCGTGCACTCCGTACCCGAGTAGAATGCCCGGGTGCTGCCTGGATGAGAAATTAACAGTAAGGTAATGCAGGCGCACTCCACGGTCTAATCAAAAATTATTGAATAAAATAAGTAGGCAAAGCTACCTACGCGTTTCAGCCCGATATCAATGGGCCCTGATGACGGCCATTGATATCGGGCTGAAACGCGTAGGTAGTTTGGCCTACTTATTTTATTCAATAATTTTGATTAGACCGTGGAGTGCGCCTGCTATACCTTACTTATATATATATATATATATATATATATATATATATATATAAAAGCATACATACACAAAAAAAAGTACCGTGGTAGCATTCCTTAGCTAAATTACAATTTAATTACGGTATGTGGAATGATCTGGACAATCATGTAAAAAACAGAAAAAAATAATAAATGCACATTCCTAGACCCCATACAATATCATATAACTGCAAACTTGCATACATATAACAAAGGGGTTTTAGTAGACATAACTGTGATCACCTGAATGAAGGTAACCCCAGTCTGAAAGGTTATATATATGTAGCATAACAACACATAATTTTCCTTTCTTCTGGTTCTAAAGTCGATAAGCGCTTACGTTGCAGTTCCATATGAACAATAACGTAGATCATCTACCAGCTGCTGTTTTACTCACAGTTGACATAAATTAGTGCAGTATATGGAGATCTGAATAAATAAGGAGCAAAGGGAATTACTAATGTCTCTTTTATGGCAGCTACTCATACAAATGAACTCCTACTGCTCTTAAAGAATCAAAGAGTCCCTGATATTCATACGGATGTTTGGCTCTCTGAGTGTCTGGATCAGAGAGAAGTTCAAAAGTTATGGCTTTCATAGGCATTACGACGTTACAGATCTATTACTTTCAAGTTTTCATATTAGAAATAATCTTGATTAATGGAAGAAAATCAACACAGATTAGTTTTATTAGGAGAGAAATTTTGCTAGTGATGTAAAATAAAGTTATTTTCTGTTAGCTACTGTCTCCATCCTTTTAAGCTTTTAAAGGATAATCAAAGCAACAGGTTTTTTTAATGTCATGATACCTCCTGTTATCAATACAACTCTAAATCTGGCGCCAAGCTTCTGTAATAGCCATTTGTTTCTTGACATCACCCCATGATTTCAAAACACAAGTGCTATTATGTAAGCCACAGAACAAAAATAAAACGTGGAAAACACCCAGGTTTAGGTAGTGCAGATGTTTGATTTTGTGTCTTTAAATATTGTGGCTGGTACAGTGGTACACCATTCCTGACTGATATTTTTCCTGATTCGATATTTTAGTTGTAAAGGCCAGGGGATATAATTTATGACACAACCAACATTTATTTCCATTTTTGTAATTCCATTTTGGGTGTTCGTACTAGAATGAATTACCAAAACTACAATGAATGAACTTCACATTAAACTATTACGGTGATAATACTATCACTGGATAACTTCCTAAACTTTATTTGTCACTCCCGTCCACTTCTATCTCTTAGCTATTTTCATTGGCCTATCGCCAACATACAGAGGGGGGTGGGTGGATCAAAGCAGCAAGGGAGACTTTAGGTAAGAAAATTGTCTTATCTAAAAAGACCCCAAGGTGAATTCTTCACCTTTTGTACTATTTAGCTGTGATTAGGGACATGAACAGTTGATCTTGACAATTGTTCTACACAAATCAATCAATCCAAATAATTAGTCGTATCAGACAATTTGGGCTGAAATCTTAGGCTGGGTACACATGGAGGGACTTTTGTTCCCGACTGAGCGCTCGCTACGAGCGAGCGCTCGGCTGGGACAAATGTCCGTCGGTCACGGCAAACAAATGTCCGTCGGTCATGGCAAATTCGGAATTTACCGACACGTCCGGTTTGGCCGAACGAACGATTGATGTCGGTCGTGGCGCCCGCCCCACACCAGCCAATATTTCGGCCGATCGACCGAAAGTGCCGGGAATCGGTCGGTCGGATGAAAATATTGGCTGGTGTGTTGCTAGTTAGCACATGACTGCAATAGACCTCCCATTGGTAATGTGTCCGGACTGTTCTGGCCAAAGTGTCCCTTAATACCAAACTAGGCATTAGCATCGACCTATAAATAGTGATCCCAATTGTGCCTTTTCCCTTCAGGCCATTCTTCTCCTGGGCAATTACTATACAGGTATTTGGACAGATATTTTCAAAAATAAAATAGATGCAACCTGTGTACACCACAACATTCACTGTAGCTAAAAACAAAATACAATTTATTAGCAATAAAAATACACATACACAATATATATAGCTGGCCAGCTACACATTACTTTCACTGATACCTAAAGTATCTGTACAGTGTTAATGATGGACTATTGAACCATAGACACTATCTAAAAAGGATCTAAAATAACACGGCAAATACAGCGCAAATCAAAAGCAGTCACTGGAATATGTGATAATTTCACACAGGTCAATTGTACTTCATGATTGGGCAATCCTGGAATACATAGGAAACTGTAGATCCTTGCCTCCCTTAAACAATCCGTTTAGCAGTATAAAAGTAAAATTAGTGTGCACGCATAAGTTCAATGAGGTTTATTGATCCTGTGATATCCCGGACAGTGGTATGTTTGAAGTGTCGTAGATCTGACGAAGCTCTGAGGAGCGAAACACGTCATAGTGACAGACACCGAGTAGGAGGGGGGTCTAGCGTCAGCAAGATTGGAATCAAACTCGAATACACACCGCCACGAGCTTCTAGCATCCGACGGCATACGGAAAGCAAGTACCTACTTAGGATTCGCAAAACATCACGAATGTTAAACAGGCTACGGACACTTCAAACATACTAGTATCCGGGATTCACAGGATCGATAGAACGTGGGAAGAATATCTTATGAGTGGTGATGTATATCATAATCTTGTAATGACTATACCACCTCATTGAGCTTATGTGTGCACACAATTTTACTTTTATACTGCTAAACGGATTGTTTAAGGAGAGAGCAAGGATCTACAATTCCTATGTATTCCAGGATTGACGATCATGAAGTACAATTGCTCTGTGTGAAATTATCACATATCCAGTGACTGCTTTTGATTTGGCTGTATCGGCGTGTTATTTTAGATCCATTTTAGATAGTGTCTATGGTTCAATAGTCCCATCTTAACACTAGTACGGATACTTTAGGTATCAGGTAGAAGTAATGTTGTAGCTGGCCAGCTTATATATATGTGTATGTGTATTTTATTGATAATAAATTGTATTTTATGTTTTTAGCTACAGTGTTGTTGTGGTGTGTACACAGGTTGCATCTATTTTATTGTTTTTAGGGGTGAGAAGCCTGAGTCATGGGCATGGTTACGACAGTGATTTCGGGTGGTCTCTTTCCCCTATTTGTTTGCTCGGTGGGGGGTCCCGGGTGCTCCTGTAGTTTTCAGTACTGGTACATTTCTATTTTTTCGTTTTCAAAAATCTCCAAAAATACTTATAAACAACAAAATGAAAAAACTACAGACTTCATCAGAGAGAAACAAACTTGTGTAATTAACCTGTGGTCATACTCACCCAGTGAGTCTGAGATGTCAGTACTTAATGGAATTATTTTGCCCTGCTAAACCAATAGACAAAATCAGTTGTGCAGCAACGTGAAGGAATTCTTCAGGAAACTCAAGCTGAAATAATTCTTTAATGACAAAGAGGACTCCATCACACAACGACCAGCAGCACCCAGACAGAACATCAGATACGCCAAGAAATCATCATTTAGACCCCAATTTGCAATCCTGCGCTCGACAAATACATAGAAGTTTCCATAAGAGGGTTTCAGCTGAGATCCTGAACCGTAACCTGACCCCAATACATAACATCACCTCACAGGAGCAAAAGCAAGTTGCACACTGAAGGAGAATAAAAACATCATCATAAAACCAGCGATAAAGGAGGGGCAGTGATCACATGAATACACCGGACTACATACAGGAAGCTCACAGTTATCCAACCCTGCTCACTACTGACAAATGTAGGAGGACCCCAGAGCCAAATACAAAAAACAACTCCAAAGCTTGATAAATAACTTACCTAAGACAATTAGAAAACCAACTTAGTGCCCATTCAGATGAACCTAATGTGGCTGCTTCTATACACTCCCGAAAATCCACAAAGAGGATGTCCCGGACGACCATTATCTCAGGAATTGGCACGCGACAGAAACATCTCGGCTGGGTAGAAAACATCCTTAAACCTAGTCAAGAAAACACCCCGCTACATTCAGGACATACAGACCTGCTGAATATACTCACTGACATTGGCTTCATTCCTGTCAATGCAATTTGGCCACAATTGATTGGAGGCCCTATATACAAATCTCTCATCAAGATGGCATTTCAGCATGTAAAACCTTTTTTACAGAAGGAGGCTACACACAAAGAAGTTCTCAACATGATACACCCTACATACAACATTTCTCATTCAGTCAGGAGATCTACTATAACAGATGGGGACTGTCATGGGTTGTTGCTTCGCACCACAGTACACCAACCTGTTCATGGCCAAATTGGAGATGATTTTCTATCCTGCCACAGGAAAAAAACTGCAACTGTGTTCCCCTAGTAGTCACTTACAATGCACACCTGGAGATCTTACGGCAAATCATAACAGAACTCCATCCCACACCACAAGGGATGACAAAATAAAAAGATATTCCAGTGCTCCACTCCGGCTTAACGACAGCCCCCTAATTTGAAATGCCTACTGTTACACAGCTCCTGAGCAAAACAACAATCAATGGCACCCCTTGCAAACAACCTAGTGTGAAACCTGCACCAACATCCACACAACGACCAAATATATATGCCACACTGTAAACAAATTCATCAAATTATAGGATCATTCTCATGTGGATCTGCCAATGTGGTGTATCTAATAATGTGCATAAAGTGCCCTAACACAGGTTTCTATGTGGGAGAAACAGGACAAACACTGTGCAAACGGATGAATACCATAGATTTAACATCATGCATGGATTAACGGATGCCCCGTGGCTGAGCACTTTTGTAAAAGAGGCCACAGTATGAAAGACCTCAAGATCACCATTCTTATGGGCAATTTTCACAATCAAAACGGCGGAAGGAATGGGAAAACAAATCATTCAGAAATTTAAAGGACGTACTGAAACTGATTCAAATATTTTTTAACTAATCACACAGTAATTAGGATTAATTAGCACCAATCTTAAATCTGCATTTTTTTTCTTCTCTGAGCTTCCTATCGCTTGTTTTTTTAGCTCTGGTGTGGTTTACTTTTTAAAGAGGGCGGGGCACAGCTAGTCAGTACAGAACTGGCAATCAACCAACCAACCCTCCCCTGGGACACTACAGTAGAAAACTATCCATTCTATAAAAGTAAATCTTATTTCTCTGTCACTGCATGGCTTATTTATTCAGCATTAAGATCAGGAAGGTATTAAGCATTATCTGTTTTCTCTGTGCTCTTTCTGTGCAGATAAACCCAATCCTGCAGTAGCTGCTGTCTGTGTTATTTAAGTCCTAATCTAGCACTGTACCTAAAGAAATCAATTACAAGGTCCCCCCCCCACACAAATACACAAAACACACACACACTTCAAACTTCTACAGCTAAAATCAATTCTTGCTTGATTCAAGCAGTGATTACAGCTACCAGTGCTGCTTACCTTCCCATAGCAAAGCAGTTTTACTTTCACTTTCACTATAACGCTGAATCACTGGATTCTATTGGCCGTAGTGAGGCACAGATCATCTCATGCACATGCTCCACACTTCATTTTTGCCTCAGTTTTGGGAGGGAGTGGGATACATAGAGAGGAGACATGCATACTAACTAGGAGTGAGCTAAACAGGACATGAGGAGATCTAGTGACAGGCAGCAACTGAGAGCAAAAAGGGATATGTTCTGGCAGCATTAAAATTAAAGTTTAGTGTGCCTGAATTTCTCAGTGATTTCCCAGTTTATTTTGTAAAATCAGCCTGATAAAGGGGACTTAGGACCCGAAAGCTTGCTTAATTTTTTTATCTAGTTAGCCAATTAAAGGTATCACAGCTCTACTTTCTCCTGTTGCAGATCAACTTAAACTGAGAGAATGACCACCAAAGGAAAGGGATGATGGTTCAGAAGACAAGTATTAAAGCAAAAATCCTGCAGGATGCCATTTGGTGGCATATGACAAAAATAAGTGGCATCAGTTAAAGGCTTCCCTCCCGTTTGTTAAATTGTTTGCATTTGTCAGGAAGAGAAGGAGGAAAGTCAGGGACACTGACTGTAAGTGGAGCAGAGTGCATTAAGTAACTGCACAAGTATAAGTTAACTTAAAATCTAAAAGAGGTGTGTTTAACCTACTGCATGACCCTTTAGATATTGTTAAAGTGCATCTCCCAATTTATCAATTATATCTAAAACTTTAGTCTCTGGATTATATATTATTCATATTTTTGTTATATAGTGTCAAGAATATTTATGGTACATAGCAAAAATTAAAAATGGTTGCCTGTTTTTCTACCATTGCACCCGTTGTTGTTAACAATGGGGATACATCTCTACCCTGTTTGGCATTACTTTAATCCAAGGCTAATGTGGAATTTTTTTTTATTTACAGCATTTTTCTTATGCAAGATGCAGGGCTTAGATAATGGCTTAGATTAATAGCATGATCAGTTAGTAACTTATTTACATAGATTTTGATTAGAACATCTGATAACTGATTGTGATATTCTAGAATTACAATGCAAAGGCATAAATATAAATATATATAGTGGTTAGCACTGATGCCTTGCAGTTCGAATCCACCCTGGACAAATTTGCAAGGAGTTTGTATGTTCTCCCCGTGCTTGCATGGGTTTCCTCTGGGCACTCTGGATTCCCCCACAATCATCAAGACATACTCTTAGGTTGTATGTGTCAAATAAATTGTGCTTAGATTGTAAGCTCTTCGGGGCAGAGCCTGGTAAATGTATACATGAATGGTTAAGCGATAACGGAAGATGTTGGCGCTATATAAATCAACTAGAGGGGCGAACCTTCGAAAGTTCGGTCCGGTTTCGAACTTATAAAAAGTTAGAAAAGGGGGGTTGAATAGTTCGGAAAGTTCAAATGAACTTTCCAAAATATGGCAGGGTAAACTTACCTTACCGGCCTGGGACCTGCGAGATGGAACAGCATAAAACCAGACGTAGCGCACTGGCATGCTACTTCCGGTGTTTGTATCCAAGTTCGGTTGAACTTGAACGGCCGCTTCTGAAAATCCCTGAACGTTGCGGATTGCCAAACGGCCGACAATCTGGACGGACATTCGGGACCCCCTCCTGGTTCCTTACAAGGACCTTTGCAGCCCTGACAAGGGCCCTTTGGGGCTTAGGAGTTCCGCAGCTCGAACCTGGCCCCCCTCCCTGGCACTTGAAGTACATTTGTGGCCCTTGGAAGGGCCCTTGCGGCCTTGACAAGGGCCCTAAGGGGTCCGGAGCTTAACTGGGACCCCCTCCCAGCCCTTGTAAGGGCCCTTGTGGTACTGATAAGTGCCTTTGTTGGGGGTCCTGCAATTGAACCGGGACCCCTGTCAGCTGTTTAAAAGAGCCCTTGGGCGGCATTTTCTGTCTTTCCATCCGGTGACCAGCTCCGGAGGCCACCGACCCCGAGAGAGTACCCTGACAAGGGCCCTTTGGAGTTTAAGGGGTCCCGCAGCTCAACCGGGCTGTAGATTAGTAGTATTAGTAGTAGTATTAGTAGTACAGTAGTAATAACGCTATGGTATAGTATATTGCGGCATTATATTAATTCCAATCACTTGCTTATTTATATTGACTGATGCCTAGATAACGAAAAATCCAAACTGGCATCTTGCCTTGATTTATACAATATATCACTACTGCTTCCAATGCAAAGCCATTTATAGTATAACATTACTAACACGTAAATATATATTGAACATTGTAATATCCCATTATATTCCCTAAGAGGGATAACTATATTGTCACCTACAGTGTTCCCAGTCTGGTCGTACAGAAATTCTATATTTGGCACAAGTGAATTACAATATCTGTAAAATCAATGTTCTGCCTCATACAATGGCACTACTGCTTGACTGCATTTAAAAAGGTCTTTCCTCATAAACAATACTGATTGGTGCTTTAATTATACCAGATAATCGTTCCCTTGTTGATGTCATATTACCAATCTAAAATCACTACACAGAGAATCTGCAGTCTTCTTAAATAATGGAATTTATTACATCGATTTCCTGAAATCCTGACACAAGTCCAGACAGGAGACTATTAAAAAAATGGCCTGACTCGTGGATTTATTCATTGAAGTCCTGGTGTCTTAAATTAAGAGAAATGCAAATTATTTGTCAAAAGAAAATTTGTTTTGCACTGCTACTCACTCAGATGTCCGTTTTCGACTTCAGAGAACGTTCGAAAGTTCGAATTCGGACCCATTCAAGTCTAGGGAGAGTGATAGTTCGAAAAGTGTGAGTGATTTACAGCGAAACTAACAGTAGTTAACTTACTGTAAATGGCTGTGGCACCGGGAAATGGTCTTGGGAACATGTCACTGTCACCAAAACTTGCTAAAACACTTCTGAAGTCAGGCAGGCAATTAGAGATACATTCGAGGATATCGAACGAAGGAACGATCCTTCCTGTAGGAACGGTCCTTCCTAGGCTTAGCAAAAGGTACATTCGAAGGGCACCACCTTTGACATGGGAGACCCGGGTTCGAATACTGGCTAGGGGCAGCTATACAAATGTTTGGATTATTATAATACCCTAGAATATAATAACCTAGTAATATAAAACCATATATTACCCTAGTAAATATAATAATATATATAACCATGTAATACCCTATCTTCTAATCATTAATAACCTAGAATAAAAAAAACACATAATACCCTAGTAATATAATAATATTATATGGTTATTATTACTAGGTTATCATAGGTTATATATTACTAGGTTATTTTATGTTTATATTACTAGGTTATATAATAATCCAAAATTTTTATGGCGCCTAGCCAGGATTTGAACCCTAGGGTATTATTATACCCTAGTAATATAATAACCATATATAAACCCTAGTAATAATAACACAATAATACCCTATATAATAACCTAGTAATTAATAACCAATAATACCCTAGAATATTATAACAATCTAATAACATATAATATAATAACCATATAATAACTAGTAATATAATAACCATATATACCCATGTATATAATATTATATGTTATTATATTACTAGATTATCATATTGTATTATATACTATAGGCTACTATAATAATCCAAACTTGCATAGTTGCCCCTAGCCAGGATTTGAACCCTGGTCTCCCATGTCAAAGGCGGTGCCTTTCCAGTACACTATCCACCCTCGAATGTAACTGTTTGCTAAAAACCTAGTAATTAATAACCATTTTATAAACACCATATAAAATAGTAGTAGCTGGATAGTGTACTGTTAAAGGCACCGCATTTGACATGGGAGGCCAGGGTTCGAATCCTGGCTAGGGGCAGCTATACAATGAGACAACGTTCGAATCCTGGCTAGGGGCAGCTATGCAATGTTGGTATTATAATAACCTAGTAATATAATAAACCATATGATAACATAGTAATATAATAACCATATAATATTATATATACTAGGGTATTATATGGTTATTATATTACCAGGTATTATATGGTTAGAATATAGGGTAATATATGGTTATTATATTACTAGGTTATTATATGGTTATTATATACTAGGTTATTATATGGTTAGAATATAGGGTATTATATGGTTATATTACTAGGTTATTTTATGGTTATTATATTACTAGGGTATTATAGGTTATTATATTACTAGGTTATTATATGGTTAGAATATAGGTATTATATGGTTATTATATTAATCCAAACATTTGTATAGCTGCCTCTAGCCGGGATTCGAACCCTGGTCTCCCATGTCAAAGGCAGGGCCTTTAACCAGTACACTACTACCAACCTCAAATGTACTGGTTTGCTAAAACCTAGTAATATAATAACCATACAATACCCTAGTAATATAATAACAATATAATTACCATATGTACCTAGTAATAAATTAACCATAAAATGTAGTGGTGGATAGTGTACTGATAAAGGACAGGCCAGGGTTCACCTGGCTAGGGGCAGCAACAAATGTTTGGATTATTATAATAATCTAGTAAATAATAACCGTATAATAACCACGTAATATAATAACCATATGATAACCTAAAATATAATAACCATATAATATTATATTACTAGGGTATTATAAGGTTATTTATACTAGCTATTATATGGTTATTTATATTACTAGTTTATTATATGGTTATTATATTACTAGGGTATTATAATAACCCAGATTCTATATAATGTTAAAAGAGACTATATCCACTTTTCATAATATTCAAAAAAAAAAAATCTAAACACATGGCATATATTGCACTGACTTAAATGTACTAGTGTACTAGAGGCACAGGTGTAAGAAACCCTGTGCCTGGCGCTTATGTACGTCCCGAAATCAGGATCCATAAAACTTGAACTACTCAGGAATAGATTTACTCACCATTCCCCCTTGGTGGTCCAGGTGCCGCTTGCCCCGAACCCTTCGCCAAGGTTCGTATCAACAGGTTGCATGATAATATGGAGATTGTGTAGTAGCGCACACCGGAGATTCAAGAGTAGACGCTCGCTCTGTAAAAACAAACAGCTTATTTAGGCATCATCCGCCATTCACAAACAGACATGAAGAAGGTCCCATAATGTTCGAGTTTGAGTTCTAGTCCATCCCTACTACTCACGAACTTAATTCTCTATTAATTACCAGAAATATTGGGAAATATTCTTTTTCTATGCTCATCTTGCCACTTATACTTTAAATTAAAGATGGCATTTTAAATGTATTGTATTATTGCATTTCTTTTTATTTATAGAAATTAATGGTTTAATCTGAATTTTACAAATGTTTACTTCCATTGTTTCAAAAGCAATCAAGCTCTAAATTATCTTTTTGTATTTGCCTTCTTCAGGTTATAGACTGCTACAGAGATATTTTCTAACCACCTAAAAAATTTAAAGGATACGTATGCTGTAACCCCCGTTAAGTTTAATTGGAAGCAGCAGCTTTAAAAAAAAATCTTTCTCTCCTTTTTTTTCTAGGTCTCCCCTGAGTACCTTCCTGATGTAAAGTTCCTGACATCTTGTGAATGTAGACTGCAAAGCTCCACCACTCCGATACTTCCTGGATCTCTTCTGTAGTCTGAAAAAGCACTGTCAGTTTAGTCCCGGTGCACGGTTGTGACATCAGTACGTGCACGAACGTAGTGTGTGACATCATCGGGCCGTGCTTGTGTACAATGCGGAGCAAGATGTCAGCAACTTTACATCAGTAAAGGTAGGCTCAGGAGGGACCTAGAAAAAAAAAAGGAGGGGGGGGAGATTTTTTGAAACTGCTGCTCCTTCCAATTAAACTTTGCAATATGTTGCCGTGTATTATTTGCTATGTGTTCTGCCCTTCAAACATATATGTATTAGTATGGGCTCGTGATATGGACGAATAGTTTTAATAGAATAGATTGCAATGGCACAATGTCACTTTTCTATTCTTATCTCCTTGACCTCTATTCTGCTTTCAGCACAGTCGATCATTCCCTCCTAATGCAGAGACTTCACTCTTTGGGCATTCAGATGAAGTAGCACTTTATAAATAACTATACATACATACATACATACATACATAGTCGTACACGCAAACGTCATAATAAAGGATCGGAGCACAATCTGATGATGTGTGGCAATGCATTTGGGAGGAAACACAATCAGATCACACAATCCAAATAGCGTAAGTGGGACCTAGCTCTGGCAGTTCGTTTTACCTAAGGACTGGTTTCTTACGTTATTTAATTGCTGCTTGACTATAGTCAGTTCCCTTTAAGATTACTTAAGTCTTATTGCCTGTTATAGGGGGCAATACAATATTGGGTGCAAAAAGCTTAAGACAGTGTAAAAACCCACGCTATCCAATGTATTATCAAGTTAGCATTAAATAAAAGTTGTACAAATGATAGTAATGCATGGGTTTCCTAGTTGTTGCATGCAGTCAATTTGCAGGAATGTGTGTTCATCATATGGTATCCACAGCTAATAGATGCTGACTTTTATCTCATTGTCTTACCTTTTATATCCTTCTAGGCTGACGTTTTCTTCTCACGTCTTGTAGTTTTAGACCCTTCTCTATTATATAGAAAAATGTAATCATTTTTAGATGATTTAAGCAGCAAAACTAATTTAACGGATGAAGAAAAAAAAAGATGTATTATCCGAGATTTTATTTATAGATGTTAACATTGTCTGAATGACGTGTTCCTTCATTTTTTGCTTCAATAATTTTTACTACGTTAATTAGATAAAGATGATATCTGAAGGTTTAATGAGTGTTTGAGATCAGAGGGATTGCAATACAGTTAGTTGTGTGGGCGAGATATGAAAAGAGAAGAGAAAGGTTAAAGAAGAAAAGGAAACACTGAGGTGAAATAGTGGTTTGGCGTGAGGGGGGGGCGTCAGAGAAAAGGAACGATTGACGTGTAGTACGGCAGAAGACTATCTGTTGTCATATTTAGCGTTTGTTTGTCCTTAAATGCTTAGAGTTAACAAAATCCTCAACACATTTTAATTTTTCATGCAGTCCTGATATTGAGATTCCTCCATGCGATCATTAATGTATGCAAAAATCTCTCCTTCTTGTCTGCTCCTGGCTCCCTGCATTTTTGCGCATATGCAGAGAAAATACTTTCAACTCAGCCAATCACAATGCAGCCAGTGCACCAAATGGCAATGGGTACCACAAATTAAAAGGAATAGTAGCACAGTATGATGCTGGGTGATTAAAACATTATACATAATAGCATTGGCATAGGGAGAACTGAAACATGATACATCAGGATTAACATTAATTACAGGAAGCAACGTGCTGGGTTTATTTTAGCATTCATTTTCTTTTAAATAAAGGGAAAATTTTTTAAATGATTTTAACCTATTATAATGTAGATTGTGGCTTTAAGCATAGCATTGTAGCATGTTTTAACGAAATCGTAATGTCAAATTTAAGCAGAGTTGAGGTTTTTTTTTTGTGTGTTATTATAATAGCAATGTCAGGGTGATCTGTGATCATGGTCAGGTAAAGCTAAACATCTGCATTAATTAATGATTGTATAGAACTGGATCTCTGGATAATGATACCTGCTGTAAGGCCTGATCAAATGAAGCCTATAATACGCTGGTGGGGGGCTCTCAGGCTGGATAATGGAGCCCCTTGTAAAGTGGTATCCAACTTGTTAGTACAGTGTTACAGTGTTGGCAATCATATGTCTTTGGCATGGTGGGACTTATTGTTATTATTATTAATAGCTGATTTGTGTCAGAAACAGAAAAAATATATTTTTGCAGTTGTTCTGACACGAAGAAGAAGTCTCAGTGCTGATTTGACAGATCGATTCTAGAGAAATCACCAGGGAATCTTATCTTACCGCATAGGAGTCTGTGGAACTTGTTTGTTCAAACTGTTCTTAGCAAAGATGATGATTCTCGTAACAATAGTTCTTTCAGTGTAAGATTACAATACACATAAACAACATGTTCCAATGAAAGAACTTCACTAACGGTTATAGATACTCCTGTAGGATTATCCAGATCCTAAAAGACATTCCTTGAAGACAATGTATTCAGCTCAAATGATTATCAATAAATACACCTGCTCTGTCAGTGCAAATAGTCAATCAGTTTCAATGAACAGTGAAAATAACTTTTAACTACTTATACAAAGGGCTACCATAACCTACAACCCCTATATACTGCATAAGCTATCACTTCACCAGCTTAGAACAGATTGACCTGCTTCACAGAAAAGCTAAGCTAATTCCTTAGTTTCATTGTGCAGTTTTCTCTCATAGAAGGCAGGAATCATCCTCTCAAGTAATAACATGGTGCCTAATAAGACTTGATTACAGCTATGGCTTTTCTTTGGGACATCTTTTGATAGCTGATTTTATAAAGGGGCTTAAAGGGCACGTCTTAAAACAAAAAAAACTGGTCACATGTGGTTACCCTAACTGATATATTTAGCACATTATTAGATGTATGATGACCAGATACTAAATATAATTATTGCTCCATTCTGGGAGAGTAAGCTGGCTCCTCCCTCAAGACTGTGACTGCTGACATCACAGCCAATAATTGACTGCGATTTCCTTGCTGCTTCCACTGCACATGCTCAAGCTTATAAAAAAAACTCATTGAGCACAGGGAGAAGGCAGAACATTTGCCAGAAAACGAAGTTAACATTAATATTTGGTTCAAATTCATGTAATAAACTAGTAAAAATAGCTGTTAGAATTGCAAGCAGATAAATATTTTTATTTTACGGGTGGACATGCCCTTAAAGAGTGCGTGAACAAAAATCAATTCATCAAAGTAAAGCTAATTATCTTTTGAGTTCTATTGGGGGAGATTTGCAAATTATCAAAAAAACTGCTGAATTTCCCTAACCTAAATCATTCCGTAAAAGACTGTAAGAAAGAAACGACAGGTCAGGGAGGGTTGAAATGCAGTATATTAATATTTTTTGTTTTGTATTTATACATATACAAATCATGTATTTATCATATAACAAAAGTTATTATCAGAAAATACACTAAATTAATTGGCAAAATATATTCGAACAAATAATTGCATAAGGGTGAATATTTTATAATTTATATCCTGTAATTGCATATGTAGTAAAGTATCGGACCCTTTGACTGAAACCCAGCCAATATAGTCATCCCAACACCATAATTTTACCAATCACATCATTCAGCCCCTTGTTCAGGTAGCCATGGCTTAGATTACTTGAGAGAAGGGCATGAAGATCTGACACGTTTCCTTAGATTTGCTAACTGATTGGTTACTACTACGTTATATATAATTCCAATGGTCTATGAATCAAATAAACGTGAATATTGCAAGCAATGATCTGAGTATATATTGGATCCTTTTTTTCCTTCTTTCTATATATAAAGTATTTGTTTAAAAAAGCTGTTTGTTATCTTTACAATTGTATAAACTAGAAAAGCTAATCACTGCACATTTCCTAGTCCATACAATATCATTTATCTGCAAACTTGCACACATGAATGAAAAGCCTTCCAACCAGGTCAAGGTAACCCCAGTCTGGAAGGTCCTAATTTCTAAACCTTTTTAACTGATTTTTCAAAATGGGAGAGAATATTTATTATTATATTGATTTATATAGCGCCAACATCTTCCCTGGCGCTTTACAATTACATAGCCATACATTACATACAGGGTAATACATGTTATACAAGTCATACATATGACATACACGGTAATACAAAATACCGTGATACAATAGGAGAGAGGACCCTGCCCCAAAGACTTACAGACTAGAGGATATGGGGGTGAGACCTAAGGTTGCAGGAGTCGGTAGGCTGTAAATAGATTGGCAGTGGAGTGTGAAAGGCGGGTTGGATCATATTGAGTATTAAGATGGGTAATGTTTAGGACAGGTTATATGCTTGCCTGAAGAGGGTGCATTTTAAGGTTACGTGTTTGAAGGGATGGTGAATGACGAAGACAGACGGGGAAGGGGGTTCCAGAGCAGAGGGGCAGCACAAGCAAAGTCCTGATACGGGCATGGGAAGAGGTGACAGGGTGGATGAGAGAGGAGGAGATCGTTTGCGGAGCGGAGGTTGGTCTGGGATGATATTCGGTGGATCAGCTCCTAGATATATGAGGGGCTGTGTTGGATAGTGCTTTATAGGATAGGGGAAGCAGCTTGAACCGGATCCTTTGCGTGATGGGCAGCCAGTGGGAGTGACTGACAGAGGGAGAGGCATTAGAGGAGTGAGAAGAAATGAATGAGCCGGGCAGCAGAGTTGAGAATGGATTGAAGCAGGCCAGGCATTTGTTGATATATATATACAGAGTGTGTTGCAGGAGTCAAGCCGAATATGACTAGGGCATGGACTAGGATTTTGTAGCTTAGAATAACTAAGTATGCAGACACAAACTAACAATTTAAACAATATGATCATTTCCACTGAACTGTTCCCTTTAAGTACTGTTTACACTCATCATTACTTGATTTTTATATTCACTGTTGACTGGTAGTTGAAATTTTCATTCCTGCTGTTATTCAATTTCTGCCTCAGAGTATTAAAACACCATTATTTATGGTCAAGGTTCTAAAGGAAAAAAAAAAGAAGAAAAAGCCTTCTGAACGCAAAGCAACATGGCTTGGATATTTCTCTTGAGTTTCCCTTTTCCCCTATTTCTCTTTCCTTTTGCTAGATTAGAATATGCACATGAAAACTCCAAAAGAGAGACGTCAGTATAGCCAGACATGCCAAGACTAGATTAAATGAAAAGTAATCCTCGGGCAAATTAAAATATCTCTGGCATACCGTAGGAAGGTGACTATGCTCTTGACAAACGTTTAAAAATTGTTTCATGAATACAGAGATGTCATTCTAAGCAGTATTTTGACATAAAGGAATGTGAAAAACATTTTTATTGGCTGCCTTGGTACATTGACTGCATCTAGACACAATCAAAGAAACCCTAAAGGAGTATATCTAATTAGCTGTCTTGGACTGCATTTAAGTGGGATTAGAGAAACGATAGAATAGGTTTTTTAGTGCCATCATATTTTGAACTCTTTGTCCAGCAGGGACAACTCTTTGTCAAGTGTTGATAGAATTTTAATCTAATAAATGTTTTTCACCTGTGTACCAATGCTTTTTTCAGTGGTGGAACTATGAATCATTGGGCCCCCCAAAAACTATGATGTGGCCCCTATCCATGCATCATCTACAGTGGTTTTCTGGCTTATATCTGTCATTGGAAAAATAAGAATATTTTGTCCATTTGTAGCCAATCCTTGAGTCAATTTAAAACACTTTGTAAGGCGGAGGCATACTTGCAATGAGCAGTTGATGCATCATCAGCGAACACTGAGATTGTACTCTTAACACATAACAGACCCCTGAGGAACACCTTAACAACACTGGTCAAAATATGTTGATATATCTTACTTTGTCCTATGAATTCATTACTGTATGCCTGCTATGCTTCTGGATGCCTCATGGAAACTGAGCAATTTAGAAACCTGTACTGAGCCTGGGCATGCTCAGAAGTGGCAGACAGAGGATTAATAACATTCAGTCATTGGCTGTGATGTCAACTGTCAAATCTATAACTGACAGTTGCTAACTGGAAGAACCAGGAAGCAGAACCAAGGGAAACAGGACATTGTGCAGGATTTCAGGTTAGACTTACCGTATATACTCGAGTATAAGAAATAGAAGTGGACGGGAGTGACAAATAAAAGTTTAGGAAGTTATCCAGTGATAGTAATTATCACGTATAATAGTTAAATGTGAAGTTCATTCATTGTAGTTTTGGTAATATCATTCTAGTACAGAACACCCAAAATGGAATTACAAAAATGGAAATAAATGATTGGTTGTGTCATAAATTATATCCCCTGGCCTTTACAACTAAATATCGAATCAGGCAAAAATATCAGTCAGGAATGGTGTACCACATGTACCAGCCACAATATTTAAAGAACAAAAATCAAACATCTGCACTACCTAAACCTGGGTGTTTTCCACGTTTTATTTTTGTCTGTGGCTTACATATAGCCACTTGTGTTTTGAAATCATGGGGTGATGTCAGAAACAATGGCTATTACAGAAGCTTGGGCCCAGATTTAGAGTTGTATTGAAACAGGAGGGTAATCATGACATTAAAAAAAACCTGTTGCTTTGATTATCCTTTAAAAGCTTAAAAGGATGGAGACAGTAGCTAACAGAAAATAACTTTTTTTACATCAATAGCAAAATTTCTCTCCTAATAAAACTAACTGTGTTGATTTTCTTCCATTAATCAAGATTATTTCTAATATGAAAACTTGAAAGTAAAAGATCTGTAACTCGGTAAGCCTATGAGAAGCCATAACTTTTGAACTTCTCTCTGATCAGACATCAGAGAGCCAAACATCCGTATGAATTCAGGACTCTTTGATTCTTTAAGAGCAGTAGGTCATTTAGTATGAGTAGCTGCCATAAAAAGGACATTAGTAATTCCCTTTGCTCCTTATTTATACGATCTCCATATACTGCACTAATTTATGGTCAACTGTGAGTAAAACAGCAGCTGGTAGATGATCTACTGTTATTGTTCATATGGAACTGCAACGTAAGGCTTATCGCACTTAGACACAGAAGAAAGGAAAATTATGTGTTGTATGCTACATATATATAACCTTTCAGACTGGGGTTACCTTCATTCATTGGATCACAGTTATGTCTACTAAAACCCCTTTTATAATGTATGCAAGTTTGCAGTTAATATGATTTGTATGGGGTCTAGGAATGTGCATTTATTATTTTTTTCTGTTTTTTTACATGATTGTCCAGATCATTCCACATACCGTAATTAAATTGTAATTTAGCCTAGAATGCTACCACGGTACTTTTTTTTGTGTATGTATGCTTTATAAATATATATATATATATATATATATATATATATATAGTAAGGTATAGCACGGCGCACTCCACGGTCTAATCAAAATTTATTGAATAAAATAAGTAGGCCAAAGCTACCTACGCGTTTCAGCCCGATATCAATGGGCCGTCATCAGGGCCCATTGATATCGGGCTGAAACGCGTAGGTAGCTTTGGCCTACTTATTTATTCAATAAATTTTTGATTAGACCGTGGAGTGCGCCTGTATACCTTACTGTTAGATTTCATCCAGGCAGCACCCGGGATTCTACTCGGGTACGGAGTGCATCGGATCCCTACATTATATATATATAATAATATATATATATATATATATATATATATATACAAAAATCACAGATGATCAACTGCACTCCAATCAGCATAGATACTTGCCCGGGTGCCGTCCCATAATATACAACAGTTCCAAAGCATCGGCGCACTCACAGGTCTTCCATCAAAGAAAATATCTTTTATTCACAGATCAACATGTTTGACCACACCTGGTCGTCATCAGGATTGGACTACCCTTATTACCAAGCTTAAATAGGCCCCACAGGACCCACCCCCACCACACCTAGTAACCAGCATATATCATAAAAAATCACCACACTAAAACCCAATAAAAACTAAACACCTTCTAAAACAGTGAAATCATATAATAAAAACAAACAAGATTCCTTACCCATATTGGAGAGCATCCATGGCTCCTGTGCCTCGCCATACCCCTTATCTTATAGGGCATCTAAGAGTAACATATCCCCATACAGCTACCGGGCCGCGACGCTCCGCAAACCCGCAGTACGGAACAACACGGGGTACAAATCCCTCACATGGCCAAACAATATTGCCGGACCTGATAGGAAAAAGGGAGCACTGGCGGAGAGGCGGAGCCTCAACAAGGCACGGAGCGTGTCAGACAGACCACGCCCCTAAGCAATCCAAAACATAGTGCCGGACCTGAAGGAAAAAGGGAGCACTGGCCGAGATAGACCACGCCCCTAAGCAATCCAAAACATAGTGCCGGACCTGATAGGAAAAAGGGACACTGGCGGGGAGGCGGAGCATCAACAAGGCACGGAGCGTGTCAGACAGACACGCCCCTAAGCAATCCGAAACATAGTGCCGAGTAGGGGAAAATGAGGAGAAATAATACATGTATTCCCAAATAGACAATCCACATGAAAGACCCCCAACCACAGGCACCCATATAGGCAGGCACACAGGAAAACCACGTTGCTCCCCAACATAACATAATCTAATATACAATATATACACTATACTTATGGACACAAAATGTTAATAATCATTAATAAATACATCAAGTACCCTCGAATGACTCAACTCAAGGGGACATGCAATACAAAAATGAAAAAATCATCTATCTAGGGATCATCTTGCAAAATCAATAAATATAGATATAAATATATAGAGGACAGGACATAATTACAAAGTATATAATAGGAATCAGAGTAAAACCAGAGTGGTAAAAGGCTGAGTAGTAAATAGCCGAGTATTCAAAAATAGGATTATAGAAAACAACCCAAGTTATTAACTTCATTGAGGCGTTTGGTACCAGGGTTTGTAATCGTGAGATCCACCTCGATTAACTTGAAGGAGTTTTTTGATCTATCACCCCTCCATAGGTGGTACATGATCAAATATCATACATTTCAATGACGACAGGTTATGTCGAATGCTTTAAAGTGTCTGGCCACCGTTTGATCACAAACTTCCCGATCTTTTTCTCCATCGATTGATTTGACATGCTGCCCAATGGCGCTACGGGGGTTGGCAAAACGTTTTGCCAACCACCGTAGCGCCATTAGGGCAGCATTGTCAAATCAATCGATGGAGAAAAAGATCGGGAAGTTTGGTGATCAAACGGTGGCCAGACACTTTAAAGCATTCGGACATAACCTGTCGTCATTGAAATGTATGATATTTGATCATGTACCACCTATGGAGGGTGATAGATCAAAAGACTCCTTCAAGTTGATCGAGGTGGATCTCACGATTACAAACCCTGGTACCCAACGGCCTCAATGAAGTTAATAACTGGGTTGTTTCTATAATCCTATTTTTGAATACTCGGCTATTTACTACATCAGCCTTTTACCACTCTGGTTTTACTCTGATTCTATTATATAACTTTGTAATTATGTCCTGTCCTCTATATATTTATATCTATATTTATGATTTTGCAAGATGATCCCTAGATAGATGATTTTTTCATTTTTTGTATTGATGTCCCCTTTGAGTTGAGTCATTCGAGGGTACTTGATGTATTTATAATGATTATTAACATTTTGTGTCCATAAGTGTATAGTGTATATATTGTATATTAGATTATGTTATGTTGGGGAGCATACGTGGTTTTCCTGTGTGCCTGCCTATATGGGTGCCTGTGGTTGGGGGGTCTATTCATGTGGATTGTCTATTTGGGAATAGCAGTTATTATTCTCCTCAGTTTCCCCTACTCGGCACATGTTTCGGATTGCTTAGGGGCGTGGTCTGTCTGACACGCTCCGTGCCTTGTTGATGCTCCGCCTCCCGCCAGTGCTCCCTTTCCTATCAGGTCCGGCACTAGTTTTGGATTGCTTAGGGGCGTGGTCTATCTCTGCCAGTGCTCCCTTTTTCCTATCAGGTTCGGCACTATGTTTTGGATTGCTTAGGGGCGTGGTCTGTCTGACACTCCGTGCCTTGTGAGGCTCCGCCTCTCCGCAGTGCTCCCTTTTCCTATCAGGTCCGGCAATATTGTTTGGCCATGTGAGGGATTGTACCACGTGTTGTTCCGTACTGGGGTTTGCGGAAGGGTCGCGGCCCGGGTAGCTGTATGGGGATATGTTACTCTTAGATGCCCTATAAGATAGGGTATGGCGAGGCAACAGGAGCCATGGATGCTCTCCAATATGGGTAAGGAATTTTGTTGTTTTTTATTATATGATTTCACTGTTTTAGAAGGTGTTTTAAGGTTTTTATTGGGTTTTAGTGTGTGTGATTTCTTTATGATATGCTGGTTACTAGGTGTGGTGGGGGTGGGTCTGTGGGGCCTATTTAAGCTTGGTAATAAGGGTAGTCACTAATCCTGATGACGACCAGGTGTGGTCGAAACATGGGATCTGTGAATAAAAGATATTTTCTTTGATGGAAGACCTGTGAGTGCGCCGATGCTTTGGAACGGTATATATATATATATATATATATATATCATTTGAATAAATTATTTTTTCATGAATCTATACAGAAACCCCACAAGTTTTTAGACTATGATGATTAGCTTGATACTGATATAGATGCTTTATACAGAAGGGCATTAAGTATAGAAAAGGGGAAGCAGTATCGCTCCTCACCTTACCTTGTTCCAGCAATGCAGTAATCAATGTGCAACACTTATGCATAAGAACTAAAAGCGCTGTAAGGTAAGGAGGAAAAGATGAATAGAAGTTTCCTCTAAATAGTAGCACAAACTTAACGCTAACTTAGCTGAATTGGTTGCAATGCACTGTAAAGTTTAACAAACAGCGCAGCCACCATTAAGGAGTAAAAAACCCAGACTAACCCGAAAACAGGTTGGTGGTTGTCTCTCTGGTTTTGAATTTAGTTCGTGGAATGCTGTAAAAACCTTTATTAGGTGAAGCATTTTGTAAGGGTATAGCAATGAAATACGCAAAAGTCTCCGTTCCTTATTTGCATATGCCGAGGGGGAGCTGCAAAGCCTAATCTCTCCATTATTTTACTTATTAGTGACATCTGTCTATAGGCGCTCACACTGCAAAACCAGAGGCCTGCACTACACTGATGTGGCTCAATAAACCCGAAAACTGGTCTGTGGTTGGCTCTCTGGTTTCGCATGTAGCTTGTGGAATGATGTAAAAAACTTTATTAGGTGATGCATTTTGTAAGGGCTATGGAAATTACCCAAAATTCTCTGTTCCTTATAACCCGAATATATCAGGGTGCATAGTGTGTATTTTGGTGATAATGAGGATATGAGTAGGTCATTGGGCCTAGTGTACATACCAAAACTAGGCCACAGCATTTGTTTACAACAGTGTGTATAATATAACAGTAGTGGTGCAATTGAAAATAATCGCATTTAATCAGTATGTGCTACCATGGTTACAATAAAAATATGATACCAGGAGTATGTTGCACTTGTGATAAAGGAGCAGTATTTCATATAGTGATAATGTTTCATTATAAAAAGGGACCATAAAGTTCTAAATAAAAATACACTTAAAGGCCAAGTGTGTACATTTTTACATTTTGACACAAGGGACCAACAAACCTAACTCACCATGTTGTCCAACTCCCATCCGAGCTCTACTAGCTATTTTTATACAGTTTGTTCTATGGCCCACCAGAAATATATGCAAAATTAAAAATGTGTTGCTTCTATTGTGATTATTAAAGGGTAGTACCAATGATTTTAACTTTTTTTTTCCAGTTTAACTGAAGAACAGGAGGTAAATGCGCTATGTCTTACCTCCTGTCCTTCCGTAAAACTTACAGGAGAGCAGAAGAAACTTACCCGTGTATCGCTCCACCGTTGGCTTCTCTGACAGTCTCCGCCGTGTCCACGCTCTGCACATACCAGAACTGGTATTTATACCAGTATTTCTCAATATTATTGCCCACTTATAAAGCTATTCAATAAACTTGCCATTACCACATCTGCTGGAAGTTTCACCATTCTCACTGTTAAGAAACCTTTCCTAATCTGAGGATGAAACTTATTTTCTTCCAATCTTAAATGGACATGTGTTCTATGATATATTCCTCATTTATATCCTTCATATTATTACAGTCCCTGCTATAAGGACTAGGATTCTCTATAGTGTATACAGAGTGAATATTCCTCATTTTTACCCTTCATATTATTACAGTCCCTGCTATAAGGACTAGGATTCTCTACAATGAATACAGAGTGAATATTCCTCATTTATACCCTTCATATTATACAGTCCCTGCTATAAGGACTAGGATTCTCTATAGTGAATACAAGTGATATTCCTCATTTATACCCTTCATATTATTACAGTCCTGCTATAAGGACTAGGATTCTCTATAGTGAATACAGAGTGATATTCCTCATTTATACCCTTCATATTATTACAGTCCCTGCTAAAGGACCAGGATTCATAGTGTATACAGAGTGAATTTCCTCATTTATACCCTTCATATTATTACAGTCCCTGCTATAAAGACTAGGATTCTCATAGTGAATACAGAGTGAATATTCCTCATTTACACCTTATATTATTACAGTCCCTGCTATAAGGACTAGGATTCTCTATAGTGAATACAGAGTGAATATTACTCATTTATACCCTTCATATTATTACAATCACTGTTATAAGGACTAGGATTCTCTATAGTGAAACAGAATGAATAGTCCTCATTTAACCCTTCATATATTACAGTCCTTGCTATAAGGACAGGATTCTCTATAGTGAATACAGAGTGAATATTCTCATTTATACCCTTCATATTATTACAGTCCTGCTATAGGACTAGGATTCTCATAGTGATAGAGTGAATATTCCTCATTACACCTTCATATTATCAGTCCCTGCTATAAGGACTAGGATTCTCTACAATGAATACAGAGTGAATATTACTCATTTATACCCTTAATATTATTACAATCACTGTTTAAGGACTAGGATTCTCTATAGTGAATACAGAATGAATATTCCTAATTTATACCCTTCATATTATTGCAGTCTGCTATAAGGACTAGGATTCTCTTAGTGAATACAGAGTGAATATTACTCATTTATATCCTTCATTTATTACAGTCCCTGCTATAAGGACTAGGATTCTTACAATGAATACAGAGTTAATATTCCTCATTTATACCCTTCATATTATTACAGTCCTGCATAAGGACTAGGATTCTCTATAGTGAATACAGAGTGAATATTACCATTTATATCCTCACTATATTACAGTCCCTGCTATAAGGACTAGGATTCTCTATAGTGAATACAGAGTGAATATTTCTAAATATTCTCATTTATATCCTTCATATTATTACAGTCCCTGCTATAAGGACTAGGATTCTCAATAGTGAATCAGAGGGAAAAAAGGCTTAGCACATTAGCCGTGTGGCATACTCTATAACCATCTTAGCCCCATTATTTGTCTCACATTGGGATTAGACTGCTTTGTTTAGATATCCAGTTTGCCCTGCTACCTCCAGGAGGCAGATACCTTTGCCAGAATTGAAGAGAAGAGAACATATAACATTTAATATCTGGTTACAAATGCATGTAATAAACTAGTAGAATAGAAGTTGGAATTGCAGGCAGATAATTAAGTCACCAGTTAAGGGTGAACATATCTAAGGCATGCTGTATTATGCAAACTGGGTGAATTTTCTATAACTAGGATTCCCACCTCACAACCTTTAAAACCAAACCCAAAACCCTGCTGAAAATACAGTCATTATTTACATTAGAAACATGATACAAGCTCCACATTCCCCCTCTATACATGCATCTACCCAGGGTGAGTGCCTAAACCGCTAGACCCCACCCCTGGGTCCTTCTTATTTAAAGGGCAAGTCCAGCCTAAAATAAAAACTTACATACAGGTAAATCACCCCCCAAACCCTAAACAGTAATAGTTTAAAATCTGAAATATATACCGTATATACTCGAGTATAAGCCGACTCGAGTATAAGCCGAGGCACCCATTTTTCGCTCAAAAAATAGAAAATGATGACCCGAGTATAAGCCGAGGGTATACAGTAACCTAATACCTTTCCACTGTAGATGTTTGGAAACTACAACTCCCAGCATGCTTGGTTGCTGGGAGTTGTAGTTTCCAACCACCTATAGTAGAAAGGTATGGGGGTTACTGTATGGCTACTGTCCCCCAAACTAATACCTTTCCACTGTAGATGTTTGGAAACTACAACTCCCAGCATGTTGGTTGGCTGGGAGTTGTAGTTTCCAACCACCTATAGTAAAAAGATAATGTGGGTGTCTGCATTGCATACTGTCCTCCAGCCCTCCCCCCAGTACCCCAGCCCTCCCCCAGTAGTCCCCCCCAGCTCACTTACCTGTACCTGGTCTTCAGTCTTCCTCTCTCTGCAATCCAGAGGCAGCCGCGAGTCCGTCCGGCATCCCATTACTGCTTCGCGGCTGCGCGATGACGTCATCCCGCCATCGTGCGTGATGACGTCATCGCGCAACCGCGAGGAACTACTGGGAACTGCCGGCCGGACTCGCGGCTGCTCTGGATTCAAGGTAAGTTTCTTTGACTCGAGTATAAGCCGAGTCAAGGTTTTTAGGTTAATTTTTAAACCTAAAAACTGGATTATACTCGAGTATATACGGAAGTCTAACCTGAAATCCTGCACAATGTCCTGTTTCCCTTGGTTGCTTCCTGGTTCTTCCAGTTAGCAACTGTCAGTTATAGATTTGACAGTTGACATCACAGCCAATGACTGAATGTTATTAATCCTCTGTCTGCCACTCTTGAGCATGCCCAGGCTCAGTACAGGTTTCAAATTGCTCAGTTTCCATGAGGATCCAGAAGCATAGCAGGCATACAGTAATGAATTCATAGGACAAAGTAAGATATATCAAAATTTTTAAGAGGCCATTTTCTAAAAGATGTTCTATGAGTTGGAGTTGTCCTTTAAGCAGCTTTAGTTGTGAAGTAGTGAAGTTGCCTTCACTACTTTGGTTATCTCTGTTGGCAATAAGGCCAACAAGAAGATGCGTAATAAGGGTATCTTCCTATTGGCTCTATTGTAACTTTAAAAGTTATTTGAAATATATAAAATTTAAAAAAACAAGAGTTAATAACATTAGTTTCACATGAAGCCACACCAATATGCTAATTTAATTAGGATTTTATTTCTGTGCATTCCCAGGCAAAACACTTCTTTCCAATGGTCCAATCAGCTTTAACTTGCATTGTTTTGATCAAATTAGAATACAGTAATGAATTTTTCCTACAAATTAAACTTGATCAATTTTCTTAGCTAATCAAATGACACAGACTTTAGTTTTCATTTAAATGCTAATGAATGAATATTCAGTTCTGTTAAATTGGCCTACCTGATACTATGTTGTATCATCTCATTTGGGTTCCATCATTTGTCTATTAAGTTTTATTAAACTGGATGAAACATCCTGCTAAATGGAGGGAAGAGACAAAGCTAATCTGGAAATCACTCAATAAAGATGTAAACTTATGTCATATTGGCTGTTTATGTTCAGTTTCTAATCTTGTATGACGGGTTTAAATGTGAAGATATTTGCATCAAATTATTGAAATATTAAAGGCATGACCACATTGTCTTCCTTTTTAGTTCACCTTTAAGCAACACCTTGTAAAATGATAAAGTTAGTATAGTATAGTATTTGAGGTTGAATAAAGACATACGTCCATCCAGTCCAACCCATCTAGCAATATCCTCATTTCCTGCCTAACTGTTGAAGGTATTAGGCATAGACCTGTGAGCTTTCTTATTTACCAACATCAGCATACTGAATTACAGAGGGTTGGAACTTCCATTCTCTCTCTTACTGCATTATTATATCAGATACAACTGTCATATAAACACTTTATAAGTATGAAAGGAATCAGTTGTTGTGTGGTGTGTGGTGATCTATGATTGGATTATTATCACTCATACAGGCCCCATATATTCTTGAACAGTTTTTCTTTGGAAAGAAAGAAAAATCTGTTTAAAAAAAGTTCAAGAGAGTTTCCTTTTCTTAAATAATCGTTCCTACATGTCATTCCTCCTGGTCTCACTTTACCATTATATTGCATTGTGCCTTGTAAGTCTGTACCCTTGGCATTTGCATACACTAATTTGCAGCACTGGCTACCTCAAAAATTAAACCAAATCCCTATAATGGAGATTATAAGAAATTGTTCTTTGGTAAACGTCTGCCCAGTAGCGCTTCTTACAAGAGAAGTCGATGGCAGCGCACTTTCGCACGTGGAAGTGCAATGCAATTGAGTTCTATTGTGTAGGTTCACCTCAGCAAGAGCAGAATTTTCCCTGTGCTTCTGAGATGAGGGGGGCCTGTGTCTGCCAGGGAGCAGTGATGCTGTTTTAAATACTGTATTGTTACCAACAGGCAAGACACAGTAGTGCATCATCTGTATTTAACCCCTAATATACAATTTCCATTCATTTGATCCAAGACAAGAACGCAAAAAAAATGTATTTACTCATTTATTTGTTTGTTTCTATAATGTGTATAAGCTTAAAGGGCATCTATAGTGAAAAAAACACATTGCCCCTTTACAAAGTTAAATTCATGTACTCTGTGCTGCCTTAAAGGGTATCTCCACTGAGGAAAAAGCATTTTTTTTTTTTGGTTTATTTTAAAGTACACCATCCCCCAACCCTCCCCATACCTTTTTTTCCCCAGAATTCCCTTTCGCTTGATTGCAGCAGCATGGGAAAGTTGTGCAGGTTCCTGGGGGTGTGTCTTCCCCTGTGCTGGGATGCTGTCACTCAATGTGCATCATCATGGTAGCAGACACACCCACTTGGCTGCAGTAAGAAATCCTTCCCTCCCTGACTCTCTAAGTTCATTTTTCCAGCTGATTATGCAGAGAGAGACAGGGGAGGAAAAGTTAAACCCTCTTCCCACACTACTGTAACAAATACAGGTGAACTTGTGTTGTTTTTAATAAAGATTTGTTTGTGTCTAACTCTAAGATTGATTTCATAGGGGATGCTGGGAATTTGAGGCAATCTGGTATGGGAGGGAGAGTGTGTGTGTGTAGAATCGACCAGACAGCAGTCCCGACGGATCCTCTCACATTCTGCGCATGCACTAAAGGAAAACGCGCGTCGGACATTTTACATGCAGGCAGTCAATGAAAGTGGGCGGACCTGCACCATCCACAGCGTTCTGGGACAAACTCATTGGATTTCTTCTGAACTACTGCTCAAAGACACAGGATACTGCAGGTACATTTCCACCATCCACATATCTATCCTTACAACCCAGGTGACTTTTAGCAGTGGAGATACCCTTTAATCCTATCTATCTCAGTGACTCTGTTTAACCATGGTGCCAGATCTGTGTGCAGCACTCCCCCCCCCCTTCCCCCTCCCCTCTGTTACCTCCTCCATGTCTCAACTTCGGCTAACCGACAAGCTTATCATGTACAGTAGGAGTTAAAAGTTCAACATCCTGAAAAACACACCCATGCACAGTGACCAATAGAAAGCAAGCTGTCCAGAAGGGCGACAGGCTAGGGAATTATAGCCAGGGAGCCCATGACAGGGGCTGGACCGGAACCAGAAGGCAGGCAAGTTGAGGGGGAAGGGGGATGGCAAGGAGTAGGGGAGGGCAGATAGTACAGGAAGTGGAGAGCCTCGGCGCCATTTTTGCAAGTAGGGAGAAAGTTGCCCGCCCACCCTACCTGTTGCTATTAAAGGAGTATTTTCAAATGGCTATGGCGGTCACTGGCAATGCTAGGAAAGGAAATTAGTCCTAAAGGAGGACTTGATAATTGGAAAAGTTCCTACAGTACGATTGAAAAACCTCTCTGGGGTAGTAGAGGAACCTCAGGGGAGACTGGAACAGAGTTTACATAGGGGTGCCTCCTGGGCCGGAGTGGAAAAGCGGCAGGGGTTTTGGATGGTGGGAACGTGGTAGCATTGCCAGGTGTTGGAATTGGAAATCAAATATGCTTAGGTTAACAATGTTTAAGAATGGTAACAAAAGTTAAATGTTTGATAATATAATTATATTGTTGTCACATTAAGTGGCCGTTATTCCTTTTCCCTTCGGAAACCAGGTGTCGTGTCAGTTATTTATGGGGAAAGGTGGGACTGGTTTGGTTTATTCACTTATGGTACAACTCGGGCCTATCCCGGTAATGGAGACAGGAAGAAGAAGGAGAACAGTACAGTTTACGATCTCTCTCTTTGTGACCCATCATCAATCAGTGAAGTCTATCAAGAAGGGGGGGTCAAGTGCAGCCTTATATCTACCACGAAAGCTACCTCTCTCCCCCTGCTAATGTTCTTATCTCTATGTTTATTACAGAGCAGGGAGGGGGATCACGTCACAGGAATTTGATTGACAGTCCAAGTAGTAGTAGAGGAATGCAATCACGTATTCTTCTAACTGGTGTATCTCAGGACAGAGAGGGAATGTAAACAAAGTGATGACACTCTGGTGGTTGTGGGGAATTATAGAACACATGGAAAGAAAGAAAAAAAAGTTCATTTTCCCACTATAGATGCCCTTTAATCATGTGTCTCAGGCCCAAATTTTAACTGTTACACACATAAAAGATTCCGGGTTTTAATCTCATAGGCCAAGGAAGGGTTACACAGAATTTCTGCAATAAGCTACATGAATGAATGATGAAGTTTCTTTCAACGTTTACCTTGAAAAAGCATGCAAACACACTAATGGTTTTGACCATGACCATTTCTTTTACCTAAAGCCTGTGACATAAAAAGCAAGCAGGACAATGCAGGCTTTAAAGGCAACTAAAGTCTCAGCACAACACTGAATCAGAAGGCAGAGCAGCTAGATATAGAAGCAGTATTCTGTGTCTCTTATTTTGATGTGGGTGCTGGGAAATTTACATTTCTAACATGGGGTTGTTTTTTTTTAATTCCCAGCGTTCCAGTATCTCACAGTGTGGTCACTGACAATTGTGTTCTTTGCACATGCCCAGTCCTAAACTACTTCAGGAACTTGTTACAACAGGTGACGACTACTGGTAATCTGTAGCCAATACTTTAACGGTGTGTAATAGGCAGGGGAGCACATGACTGAGGAAAGGAGGTGTGGCCAGAGAGGGCACATGCACAGTTATCTTAAGGTAAGGCCAACACTGCAAAGCATATTAGCACGTCGGAAACATGATTGTGATTGCGTGCACGTTTCCGGGGTACTAGTGCATTGTCATGCTCTGCAATTGCACAATGTTGCCCAATCAGAGAACATACGGTTGTGGAAAAATGCTGACCACATGTGATCCGAATAGCACAAAGCAGGGGAGCACACATTCAGGGAGATTCAATAAAAGTTCTTATCATTTAAATTGGTGCTAATTTTGCCCCAACCAATCAGATGTTAGCTTTCAAATGTTAAATAAGATCTGATTGGTTGGGGCAAATTTAGCACCATTTTAAATAATAAGACCTTTTATTGAATAGCCCCGATAGTGTGGCCATATTAATTACATGTTTAAATGTACTGGTGTGGCCTAGCCCTTATCCAGTTCTTCAGGGGATTGCATTAACTTAATTGCTATTCACTGGTATTCTTGGTGAAGATGCTTTCAGATTATGGAGTATTAAAAAATAATTTGCTTGTTTCTCTACTATCACCCTGATCCTAAATACACAATCTAATACATGATCTATCCCAAACCTGGTGACTAGAGATGGGATTTGGGCTCTGATGAGGAAAAAGCTCTAGTATAGTATAATTTAAGTAATAAAAGAAAAGCAGAGGGTGGGGTGCATCTCTGCTGACTAGTGATAATAAAGTAATATAAATGACAGATGAAAAGCTTGATATCTCTATGGCAGCATAGCTCATCTGCAGCTACGAGCCATTACTTAACATGTACCAAAAGGCAGTTCAATAGTGCATTTCTCATGAACACTTATACGAGCTCCTGCTATGGCTCGAATATTACAGATAAATCTTTATTAAATGATATTAACATTAATGATTAACTCTCCACATTAAGCTTGAATAGCTCTTAAAATATTCTCATTTGTTTAGACTGATTATTTTGATTTTATCCCCCAAAGCAATGGGTGTTTTTGATTAAGTTTACTGGACCCAGACTACCTCTCTATACAATTTTTTACCTTTTCCATGTAGGTGTTAGAAATATCTACAGAGGATATAAAACTGTTTCTCTGATCTTTTACAATAATCTTGGCATGTTCTTGTTTGAAATCTCCATTCCTCTGCTTGCAGCTGAGAGGCCTCTAACAATCGGAAATCCTTAAACTCTAATCTGCTGGGTGTTTCTTTTTTAATATATATACATATGAGTTGCTGTCTGCTACATTCACCGGATAACAGAAATCTTCTCCGGGGATCCAGTTTCTATTCTTAGAATTCTTTCATTTTCAATCACATTTCAGGTACCTCTTTCATTACAAGACCTCGCTGCAGAACAAGGCAACAGGCATTTTCCTGGGTTACGATGACCTAAATCATGTCAGAACTCACACCATAATATCTACACCCCTTACCGCAACACTTTGTTTAGTTGCTATTGTAACTTTAATGCAAATGATCCTAGCCCCTATTAGAACCTTTTGCAGAAAAAAGGGTTGCGCCACTTTGTTTTACATTTCTATATTAAAAATTTCAAAACCTTGAATCAATAATCAGTAATGTATGTAATGACTGTCCCTGTAACTCTCCCATGAAATGTACTGGGTAGGTCCTGACCCAGGAATATTTGAACAGGAAGGGGTGGGTTGGAACATGTGTTAAAGGGAATATAGATATTATACCGTATATACTCGAGATATGAAAACGCCTGAAAACTGAACCTCGACTTATACTCGAGTCAGTCACTTACTGGTGGAGGAATCCGGCTGCCGCGTCCACTGATGGTCGCATCCACTGACGTCACGACTCGGCGCCGGGAAATTAGACCGGCGCGAGTCGTGAGTCAGTGGATGCGACCATCAGTGGACGCGGCAGCCGGATTCTCCATCAAGATGTCGGGGGCCCGGATCTCCTGCAAAGGTAGGCATTAGTAGTAGTGTAGTGTAGTGGCAGGGTGAGAAGATGGGTGCAGGGAGTAGTGTGTGTACTGTGTAGGTGTAGTGTATGTAGTGGCAGGGTGAGAAGATGGGTGCAGGGAGTAGTGTAGTGTACTGTAGTAGTGTAGTGTGATGTAGTGGCAGGGTGAGAAGATGGGTGCAGGGAGTAGTGTAGTGTACTGTGTAGTGTAGTGTTAGTGTAGTGGCAGGATGAGAAGATGGGTGCAGGGAGTTGTGTAGTGTACTGTAGTAGTGTAGTGTAGTGTAGTGGCAGGGTGAGAAGATGGGTGCAGGGAGTAGTGTAGTGTACTGTAGTAGTGTAGTGTAGTGTAGTGGCAGGGTGAGAAGATGGGTGCAGGGAGTAGTGTAGTGTACTGTAGTAGTGTAGTGTAGTGGCAGGGTGAGAAGATGGGTGCAGGGAAATAGGTTATATTCCTGGGGCTGGACCTGGGGCTGGAGGGGAGACTCTACCCTCGACTTATACTCGAGTCAATTGGTTTTACTCATTTTTGAGGTAAAAATGGGTACCTCGACTTATACTCGAGTCGACTTATACTCGAGTATATACGGTAATAAGGGAATGTCCAGCATAAAAATAAGTTTCTTTTAAAATGATTAATACCCCCCAAAACCTCACTTTGACAAGATTCCTAGAATTCAAAGATCCCCCAGACCCTTGCCGCTTCTACTCCGCGGCTGGTTCCGACAGCCGCTCCACCTCCTGGTTGAGCATGTCAGCTAAGGCGCCTGACAGCCGTGACCAGGAAGAGAACCGGCTGTCAGCGCAGAAGTCCCCTGCTCCTGTTTTTGCTTGCAACAAGCTCGAAACACGAGCAGGGGGTCTGGAACAGCCGTCGAGGGTCGGGGTCAGGTAAGTAAGCTCTGGGGGAAATTCTAGGAATCTTGTGAAAGTGAAGTTTTAGGGGGTAATAATCATTTTAAAAGAAACTTATTTTTAGGCTGTACTTCCCCTTAAATTATTTTGTAGGCCACTAAAAATGTTTTTATTGGAGCTAAAAAAAACACCTTTCAGAGATGGGAATCAGCATGGAACCTCAGAAAATGTACTTTAAAGGGAAAATTTAGTGGAACAATCACCTTTAGGCTTGAAATCTAGAATAACTGCCCTAAACACATTAAACTGTTTTTTCTGACCTACATATGCATCAGCAGTTTTATAGTGATGATATTTCCCCTGAAGCTGTTGAACTTAGGGATCACGATTTTAATATATTATCAGGGTTATTCAATAAATGTTTTTATCGTTAAAAATGGTGCTAATTTTGCCCCAATCAATCAGATGTTAGCTTTCAAATGTTACATAACATCTGATTGGTTGGGGCAAAATTAGCACCGTTTTTAATGATAAGAACTTTTATTGAATCTCCCTGACTGTATATTATTGTTTTCATGTTACAAGATGCACTAGCATCTTTATGTTTTTTAGATGCACAAGCACTTTTATGGTTAACTTCTCTGGGAAAGCGTGTGAAAGTGGAGGGCACTTATCTTTATATACTACCTCCTGAAGGCTGAAACGCCTAGATTTGATGTTATATGTGTAAATACACATTACAAATGTTCTACTGGAGTTATAGGCATTTTTCTGTATTTATTTGCGATGCACCCATGGTCGGAATCATTATGGAGCATGAGTGCGGCTCTTTAAAAAAAAAAGCCCGCAACCCTAACTGCTATTTTTTCCAGTTATTTTACATACATTTGTAACCAGATATTTAATCATATGTTCTGTTCCATTCCGGCAAAGGTATCTGCCTCCTCTCTTTGCTCAAAGAGCTTTTTGTAAGCTTCAGCATGTGCAGAGGAGGCAGCAAGTGAAACAGCAGTCAATCATTGGGTGTAATGTCAGCAATCACAGCCTTGATTCACTGCATGGAGGGAGGGGCCTGCTTATTCTGCCAGAACGGAGACAATAATAGTCCTTAAATATCTAGTTAGTAATACAGGTAATAAGGTACATAATATTATTGGGTTGGGGGCATGTAACTTATAATTGGCCAGTTTTTTGTTTCAAGGGTGAACATTCCCTTTAAGTCACTTTTAACATGCATGCTGCATTGGTTTCAGTGCAGGTGTTTAGTTTTACTTGACTAATGAAATTCAAGGTAGCTGCACAGACTTTTTGTTTAAAGAAAAATACTATGAAAGTTGAATATATAGTGTATAATAATATATTATTGATTTCAACAAATGACTGATGTTGGGTCATTTGGTCAGTTTCAAAGTAGATTTGAATGTACAATCTATAAACCCGAATGATTTATACCCTTCAACACTCCCCTTTAATACTGTAGTTGCACTTACAGAAACCACATTGTGCAGAACTGCAAAGGGAGGATAATGAAGTGAACTTAGCCCAGCTTTGTGTAATACATCTCTCATCAGTGTACCTGAATGTTGGAAGGTAACATATAATTGTGCCTTAAGTTAGGTGGTAACGGATGACAACATTTGTGGTTCAGTCATTTGGAAACAAATGTGACTTACATATTTATTATTCTGACAATTAAATTTAAAAAGTTCAGTATCAACTAAGATTCTTTAAAGGGCATGTCCACCCTCAAAACTAAAATGTAACCTACTACTGGCCCCACTGTGAAATTTAAAACAATCCTTACCTAACAGTTCTGCTCCTTATGGTTCTCCTGCAGTGATTGTCCAAAGTTCCAGAAACTGAAGAGTGGGAGCTGACTGTGTGAAAAGGTTTCTGCCTCCTCCTTGTCCTCCGGGTGGTACTGTGACATGAGCAAGGGAGTTCTTCCCCCCCCCTTCTTATCCCTCCATGCCTGCCCACACCCAACCACCATGTTAGATTACTAAGAAACAGAAACATACTTACATTGCTTCTGTCCCCTGGCGTTCTGCATTGCAACCAGGTCCGGTCTTTTAAACAGCTGATTGCGCAAATGTTTCTTTCATTCAATTGTGGAGGGGGTGGGTCAGGGGCCTGGCCTCCAATCTCATGGGGGGTGGGGGGGTTGCAGTTACACCCTGAAATGCCCCCAGATATGCCTACTTGCTCTGGCAAATCAATCCAGGTAAGGGTACGAATGCAGGTATCTCCTGAAAGGAGATAGGCAATTACCATGTGTGCAACAGGGTGCTCTTCATTAGGCTAAACACGTATTAATGTTTCCAACTTAAGGTCATTTATTAGGTGACTGATACCTGTTCAGTTTACTTAAAAGAAAGACAAACAACCATAACTACTATTAGTTAATTAAGTAAGTATCTGTGCAAAATGTAGAGGCATTTGCTATTTAGCCTCAGTCCCTATGACATAGCTATTGAGCATGTGCATTACCTAGTAGGAACAGGAGGAGGAGCAAAGATGGCGCCCCTCATGTTTCTTCACTAACATTGGGCTAACCATTCTATGGCACTTGTGCCAGAGGTGGCACTCTCTCCTCTGTGAGCACTCATGCAAAGCAGAGTTCACCAGAGTTTGTTACCAGAAAAGCAAAGATACATGGCCTTTCTGGTAATAAGAATGGTCAAAACAAGTATAGATTCACTCTAGCACACCAAGGCTGGCAATTGCCAATATTCAGTAGATACAATCCTCCAAACACCCTGGGGTTGATAGAATCCAACCACAAATCAAAGTGAGAAGAGCACATTACATCAGTGTATCAAAATGTATTGTGCAAACAACAATCTATGTTAAACTATAATCGATTCAATCTATTGTATCTGTCTGTGTCTATTTGTCTATCTGAGTTGTTTATTGTACAGTTAAACCTCAGTATTCATGTTGGCGCTATGGAATATATAAGTGAGGGTTGCAGTTTGGGCACTGTCTCTAAGGTATCAAAAGGTGCAAATAGTTTGGACTAAAAGGAGGAAAAATTTCAAAGAAAAAAGAGCAAATAAGCCACTTCTGAACAACTTCCTCAACCAGGGATCTAAACAGCAGTAAAACAAACAATTAAAAAACAATTTTTTTTTTTTACATTTTTCATAATAAATCAATGAATACTTTATTTCCCGAACTCCTATTTAGCTCAAATTAGAACAATATTTGGATTGTGTCTCTTTTTGTCTCTAGTGGAACAGTATAGGTCATTAATGTTATTTGGAGATGTTTCAGTCTCTGCAGGAGATTTTTAGCTGTGCATAATGTTGCCATTATGAAAATTAAAGTAGGCGTTGATTCATGAACTCCACATTCTGCTTCAGAGACAGGCATTTATTATACTATACAAACGCCAATCTAGATGAGGTCTGTATTTTCCGTTTAAAGGAGTGGAAATATTTTTCTGCTCTCGTTATCGCCGCAATTTTTACCAGAATTAGGCTTACAGTAGCACAGTTTATAAAGCGATGATAATTGTCTTTGAAAACAGTTACTGATGCATATTGCCATATATCCTGGATATAACTGCTCGATCATATTTATAAAGCAGCAAAATGGTAAAGGGTAGCTCCACCTCCCGGAGACAGCCACCGGAAGTTGCAAGGAGTACCAGCAGCCGTGTGATTTTCTGAAAGGCACCCAATCACAGATGCGGCTGCCAGATATGAAGACAGCTGGGGGGAACAAAGGCGTGTAAGTATGTTTCTGTTGCTTTTTTTTACTAATCTAAATTGGGCAGTTGGGGGTGAGCAGAGGTGCCTATATAGAAAAAAAAACATTTAAAGTAAGGGGGTGAGGCAGCAATTTAGGGATCGGGGGGGAGGGTGGGAGAGGGGGAAAGGGCTCCCCTGCGCATGTCACAATCCTCCAGGAGGACAAGGAGGAGGCAGAAACCTTTTCACACACAGACAGCTCCTACTCTTCAGTTTCCTGGACTTTGGAAAATGACTGCAGGACAACTATAAGGAGCAGAGGTGTATGGTACATGTATTTTAAACTACACAGTGGGGCCGGTAGTGGGTTAAATTTTAATTTTGGTGTTGGACATGCCCTTTCAGTAAATAAAAGTGATTTTAGACGTTAAGTTAAGCCTACAAAAAGTCTGAGGTGGTGATAATGCATTAGTGGGTACATGTCTAGCCTGGAAATAAGTCACTGGAAGGTGTCAGTACATTGTAGTGGATTTCCCAATACAAATAAGGGTCCAAGAGTGTAAGACTATTTCCATTAATTTACTGAAATAGTATCGTTGTTTTTTGAATTTAAGATCTTCCCTATTTTACAATAAAGTGAAAGTGCAGTGAAATTATGGCATAAACGTGATGCAGCACAATGACGTAACTTAGCTTTTTGCAGAAATCCGTATAAATTCTGGCAAAACGGCAATTTGCCCTTTAATAAATATGGCCCCAAGTCTGCAAACAATCAAATATTCATTTTATGGAATTAATAATAATTTCATACGAGGCCACACTAATGTCTATGCACTGCACAAAGCTACTTCTAAATCTAAACAGGAAAACGTCATGCATTGAAATCTTGAGTAAATGAAAATACACCAAGGCACGCATACCAAACAGCGTATTAGCTGCTTAGAATAAAATATTTATTGCTTTAATGATTACCAGGAAGCATGCCATCAGATGGTTATTTTAACACAGATTTAGAAATCTTGGGTAATAAAATTCCACTAGATGCCAAAGCTGCAGCTCTTATCTGAGTATTTAAATCTTGCAGTGATAAAGACGGACTGCCGCAAGCATGTTTCAGCATACCAGCTGCTCTCTTAGTTAATGAACTACAAATAGAAAGTTGTTAATGTTTTGTATTAGAGCTGAAAAACTGGCATTAAAAAGACCATAAATACATTGCAACAACGACCCCCAATATAACTTAATGCCCATAATAGCAGATACATTCACTTTCCTCAAACATGGTAGGTCCAGCTATGACTTAAAACAGCTTATAACAAATTTCCTCTGTAACTCACAACTAAGCAAACAACTCAGGATGCTTACTTCCTTTTCCCAAATATAGTTAATCACTTTTGTAGCAACAAATATCTCAGACCACAGCTTTTACATATCCCGAGGAAGGGACAATGCATCCCGAAACATTGTGAATATTGTTACAATAAATATTTTTTGATTCACCTGATTAGTGTGCTCCCCCATATCTTTCTTGTGCTGGAAAACTGTTTGGCTCCTGCAGTGGTGGGCCCTGCCCCTACCTACCTGTCTGGCATACAGCCAACAGCGTTGTGCTGGAGTGTGCTCTGGACTCTATTGCAATCGGAAAGTATCCCTGGATCAACCAGATCTACAGTATTTGTATTAATACCAGTAATTCTCAATATTTTTTAGTTTTAGAAACTTATCCAGGCCATTTTTAAAGCTATTCAATGAAATTACCATTACCACTTCTGCTGGAAAACAGTGTCACAGTTTCACCGTTCTCACTGTAAAGAAATCTTTCCTAACCTGAAGATGAAACTTCTTTTCTTCCAACCTTAAAGGATGTCCACGAGTCATCTGATATGACCGACTAGTAAACAATGCACCAGAGAGGTTATTGTATGGGCCATTAATATATTTGTATAAAGTGATCATATCCTCACACAAACGTTGCTTCTCTTATGTAAGCAGCCTTGTCTAATCTGCCTGCATAGTCAAGCACCTTCATTTCCTTAATTATTTTAATTGCCCTTCTCTGAACTGCTTCCATTTCCAAGATGTCCCTTTTGTATATGGGATTCCAAAACTGCACTGCATATTCCAAATGAGGCCTTACCAGTGCTTTGTAAAGAGGGAGATATTAATAATATTTTTCTCTCTTGAATCTATTCCCCTCTTTATACAAGACAATATCTTGCTAGCTCTAGCCATTGCTACCTGGCATTGTTTGCTATAGCTAAGTCTGTTATCTACCAGAACCCCCAAATCTTTTTCCATTACAGATGCACTTAACACAGAGTTATTTATGGTGTAGGTGGCACAGGGATTATTAAATCCCAAATGCATCACCTTACATTTATCAACATTGAATCTCATCTGCCATTCTGCTGCCCATTTTGATAATCTATCTAGGTCTGCTTGCAGCACTTGCACATGATTTGAAGTTTCCAAAGCGGTGCATCGTTTAGTGTCATCAGCAAACACTGAGACCTTGCTCTCAATGCCCCCTTCTAAGTCATTTATAAACAGATTAAACAGAAGTTACAGTATAGAACCCTGAGGCACGCCACTTAGAACTTTAGCCCACATAGATGTAGCTCCATTTACCACCACTCTCTGTTTGTGATCCAATAATCAATTCTCTATCTATGAACAAATGTTTTCTTTAAGGCCAACAATCCTCAGTTTATACATTATTAACCTGTGTGGCACAGTATCAAAAGCTTTCGCAAAATCCAAGTATATCACATCCACTGCTGTGCCTGAATCTAAATTCTTTCTCACTTCTTCATAAAAACCAATTAAAGGACAACAATATATAAAAAAAATAACATTACCCCATTACACCCCCAATAAAATTACCCTCATTACAGTCCACACTTCCAGCAGCTGAAATTGCTTACTCTTATTTACAACAAGATATCACACAACAAAGATAACTGCTAAAAGCCCACCTCCTAGATGGCCCAGGACCCTGATTAACATATGACTTGTAATTGGCTGGTGGAAATTTCTATTACAACCTCTCTCCTCCTCCTCTGCCAGTCAAACAAATTTGAACTGTTCGGTTGTTAGGATACAGCCTACATAATCAAGCTGATCAAGGATGGGTGGAGGTGTGTTTTCTCACATACTAGTTTTGAGTGGCAGTTACAGGCAGACAGAATTGTTACGCCCCCTTCACAATGTGGCTAAATGAAGGCAGAGAGAAGCTCGAAATCAGGGAAAAAATGTATGGGGAGGGCTTCATTCCTTTACTCTTTTGAAAGTTTAAAAAAATCACCCTACCTACCACTGATGTTAGTCTTACAGGTCTATAGTTACCAGGCTGTGAACGACTACCTTTTTTGAATATTGTTATTACATTGGTTTTTTTCCAATCCAGCGGCACATCCCCAGACCAAAGTGAATATGAAAAAATAAGAAACAGTGGTCTAGATAGAACTGAACTAATCTCTTTTAAAATCCAGGGATGCAATCCATCTGGTCCTGGGGCTTTATTGATATTTACTTTGTCTACCGTATATACTTGAGTATAAGTCGAATTTTTAAGGCTTTAAGGTTAGCCTGAAAACCTAACCTCGACTTATACTCGGGTCAAGTCCTAATTTAGATCAAAATTCAGCAATTGTGGATAGTAACCAGTAGGTGGCGCTGTTTTAACCTGCATAAAAAGTTACAGGAGCTGATCTGCCTTTACACTTCCTGCTTCCTGTAGTCTGGCTGCTGGACTCACTCAGCACTGTCACTGCTCATCTGGATGCTGTAAATCTCCAGATGGGTATCCTCAGTTTGGGCCAAAAAACAGCTGCTAGTACAGTGCAAATGACAGCTTGAAACTACAACTCTCAAGTGACATTTTTAACTATTGGGGCCAGAGAGTCCTTTACTATATGGGGGTCAGAGGGCCCTTTACTATATGGGGTCAGAGGGTCCTTTACAATATGGGGTTCAGGAGAATTGCAAATGATGGTAAGCTTAATTAAAAGTTTACTGAACCTTGCCACTCCACATGTTTAAAAACTGAAACTCCCAGCAACAAAGCATGCTGGGAGTTGTAGTTTCCAAACATCTGGAGTGCCAAGGAATTGGGGGTTGCTGGTACTGTATTTGGCAATTACTGTATGGGAATTCTGCTGTCAATTTAAAGGGCAACTAATTTCTACCCTAGGCTTATACTTGAGTCAATCAGTTTTTACAATTTTTTCAGGTAAAAATAGGTATACTCGGATCGATTTATACTCGAGTATAAACGTAATTGTTTCCATACCATATCCTTCATCAACCAATGTGAATACTCCTCATTTCTCCCCTGCATATTATTATAATCCCTGCTGTAAGGACTAGGATTCTCAATAGTAAAAACCGATGTAAAAAAACGGTTTAGCAGATTAGCCTTTTTGGCATCCTCTACAACCATCTCAGCCCCATTGTTAAATGGTCCCACATTCTCAGTCCCCATCTTTTTACCATTTATATACTTAAAAAAAACATTTAGGGGCGGGGCTTGGAGCTGCATGGACTAGGACGCGCCATCTTTTAGCTCCGGCACCATCATAGCAACCGAGGCTAATACTAGACAAATAAACAATTCAAATTCGAACAACCTGTGCTCCACTAATCACCGATACCCAGATGACCAGACCCAGGGGGAATAAATCGAGTGGATCAGCTGGAAAACTCGAACAATTCGCCTGGAAGGGGCAGGCTGGGAACCAGGCCGCAATGGCCCCATCCCCTCAGCAAAACAAGACGCCCGCCCCCTCGGATGATGGTGATCACAGCCAAAAACGAGCAGGTGCCGATCGACACCCACAGGTAGAACCCACACTAACCAACCTTAAGCTCCACCTCACCGGGGCTATTCAGGAGTCGCAGCGCTCCTTGGCCACGATGATTGAGGAAACAAGGTCCGACATCTCGCTCCTCAGGCATGACCTCCATAAGATAAGGCATAGAATGGGAGAGGCCGAGGAACGACTATCTACGTTAGAGGACACAACACGGCCCCTACCGAACTCGATCGCACAACTTCAGCAAGAACTTCAGGCAACAAAATCCAAGCTAGACAACCTTGAGAATAGGTCACGTCGCCAGAATCTACACTTTCTGGGGTTTGCCGAGGGGGCAGAGGGGCAGTCCGCGGCCACGTTCCTCGAAGAGTGGATTCGCACCAGAGTTGGCGGGGACGGCCTGTCACCCCAGTTTGCGGTTGAGAGGGCCCACCGTGTCCCTGCCAAAGCACCGATACCTGGAGCCCCTGCAAGACCACTTATAGCGCGGCTCTTAAACTCACGCGATAGAGACTGGATACTCCGCCAAGCCAGATCCATCCCGGACCTGAACCATGATAATAATAGTGTTCGCATATTCCCAGACTACTCCCTGGAACTTCAGCGGCGCAGAGGTACGTTCGGGGATGTCAAAAAAAGACTTATCACAGCCGGGATCACATACTCTATGGTCTACCCAGCGCGCCTTCGGGTGGCTACTGACGACAGAGTCAGGTTCTTCGACACCCCACAAGAGGCCTGTGCATGGTTGGACTCCAGGTGAGAGGTACTGACGCAGCTGCAATCCCCGGTGTTCCCCCAAGCCACCTCTGCCCCCATCACCCTACCTCTAAGTACTATGAACCAAAGACCCCCAGACATGTGCTGTCTTCACCCAATATTATAAGATGGTCGGACTAAACTAACTATGCTTGTCTACCACCCCACAACACTGAAATGACAAGTCTCCCTCAACCCAATATTGGAACCTATTTGAGGCTACCTACTGAGCAGCAGCTTAGGAGCCTACTAGACAATTGACACGGTATCTAGCTGATTTTGGGCCTGGCGCTTTGAGCTAGCGTGCGGCCCACCCCATAGTGCTTCACGGAACCTCGAGGTGCGATCCCGTCCCTACCTGTGGTGCCTGCACATGGATGGATACCCAGCATCTCACCCCACATAACCTTCATTCAATCCTTAACAATTCTGGTGCCTGTATTGATGCTTCTCGGATGGGAGCCTACCTTTGCGCACAACTCATTTCAGTCCCACTACAAAAGACATCCTACACATCCCCATGGATTCCTCTGATAATCCCCACATATTCAAGGTGCGCATAGTATGCTGGTTGCCTGGGAACTATCCACAGCACTGTCAAATACTACCGACGACCATGAGAGACAACCTGCCAACCCCACATTAGACACCACGATACTTTCTACTCCTACTGACCGGGGATCTTCCACTGAGACTGTAATATACAGGAACGGGGTAATATTGTATATATTATGTGTACTATATATGTGATATGTATGTCGCCACCGGCCCCTTGGCCAGGGGAGGATTCCTCTGGCAACTAAATAACCAATACGACTCGAATATTCAAATGTATACCATACGTGCAACAACTGGTGGCAGATCACAATAGCCATGTCACTAGACAATGCAGAGTATAACGGCTTAAACAATTATACCAGCAATACCACTCCTAAATTAAGATATCGAGAGAATTATGTGTAATATTAGTATAAGTTAAGAAATGTTATCCAATTAGAGGTCATGATGCTGAAGATATATTGTATGGGATCTCCCATGACTGGGGAATGGGATAGTATTGGGTTTACAACCGAGCTCCGGACGCGGCCCCGGGAATGTTTGCTCCCATGGGTAGTATATAATTTACAGATTGCTATAGAACTGACCTTTATCCACTAACTCAAGGGACTCCCTCCATGAAACTATCTGAATCATTTTTCTCAACACACTTGAGACGTAAGACCCCTGTAATGGCGTACCCTGGGTGCAACTATATACCACCAACTCTATTTGTATGCAGACGTCTGCTGGTCTAAATAGGAGTATACGAGAATTCCACCAGACCAAAGATCCACACCTCCCCCTTTTTTTTTCTTTTTTTGTCTAACTATCCCACTATAGAACAGGAACAATAGTTAATTTTCTCTACACTAATGTATATATATGATGGTGCCGGAGGGAAACGAGACATCCCTCTCCACCCCCGCAGGAACTGCACTAAGTGCAACCCCATAGTTACCAGGATTTCCTGGAGTTTAGGGTTCAATAGCGACCAAGGTCAAACCAAAGTCTGCAAACCTTGTTATGTTTTTGTTTAACCACTATTTGATTGTTTCCCTCTCCCCCCTTACCTTTCCTTCCTCCACTCCTCCTATGGGTCCCCAAATGCAAATGTATAATGTATTTTATAACATCACACTAGTTGAGAGAGTGTCAACAGCGTGCATTGATATTATCCAAACAAAACATGACCAAAGCACTAAAAGTTCTATCCTGGAACGTTAGAGGCCTCAACGACCCCCACAAACGTGTAACGGTTACCAGTCTAATTCGCAACACACAGGCAGACATTGTCTGCCTACAAGAAACACACTTATTACCATCCAGCACACACTACCTCCAAAAACCCTGGGTGAAGTGGTCTGCGCATAGCACCTACTCGGTATACTCCAGGGGTGTTTCACTGATGCTCAACAGTAAACTGAGATTCACTATACATGAACTTAAGACGGACCCGAGTGGAAAATATATCTGCGTAGTACTAGATATTGAGTCAGTTTTATATGTTCTGATATATATGATCCACCCCCAGCCTCACAACAACCACTTCGAAATATACTCCCCTTCATATTTAAATACCCTTATGCGAGAATCATTTGCATGGGGGATTTCAATACAGCCATGGACCCCTCCATGGATAGACTACCCCCCCTCCCTCTGCTAAAAAATCTATACTAAACGATCTTATAACTGAACTGCAATGGGTGGATGTGTGGAGACGCCGTCACCCCTCACAGAAAGGATACACCTGCTTCTCATCCACCTTCAACACTTTATCTAGAATAGACTACATATTTACAAACAAAAGAGCTACCCCATATATAACACAGATACTCCATCTTCCCAGGGGGATTTCCGATCATTCTCCAATCTGTCTTACGATGCAGAGCGGTGTGGGTGTCTCTCCGGTCCGGTCTGGAAGAATCCATCCCTTCTGGCTGACCCAATTCCCCCAGACAGACCAGGTCCCCAGTCATATTGACTTATATATTTTTCACTCGACCACTCACCCGTCTCCCCGCTAATACAATGGGACGCTTTAAAAGCCTTTTTACGAGGACATCTTAATAGCGCCATTAAATACATTAAACACAAAACATCACTGTCTGAGACTGAGTTCTCCAACAGACTGATAGAGGCCGAAAATAGATATGTAGAAAACCCCACAGACCAATCCAGAGCAGAATGGAACATGGCACAAATTCTGTATAACACTGCTATCACAGAAAAAACGCAAAGGAAAATGTTCTTTACCAAAGCCAGTTACTTTGAACATGGGAGCCAATCGGCTAAACTCTTGGCCCAATTGGCCCACAGCCCACGAGATACTAATAGTATTCTCGCAATCAGAACCTCAGATGGTACTACTGTCACAAGCACGCCAGACATCATACAAACATTCACGGGCTTCTACCAGACACTATACCAGTCACAACTAAACGTCTCCCCAACACAATTGAAAAGATATCTAGACAGCATTGAATCTCCTAGACTCACTGATAGCGAAGGGACCTGGTTAGAGGCAGACGTCACTATAGCAGAGGTGGTAGAGGCCATGGGAGATATGTCGAGCGGCAAAACCCCTGGGCCAGACGGACTACCAATTGAGGTATATAGGAGATACAGTGAACAAATACTACCTCAATATTTCCAACTACTACAATACATAATGGAATCCCAAACTCTTGACACCCTCAATGCACGAAGCACATATTACACTCATCCCCAAGCCCGAGAAGGATGTATTAGATTGTGGATCTTACAGGCCCATATCACTACTCAATACTGATTATAAAATATTTCCCAAAATTCTCGCAAACAGATTAAAGAAAGTAATATCTCATATAATTCACCCGGACCAGACCGGATTCATGCCAGCCAAGTCCACCTCAATCAATATACGGAAAGCTTTAATCCACAGTCAAATTGATCATGATAACGCAGGTACAGGTATTATACTCTCATTAGATGCCCAAAAGGCATTTGACTCCATTGAATGGCTATACCTCTGGCAATGTATGAATAAATTTGGTTTTGGCCCCAGATTTATTAGTTGGGTCCGTCTCCTATATGCCCAACCTACAGCCTCGCTTCTAATTAATGGAACACATTCTGCACAATTTGCACTCAGCCGAGGTACGAGACAGGGATGCCCACTCTCCCCATACCTATTTGCCATTACAATAGAACCCCTCGCGATACAACTTAGAACAAACAAATTTATTAAAGGTCTTACACTCGGAGCCCAAACCTCATTGCTTAGCTTATATGCAGACGATGATCACAGCACATAATATAATCTCTCAATTTGGACCAATCTCCGGGCTATATATAAACTGGAACAAGTCGAGTCTATTCGCCCTCGACTCAGACATCACACTACCATCGGTTATGCGTGGATTGGTCCCCGTCGTCCCAAGTTTTAAGTATCTGGGTATCACCGTGACTCATATACCCGAACAATTCCTCACACAAAACATATACCCCTTACTGGACTGGGTGCAAAACAAAGTTAAAGTGTGGAAACAACTCCCCATCAACCTACTGGGCAGGGTGAACTTGATTAAAATTATAATTATTTCCAAAGTATTATACACTCTTCAACACTCTGCAACTATTATACCCAGAACCTTCTTTAACGCCCTGCACAGCACACTACTCTCATTACTCTGGGGATCGGGTCGTGCCCGCACTAAACTCACTGTTCTCCAGATGCCTAAGATGTCCGCTGGCCTAGCACTACCTGACTTTTTCCTCTACTACTTGGCTGGACAGATCAAATATTTTACAGATTGGGTGGTCCCACCCCCACCGGACCCGCAGGATACCCCCCCACCATCAATATATGATATGGAACGAATGCTCCATGCATATATTCCCACAATGCCCATCACATTCCTAGAGGCCCCAAAAAATATTATTCCGGGCGGAGGAACAGCTTTGCACAAGCAGATGCGTAGGGTCTGGCAGGGCGCGACAAAACATCTAGATATGTGGGTTGTCCTCTGAGACTCCGTTCTATGGCACAACAGTAGATATCATGTTCTGGCCAGCTTTGGAGCATCTGAGTACTGGGAAAACAAGGGTGTCCTGTATTTCCACCAGATTATTCACAACGACTCATTTATGACGTTTCCAGAAATACGGCAGAAATTTTCACTGACACATTCAGCCTTTTTCCGCTATCTTCAGCTCCGGTACTGCCTTGTCTCCGAATTTCATACTCTTAACATTCATACCATCCCACACCCCATAACTGAAGTTCTGAAGGACCGGACGGAGAGACACCTCACCTCACGTACTTACTCATGTTTAATTAGTCAAAAGACTACTGAGATGCAGGTGACCCTGATGCAAAAGTGGAACAAATATATACCCGCACTACGAGAGTCTGACTGGGAAGAAATCGCACAATCACATACAAAAGTATCCCCATCGGCCAACCATAGAATTACACAATTTTACATCCTACACCAGGTCTATTTAACACCGCGCAGACTAGCACACATATCACCCAACAACCCCTCATGTTGCCCCAAGTGCCACGAGGAGTCCGCCGACTTTTGGCACTTGATTTGGACCTGCCCAAGGGTCTCGGCCTTCTGGGGCAAAGTTCTCAAAACCCTGACACAAATACTCCACATACCAGTACCGTCCAAACCTGAATTATGTATATTGGGGATTGATGAGGCTGGGGAATGGACAAATGCACATCTTAAACTGCTACGGAATTCCCTTTTCTACGCTAGACGCACCGTAGTGCTCACCTGGATGTCCCACCAGGCGCCCAGGTGTGGAATATGGAAAGCCATGATCAAATCAGATCTACCCCTTATTCGCTTAATATATTTAAGCCGAGGTACACTGAGTAAATTCAACAAAATATGGTTACCTTGGTATGAATATCTGGGGATACCTGCCCCGACCATTCCACAACACACGGAATAGATCCTGCCTATGCTGCTAATGATGTATATGAGAAGTGCATGTTTTTGACACTCAATCAATATAAAGTCTTTGTTTTGTAAAGTTTTTGACTCTCTATGTGCTGGATTGATAGAGACCTTTGCTGAGACAGTATTACAACTGACTGAATATCAACAGATGATCTATTAACATTGTACAACCAAGAACCTCCCTCCTCCCCCCCCCCTCCTCTTCCTTCCCTCCCCCCCTCCCATGTTAAGTTATATATTTATGTTAGTTTTTAAAAGTATAACGCGGGACATGGATGTACAGTGTAATATACATTTTATTTACAACCACTGTTAACAATTGACGATGTTGTGTATATCTATGACCTGTTTTTTCTAAATAAAACGTTTAAAAAAAACAAATAAAAAAAACATTTGGGTTGGACTTGCTTTGTTTGGCTATCCGTATTTAATTTTCTATTTTAGCTAGTTAAATTGCTTTCTTGCACTCTTTATTACAGCTTTTGTACTCCCTGTAAGCCTGTTCTGTTCCCTCTGATTTCAAAGTTTTAAAAGCCTTTTTCTTTTTTTCCATTTCCCTTTTTTCCTGAGCATTAAGCCATGCAGGAGTGGACCTAATTTTTTTACACTTGTTCCCTAAAGGTACAAATTTAGAAATGTAATAGTTTAATATCCCTTTAAAAGTGGTCCACATCTGCTCAGTATCTTTACCTAGAAACAGTTCCCACCAGTCTATGAGGAGTGATTCCTTTAACAGCATAAAATTAGCTTTCCTAAAGTTAAAAGTTTTTGTTAACCCAGTGCACTTTAGTTTTTTGCAACCTATATTAAATGACACTATATCATGATCACTATTCCTTAAGTTTCCCTAAGCTCACATCTGACACATACATAGGTCCCTTGGTGCGGCTGCTCCAAGATCCCATACATGCGGCAGGATGCACATTGTATGGCCCCAACAAAACTGTCCATACTAAACAGCAATTCACAGCAATACACACAAGAGAAACAGCAGTCTTGTTCTTAAACCCTTTCTTGTTCTAAATGCTTTTGTTTCTTAACGCACCCCTTAAAAACAGACAAACCGCTTTAAAATAGAAAATCCCTTTACAAGTAAATCGCTCTGGGAGCTAATCGCTCTGGAGCAAGAACTTATGTGATGTTTAAAAAAAACATTTAATAAATATGGCTTTACACCAAAACACTTATTTATTTAAAGGGTATCTCCACCCAGAAAATCAACCCCCAAACGCCATATTTTTTTTAAAAAAAACAAGCCCCAGAAATAGACTTTTGCTCTTTCGTTCCCTTGGCTGTCTGCTCCTGGCTCTCTGTTTGCCAATCACAGACATGACATTTTTTGTGCTTGTTTAAAAAACTAACATGGATGTTGGGGATGGGTTGAGGCATACACTATGGAAAGAGTATTTTTAGGTAAGGGAAGGAGCAGCCTGAAGGGAACAGGAGGGTGGGAGGAAGCGAGGAGAGAGAGCTCCCCTGCACATGCCAGAGTACTTATTGAGGACAAGAAGGAAGTAGGCAACTGGATGACTCACAGACAGCTCCTACTCTTCACTTTCTGGAACTTTGGACAGGCACTTCAGGAGAACCATTTGAAGCATAGAATTAAGGAAAGGATTTTTACACTACACACCGGAGCCAGCACTGCAGCAAATTTTAGTTTTGGTGGTGGACATGCCCTTGGAGCATTTTAGTTCTATATTACATCTAAACGTTAATATTACATTTTGGGGTGCCATGAGAGCATATGACTTTATGGTGTCACTCAATCGTTTTGCTACTGTATGATCATTGTGTTTATTTTTTTATGTCTGGTTGCCAATTCTTTAATGCAGGGACATGATTACCCTTATCGCCCCTGCCTCTAAATCATATCTTTATGATTACTAATATAATATAAAATATTTTTGGTCTGAGGAAGCGGTTTCTTACCGTGAATTGTGTGTGTATTTATTTGATATGCGGTGGTTACAGATTCAAATAAACTGATGTGATTTCTACTCTAACTGGTGTCCCGTGTTCGGCCTGCCTCTGTGTTATATAGTTGCTTCTAGTATCGCAAGACCAGATGAGTCTCGTCTTGGAGGAAGGATCCTGCACGTTGGGAGAATCAGCACGGAGGCATGTGAATAGCGCTCCCGCATCGGACCTTGGTATGTGCTCTTTTTTTTTTAATTAATCACTTTGCCATGATCTCTTTTGCATTCATATTCACCCTTCAAATGTACAAATATAAAGCTCAGAATGACTTTGCAAGATCTATATGTGTAAAGTAAAAATTTTAATTTATTTTAAATTTAATTTAAAATAAAAAAACATAAACATACATAGCAATAAACAGTGAAAAGATGCACCCACAATAAAATCCCTCCCCTCCCCCACCCCCTTATTGTTCCTCAATGTTTAAACACCTGCTTTTTGGTGTCAACATTCAATTGCAAAATGAATGGACCAGGATCAGGGAACATTACAGGAATGTTGGGAAGTAAAATCGGCGGTATATAAAAGATGTATTTAGACATCCTATATACTAAAAGATGAGTGTAGATATTAGAGGAGACTGATGCCGGGGGGAGTGACGTCAGGGGTGGTGCAATTATAAAAAAACAATCGGGGGTTTGCTGGTTAGATAGATTTCATTGATTAATCTAAAGTCCTTCTCAGAGGAAAAGGGGGAAAATTGGCGTTCTAGATGAGCAGAAAAAAATAGGAATAAGTCTTAAGTCTTGTATGCAGGGCTTTACAGACCTGCAACCATTCTATGTCCATTCCTTATACTTATGGCTAGGGGGCTTATGATGTAGCTGACAATGCTCTGTCCCAGCAGTAGGCATGCTCCAACCTTAATTTGTGCCTAATTTACTTTGATACCGTATTCAGAAATCAATTATTAGATTCTCACTCATTGGAAGGTTCACTGTTTTAAGCTTTAGTAAGATCCTTAAAGGGTATCTCCACTGAGGAAAATACCTCCTCCTACCTTTTTTTTCAGAATCCCCCTTCATTTGTTTGCAGCAGCATGGGAAAGTTGTGCTAGCTCCTGGGGGCATGTCTCCCCCTGTGCTGGGGGTGCTGTCAATCAATGTGCATCATCATGGTAGAAGACACACCCACTTGGCTGCGGTAAAGAAATCCTTTCCTCCCTGACTCTCTAAGTTCATTTTTACAGCTGATCATGCAGAGAGAGACATGGGAGGAAAAGTTAAAACCATCTTTCCACAATACTGTAACAAAGGCAGGAACTTGTGTTGTGTTTAATAAAGATTTCTTTGTGTCTAACTCTCAGAGGGGTGGTTGAAAAAGTGATCTAAGGTTAATTTTATAGGGGATGCTGGGAATATGAGGCAATCTGGTATGGGAGGGTGTGGGAGAGAAACACAAGCAGATGTGAGAGGGTGTATTGGGAGAAAAAGTTAGTACCTGATTACTCCATTAATTAGTGAACTCAGAAAGCTGCTGTGATGGTCATGTGATTATTCCTCTATTAATCAGTGTGTGTGTGTGTGTATGAGTGTGTGTGTGACACAGACACAGGATACTGCAGGTACATTTCCACCTTACACATATCTATCATTACAACCCAGGTCACTTTTAACAGTGGAGAATTTTAAAATCACATGGAACCTGAGTAAACAAGCATTCGTTTATTTGTAGTTAACCAGCTACCAGCATTAGCTTAGTGGCATTTCACAGACTGCTTTTAGGGCAACTGTACTTCCCCTAATAGAAACTAGGGTGAGAATATAAACTGCTAGGTTTATATCCCTGGATTTTCCCTATGCCCCCCATACCATTCCTTCAAAGTTCAATTATAAGTGCAGGTGTGGCTCCGTCCCCACTTACAGTATGAGACTGTTCCTAGATTGGCCAATCTGAAAGACTCTGGTTTTCATTTAAAGGGAATGTTCAGTATTTATGATGCAGGGATCTGAACCAGCAAATTAGTTTTTGGATTTGGGGAATCAAATATAGTGGATAATGTACCCCCTTCTGTAAATTGTAAGGATATTATATATTATATACTTATATTATAAGTCACAGAGGAGTTCTGTGACTATACAGAAGCACGAGGTTGAAGGCCGAGTGCCTTTATAAAGGGCACAGAACGCAGTTTGTCAGCCATTCACTCTCTCTCATACATACACCATTCAATCTGGAAGGAGAGAGAGTGAAACCCCACCGAACCCCCCCCCCACAAAATGTCAGAGATACACATACTATGCTTCTGTTCCAGTGTGTGACAACCACTTATCCACCCCTCTGTGCGTGCATCCAGAAAGGGAGAAGTTTTAGTCTAGAGTTCTGACTTGTCTCTGCCGATGTTCCTTCATTTGCTTACTCAGTCTCACATTATGTCCGGAAGGAGAATGGACCGAGGGAGGTGAGTAATGTGGAATAGCGGGCATAGACTTGGGGACAGGATTATTACTTCTGTGTTATAATCGGCGCGCTACTACACAGTAGCGCAACAATTATAAGGTTATTTTTCTGTACTTGGGTCCCATTGGGATCCATGGGAGGGGTGGGTTATATTTATATTATATATATAAATCCAGAAGGATGTATTATCTAGAAAGGGCAGACCTTAGTTCCTGCAAATTTGAGCATGTGGGCACATTATTACAAAGTCAGTACTTACGATATCCCAGACACAAAGATCACTGCTGTATATAATTATGCAAGGTGTAATAAATTAAAAATTTTCCCATCCTAAAATTCTTCATGGAAAAAAAACTAAGATTTTTTCCATTAAAGAAAAACATAAAAGTTTGTCATAACAAAGACAGTTGGGAAAAATCCTTCAGCAAGAATTAGTGCAGGTGCATACTGATTTCCACTGTAAATGTGTTATCTGCTAAAAAATTCAATGAACCCTTCAACCCTTATGGAATTAGTTTTTGAGTGTTGGTGGGGTTTCAGCTGGAGAGTCTGATATGCAAGGCAGCAGTGCAAAGACATAAAAGATTGATTGCATGCTTTGAATATAAAATTAGGCAAGTTAGACACGTCGAAAAGGAAAGGCATTTGAACTGAGGAAAGGATAGCGATCCTGCATTAGATGAAGTAAAATAATTAGTTTCCAGGTCAGGGATCGCAGTCAAAAGATTAATTAATCTATGACGCATCAGATTCTAGACAGTGCAATACATTTACATATATTCCCTTTTCTTCTAACTACAAGTGCCAAATATTCATTTATGTGCATTTTTTTTAGTAAAATTAAACTCTGAACTCATCTCTGTTCCCTGTTATGCCAACAGAATAAAAATAAAGCTGCTAGCTCTTGTCAGTGGTGGCAATATGAATAGATTTTAATGTTTTTCTCTTTTATCTTCCTGCTTTGTTGGCTCTCTTATGTATTTCTAACTTTGAAGTGCTCCCTTGAAGAGACATGACTTGACATGCAATGCAGTCATAAAAAAAAGCAACAAAATAATACAAGAAGTGACAATTTTAATTTATTAAAATGAAGTCAATGTTCCATCTCACCTACTCTGTGAGCCATTAGGTGTACATGTATTAGAAGGAAAAAATAGCTATGAGGTATATTAAAAAAGAGAAAGACAGCGTTACGATGCAAGCCTCTCCTCAGAACTATTTACATGTCTTCACACACTTCACCATTCCAACTAGAGATGAAGAGTTTAGTTTTGTCAGCGGTTCCACATAACTTAATTTACAAAAATCTGTTTCAAACCCAATTGAAGAGGAACGTTTCTAATTTTCAAAGTAATTTTCAATTTTCTACAGTACTTCTACGAATGAAAATTTTGGAGAAAACTACTCTTTTCATTACCGTTTATTGAATCCATAATTTCTAAATTCTAGAATTTTTTCATTTCCATATTAAAATGATTTTTATCTTTAAATAAACTTGTGGATGGTTGTTATACATAAGGACATGTGGATGTATGGTCTGATATTAACAGCATCTTATATGATGTCATAAAATGGGGCAGGCACGACTGTTCGGACTAGCCATGTTGGTGTCCTTTATATATATTTTGAACACTATACAGTGGGGCCATTAGTGGACTAAATTCTAGTTTTGTGGGGTAGACATGCCATTTAAAGATGTGTCATCGCAAAATAGCCATACCGCACCTTTAAAAATATGGCCCCAGGTTTGTTAACATTCTGGTTCATCACTATTGGTAACTCTTAAGCCACCATGCTGCCCAAGCATTAAACCTTTACTGAATTTATGGAAAGAAGAGCTATTCATCCTTTATCATAAAAGTAATGGGCTAAAAGACAAAGATCTAAAAGACAGACCAGTATATCTCCATATATGGTAATAATGGTATGAAAAAATAATTGTATTATATATATATATATATATATATATATATATATATATATATATATATAAATCTTTATAAATATGAGATCAACGTGAAATGAATATGATATATATCACATGCTGTTCTAGATGAACATGAAATGAATATGATATATATCACATGCTGTTCTAGATGAACATGATTTATATCACATGTTGTTCTAGATGAACATGAAATGAATATGATATATATCACATGTAGTTCTAGATGAACATGAAATTAATATGATCTATATCACATGTAGTTCTAGATGAACATAAAATTAATATGATCTATATCACATGTAGTTCTAGATGAACATGAGATGAATATGATATATATTACATGTAGTTCAAGGTGAACATTAAATTAATATGATTTATATCACATGTTGTTCTAGATGAACATGAAATTAATATGATCTATATCACATGTAGTTCTAGATGAACATGAGATGAATATGATATATATTACATGTAGTTCAAGGTGAACATTAAATTAATATGATTTATATCACGTTGTTCTAGATGAACATGAAATTAATATGATTTATATCACCAAACATTGTTGTTCTAGATGAACATGAAATTAATATGAGTATATTTAGTATCACAGATAATTCTAAAACTAATCCTATCTATCCCTTTATTAAACACATAATAATACAATAGTAACAATACTAGGAAGGTATCTTCTCATATCAACAGACATGAATATACTGTTTGGCTAAGTATGAACTTCCAAATAGAGTAAAACAAATGAAAATTGCTGTTTGCTGGACTCAAACTTTCCTCCGGTTAGCTCTCAGCTCGCTTTGTAGCACTGGATTGCAGTAGTAACTGGATAAAACACTTGCATATAAGATCCAAAAAAATAAAACAAAAAAAGGTGTGCTGCAGCTCCACTCCACATTAGTTTCATTAATGATCATGCTATTTAGACTTTATGCTTTTTAAAGAATCAGAATTCAGATGAAAAAATGCTTTATATCTCTACCCTACTCTACAACTTCTTAAATATTTGCAATACTCTGTATGTAAACACATCTATAATAAGCTCAAAGGCACTATACAGAGATGATGCAACATTTCCCTAATGGCAATTTACAAAGACCACCTAACCAATCACTTCGCCAAATACTTCCCTAATCCCTTCACCAAACACTTTGCTAATCCAACCAAACACTTCCCTAATCCCTTCACCAATCCCTTCAGATACTGAAAGAGATGCAAACTGGGATTTAAAGTACAAAAGTAAATTTTGTTTACATAAAAAATTATAAATATAAAAATGATTGTAATTATTTTGTTATTTCTGTACTATCATTAGAAAACACCATTATTAAACCATTAGTTAATGTTGCCAATGATCCATTAAAGTAAAATTAATTGCATTAAGGATGCTAAACATATAACACATTAAACCATCAAACTATGGAACTAAGATGGATGATGATTGATCAGGTACTCCCACCAAGCAGGGGTAGTAATTAGGATTAGTTCCTCGTATAACTATAAAGGGGAACTAAAGTTTTCAGACATTGACCCATTAGGCAAGGGCACATTCACAAACATACAACAAGCTGTGTTTCCCCTCTCCCTTTGCTGTGGCTGCTTGCTGTGGCTGCTGTGTGATTTATAAAACAATTAACCTGTGGGTACTAGAAGTTTACGCATTACAAGCCACATGTTCTGTAGTCCTTATCAGATGGCATACCGTAGATGCAAGACAAAGAACATTAACATTTCAGTAAAAGTCTGGGGTATTAAACCTGCAACCCCAACAAGAATAGAAAGGAAGGGGACGCCACGCAGTGTTTCTGCGAAAGTGTTTATTGATCCGACATGTTTTGACCCACACACGGGTCTTTAAACCTGCAACCCTACATACTTTGTCCTGCTTAAAGCAAAGCTTTATACTAGTATCCCAATAGAGTAACCATATAGTTACCATAAAGTTGGTACATGTAAAAAGTTCTGTAAAAAAAATCTTTAATCTTTTGCTAGGAACATAATGGAAACAAAAAAAAAGTAAGTATTGGGATTAAAACCCATGACCTCATGGACTGTGTTTCTAAAACATGCATTTAGATTGATGAGCCACCAGTGCATTTGCAAAGAATGCATGTACATCTTATACTAGGAACAGAATAAAAAATGTCAGTAAAATGAGCTGACCATTTTCGATTGACCCTGGAAAGGCCGTATGCAATTCACACTGGTTGGTAAGTTAACTGCAGGATAACAAGCAACTTTCAAAGTCTTATCAGGGGCTTCCATATTGGTGTGGAGACATCTCTATAGAAAATATATGTGCATAGGGACAGTGAATACTGGGGTACGGGGGCGTGGTGAATAAGTGTACATGCTCACAATCCTTTTCTCACATGTATGAAAATGCAACTTACTAGAGAAGAATGTTAGGTGTTCTGGGGAGAAAAGCTTTTCATGTTAGGATAAAAAAAATACATTTAGTTCTCCTTTAAGCATATTGGATTCTCACATTGGGTTATTGCACCCCTTTGAAGTCCACATTATGCAATGTGCTGGTGTGATTGTTTTTTCGATGTGAAATAAGGAACTATTTATAATTTGTTCATTTGATCCTGATGATGGTGCATTGAAGCACTGATAGATTTAAATAAATCTTTTAAGTCTAGAGTTGCCTTACCTTTTTATCATTACAAAACACTTACACCTAACCTCACTTTTGGCTTGTTACTGCAGGTGTTTTTATAATAAATTATAAAAAATAATTAATACTTTGCATAGAATAAATGCATAATACAAAATGATCAAAGTAACCAAAACACACCGAAAACTTAAATAAAACTTTCTAATAATCTAGCCTGTAATCTGAGGACCTTGTCTCAAAGACATGTTATACAGATCCTTGTCTCAAACAAAAACTATTGCAAATGACTGTGACAATATCTAGTCATTAGAGGAATTCTTGTGAAGGCAAAATTCTGCCTAAAAATACTCTGATTAAGGTAACCATGCCTATCTATTTAAATGACTGTATAGCACATGTTTTACACACATAAAGTGCATGTAGAACTTTCCATCTTTAAAAAGTATACAACATGTGCATTAGTATACACACAATTACTAAATATTACTACATTGGAAAATATATAGAGTCGGTAGGTCTATAAATTAATTTAAATTGGAGAATTTTTCCAAGAGTTGTCCATTTGTAAAGGGCCATTCAAGCTGAACAATCAAACTGAGCACTGCAAGGGTTCAACATCAGCAATTAGTTGTTGTGAAATTGGAAAGTGTCCACAAATAAAAGGCATTGAAAAGAAAAATAAGAAAAAGATGTATTCACTTTTTAAAAATGAATTAATACGAATTTAATGATAAATATCTTTGGATCTTTAAGCCATTGGGTAGATCCTCTGCCAAATTCTTTTGACTCTGACAATAAATGTTTGCTGTTTTATAAAAAGAGATGTTTGCATATTTTTATTTTATTTTTTACAAATTTGGACAGTAGTGTCATGATATGGATCCTGCTGTAAGCAGATCTAGTATAGTTATTAATTATATAATGTCTGTAATAGTAGGATTTCATTTGTTTTATTTATTTGTACATTGTGTTTTCCCCCTTTTCTTCTGTACTTCTCTACCATTTGGCTGAGGTGTCATGAAACCCAGCAGGATGCCAAGGATTGCTATTCCTTGTAGCTTACTTCTAAAGGATACAGTAGACTTGAGTCTCCTGATCTCAGTAGGAGGTCAAACAGACCTGGGAATGTGACCTTTGGTGTACCTATGATAAAGGCACAATCCCTCTTTCTATAAAATATACATAACTCATAACTCGGCCTATGTAATAGAATATGGTGGGCCGATATGAAATATGGTTCCAGGTAGGTGAGACCAGTCGGTACAATCCAAACATCATGTATGTAGGCCTTAGTAGAGGCTGGAAACCTACCTTATGTCGTTCTGGTCAACTATATTTTCCATATCTGTAATGTTTGGTGTCTATCAACTGGTAAATTCATGACAATAACTTATTTAGGGATTTCCAGTTGGTAGCACCTTGGACCAGAGATATGAATTCTCTAAAACATAATGTCATTGCGAGTGTGTCTTCCATAGGTAATCACATATCTGACACACTCTCAGTCCAGCCTACACCTGTTGGTGATTGGTTGGGGTAAATCATTTGCCCTCCTTTGGCCTGGGGGTAGATAAGGAGCCACACAGATACTGGAGGGGGCTCCTGATTTACATCTTATGGAACATCAAATTGGATTACAGCGACTTACCTTTTTGGAGCCAAGGAACTCTTTTTTCATCAAATGGACTTATTCTTTTAAGGACTTGGACTGTGACTAGGTAAATCAAAAATTGCTATACAGGTGCTTCCAGACTGAAAAAGACTCCAATGGATATCTTTGATGCTTTTATTGACACGACATGGACTGTGACCACCATATAAGTATTTTTCCCTTTTATCCCTTTATTTTACTGTTGCTTGTCTTTATGTCTGTTTGTTAAATATTTTTTGTAATCACTATTGCACCATTTTTTTGTTTTTCTTTTATTCTATAAAATCTTTAAGCTGATTTTCCTGGTGCTCTAACAGAACTAAGTAAGAATCCTGTCCTCTGAGGCGCTACATATAGTAATTGTATTCTGTATTTCTTGTATTATCTGGTACTATTCCTGCCTGAGTGTGGCAGCGAGTGTACAGGTATTTAGTATTATTTTACATTTTTAGCCGTTAAGGCTGGTATCGGTTTCCACGGCCGTTAGTAAGTGGGTTTTTGTTGTAGTTTATATACATGGTAAGGGGTATATGTTAGTGACGACAACCTTCAACCTGGTTTTGACCCGGTGAGCTGGGAAAGCTCTGCTTGGTCTGAGGTTGAAAGTTGTTGTTCCGTCACAAGTAGTTTGCATGTTAACCTTTTTTACTATTTTCACGGGGTATGTTTAGTGAATGTAAAAGTATTTTATCATCTTACATAATAAAATAATAATAAAGGTACAACACAAAGCATCCTCTCTATGTAGTGTTGAAACGGATATTGGAACTGCTAATCCTGAATATTGGAGGTAATTTCTCTAGTAGAACTAAATGTTAATATCAGTAGATAATATGATGAATGTTTTTTCTTTTCGACAACAGTTCTACAGAATCTATTGAAGTTTCAATAAATTGAACTCAATTAAATCTACATTTTTCGAATTTTCAACTGCAATTTTCAAAGTTGATAACAACTTTAAAAAAAATTTCCAGAGGAGAAAAGTAAGTGTTTTAACACTTCACAGTGGGACCTGCAGTGAGGCAAATTTTAGTTTGTCGGGTGGACATGCCCTTTAAAGGGAGAGGTGCCCAACCTGGCCCATGCTGGGAGCTGCCCCCATGTTGACCAGTTAAATCCACATTACTGAAATCTTGTCCAAGCCACTTGTGGCCCTCAGGTTGAGCATCACTGCATCACTAGTTATAATTCACATAAAATTCAGTCTAATACCATCTGCACAGTTTCTTCCACCAGGTGCCCCATAAATATAAATCAATTTAAAAGAAAAGGTGGATCAAATATACTTTATTATAGCGATCAACTTTGGTACTACACAGTACCATAGTTTCGGTACTACACAGAGTACCTTCAGAGGACTATGCAGAGTACCTTCTTCAGGACATCCTGATTAGCGAAATGCTGTTTGCTATAATAAAGTATATTTGATAAGAAATCTAGGGTGCCTGGAGCACTTTTGAATAGTTATATTTATTATTAAAAAAACAGTTCACATTTTAAGAAAGATAATACACATTGGAGAAAAGGCTAATCCAATTTTTACTGTATGTATGGCCTACAGAATAATTGGTCATACATACTGGAACACTTCCCAGAATGTTAACTTATCAGTATTAATTAGGTTTCAGCATTTGCTTAGTTGCCGTTTCAATGTTTAAACTGTTTGATAACTTTACATGTTAATAGAAATTAAAATAGACATTGTACTGTATACCATACTGCATACTCTTTTGCTTTATATACTGCATTGACCACACACCTAGAACTAACTCATTTGTCAATTCACTTTGTAAATCTGTATTTTTGCACTTGACACTTAGTAAAACAACCTAGAGAAATCTCGTTGCCTGCCTTAAATTAAAAAGACCCACTGATCCCAACCATTTTTGCAAACACCTAAACATGACATGTTACATGCACTGACCCCTTTCAACTGAACTAAGAAGCTATTTCTTATTAAACCTTCTGGCTTTGCCTTGTTATTATTCAGTCAGGTCCATTTCATCCTCTTCTGACTTGTCAGTTCAAACAAATCACAATTGCTATGTACGGCCAGTTTAATGACCTAAATGGCCAAATTGGTTTAGATTTAAATTAATTGGCGTTGCTATGGCTATACTAATCAACTACTTTAGATGCAAGAAAATCTAATTGGTTTTCTTGTTTTTTTAAATGCAATGTGGCAGTTTACCCAAAGAAATACATTTAATGAATATTAAATGTAGGTTATCCCATTGCTGTGGAAACTTTACAGGGTGCAATTCACTTCATAGCAGTGAAAACAGCAGAAGTGGATTTTATTCTTTTAATACACAAGAGCCATGTATATTGTAGAAATCCTTAGCAATGTCATCAGTTATAATTGGTGATGTCATTCGTGTCACATGATCATTGTTGCTGAAACTTGTGTATTATTTATAAACCATTAAGGAGTAGTCACTGGCCCAGATTTTCTGAAAAATACTGAATAAAAGAATTTAGAATTAAATAATTTTGAAAAGCGGGGGCGTGGCCTGACAGAGCATGATGTAGGATGCAAGTCACCGGAGCTCCGTTCACTATACCCACTAAAGTGAATATCCTGTGTATTCTGTAACATCCATCCAAACACTGAGGACGTGACCGGGAATTGAATGACGCGACACGGGAGCTGTGGCCAAATTAGAAAGATTTGCGCACAAAGCCTGCGAGTCTGCGAACTTGCCACCATTACAGGACCCTGCTCCAGAGGGTATGGAAAATCCACAGGCCGCACCGAACCCAAACCCACCTGTAGTGGAAACAACCAACTTATCCCCGGAGTTACAGATCCTCCAGGCTCACCTTCTTGCCGCCATACAAGAAACTAAAACCTCCCTAACAGTTATAATGGAGGAAGTAAAAGTTGACGTCAGCATCCTGCGACATGATCTTCAATCCCTAAAGCAAAAGGTATCAAACGCTGAGGGACAGATCTCCGCCATAGAAGACAACACTAATGCCCTTACCCCAGAGGTTAACCGTCTACACCAACAAGTGCAAACCTTCCAACGTAAATCAGACGACCTCGAGAATCGAATGAGACGCAATAATATTCAAATTGTAGGTCTGCCTGAGAGATCGGAAGGGAGCAACGTGGAGGGATTTGTAGAAAACTGGCTATCACAAACCTTTCCAAATGCAGGCCTCTCGACCACGTTCTCAGTGGAACGAGCCCATCGCGGACCCCGCCACCAGGCTCATACCCCACATACCCCACAAGCCCCACGAACATACCCCACAAGATATCATCTGGGACGCTTTCAAGCTTTTCAATCAGCTACCTCAAAAAACACTCCAGACTAGAGGAAGACTCCCTTGCCCATGAACTACAAAAAGCAGAACAGACCTTCTGCAACAACCCATCCGAAACAGATCAGAGCAACTGGCAACTATTACAGAGACAATATAACCTACTACTCAAAGAAAAAGCAAACAGGAAATTCTTCTTGCAAAAACAAAAATTCTATGAACAAGGCAATCAGTCGACAAAACTTTTAGCCCATCTGGTACAAACCAACCAAAACCAACTAACAATCCTTAAAATTCAAGACTTTCAAAAAGGACTCCTCACCAATAAATCTGATATCCTAGACTCATTCGCTAACTACTTCCAAACCCTGTATAAGTCAGAATCCCAATATTCTAATCAAACAAACACAGAGTTTCTACAAGACCTACAATTTCCACACCTGAGCCCTGCCCAAATTCAACGATTGGACACAGACCTCACAATCGAAGAAATAACCGATTGACTTGCCAGTATGAAATCCGGCAAAGCCTCAGGCCCCGACGGCCTCCCCATTGAATTCTATAAAAAATTTGACAAAATTATCCTAAAACAGCTACTCTCCACTTATCAAGCCGCATTCAACGAGCAGAAATTATCCCCCTCCATGTCCGACGCAACCATCATTTTAATCCTAAAACCAGACAAAGACCCTACAGACCAAGCCGCATACAGACCAATATCACTTCTCAACAGCGACTACAAACTACTAGCAAAAATACTGGCCAACCGCTTACAGAAAGTAATATCTGATATTATACTTCAAGATCAAACCGGCTTCATGCCAGGCACCTTGACAAATATTCACCGCACTCAAATCCATACTCAAATCCAACATGAAAATATCGGGGACAGAGCGATCCTATCCCTCGATGCAACCAAAGCAATCGACTCTGTAGAGTGGAATTTCCTGTGGGCCTGAATGAGGCAATTCGGATTTGGTCCCAGATACACTCAATGGATCAAACTGTTATATTCCAACCCCAAAGCCACTGTGGTGGTAAATGGTTCAAGATCAGACCCATTCCTGTTAAGCCGGGGGACTAGACAGGGATGTCCTCTTTCCCCCTACCTTTTTTCATTGGTAATCGAAGCTCTGGCGACCAGACTCAGATCGGACCATCTTATCAAAGGATTAAGTAGAGGACCACACACCGATCTAATCGGATTATACGCTGACGATATGATCCGATACTGCCGATACTGGGCAATCCCTAAACCAAGTGGAGAAACATATCTCCCAGTTCAGTCCACACTCAGGACTCGGAATTAACTGGGAAAATCCTCCATGTATCTATTAGACACAGATGACATAACTACGCGAACCCTGACCTGGCAAATCCCGAAAGTTTCCCAATTTAAATATTTGGCCATATGGATTTCCAAAAACCCGAAAACCTTCAAAGAATTAAATATTACCCCACTCATCCGTACCATACGTCAAAAAACGCAATCCTGGACTACCCTCCCTATCAATCTGGTCGGAAGAATAAACCTAATCAAAATAATATAACTGCCCAAAATACTATATATCATATAACACTCCCCTGTCTATCTCCCCAAGAAGATATTCTCTGAAATCACAAGTCTACTAACATCTTCCCTCTCGGCTAATGGCAGAGCTCGCCTAAAAATCAGCAAGCTCCAACAACCCAAGACTGAAGCCAGCTTAGCTATTTCCGTCTATACTACCTAGCCGGCCAGATTAGGTACCTTAAACAATGGGTGGAATCAAACAAAACCTCTATAGCAGCAGAACAAATGTTAGCCTTCTACAGCTCCAGCCACCCCCTCGCAATGATAGAGGCACCTGGATTACATATGACCACCACACCCACCCCTCTACACAACAAAATTTGGAAAGAAATTAACAAACTGTTACAATACTCTGGTATACCATTTGAAACCCCTCTATGGAACAACCACTGCTGCCCACAACTGGCAGCCTTTGCCACATCAAATGATTGGGCAAGTAAAGGAATATGAAAATTCGAACAAATCATATCTGGGACCCATTTCAAAAGTTTTAACGACCTTAAAGCGGAATACAATCTCCCACGCTCATATTTCTACAGATATCTACAACTGAGACATTGCCTCCACACGGAATTCCCATCCAAATCTTTCCAACTTTCCAAACACCCCATTATCGGAATTCTACAGACTCAAGGCATACAAGGCCTCATATCACGAATATATACCAGATTGATCGATGTAAATTCCGCCCAGCAAGGAGAACTAATCTTGCAAATTTGGAAGAAAACAATTCCTAGCATTAACGAGGAAGACTGGGACGAGATAGGCACGGCACATATACAAGCCTCCCCTTCTAACAACAATAAACTGATCCAGCTATATATCACCCATCAAGCCTACCTCACACCCAAAAGACTAAATCGCATCTCCTCTACCTCCTCATACAGATGCCCCAAATGCAATCAACAGCCGGCAGACTTCTGGCATCTGATCTGGGACTGCCCGCTAATACAATTTTTTTGGCATTAAGTCACACAAGTGCTAACAAGCCTGCTCCCATGGCCAGTCTCCTTGGACCCCAAACTCTGTTTACTGGGAATAAACACCTTTGAAATTGAGAATACCTCTCGTCTGATGTTTTTGAAAGAAACCCTATTCTGGGCTCGGAAAACTATAACCCTCAAATGGATGGCCCCGGAACCCCCCAACACAGAATCCTGGAAAGCGCTAATCAACAATATTCTCCCATATCACAACTAAATCTACAAGCATAGAAACTGTAAAACGAAATTCAAAAAAATCTGGACCCCGTGGCTGGAGTCCCCCTAACAAGTGGACCCATGTCCTAAACAAACTCAGCTAACTCCCCCTAAAATCTAATAAATGGAGCAGGAGCTGGGCACCCCCCCCCCCCCCCCCGCTACTCCCCCACAATCGATCTATATACTATGCTAAAATTGTCAATATAACAGTTGGAAAATGCAATTGCCAAACGAAAGTTGTAGAAAAGTTAAAAGTTTTATTAACCAAAACACAGCACCAATATATGATGTAACAGATACCTTACTCATTTATTATATTCACAATGTACTTGATGTATGGTGTACCATTCGTCATTTTCACAAAAAAAAACGAGTTTAAAAAAAAAAAATAGAAAAGGCAGCCATCTGAGATGGTTGTAAAGTAATATGCTTGGGGGGCTGTGTGAAGGTGTCAGGAGTCATCCTTCCCATAAGTGACTCTGTCTGTGTGGGAAAATCTTATTTATCAGTCTGTGTGGGCTGGGCACAAGGGCATCTTATATTTACCAGTCTGTGTATGCTTGGCATGAAGGCATATTATCTTTACCAGTCTGTGTGGGCTGGGCATGGGCTCATCTTTTATTTACAAGTCCGTGTAGGCTGGGTATGAGGGCATCATATAGTTTTCATTTGGTGTGATTTGGACATAGGGGCATCTTATATTTACAAGTCTGTGTGGGCTGGACATGAAGGCATGTTATCTTTACCAGTTTCTGTGGGCTGGGCATGGGGTCATCCTTTATTTACAAGTCTGTGTAGGCTGGGAATGAGAGCATCATATAGTTATCATTCGGTGTGATTTGGACATAGGGGCATCTTATATTTACAAGTCTATGTGGGCTGGGCATCATCCAGTGTTAGGTCAGTCATCCAATTCACCAGTCAGTGCTAAGTCAGCCCTCCGGCCACCAGCCAGTGTTAGTCACTCCACCACACCCACCTCAACAAGCCACACTCAGTTTTTCCAAAGATGAACATCACAGAAGGATACAGGGGCAGCCTTAAATATTTGTTTCAGGTGATAAAAGGTCTAGAAATTTCCTGGTTTGCAGTAATTGTATCAGCTGTGACTGATGGACAAAGCTGGCATTGGACAAACTGATAAAAGGCAGTAAAAATTGTAGTGGTAGTGGACATGCTGTTTAATAATAACCCTAGTGCATTCATTTAAATTAGTGTTCTAGCAAGCAAAACAAATATTACACTGACCAAAAAGCACTAAATTCTAATACCATTTTAAATGTTTTCTCTCTTGTCTATTCACCTAAGACTTCAACCAAGGCACATTAAATATGTTTCAGTGTTCTGGGACACATATTGATCCATTACACATCCATTGCCCTGTATAATCACACTCTCTTACTGGTGTGTACATTAATGTATGTGCAATGCATTACATGTTGGAAATAAATAACGATTTCCCAGCAACAATATATTTAAATCATCCATATTGAATTCAAGGTCAGTCTATCACATACAAATAAATTTTGAGACTAAAGATTGGGTTATAATAAATACTAACATCTAAAAATGCAATTAATTCCAATGTCTATACGATCATGTGAAAGTTTTATTAATACTAATGGCTCTACAATCCTATGACCATTACATTAAAGATTGGAAATATTGTTACTGGTACGCTAATGTATTGCCAAGGTCATTGAGACATTTTTATATGAAAAATGCAACCAATCAGAGCAAACCACACCAAGAAATGACCCATGATAGTAGTTAGGACTCTCCATAAGAGACAGTCAAATTTTTTTTTAAATAATTGCAGGTAAAATATCATCCATGGAAAAGAAATGAGTAATCATTAAAGGGCACGTCCACCCTTTTTGTAATTTTTGCCACATAGTAGGGCTAGTTCCCCCAACCCCAACAATATATTTTCCAGAAACTCCCCCAATCGTTACTTACCTTCCTTCTCTCCTCCGCCACACTGCCCAGCCTTCTGCTAGCATGAAACTGCAAGCAGGGGGCCGGACCGGCAGCCACGTCCCTGATTGGCTGAGAGGCAGCCAATCACGGACGTGGCTGCCGGCTGCGCAGAACGCCAGGGGAGAGAGGGAAGGTAAGTAGAGTGCGGGGGAGTTTCTGGAAAATATAATTTAGCGGTTGGGGCTGGGGGAACTAGCCCTACTATCTGCCTACACTAGGGGGGGAAGCAAAACAGGAGGGAGGGGGAGGGAGTGAAGGGTTGCTCTGAGCAAGCCAAAAACCTCTGAGAGGACAGCTCAGAGGCAGAAACAATTTTCCTGGTGGCCAGTTTTCTGGATTTTGGAGGGAATGGAAAACCATTTGGAGCTGGGATGTGAGGTAAGGATTTTTATACACTACAGAGTGGGGCCAGTTGTGGGGGAAATTATAGTTTTGGGGGTGGACATGCCCTTTAAAGGCAAATGTTATTTAAAATGTTTTATTTTAAAGGTTTACATAAAAAGTGTAAACAGGTGAGCTGCCACTGCACGAGCATACATTAATAGCTCACTGCTCCATACTGTAAGAATAGGATTGCCCAGTGATTGGGACTTTACATATCAATAGTTTTTTGAAGGGATATAGTTGCTCTTTAACAAATACTATCAAAGGGGTTACCACAGTACTTAATCTAATTTCATGCTTGTACAAATGGCGAAACTTTAGGTGAGAATAGCGTTCAGTGGAAGAAACTGGTCATGGGCAAAATAAACTAGGTAGTATGTGAATTAACCAAAACAAAGCTTAGAGGGCATGTTCAGCCTAAACCAAACTTGTTATAGTAATGTACAGCATCCCCCAACCCCAGTTTTGCATATGCATAATTGCCAAAGATACCCCTGAAGGGTCTAACCTGATCTGGTCCCTAGCAGCCTGAGTGCTGCCCACTACCTCTGCTTGTTTTTGAGCAAGAACAGGAGCAGCGAGCCTTTTCTTGGTCACCGCAGAGCTGAGGAGCGGCAAAAGACTCTTCAAGGGGCATCTTGGCAATTTTGCATAATGCAAAACGGGGTTTGGGGGGTTCTGAGATTACATGCCCTTTAAAGTGTATTTGAGCTTAAAAAAATATAATAATATAATAATAATATAATAATAATTGCTCATTCATAAAAATTGTAATTCTTCCCAACTATCACTATCATTTTAAATCAGCTGTCAATCAAGTGCCTTATTATCACATCTGCACATCTATGTGCAGTTTTCGCTGCTGGAATGGTGACAGTTGTATGTGTGAATTGCATGGTAGGAAATTTCCTCTTCCAGTGCTGCCTCATACATAGATTAGTAAGCATGCTTGAATACACAGACAGATTAGTCACGGAAAGGGACACTGAACCTGAACAAAGCAAGTATATAGCACACACAAACTTTAAAGAGAGAGCTACTGACAGTTTTCATTTATAGATTAAGAAGAAGCAACATACTTTTTTTTTATTAATGTGTTTTGTGTATTGGGGCAATGTTGTCTGGAGACTTTAGTTCCCATTTAAATATAACAGTTGTGTTTTATTACATAAAAATAGCCTGACCTAAATGTATCATGAGACATTTAGGGACATATTTAGCTTTACTGTGGGGTATTTTGCGATATTGCGCATTATTTCCCATTTGTGGTGGTCATTTACACTAATGGGTGTTATTTAACACTACTGCAAACTAGTTAAAGGGGAATGTGGTCCAAAAATTACTTTAGGTAAATTGACAGGAATTGCTCTTGGAATTTATTTTCATTGTTTATTTTGCATAGTTTTGAAGATATTTACATTTTTTTGTGTGTAATATGGCAGCAGCATCACCAGTCCCCTGCACTTCCTGCTCTGAAACCATGGATGACAGTCAATCTGCCCTGTGTCTCCCCTCCCCTTGCAGCCCCCCTCCTCTAGCAAGCCCCCAGGTCCCTCCCACTCATAGACCCCCCCATTTGCAGGCCCCCTTTGGCCCCACCATCCACTCACAGATGCCTTGGCCCCGCCCACTCACAGGTGCCTTGGGACACTCAGACCCCCCCTAACAGAAAACTGGGTGAAAACAGCCTTGTTTTGAGAACTGTTTTCACATAATGGAAGAGTAGCGATAAAGATTCCCTTACCTTCTCTATGAGGATCTTTACTTCACACAGCAGGGGGGAGAGACTTTCTGTCTCCTGTCCTCTCACTGAAGTCTGAAGACCTGCGGCGAGGTGGAGGAGCAGCCTTAGGAATGTCACATGTCAGCCTCCCACACATTAACTTTCTGGTCAGTAATTTCTTTATATCTTAGGCTGTGGAGGCTGTAGAGAGGTGGTTGATGGCTTGTTTTAAAGGTAGGAAGTCATTCATTTAAACTCAACTTGTTTGAGTTTAAATCGAAAAACTGGTCAACTGTCAGTTACCTGCCCCTAACCCCAACTAGTATAATTTGGACATTATTGCCTGCATAACTAAGCAGATTTTTAAGAATAATTATTGTCCCAATTCTGGCAGAGTAAGCTGGCCCCTCCCTCCATGCAGTCAATCAAGAATGTGACAACTGACATCACAGCTAATGATTGACTTCTTTTTCAAAAATAATAATATATATATATATAATAATAATATAGAAACTTATGTAAAACCGCTACTATAAAAAGGTGGGTCCCGCACCTTGCCAAGACTGCAAAAGTGCACGCACTAATCCACAATACAATAAAAACAGTAAAATAGAAGGGGAAATCAATTCAATAAATTTAATATAGGAATATTCCTTTAAACATGTATAGTCAATACACAGATAAAGATTGACTCTCCTCTTTTTTCAAAGAGGGTACAGGTGAATCAGAAGTTAATAAAAACAGTGAAATAGAAGGGCAAATCGATTCACTGCACTGGACACTGAAGTTACGACGGAAACTTTGTAGGCTGGGAAAAGAGTACTTTGGAGATTATGAACTTTTGATTCTATTATCATTTACAGATACTATTTGTCCATTGCTTAATAAATGTATTGATTTTCCTTGTATTTTACTGTTTTTATTGATTGCTGTTTCACCTGAGAACTCAACAGCGCGTGAAAGGAGGCAGAAACCCTTTTCTGTACAGACAGACTCCTACTCTTTATTTCCTGAAAATTTGGCTTGCAGGACAACCATATGGAGCAGAGGAGTAAGGTATGGATTTTCTTTCACTACACAGTGGGGCCAGCAGTGGGGGAAATTTTCGTTTGGGGACTTTTCAGTTTTGAGATTCATTCAGATTTTTACAGTATGTATCTATTCTTGCTTAAGGCTAGGTACACATGATCGATATTTGCCCCAAACAACCCCTCAACTGACGAAATACTGCCCGTCACGATGATAATCGCCACCTATATCTTGATGCAATTTTTGGATTGTGTGGTACATAGATGTACAATCATCCATAATTTACTAACATGTCAACAAACTTTCATTCGATTTAGCTTGACATTTGATGGCACTGATAATTTGATCCAATCGACTGAAATCTCTATTGGTCGGGTCAAATATTGCCCCATTTTTTAAAAAAGCTTGCCTAATAATATTTTCACCCCTAGATCCAAAGATTGATCAGTAATCTTTATATTTGTATTACATGAACACATGATTAGATTAGATTTTAGACAAGATCAGATTAGGTTTATGTGATGGATGTTGGCATACCCATTTTAATTAATCTCCCATTCAAACAATTAAAGCTTGAAATCTATATTTAATAGCTGGTTTAGAAATCCCTTGAAAGTTAACACCCTGAAAATGTGATAATGAATTATTGATAGCTTTATTTCAGGGCGCTGAATGTTTCAGCTGCAGTTCATGTATAGATGGTCTTTATAAAAGCCATTAATACCTTCACACTATAAACAAGTCACATTCTGGATAAGATTTCTTAGTGGTACTTACTATTATACTGTATATAGCTATACAACAGAATATACTCTTTCATCTGTGTATTAGTTTGGCATGTCCACCCCAAATAATATGTTAAACTCACCTTCCCCACCCCACCCCCAAAACCCCAGATTGTTATGGTTACTCCACTCCCCACGATTCCTTAAGCCAAGAGAAATAAAATATACCTATCCTCTCCGCAAGAAAGCCATTATCTGTGTAAGATGCCAGCTTTCCTCCGGATTGCAGAAGTAAGTCACGGCCCTGATGGCAATGTCACAGACAATGACTAACTCTGCATTCTGCAATGCCCCCCCCAATCCTGCACGTCTCCTCTGAAAAAGTGCTCAGAGCCTACAGAGGAGAAGTGCAAATGGCAAAGGTACCTTTCAGAATTTTAGGGAGCTTTTTGTGGGGCGAAGGTGAGTATGAAATATTATTCTGTGGGTGATCATGCCCTTTAAATAGATGTTTAAAAGTAAAGTGTGGTCTTCAAACTATTTGAAATGCCAGCTTCCTACTTTTAAAATGAGTTATCAACCACCTCTCTAAGTGCTGCACAGGCCAAGATACAGTATGAAGAAAACACTGGTCAGAAAGTTAGGGGGTGGGAGGTTCTGAATATGCGGTCACAAATACTAGTTCCTCCTTCTAATCTGCAGTTGGCACATGCTCAGTACAGGAGAAACCAGGAAGAGATTAAGTTACAGTGGCTGAAGTGGGAATGGGTGGGGCCACAGGGGGTTTGTAGGGGACTGCAAGGGGAGGGGCCATGGGGGTCCACAAGGAGGGGACACAGGAAAGCGGGACTGTCACGTGGTTTCAGAGCAGGAAGTGCAGGCGATTTGGTGATGCTGCTACCATATCACAAATAAAAATGTAAATGTCTTCAAAACTATGTAAAAAAAAAAATAATAGTAAATTGCAAAAAATTGGCAATTCCTGTCAATTCACCTAGTCATTTTTGGACCATCTTGTTTGATTGTGTTTTTACTAAAACAATTTTTAAAATTTTAAAAAATAAATAAGAAATAAAATAATCTTAATCTTTTAATTTTCTCAGCAAGAGCCTTTATATTCTTAATTTTGCTTCCTTCCTTGCAATTATACCTTATAAATGCTTTCAGTAACCAAGTAAACTTGAGTGCCCTAAATGCTCATTTCTTCTTACACATTTTACATTTCATTACACCTCAGAGATTTTGCCTTATTCTGTGTACCGGTACTATTGCTTATATGGGGAATAAATTGTGAGGTATATTAGCTTATTAGACTTTTAAGGACACTCCTTTTACCATGACTATGTCCTCCCAAATGTTTGGTCATGCTATGATCACTATTGCCCAAACATGTAAAATGCTATTTGCTCCATTTTTCACTCCCTAGCAGTTTTTGGACCTCACTAAGTTATACTCTCTTTCCCCCTTCTCCCCTAACAGTTATACCATATATACTCGAGTATAAACCAAGATATTTTACCTTTAATATCACCCTGAAAATCTCCCCTTGGTTTATATTCGGCTCTGTGCTGATCTGGATGCTGCTGGACAAAATCACATAGCCCTGGGAAAACAAAATCTAACACAGAGAATCCTCTTGATTTCAGTGGGTTAGGCAATTGTTGTCCTGCTCACTCAGATCAGAGCAGACTGCAAGGGAATAGGAAAAAAATAGAATCTTTAAATGCATTCTTTTTAAAAAATGCTTTAAAAAGAGTAAAGGTGTGCAGCCCTCCCCATACATTTTTTTTCCTGATTTCGAGCCTCTCTCTGCCTTCATTAGCCTTCAATTAACCATGTTGTGAAGGGGACGTAACAATTCTGTCTGCCTCTGTCACTCAAAGCTAGCATGCGAGAAAACACCTCTCCACCCACCCTTGATCAGCTTGATTATGTAGGCTGTATCCTAGCAACAGGACATTTTAAGTTTGTTTGACTGGCAGAGGAGGAGAATAGAGGTTGTAACAGACATTCCCACCAGCCAATGGCAAGTGTTATGTTAACCATGGCCCTGGGCCGTTTAGGAGGCGGGCTTTAAGCACTCATCTTTGCTGTGTGATATCTATATCTGATATATAAGGGAGGGCAGAACAGTTGTAAATGTGAGTATGCGATTTCAGGTGTACATGTAATGGGGGGGATGTTATGTTTTTGGGTATTGTTGTGGCATAGTAGTGTAGGTAGGAGAGAGACAGCCACTCATGATGCACAGCCCTATCATCATGTGTATGGGGTCTCTCTCTCTCCCCCCCCTCCCACATATTACTGACATATTAGCTCCTGATTCAGCTAACTCCTCAAGCCCTTTCCTATTCCCCATAGTGCCTGTGCATCGCTTTCAGTGTGGAAAAGTAGAGTAGGTAGGATAAAGACAGCCATTCATGATGCACAGCCCTATCATCATGTGTATGGGGTCTCTCTCTCTCCCCCCCCCTCCCACATATTACTGACATATTAGCTCCTGATTCAGCTAACTCCCTCAAGTCTCTTCCTCGTAACTTCATCCTGTCACTGAATCCTGGTCCCGATTCAAGTAACTCAAGCCTCTCTACTCCTTGTAACTTACACGCGCACACACCTCTCCCATTGCACGACCATCCATATCTATCTCTTTATCGTACATACTTGCACGTGCGCGCGCGCCCTAACAGCACGATGTGCACTAAGAGAGAGGTCACTGAAACTGGACTACAGTGGCCTCTCGATGCGCAAGTGCCAGGAATCCCCCCGTAGTTGTAAATATGCCAAGGGGCAGCGACAGATTAAGCAGCAACAACGAGGGAACTTATACCAGGGAACATTACTAGGGAACGGAGCATCACACACACAAACAGGTAACAGATACGATATCTGCTTAATTTATGTATTCTATTAGTCCAAACTTGTTTTCAGCACTGAACTATTCCTTTAAGTGTTCAAGCTGCACAGAAAGGTATGCAGGGCACATCTGTTTATGGGGCTGTGTATAGGACTTTCTATGGGGCTGTGTATGGGACTTTCTATGGGGCTGTGTATGGGACTGTGTATTGGACTTTCTATGGGGCTGTGTATGGGACTTTCTATAGGGCTGTGTACGGGACTTTCTATGGGGCTGTGTATGGGACTTTCTATGGGGCTGTGTATGGGACTTTATATGGGACTGTGTATAGGACTTTCTATGGGGCTGTGTATAGAACTTTCTATGGAGCTATGTATGGGACTTTCTATGGGGCTGTGTATGGGACTTTCTATGAAGCTATGTATGGGACTTTCTATGGGGCTGTGTATAGGAATTTCTATGGGGCTGTGTATTGGACTTTCTATGGGGCTGTGTATAGGACTTTCTATGGGGCTGTGTATGGGACTTTCTATGGAGCTATGTATGGGACTTTCTATGGGGCTGTGTATAGGAATTTCTATGGGGCTGTGTATTGGACTTTCTATGGGGCTGTGTATGGGACTTTCTATGGGGCTGTGTATGGGACTTTCTATGGGGCTGTGTATGGGGCTTTCTATGGGGCTGTGTATAGGACTTTCTATGGGGCTGTGTATGGGACTTTCTATGGGGCTGTGTATGGGACTTTCTATGGGACTGTGTATTGGACTGTCCACAGGACTGCCTGTAGAACTATGGGGCTGCCTATGGGAGAAAGTCAACCCTTTCCAAGTACCTTGGTTTATATTGGGGGCAGTTTAAAATCTACTATATACGCTACTCTCTTTCCTCCTTCTCCATCCCTAGGTCCAATTCTAATTTCAGGTCCTCAACGCCTGAAATTTTCAATGTAATAATTATATTTTTGTAGAATGACTACAAAAAGACGTAGTCAGTAGTGCAGACGTAGCATGAATATAGAAGGTATACATGACATGGGCCCCTTGAATCTCTAGTCAAAAATTAGCAACATATTTTTTTAATTTAAGTTGTCTAATGTAAAGTATAATATAAATAATGTATTCTATCATCTTTCAAGACTGGAGTGATCAATGGAATCCCTTTCATTCCATATCACTCCACTAGCTTGTCTACAATTTAAAGCATCCTCCAGCCTCTTAACTATCTTTTCTCCTAGCACATTGATATAATACTAATATGATTTTGGCAAAAGAATTTATAAAGCTATAATTTACAGGCCAAACTTTTTTCTACTGGACTTGATGAAATATGTTTGATATTGATAATAAAAAAATTACCAAAGTAAGTGTCAACATACTTATTTAAGCAATTTCAACAATTTCAAGTTCAACAAACAGGTTTAAGATGTTTTACCACAGATAGAAATGCACATAGAAAAACATAGCTTGCATTAGATATCACCTGTTGGAATGTGTCCTAATGTAATGTGTCCTAATGCCTGAATTCAAAATATTATTCTGCAAGAAACCAGAATTTAAAGGTCATCTATAGTGGGAAAATCAACTTTTTTTTCTTTCTTTCCATGTGTTCTATAATTCCCCACAACCCCTAGAGTGTCTTCACTTTTTTCAGATTCCCTCTTTGTCTTGAGATACACCAGTTAGAAGAATACGTGACTGCATTCCTCTACTCCTACTTGAACTGTCAATCAAATCCCTGGGACGTAAACCCCCCCCCTGCTCTGTAATAAACATAGAGATAAGAGCATTAGCAGGGGAGAGGTAGCTTTGATGGTAGATATAAGGCTGCACTTGACCCCCCTTCTTAATAGCTTTCACTGATTGATGATGGGTCACAAAGTGAGAGATCGTAAACTGTACTGTTCTCCTTCTTCTTCCGTGTCTCGAGGACAGCTTGCTTTCTATTGGCCACTGTGCGTGGGTGTGTTTTTCAGGATGTTGAACATTTAACTCCTACAGCACATGATAAGCTTGTCGGGTAGCCGGAGTTGAGACATGGAGGAGGTAACAGAGGGGAGGGGGAAGGGAGGAGTGTACATGAATTTAACTTTGCAAAGGGGCAATGTGTTTTTTTCACTATAGATGCCCTTTAAAGGAAAAAATGTATTGTAAAAGCAGATGCTAAAAATCTAAATTAGGAGTGTAAACTGGTGCCTGCTAATTGCTTGTCCTCTTAGAGGACTCTGGCATGCGCAGTGGAGCTCCCCCCCCCCCCCTTCGGATCCCTCTGGTGCTGTATCTTGCCCTGTAAAACAATAACTTTATGGCGCCCCCCCCCCCCACACCCAATCCTAAATGCCTGCTTTAAAACCTAAAATTTGGCACAGATATAGACTCATTTCCTCCACCCCCTCTACTGACCAGTAGCCGCTTCTCTTAGCCAATCACGAGCACAGCTGCCGGTCCAACCCCTTCTGCTCTTCCGAGTGAGCAGTTATACTTTGCGTCTTTGTGTCTTTTGAATCTGTCTCCTTCATTATATACATTTTTTATGTATATATTTAAACAGGCAATATTTAAAGAAAGGTGTTATATTAATAGTTTTGTTTAATATTAAAAATGCATGACACATGCACTGTATATATGTTTTTTAAATGATATAACTGGTAATTGGCACATTATAGTTGTCACTAAATCAAGTACTAGATTGAAGTCATACATCATCACAGACCTCAGAGTAAGGGCTACTTACATGTAGTAATGCAAAGATTAAGATGAAGCAAAGTAATTTTACCAGTTTAAATACCACAAAGGGCTAGGCCACACTGCTGCAATTTTTCTGCATTTACCCTTGCGTTTGCGCATGCGTTTTTTAAAATCATTGGAATCGCGGCAACACACTGAAAACGCGAGTTTTCGGGGGCGATGCGATTGCAATTCACGTTCCGCATTTTAAATCGCAATCGCATGCATTTTCCAATACTTAATGAAAAACCGCATGCGCAAACGCAACGAAATCGCACATGAAATCGCATGCGATTCCTTGAGCAATTGCATTTGCATTGCAGTGTGGCCATGCCCTTAAAGAGTAAAAGTGGTGGGTACTTTTTACAGGTAGACCTGTAGTTAAAATATAGTAGACACATTAGTCGCAGGATGTTCTAATGTAGCAAAATCGTTATTTATTTAACTTTTAGGGTGGTTAAATGAAATAACACAATTCACATAAGCGGTTCTGATCCTTCCCGTCTCCTCTCTCCACCAGGCACCAATCTATGTGGCGTACAAGCCTGCAGGACGTCTTTCCTGCTGTACATTAAATACTGAAAAAGCTGTTTTAGGCTGCACCTCTCACTCACAAATAGTTACTTTTAAAAATATCCTTTATTCAAATATCTTAAAGAGAGAAGGTGAAGGTTTAAGGTCAGCGCGTTTCAGGAAGAGAATCCCTTAATCATAGACAAATTTTTCCAACCCGCCAGTCGCCATATTTAAAAACACTATAGCCAATCAGCTTCCAGTAATCATTTAAAGACACATCATTTAAAGTCATCAAAAAGGGGGTAAAAACATTAAGATACTCACATCTATAGACCCCTTATTATTTTATTACTACCTTTAATCCCTTTTAAATGAAATAATAGCTATACAAAAATACTCAGATATGCAAAGCAATATGGATTAACTTAATCATACTATAATTTACAGATGCAGCACTAATTATCTCACAATCAATATACTTAAAGGGCACATCTAATCTTAAAACAAAAAACTGGTCACTTGTCAGTTACCTTCCCTCAACCCTAACTGATATATTAGATGCACTACTAACCAGATATTTAAGGATAATTATTCCCTCTATTCTGGCAGAGTACACTGGCTCCTCCCTCCACACAGTAAATAAAGGCTGTAACATCACAGCCAATGATTGACTGCTGTCTCCCCTGCTGCCTCCTCTACGCAAGCTCTTTGAGAAGAGGCAGGAGGACAATACATTTTCCAGAACAGAAGAGAACATAAATACCTGGTTACAACTGCATGTAATAAGCTGGTAAAAATAGCAGTTGTGGATGCTGACAAATATATAAAAAGTCCCCAGTTTTTGTTTTAAGGGTGAACATGCCCTTTAAGGTTTGGTTTTAGCATTAGTCAAGATAAGAGGGAATTTTTTTAACATAAAAGACAAAAGTTGTTTTTAGTATTTTAGTTGTGGGGGTATTTTAAACGGAGTATGGTATGTGTTTATAGCAGTGCTTCATTTCTGTAAATATATGTGTAATGCTGCAAACAATTTTGTGACAAATGTCTAGTGGACATGTCTAAAGAATATCATTTAGGATTAGTCTTTTATTCATATAGCTGTAGGCATTGTAAGTCCCTAAACGTTTATGGTCACTGTGATGGTAATGAATAGCGACAACATTAGCATCAACAGTAACTTGGGAACCAAAAAGAAAGCTGCTAAAGGATAGAAGTCTTCAAAGCTGGACAGAAGATTTGACTTATGGAGCATATAAACACTTCCAAAAATCAGATCTGAGCCATATTTATATAATTTGTTTACCACAATGAACAAGCTAAATGTGAGTCAAGACAAGGCAGCTTTAGTTCTAATACACCCAGGCCCGCTATGGCCTGATATTCCAGCACAGCAGTGCAGGCTATTGGAAAAAAAAATGGGTCTGAAACCATCAGTCTTGTTGGAAATCACAAATGTGTCTTGAGTGAGAAAAACAGTTTGATTTGGAGACAATTAAAGAGAATAAACTAATTATGCTGGCCATACACTGATTGATAGATACTCCAGCTAACCGACAAACAACCACATGGGGCAATCATTTTTCGACATTATTCTCTAACATCAATAGCAAATGATCCAGTGTGGTGAGACAATTGCCTGGGCCAGTGAAGGTCAACCATTCAACCACCAAAACCACAAAACAGAATACTAATTGAGTCAGCTTGTTGCGTTTAATATTAAATTGAATAAATCACAGCCTGGCAGTTTGAGACTGGCCCACAGGGTTACAAGGGAATCCCCCAGTGGGCCCACTATCCATTCCCCCAAGAAAACAGAAAAAAAATGCTAAAATGCTGAAATGTAAAAGCTTCAGGGGCAGTAAGAAATATATATATATATATATATATATATATATTTCAGCCATTAAAGGAACACTAAACTTAAAAAGTATTTAAGTATTTGGCACCCCTTTCTATTATTCACAGGGAGGTGAGAACGCTTATTCCCACCTCCCTGTGAATAATAGTTTGCTCAGGGGACCTGGAACTTACCTTACCGCACCTCCCTGTGAATAATAGAAACGGATGCTACATTTTTTTAAGTTTAGTGTTCCTTTAAACTGAACACAGGCTATTTAAATCCAATTCAAGTGCAACACTTAGCACAATTGATCTAGTCTACTGTCCCCTGGTATTTTAATAAAATGTATTTTTATCCTTTCAATCCTTTTCAATAATAAAACTCATTGTTAAAATTTATTAACTAAAAGATTACAAATTGCATTGCATGCACAATTCCTGTTAATATCTGAACTCCTGTAATTGCCTTTTAAGTGTACGGTAATGTTTCTAAACTCCCAAAAAATGCATTATTTAAACTGGTTGATATAGATTTTAGTTAAATTAACAGACTTATAATCATTTGTAATATTTAAAGGGCAACTTTAGTGTACAAATCAATCCACTCCCTTTAAAGCACTGGATTTGTCCTAGATCCCCCAAATCCTCCATAGATTCGATCATAGTCCTGGTCTGGCTGCTTCTACTCAGTCTGGTACAGTAGAGTGCATCTTCCCATTGAGCAAGATCCAGTCTATTCGAGGTTGTGGGCAAGACCAGCACTACAATTGTAAATTTGCAATGGGGGATATAAAGCTATAACAGGGATACCAGTGATGTGGCAAAGCAGTTTAGACCCTCACCTTGGGTACTTTCAGGGGAGACTACTTTCAATATTGAAAAAATAAAGTTCTAATCCCTTATATTGTATAAATATATTAATATATTTATATCTCCATAGGAGATTGCATTGAGTTTTTGTGGTGGGAGGTATAGGATATTACACATAGGAAAGGTGTATATGTAAGTGTGTACTATCTCACTGTTACCATTTAAATGAACATCAGTAAATGTATATACAATTTAGCACTGACTTATATTAGGTACAACACAAATTATACAAAATACATAAACATACTTACAGAGCTGAGATCCCTATTTTAAAATGGAATGGTCAAATTGCAGCGTAAACCACACCCCTGTGTCTTCTCCATATGAAAGGAAGCAGGATATGATGTGTATCGTAATGGACATATACACCAAGGCTCCTTATATACCACCTCCAGCCTGCAGGTGGTGTCAGTGAGTAATAAAATACAAGACATCCCTGCTCTCTATGGTAGGAGAAGAGAAAGTGAAAGTGGATTATGGTGTGTACTTTGGAGAGATATTGACTGCAACACAAGATCCTGTCTATTAGATCCTGTTACCACCTGTTGGGAGGACAGATTATTGGACAGACAATTTACCTTATTGAATACAAACTCTGAGGCAACAGATAAGTGTACATACACCAACTTACAAGGACACACAATATACAGGCCTGGTCAATATTCAAGGTGGTGCACCATAGACAGGGACACCCCTGTTTATTGCACATGATATGTGAGGAACCTGTTTATGTGCACTGTCTGCTTTGTGCCAGACCACAAGAGTAACCCACTGTGTGCCATGCTTCCCATAATCCTTCCATAAAGCAATGATTTGGTACAAATTGGTGGCAGCGTTGCTGGTAATACCATTTATTCTCCCTGTTTTCTTTGTATATTTGTTCTCTATATTAAGCTATGGAGGCTGCTACTAAAAGTATTGATTTAAATCCTCCTGTCCTTGTACCTGCAGATGAAATTCCCCAATTAGACTCAGTAGCTCTACCAGGCCCAATTGCCAAACCTATATTTAAATCTGATCCATTTGATGGGGTAACTAGGGAGTGGACTGATTGGCTAGAACAATTTGAATTGGCAGCCACTATTAATGGTTGGGATGAAGGTGCTCGCTTGCAAGTCCTTAGCCTTTTGCTTAGTGGTAAAGCCAGGCATGTATACCTAGGATTTACTGTAATACTGAAATAAAAAGCAGTTATCAGTTATTAAAAATTGCTCTGAAGCAACTTTTTTTCAATTATATCTGTATAAGAGTATATAAAGGATAAATCCATTTCTTTAGGTAAACTGGGAATGAGAAATCTTTGTTTATATGTTAGATTATTAGGGCAATGCTATTACAATAACATGATGCTGTGAGGTACCTTCTGTTATAATATATGATGTACCACCACCACTTACGGTGGTGAATACTAATAGGTATTAACCTAGCATGTTTAGTTTCAACCACACAGTGTAGCAGAATTGCCTGGGTCTACTCTCAGACCTGCAGGATTATCCTATTTGGTTCCTCTGGAAGCTGGTGACTGTCTGAGTAACAGTTTAAAATACACCTGTGTAAAGATTCTATATCCACTATATCCACACATAGCAAAACATACACACACATAATTTCCATTGTGCACCAACGGGCACAATTTTACTAGTATATATATATATATATATATATATATATATATATGTATATATATATACATACACACACACACACAATATATATTGTTCTATATTTGATTATAATGCTTTGGCGTGATTGAGGCCAATGTCAGAAAAAAATGTATGCTTTTTTTAGATGTCATTTTTAGGGTTCAACCCTTTCTAGCTGCAGGATCAAGGATATGCTGCTGATATCTCTGCTTATTAGACAGTACAGAAGATAGAAGCAAGTGCTCCTACCTCCTAGCGAATTATAGAAATATTTTAACCAAAACAAAGAAAAAACTGTGTGTATTCTTCCTTTAATGCATGTAACACCATTACCAGAGATTTACATATAGAGTGTTAAGTTTGAATTATTGTGCATCAATATGTGGTCAGTCTTTCTTAATATTACTATGTATATAGTGATATATGTGCCTGTGTTCCCCTATACAATGTACCAGTGTACCAGTCACCCATCCACATTCATAATCCCAAGAGAGCAATTTTCAGTACCACTGAAACAGTTACACATTGCAGGTAGGGAGGAAATGTAAACTAACATACTGGGTAGAGGCACTTATCACTTTAGTAGAGAGAAATGCAAACCAGAACAGTTCTAAAATCAATTATCTCGTCTGTAAATGCTTTTTAGCTAATTTCAATCTCCTCTCTGGCATCCAAACATGGCAGGTCTCACATTGACATAAGAACGGTCCCAATATTCTGTATTTATGATAAATAAATGGTGCTGCTTACATCCAGTGGTTCCAAAACCGAAAAGTATACAGAGCTAGATTATTTTCTGTAATTGCATTTTCGATAGTTTGGAGATAATTACTGGCAATGTCTTGGTGTGGATTTGTGGAATACTGTACAGTTTTATTCAGGAGTATATATTTTAATAATAATGACCTTTGACTTGTCTGATTTTACATGTTAGGAAAAAAAAATTAAACCTGTGTTAGTGTATCTGTTTTTTGATTAAAATAATTCCCACCCCATAAAACCTGAATAAATGTAGTTTCTAAATATCTAAGTGTATAAGTTGTTCTACGTTAACTGTTAAAAAGGAATTGCTTTTTGGTGTTTTGTACAAAGCGCTGTTTTCGTTTCCTTCCCGGTACTTACTGGGCTGTGCCTATATAGGATTGCAGCCCATTGGCTGCCCCTGACTGGCCCCTCAATACTAGACCTGTACCCAAAAAAATCTTGCCGTGTATACTCGAGTATGTTAGGACGTGGGTTTTGGTGCAAGTTCAGTTGAATAGGAAAAGCAAAATATAAGAAAAGAAACAGCGACTCACACTATGGACAGTGTGTAAACTCCCAAACACAACACACAAACACACTTTTACAGCTGGCGTGGATTTCCCAGCACCCTTAGCTTTTAAAGACACATAACATAAATAACAAAATACAGATAGTACTTGTCTATAAATAAACATTTCTGTACACCACATGTATAAAAGAAATTGTACAATGTTTGTAAGATCAATCAAGACTGTTACAACAGAATATGGTATAAATATATATACCATATATATTCTTAAGGCTACTTGTTTTATTCAACAATATCATATGGGTAGGAAAGTCTAGTCACCTTGTATGTAGGAAAAACAGTAAATAGAAAATGCTTGTGAAGGTTCTCATTCATCCAGGTCATGGTATATCTGTTGTATTCAATTAGATCAACTGGACTTGAAATGTAGTCTTCAAGAACTACATTTCAAGTCCAGTTGATCTAATTGAATACAACAGATATAGTAAATAGAAAAAGAGGTTCGCTGGCCAGCAATAGAGGAAAGACAGACACACAGATCACATAAACAGACAAGATCACTATCCACCCCTAACAGAGTATAAGTCGAATTTTTCAGGCTTTAAAGTTAGCCTGAAAACCTAACCTCGACTTATACTCGGGTCAAGTCCTAATTTAGATCCAAACTCTGCAATTGCGGATATTAACCAGTAGGTGGTGATGTGTTAACCTGCATAGAAAGTTACAGCAGCTGACCTGCCTTTACACTTCCTGCTTCCTGTAGTCTGGCTGCTGGACTCACTCAGCGCTGTCACTGCTCATCTGGATGCTGTAAATCTGATGGGTCTCCTCAGTTTGGGGCAAAAAACAGCTGCTAGTTCAGTGCAAATGCCAGCTTGAAACTACAACTCTCAGGTGACATTTTTAACTATTGGGGTCAGAGAGTCCTTTACTATATGGGGGTCAGAGTGCCCTTTACTATATGGGGTCAGAGGGCCCTTTACTATATGGGGTCAGAGGGCCCTTTACTATATGGGGGTCAGGAGAATTGTAGATGATGGTAAGCTTAATAAAAAGATTACTGAACCTTGCCACTCCACATGTTTAGATACTGCAACCCCCAGCAACAAAGCATGCTGGAAGTTGTAGTTTCCAAACATCTGGAGGAGGTTACTGGTACTGGATTTGGCTATTACTGTATGGGATTCATGTATGGGAATTCTGCTGTCCATTTAAAGGGCAACTTAAGCCACAAAACAATACTGAATCAGAAGGCAGTAGTGGTCATAATTTCTACCCTCGGATTATACTCTAGTCAATCAGTTTTTATAAATTTTTCAGGTAAAAATAGGTACCTCTGCTTATACTTGGATCGACTTATACTCAAGTATATAAGGTAATATTAATTGATTGTCTCGGGTTGGATAATTGATTTATTTTTGTTAAGTTTATTTTATTAAAAAAAGATGAACTGATTAATTAACTAATTGAATTTGATGAAATGGATCTAAAATATTAACACTTTTTATTAAAAATTGCAAATAGGCCAGGCATTGTAATTTCACATTTTTATAAAATCCAGTTATGCAATCTCTATGAGAATTGAGTTGAACCTATTGGTCCAAACATTCACAACGTTCCAAATTTCTCATGTGGTTCTCTGTGAAATTTAAATCCCTGGTATAGTTAAACGCATGAGAATTAGATCATTTAAGAGAAATTAAAAAAAAAATTGTGCAAAAACTTAAATAAGAACAAAATGTATTTTTTGTAATTAAAATGTAAAAGTTCTCCCCCCCCTCCGAACACCTATACATGGTATACAGTATATTCTGTAACTATAAGGCTTCCATGTTGTTGCCAGAACAACTTACTATACAGCTCATGTAGTCTTCAAAGAGTGCCTAATGGCCTCGCCCCCTGACCCCATATTCACTGCCTTTATTCACTGAAGTATTTTCTATACAGATGTCACATTGTCATACCAATATGGAAGACTTTGAAAGCTGCTTGTTATCCTGCAGTATATTTTCCAGCTAGCATGCATTCCCGACAAGCTTCCATGAACAGTAAAATACTCAAAAATTTGTTTACTGCCTTTTATTTGTTTGTGAGGTTTTTTTTTGCTTCTGTTAAAAAAGATAAACGGGGATTTATAGAGGTGCACTACTTTAACCCTTAGTTTGTGGGTGGCTGTGTGAGTATCTGAAGAGGTTGCGTGGCTGTGCGCATATAAGTATTTAACGTCAGCTGATAGCTGGTGTTAAAATACTTATGTGCGGGTGAGATTCACCCAGAGCTGCACAGCCTCTGGTAAATCTCTTTTGGCTCTAGGTGAATCTCAATGAAAGTTACTAAATGTACGTGTAATCTTTGTATTCTCTCTGGTAGCTCAGCATACAAATACTACATTTTTAGAAACCGACAGGTTCTAATCCATAGGCTTACTTATTAAACAATTCAAAGTCAGCTGCCTACGCGGAGCTGGTGTTGCCGGGACTGGAAGAAAGAAGACGCTCACTGGGGGTCCCGGTTCGAGCTGCGGGACCCCCGCCAAAGGCACTTGTCAGTGCCGCAAGAGCCCTTATGTGCAGGGGAGCCCTAAACTACAGAATATTGTTGTTTGGAGGTGGAGATACCCTTTAAATAACTAGCATTTTAGTTTTTTATGTTGAATGAAATATATATATATATATAAACTGAAAGACTGAAAAAAAACAATTGAGCTAAACTGGAAAATTAAGGATAACTAACAAAATAAGACAAAACAAATATCACTGGTGAAAGACGAGGACAGTGAATGTGGGATCATTAAATCATGGAGCTAGGATGTGAGTGCAGGATACTGAGCAGGCAATCTAGTTATGATAGTATAGATTATAGTTGCAAAAATGGCATAGAAGATTTTTTATGCTGTAACGTGACATTTAAGGCTCATTTTTCAAACTACATTTTTAGGGATTTTTTAGTATCAATGATATCATGGCAGGGAATAAATAGACATAGTTAGATATAATTACAAAGGCAACACCCACACAACACTTAAAATACACAATTTTCCAATTGACAAGTAATGCTCACCAAATATGGGGTATGTACCTCAATATGTAAATACCGTCCAAGCAACACTCCAGCACACCGCTGTTGGCTTTTAGCCAGACAAATCAGTAGGTGCAGTCCTCTTGCCCTCCACTCCTAGCAAAAGAAAGTATAGGGGAGCACACTACAATGGTGAATCCCAAGTTTTTATTGTGAAAACAACAACAACGTTTCAGGACGTCCTGTCCCTTTCTCAGGTATGATATAATAAAAACTTTGGATTCACCATTGTAGTGTGCAGACAGACCAGAGCCTCTGAGTGTCATAGTTGTAAACCCCGGCAGGAGACAGGGTACAACCAGCTAATTCTCCAGGGAGACAGACAGAGCTGTGTGTGAGTACTGGACTGTGATTAATTGTGAGTGTTCAGAGACACTTTATCTTAGTAAGGACAGAGTGGCATAGGATTTATTATTTTATTCTGTGAGCTAATACCCTGAAAAAACGTGATTGAGGCCAGTTTAAAAACCAAACCAAAGACTTTTTCCTGTTTCTGTGTGTTGTCTTTTCTGGAAGACAATGGTCCATGCTACCTGAAAATGTTACAACATTCATACATCTAGATTCACCCTTTTAGCATTACCATGAACCCTAACAGTTTATCGAGAGGAAGGCATTTATGAAGGGGGGGAGTCCCCTCCAAATAGTAATCAGAAAGGATTTCCAATCAACAAGAATTATGTTTTAATACCAATAATTTTCAATGTTTTTTAATATTAAAAAGCTTTACAGCACTTTCTTGAAGCTATTCAATGGACTTTCCATTACCACATCTGCTGGAAGACAGTTTCACCATTCTTACTGTAAAGAAACCTTTGCTAACCCGAAGATAAAACTTCTTTTTTTCTAATCTAATCATTCTAAAGGATGTCCACTTGTCCTCTTATATGACCTATTAGTGAACAATGACCAAGAGAGTTTATTGTATGGGCCATTAATATATTTGTATAAAGTAATCATATCCACATTTAGGCACCACTTCTCTATCCCTAACTTGTTTAACCTGTCTGCATAGTCAAGTCCCTCCAGTCCCGTTATAAATTTAGTTGCCCTTCTCTGAACCCTTTTCATTTCCAAGATGTCCTTTTTTTACACAGGATTCCAAAACTTCCCTGCATATTCCAAATGAGGCTTTACCAGTGCTTTATAAAGAGGGATAATTATAGTTTTCTCTCTTGAATCTATACCCCTCTTTATTCAGGACAGTTTCTTGTTTTTAATTCTAGTTGTTGCTTCTATGCACTGTTTGATACAGCTACGTCAAGGTCAGTTATCTACTAGAACCCCACATCGTTTCCCAACAGAGGTTCACATAGTGATTAGCAATTTATACTATAGTCAGACAAGGACTGCTAAACCCCTTATGGATCAACTTACATTTAGCAACATTGAATCTCATCTGACACTTTGCAGTCCATTCTGACAATCTATTTAGGCTGCCTGCAGCAATTGCACATAGTTTTGTGTCTTCAGCAAACACAGAGACCTTGCTCTCCCCAAAGGACAACTCAGAAAAGAAAGAAGGATTTCTACTAATGAGGCTAGCTTTCAAAATTCAGCATCACATTTATCTCCAAACTCTCTAACAGAAGACTAAAAAGAGGACTTTCAGACAGGCAACCAATATTCCTTGAGAACTTTTACTTTCAAAATCAGAATAGATTTAATTTTGTCTCTTAGTACAACACAGTTTCTAACCAAATAAAGAAAGTTATTCACAGACATTTCCCTTTATGTTAGGATGCTATAAAGTTGGACACCTTTTAGAGAACCACTAAAAGACAAACAGTGTTCTGCCGACCATGTGACATATCTTTCAGGGAATATCTAAAAAAAAAGTACTTTCCCTGTCTATCTTGCCTAATTGTTTATTGCCTAGCCCTCAAAAAGGCATACCATACAAAAAACGTAAAACATCAAGACCTTTAAAGGAGTCTCTCAATGTGATACCATGGTTTTGAGTCACAATTGTGCTTTGCTTTTTTTCACAGATAGTTGGTAAAATTATGTTTTTTTGTTGTAAACATGAACATCATTCATCTAGTCACTTAACAGGTAACATATATCAAGAATAATAAAGTATAATGTTATGTCTGACTGAGGTTACACCAAGTACACATTTTTAGTGAGTACCAACATTTGACGTATATGATAGATAGATTTGCCTTTATCTGATCTTTCGTTAACACATGAAATCTACAAATTTTATCCTACCATTAACCGTGTCTGTGGATTTCCTAAGACTCTATAAAGTGAGCAGCTAAATTGCTATAAATTTACACCTGGTTTTAGTCTACTTACCATAACTTTCCCATAACGGTCCGGTCCAGGCTTCCTTTGTCAGCCCAAAATGTTTCCAATAGGAAAACCTCATTTTTGCAGATTGCATCCTCCCTTAGGTCTTGTAGCTATATACCACATGCTCTGAGGCCTGGGCTATAGGAAAACAGTCTGTACAAATTCCAGGTATTGGACAGGGCAAGGGGTCAGAGCCGGAACGGACTGTCAAGAACAAAGTAAGATAAGTACTGAAAGCAATCTAAGGCAAACTCAGCAGTGAGGACCTAGCAGTTTTGGTCCTCATCCTGGGTTGTTTTACTAGGAGGCAAAAGTGATGGTTCTGGTTTCAGTGTATATGTGCCTTTTAATGTATGCATTGAAAGGAATTATGATTTAAAGTAAATTCAATTATGATTTAAATTCAAAATATAGTAATGCAAAGATTTTCTGTCAACTTTCTTTAAATACGTAAACAAAAGCTGAAATCTCAATTTAATGATTCTGTAACCTTCCCTTTGGAAAAAAACTTTTGAACCTACCCAAATGCATGTGTTTTCTTGTTTCCTTCCTCAGCCGACTCTGAATTTAAGAGAGGGAGACTGAAATGTTATTCTGTTTATGAGATTTCAACATTTTGCAGCACAATGTGGTTACGCTGAACTGTCTTTCCTCATCTCTGATATTATTACAGCCTGACGCTACTATCCATCTTGATGTAATGTTTTAAAGCTTTTGCACTGTTCATGTTCATTCCATTCGGTGCCATTTTAAAATGTCATCATTTTCTCCCTAGGGCTACATGAAATAACAGAATGTCATCTGAAATGTTTCCCAGTATTGAAGCTAGTTGCAGCACGTATGATGCAGAGATCACTTTTTTTTATAGACCATAAGAATAGGCTTCCTTTTTTAGTACAACGTTTCTTGAAATTCAAAGTCATGTTTCAAGTTAGAGGATAAAAGCTTTATTATTCAGGAATGTTTTTGTTCCTTGCATCCCTTTAACTGTTGTTGAACTGCCATACTAAATCTCTTTCCACATCTGTTTTCCATGTCCTTCTTCAGGATTTCAGTGACAGTTTTAGGTGTAGTAGAACCTTGTTGGTAATCTCCCTGTACTTGAAAACTAAGAAAAACATTGGTAGCCCCAATTTATTTTGCAGTCATATGTTAGAAGGAAATGTTCTCCCCCAAAACTAAATTTTGCCCCACTGCTGACCCCAATGTGCAGTTTTAAAAAAGCCTTACCTTTCTCCTCAGTTCCTGCACAGCCTGATCAAAGTCCAAAAAAGTGAAGAGTAAGAGCTGTCTGTGCGTCATCCGGTGCCTGCTACTTCTCAATGAGGACTCTGGCATGCTCAGAGGAGCACTCCCCCCTCCCTCCCCCTCCTACAGAAGTAGACAGAAATAAACTTTTCTTTCACAATAAGTTTTTATTTGAAGAGTCAGGTACATAGAATAGTATTATTGTGCTATCAAGTATTTATATAGACTTTTTTTTTTGTTTAACTTTAACTGATTCTTCTCAGTTTTTCTGTTTTGGGGATGCATAGGAATGGGGACGGGTAGGTTTGGTGGTTTCGGGGGGTTAATTAAAAAAAGGGGGAGGGGGTTAAGGGATGAGGGTAGAGTGTTAGGATTCATAACTTGGTAAACAAATGATATTGTTTAAAGCTTTTTGAAGTTATAAGAGTACCGTTATCATTGATGAAGTTTGAGATAGGTACGTATATAATGTTTTAACGTATAGGTTACAGTAAGATCGGCATTGGAGGGCCGGTTGTCTTGGGTATGTTATTTTGTACCCACCTTTCTGTGTCGAGTTATATTTCGGTCTGTATATTTCAGAGGGTCCGGGTCTCCCTTTTAGGTATCTTGTGCAAATATATGGCTTTGATTTGGTTTATGTGTCTGTCTAAGTCTCTAGTGGTTATCTGCAATTAGAAATAAACTTTTCTGTAGTGTAAGTGACCATCCTCCAACCTTAAAGGCCAGGGTTTTAACTTTAAAAAATTTCCAAAAATAGACTTACCCACCTTTGTTACCTCGGCTCTCTCAATAACGGCAGTCGTGCCTGTGAATGGCTAACTCTCACCGGGAACGGAATAGCAGTAGAGGCAGAGGCAAAGGGAACGAAGGTGGGTAAGTCAATTTCTGGGAACTTTTTAAAGTTAAAACCCTAGCGTTTAGGGTTGAGTGGGTCGTCTAAGGTGGAGATACCTTTTAACGGAGGATTATTGGAGTGCAAATGAGTGATTGAGGTAAAGAAATATCCACCCAAAACAACCTAAGGGGCAACTATAGTGTCCAAGCTCCCCCCACCACAGTCTGTGATCTTTCAGAGACTACCTTTGCATTGGTTAGACCCTGGCAACAAAGAGCGTGGAGAAACACTATAGTTGTCCTTTAACATAAATGTACAAAAATGTACATGCTTTTCACACATAGCCATGTAGCCATATGGGTATCCCATTACACAAAAGATGTCCAATTGGTGACTACATCCCCATTAAAATCTATCATGATTGGCCCACTATCAGAACCAGAAGATGATAATGACTGGATTGTAGTTTAAAGGAAAGTTACCTAAATTTTTCGATTTTACTGAAGGGTTAATACATTTTTTTAAAAACCCTATTTCTGCATGTACTGTAGCAGCAAGCTCTACTTGTACAAATGATGGAAAATTGGAATATAAAATATAGGTTGTCATATAAAGGGAATACATTAAACAGCATTAAAGAAAGATGATAAATTATAATATATATAATTAGCATATCACAATGTTCCAGGTCCTTACATACAGCTGGAATCTATATACCAGGAAATTAGTTAAAGGACATTCGACAAAGATAAAAGTTTTTCCCACATGTTTTTTTTTTTTTTAACTCTACTGAAGGTCCCTATTGCGGTTCATTCTTTCAGAAATTATTTTGACAAATTGTATAAATATTTTGTCGATTTTGTTTTCTTCAAACTTACATTGTTTTATTGTACAAAGATTTTACATTGCATATTAGTTATCAGAAGACATAAAACCACATGCACTGCTGGAGCACTATTAGGTTTAAAAGAAGTCAAAAAGAAATTGTAAAAACCAAGTGGAAAATAATTGAGTTGGAAAATCTGTAGCACCAAAGTAGGGTACAGTAGGGTATAATTTAATTAATTCAACAGGTTTGTTGGGAATGATGAAAGGTTACTTTTTTGTTTGTTTTTTTTATTTTTCTGCAGTCTTGCTACAAGTCTAATAAGAGATTCTGTACAACCAACATTTCTTCCATAAGTCACTGATTGTGTTGGGTATTATTTACTTGGGGGAAGGTTCAAAATGTTTTATCAGTTTTTAGAAGTAAGAACTGCACCAAAGACCTTTGTTATGGTAGGGAAACATAGTCTTCAAATAAAAGCTTTTTTAACATTTCGAAACAGAGAGTTTAGGTCTCCTAAAAGACAATCATCTAAATTAAAGATGAAATTAGGATTTCTTTCACCTTTAAAGTTATAAATATAGGATTTTATTGGGTAAGGAATCATCCATGCTCAGTCCTCAGTTAAAAGAACAATACTTATAACTTACTTTCTTTCAGATGATTCCACATGTAACCAGTTCATTTTTAAATCCTATCTACCTTAAAACATTATAACCACTGATTTTGGCTTATTTTTGTATTTCCAGTATAATGCACACATTAAAGGGTAACTGTGATCCAAAAATGACTTTAGGTAAATTGACAGGAATTGCTTTCCTGAGTATTTATGCAATTTACTTTCATTATTTTTTTTACATAGTTTTAAAGATATTTACATGTCTATGTGTGATATGATAGCAGCATCACCAGATCCTCTGCACTTCCTGCTCTAAAACAATGCGACAGTCCCTCTTTCCTGTGCCTCCTCCTCGTCGTGGGCCCCCATGGCCCTTCCCCTTGCAGTCCCCTTGAAACCCCATGTAGCCCTACCTCTCCTCCTTCATTCACTGTAACTCGATCTCTTCCTGGTTTCTTCTGCTTTCTAGATTAGAGGAGGAACTAGTATTTTGACCGCAGATTGAGAGCCTTCAACCCCCTAACTTTCTGATCAGTGATTTCTTCATATCTTAAACCATGCAGCACATAGAGAGGTGGTTGATGGCTCATTTTAAAGGTAGGAACCCGGACTTTCATTTAAAATCAACTTGTTTGGAGACCACAGTTCCCCTTTAAGGGGAACTGTGGTCCTGTTTTTGTAACTCACACAAACTTCCCCATGTGTATCAGAGCCGCCTGCAGTGTGTCTTTTTAATTACCTTTAAAAGGCATACCTCTGTCTTACAAACCATATAACAAACTGTTGGTTTGAGTGCCGCCATCTTGGATAGCACAGTTCATATTTCTACTGAAAACTACAAATCGTGACGTCACGCCCTATTCCTATTGGCTTATCGCGATCCTGGGGCAGATGATCTGCATGTGTGCCGCCCCAAGGGAATAACTGTTAATGAGGAAATGACATGGAGACTTAACCAGTATCTCCAAATTCACTGTACTCTGGATCAGTTTCCTACTATCAGCAAGAACCTTTTACAGAGTCACTGGGCTTTCAGTTGTAATGTCACCACAGTTGCCCTTTACCTGTGTTTATGGTTGTAGACCACGTGCATAATATTGTTTGTTTATCTCTTTAGAAAACATACAAATATTTATTTATTAGAATGATTTGTAATTCAAATTTAAAAGCATCCACATTTACACTAAATTCACAAAGTCGAAAGATGAAGTTAAAAAAAAAAAAAAAAATTATTTTGGCTGGGTAAAATTGGATGTAAACTAAAATGGCATTAAGACCAATCAGCGAATTAGCAGGGAGATTCAATAAAAGTTCTTATTGTTTAAAATTGTGCTTATTTTACCATTATTTACCATTTGCAAACTAACATCTCATTGGTTGGGGCAGAATTAGCACCATTTTTAACGATAAGAACTTTTATTGAATCTGCCTGTAGGTGTGTTGTGATATATTGTATGGATTATAGCAATAACAATGATCAGAGTTTTTCTGCTTAGAAACATCATTAACACCTCCAATGCTCTGTGCCAGACAGGATCAAGGGATACTGTATATTGTCTATAATTGGTTTTGCATGGAAAAAGTGAAGTGTGGTCAAATAAATTGGAAATTTCTGATGCATGATAGCTGAAGCCTTTCATCTTATAGTGGATAAGGTATAGGGTAGATACATCTCTAGAACCTTGTAGTATCACTCCTCAATAGTTTTTAGAAAACGTTATTAGTGTATGAACATTTGAAACATTTTTTATTAAGACATTTTAGGCAACTCACAATACATCAAATGCTGTACACATCTATATCCACTATCCAAGAAAGACAACGGGCTTATGTATTAAGAGATACAACATTTCCATGTGATATTAATCTCAAGCAGACCAGTAAACATCTGATTGGTTGCTTTAAATTAAAGGACAAATTCCAGGAAACTGAAGAGTAGGAGCCTGTCTGCCTTTGAAAAGGTTTCTGCCCCTTTTCTGTCCTCCCTGAGGACTCAGACATGCGCTGTGGAGCCCTAGCCGCCCCCCCCCCTACCCTCCGGATCCCTCTTGTTCCACTTTAATTGTAAGCATAATCCCTTTACTTTAGTGCAGGTTCCCCCCTCCTAACCCTAACCGCATGATATATTTGTAAAAAAAACATAGTTACCAGACCAGGTTCCCTCAGCTAAATCAATAGCCGGCAGCCGCGTCTGCCGGCCAAGCCTCCAAAAAGTTGCATTCGAGACTGAAGCCGAGGGAATCTGGTCTGGTAAGTACGGTTCTGGGGACTTTTTTTTACAAACACAACATGCGGTTAGGGTTGGGAGGGGGGAAGCTACACTAAAGCAAATTATGTATTTTAGGGTGGGCATACCCTTTAAAAGTGGAATGGGTAGCCTGCAACCAAATGCTTGTTAACTAGATCCTCCTTGTTTAAAACTACTGTCCACCCCTCAAATGAAAAATTGGATATAGAAAAAATAACCCCCCAAAAATGAAAGATATAAGCTTGTGAAGGTTTTCATTCATCCGGGTCATGGTATATCTGTTGTATTCCGTTACATCAACAGGGCTTGAATTTTTGTTCTTGAAAACGTTTCACTAGTCATCCGACTGGCTTTCTCAGTTCAGAATGACTTGTACAAGAATCTGTTGGCAATAGATACCCTGGTATGTGTCTGAATCAGCGTATAACAGCAAGGTGTTAGGGACCCCCTGAATGCAAGGTAATGATTGCATTGCGGCTAAGGGGTGTTATCGAAACTGGCCAGGATGCCTTACATCATTGTACATGGCAGACAATTGGCGTGGAACCCCCCACCTTCAGGTTTTGTTTGCTTATTTTGACATTAACGGCCTTTTGACACCTCTCTTGAACCAATCTTGTTCCTTTGCCAAGATGTTGAAATTACAATCTTCAAACATTTGTCCTTTTTCCTTAAGATGCAGTCCTGACATGAGAAATTGGCTCTTCTGTGCTGGGCCATACGTTGATGCAGTTGCTGTTTGGTCTCCCCCACATACAAATCAGAGCACGTTTCACAGCACTGCACTGCGTATATGATGTCGCTCTTCTTGTGTTTCGGTATCAGGTTTTTCAGATGCATCCAGAGAAGCTAGGGACATCATCTTAGACTTGTTTGAAAGAAGAGTATAATTTGAAAAGAGGACACTTGTATAAAAACCACAGTTACCCTTTTACTCACACTATTCCTTTTTTTCACAAAGCAACCAGGACCATACCAGGTATATGCTAATGACTCCATAGGACAAGGCAGGATAGCTCAACATATTTTAAGGGGGCCATTCTAATAAAAATGTCATTATGAGGGTGGAGTTGTCCTTTTACATTTACAATTTGCTTAGTAGCTGCTTAAAAGAAAAAAAAAAGAAAAAACTAAGTTGAAATCTATAAATAATAATAAAAAAGAATCCATAAATAATAATAATAAAAAAAGGATTCCATAAATAATAACCATAAAAAGGAATCCATAAATAATAATAAAAAGGAATCCATAAATAATAATAAAAAAGGAATCCATAAATAATAATAATAAAAAGGAATCCATAAATAATAATAATAAAAAGGAATCCATAAATAATAATAAAAAAAGATTCCATAAATAATAATAATAAGGAATCCATAAATAATAATAAGGAAACCTAAATAATAATAAAAAGGAATCCATAAATAATAATAATAAAAGGAATCCATAAATAATAATTAAAAAAAGATTCCATAAATAATAATAATAAGGAATCCATAAATAATAAAAAGGAATCCATAAATAATAATAATAATAAAAAGGATTCCATAAATAATAAAAAGGAATCCATAAATAATAATAAAAAAGGAATCCATAAATAATAATAATAAAAAGGAATCCATAAATAATAATAATAAAAAAGGATTCCATAAATAATAATAATAATAAATCCATAAATAATAAAAAGGAATCCATAAATAATAATAATAATAAAAAGGATTCCATAAACAATAATAATAAAAAGGAATCCATAAATAATAATAATAAAAAGGAATCCATAAACAATAATAATAAAAAAGAATCCATAAATAATGATAAAAAGGAATTCATAAATGATAAGGAATCCATAAATATTAATTATAAAAAGGAATCCATAAGTAATAATAAAAAGGAATTAATAAATGATAATACTAAAAAAGAACCCATAAATAATAATAATAAAAAGGAATCCATAAATAATAGTAATAATAATAAAAAGGAATCCATAAATAATAATAATAATAAAAAGGAATCCATAAATAATAATAATAATAATAAAAAGGAATCCATAAATAATACTTTTTACTACTTCCTACTTGTCAGGTAACATTTTTCTTTTCTTTTTTTTGGTAAAAACTAAGAATTTGCTTACAGGTTTTAAGTGAAAGAACATCTAACAAAGAACAATATAAACATGACATGAATGGCTTAGACATGAAAATAACACCACTATAAAAGCATCAGTCAAATTACATTTTGTACAAAAGCAGCAAAGATTATACAATCCAGATATATACAGCAACAATATTTTTTCTTACCAGGTCAAGGTCTGCAAGGTAATAAATATTAAAAGGGTTCTTTCTAAATGTACCGAGTAACAGTGTGGTTTAGTTATGCAAACACTCTAAAAAAATACATATCTCAAACAAAGATGTCCCTTTTTAAAGTCGTATGCCTCTTCCTGATGTCAGCAGAATAAGGTACCTGTAGTGTGCAAGAAGTGGACGTCTCACTTTTTCATACTATAACACATTAAAGAAAGGAAAGGTAGGGAAATAGTAATGCTGCTTTTCAACTTACTTTCCCACAAAAAGAAGGGGTTTTTTTTCCAGTAAAGGATATGTACGCTGGGAAATTTAGTTATTTTTTAATTGCCCATATCAGGAAAGTGTGTAGTGACTTGGCAAGAATGGGTTAACTATTGGTTAGCTCTTTCAAAGGACCAATAAAAATGCCAATCCACCCTGGAAACAGTCCCCAGTGTTATATTAGGGTTAGTGAAGCATGGAACCAGATCTTCTCTTCCAGACAATGTAGGGCCAACCGTGTATCTAGAATTCTCTATAGCTAGGGGTCTGGTGGATACCTTAATAGGTCATTTTAAAGACAGCCATACATGTAAAATAAATATATTTTGGTATTGAAATATGTGAGACGGAAATCAATATTATATTTGTGAATGGGAAGGTAGGCCTATTAAATGATACCCAACATGGAGACCTTATTCCCTTGCCAATGCGAGTTATCTTGGGAAATATGCATTACATACAGGTCATGTTTGGTATTGTAGGAATTGATAGTTAATACAGGAGAGGAATATGTGGTCAATATCCCAGTACAATATACATATCTAAAATTATATGGAATCTGCCTAAAGGGGAATGAAGGATTGTGACAAGTCATAAATCCGGACATTCCTGAACGCTTACACCTCATGCATAGCTAAGTAGGGGGGTGGTTCATCAATGGGCTTAAAAATCTTTGTAGCCCTTATAACTGTGTTCATACTGAGGGGACATTCTAAATGTGTATGGATCATATTTTCTTCTCGCCCCGGGACACAGGACTTCTTTTAGTGAATATTTTTATCCTTTTTATTTCATATAACTGTACCTATTGTGTATCATTTTATTGTAACACCATTTTCTTTTATTTTTGTATTATTTGCACTGTCCACCTTGTGGAATATTAAATATAAAATGTAATTCTAAAATGTAAGTTTTGTTTTTGATGCTCTAAAAGAACTCAGTTAGCCTCTGATAAGTTTGTATGTGTTTAGATGCAATGCTTGGCTAGTGTAAATGCTGAAGGACTGATGCTAATTAACCAGTTTGTTGCTGGAGTGAATGGTGTTGTGTTAACCATTTAGCTGCTATGACAGGGGTGTGCATAGTCAGTAAGTGAAGAGTGTTTTTGGGGGAGTCTTCAAGGCCATAACTTGAAGTGGTGGTGGCGTATTATCAATTGATTAGTCAGATCACATTCCCAGCGATCTGGCGTTCATGACAGCCCATTTCTGGAAACTATAATTCTTCCCAACAATCACTGTACCATTTGTTGATCTGTCACCTATTCCTTTAGATATGCAGTCTGAAACATTTCAGCTGCCTCAGTTTCATAAACTCTTCTGCTATGTATAATTTTGCTGTAATTGGAATGGTGACAGTTGTTATGTAAAGTGCATTGTTGGAAATTCTCACTCCAAGTGCTGCCTCATAGAGATTATTGAGCATGCTTGCCCTCACAGAGAGTCAGAAAGTCTGGCAGGGGGTTGGGTGACTGAGCTTGGATTGAAGTTGTGCAGCAACACAAACACATCAGAGTAAGTTCTGCTAACAAGTCCTTTATTCAGTGTACAATTCCTTTAATGGGGAATCCCTGTAATGGACCTCCCCTCCAACTCATCACCTTATGAACTATTTTATACACAACTCTTTTGGTAACATCTTCATTCCTGTCTGATATACCAAAATGCAAAAACAATTTAGCTGTTTGTGATTTGCCTGCACTTGACCATTTAAAATTTCTGAAAAGTGGACCAAAAGAATTTCAAATGCAAATTTTAAACAAGTGGAATGATCTAGGGTAAGTAACAAACAGTAAAAAGTCCAATGCAGAATTCCCTGCAGATGTCTCTAAAACCCCTAATCCCAAGGGGTAATACAGCAGCACCAAACAAAAGGTCCCACTCTAAACTAAAAAATAAAAGAAGCCACAATTAAATAAATGTATTTTGAAAGAGCCTGTCCCTTCCTTAGGTGAAGCACCCACTGACCTCATTCAGGTCTTTATCCCTCATATAAGGTATAAATATGTGTTCATAAGTTATAAAGACCTTATTAACGTCTATGTTGGTTTGAGGGTAAAGCAGCAATGACATGGCAACTACATTAAGAGGAATGTCTCAGTGATGCTTTGTTCTCCCTGTTTTGAAAACTTTTGCATTTAAGACCCAAATTTCAGGTTTTTTATTGGTGTGTGTTACTGATCGTACATCCCGATGTGTGTTACTGACCATATGTTTCGATGTGTGTTACTGATGGTACGTCTTGATGTGTGTTACTGACCGTATGTCTCGATGTGTTTTACAAACGGTCAGTAACACACATCGAGACATACGGTCAGAAACACATCAATACATACAGTCAGTAAAACACATCAAGACATACGGTCAGTAACCCATTGAGAAATACGGTCAGTAACACACATCGATACATACAGTCAGTAAAACACAGAGACATACGGACAGTAACATACATTAAGACATACGGTCAGTAACACACATTGAGACATATGGTCAGTAACACACATTGAGACATACGGTCAGTAACACACATCAATACATACAGTCAGTAACACACATCGAGACATATGGTCAGAAACACACATCAAGACACGGTCAGTAAAAACATTGAGACATACGGTCAGTAACACACATCAATACATACAGTCAGTAAAACACATTGAAACATACGGACAGTAACACACATCGAGACATACGGTCAGAAACACACATCAAAACATAAGGTCAGTAACACATTGAGACATACGGTCAGAAACACACATCAAGACATACGGTCAGTAACACATCAAGACATACAATCAGTAACCCACATCAAGACATACGGACAGTAACACACATCAAGACATACGGTCAGAAACACACATCAAGACATAAGGTCAGTAACACACATTGAGACATACGGTCAGAAACACACATCAAGACATACGGTCAGTAACACATTGAGACATACGGACAGTAACATACATTGAGACATACAGACAGTAACACACATTGAGACATACGGACAGTAACACACATCGAGACATACAGTCAGTAACACACATCAAGACATACAGTCAGAAACACACATCAAGACATACAGTCAGTAACACACATCAAGACATACAGTCAGAAACACACTCAAGACATACGGTCAGTAACACATTGAGACATACAGTCAGTAAAACACATTGAGACATACGGACAGTAACACACATCGAGACATACGGACAGTAACACACATAGAGACATTCAGTCAGTAAAACACATCGAGATTCACAAAGCTTGTCTAAAACTGGCAGTGACATATGGTGGCCATAGACACAGCGTATGTGCTTGCATGCAGGTACGTCACAGCAGGCTTGCCATGATCATGCACATCTGTCATTACACTCAAACCAGTGTCTTTAAAAGTGAAAGCCTGTTCCCAGATGAGTTTCTGTATTTATTATAAACTTGCTTTTACTGAGTTGCTAGTTGTCTGCAGCCTCCACCGAAATACCTTTCTGCCAGCTGTTTCTGTGCCACATAAACTGTATCCTGTGTATGACCCAGCTTGCATTTCACTACCCTTTTGCCAGCTGATCCTGTGTCTTATTGAACTTATTTCCATGAAAGGCCCAGCATGCATCAGTCTTAACTTCCGCCTGCTAAATTATCTGCAATTTATCCTGCTTCTAATCATTTACATCCCCATAAGAAATAAATAAATGAATATGGTAAAAAACACTATTCACCAAAATAGCCCATATACCAGAAAAAATCTATATATGTATTTACACGCACCCCATGTCCCCTGTATTCCTGTATCAATATCCAGTTTCTTGATTGAATCGGCAACCCCCCTGCGGCACATCCACCACCCCCACACACGCACGCACTATATGTGATTAATTAAGGTAACAATATAGACCAAGTGCATCTCATAGCACATGCAGATTTAAAGGGAGAGTAAGGGCTTTAATGCGCAATCTGATTGTGATCCATTTGCACGTTAAAAAGTGTACACTAGTGTTGGCTAATTGGTCTGGTCACATTATGTGCACTGCAATACACTTTTGGGAACGATGATTCTTTTTTCCCGCAATCACATGCGCTCCCATAGCGCAACATTGGGTAATCGCTGCAACATTGCACCAGAAACACTCACACACTGGTTGCATGCGCATTCTGGTGTGTCCTCAGCCTTAAAAGGAAAATTAATTTATCAAGTGTATAAGAAACACGGTTCAGTATTATTATCCCTTGTGATGTAAATAATAAGAATATATCGAAGCACACCACATATAAAACCATTAAAGGAAAAGAATACGTTTCTTACAGCAAGTGGTGTCTGGGTGTCTGTTTTTTAATGGTGGTGGTATTAATCGGGTGTTTTTAAAAACTGATTCCATATGCTGTATTTATCCTGGTGTAAAGTGAGGAATCATTCTGTTATTAAGTACAACTATACAAGGTGATTTCATTCTATAGATAATATGACAATAAATATTATACAAAACATTTAATTAATCAATACTACCAAACAACACTAGAACAGGGGGAAGGTAGGGAATTAAAGGCAATGTGAGTGGATATCCCCTTATACAAACATATTTATACACAGACGGGTATCCATTCACTCCACATAGCAAGTAACATTAAATATGGAGTTTAGCCCATAAGGGATCTGTGTGTGAAGCTACAAACTATTAGGGGTGAATGGATATATGTTTTGCTCAACCTATTATCTTGTATTCTGATTCCATTTCCAGTTACTTTAGAATGCTTACTACACTGGTCCAGGCTAGTCTGTGCAATCCCTGAAAGTAGAAAAATCAGCACACAAAAGCCCTAGATTTTACAAAGGCAAGTTACCCAGCAGTAACTTGCCAGCTCTGTTGAGGGGGGAGACAGAGGGACATTGGAAAATTCACTCAGTGTGTGCAACAAATGGGGCCCACCAATCACGGTCATAAGATATCGGGATATCCCAATATTGTGCAACTGTCGGTTAGTGTATGGATTTTCGTACGACCGTACGACCAGGATATGCTAGTGTATAGACCCCATTAGTGTCTGGGTCTGTGATCCATTCTGTATCCAGAAACCTGCAGCATTAAAGGGGCAAGTTTTCAAAATGCTGTTGAGGCACAGAAAATTGTTAGTTAGCAATCTATATATAAAAGTTATTCAGAGCAACGCATGAGGTGCTCGGAACATCGCTACCTGGCACTTCTCTATTCTGGCACTAACCTGAAGATGAAACTTCTTTTATTCCAATCTCAAAGGATGTCCACGTGTCCTCTGATATGACCTATTGATGAACAATGTGCCAAAGAGTTTATTGTATGGCCCATTAATATATTTGTATAAAGTGATCATATCCCCACTCAAACGACACTTCTACAAAATGTAAACAGCCCTAACTTGTCTAATCTGCCTGCATATTCAAGCCCCTCCATTACCCTTATTATTTTAGTTGCCCTACTCTGAACTGCTTCCATTTCCAAGATGTCCCTTTTGTATATGGGATTCCAAAACTGCACCACATATTCCAAATGAGGCCTTACCAGTGCCTTGTAAAGAGGGAGAATAATATTTTTCTCTCTTGAATCTATTCCCCTCTTTATGCAAGACAATATCTTGATAGCTCTAGCCGTAACTGTCTAACATTGTTTGCTATAGCTAAGTCTGTTATCTGCTAAGTCTGTTATCTACCAGAACCCCCAAATCTTTAGTAGATAGGCAGAGAGAGAGAGATGTTTAAGTGGCAGTGTATTGAACACTGTGCTATATTACATCTATTTTAAAGAATACTATTCAGCAAATATAGAAATGTCATTTAATTTAATTTCTTACTGGCGACACATTTAACAAATATTCAGCAGTAAAAACTTCTGATGTAGTACTTAAAAAAATAATGATAACCAATCACAATGCAGGGATTTATTGCATGATCTCTGATTTTAAATATTAGATATTACTTTCCTCTTCCAGAAGACATTATTATTTGGCAAGATGTGCTGATGTGCAGCCTATCTGCTTTGCTTTCCATTCAATTATTAAACAGTAATGCATATTGCTTATCATCCTTTACTTTTTAACACATTGAGATTTTATATTAGAGTAACACACCCACATTCTTGCATACAATATATTCAAAAATAATTTGTGCATTATTATTTACCAATTCAAGCTAAAGGGGAACTGTGTTTTTTTAATCAGTCTTTTAGAAGATGTCACCGTATAATTCTAAAAATTAAATACAATTTACCCCAATTACATTACCAGCTAAGGCTACCATATTTACTTAGCCTTGTTTCCCTGTTATAAAAAGCATTGGGTTGTGCAGTTTCAATAGGCTGTATCATCAATCGGAACAGAATTGTGTGCTGAATTTCACCTCATTGAAATTTTGGTTGCAAATGTATTTGCAACTGTATTTTCTGGTAATTTATTGACCGTTTCATTTTAAATTGCCAGAAACGGGTGCAATGTCCTTAACAATGTCCATTTAAGCCCTTCAAAAAATTGTTAAGTAGGCAACCAAACACCACCACCTTAATTTCATGGTCTGTGACATTTTCATTTACTTAAAACTTTTATTGTTAGGAGTAAAATTTATATATACTATATATTGCCGCTAAAAGAAGCAGTTACTAAAATAAACAGTTAGTCCATTAAAAGTATCACAGTACTCTACTTTTAACTACATATATTGGACTAATATGGCAAAACTATTTTTATTTTTACCAAGATGGATGATACTGTTTCTTTAAAAGACAACTACCCTGTAAAAAAATAACTTTTAAAAAGGAAAAATACCTGGGGCAGGAAATTAGGATTGATTATTCCTACCTCCCAATATTGAGCTACAGCTTCATCTTCCAGGTTTTCATCCTTCAGGTTAGTGCCCTGAGCATTATTGTATTAAAGATAATGCTGACACCAGTGGGAAGCCTGGAAGAAGCCGTTTTCTTCATGCTGGTGCTCCTCACAAAAGCAAAATTCGGAGGTAGGAATTATCAATCCTTCCTCCCTACCTAATTTACTTTTCATTAACACACTAGTTCTACTTAATTGTAACATTAAACAGCTAATAGTAGAAATAATGTTGAAGGAAATGGGAGAAAGAAAGGTATATAGTAAATAAAAAGGGTCTCTTCTTTATTGGCACAGTGGAATGTGTCTAAAATGCCCTGAGCACTAAGAAATCAATTAAGCAAATTAATAACAGAAAAAGGGTCAAGGCATAGATTTATGGTATAGGAGATAAATTGTGTAAGATATTCTCAGAGGTATTCTCTAGTCAGAGTTACATAATATTGCTGCATTAATACGCTTGACCAAACTAAATCTAAAAACCTCTTGGTCCATGAAAAAATCATGTAAGTAACTCTATAAAAGATAATCAAATCCAACAGCTAAATCTTGGCTTTTTTTTGCTATTTTTAAAGTTCTATGCTTGGCAGGAAATATTTAGTCATTTTGATTCTACGATAGCCTTAGCATTGTTCCAGCAATGGAGGATAGAAGGATCACTGTCCCAAATACAGAATTAATGGGGATATTTATGAGGTTGTAGCATTTACTGAATGTTTCTAAATCCTGCAGTCAGTAATAGTAAATACATCAGCCGTTTACTTACCGATTGACCATATAATAAAGAAATCGCTAGTCAGGAAAGCCCCTATATTCTTACAAGGGTGATTGTCAAAGACACTAGTATTAAACAATCAGTAAACTCTGGACACAATATTTATCATTTAAGTCATTGTTCTGTTAATATGCCCCTAAAAGGACCCATGTTCTCTACAGATCATCTGCTATTTTAAAGGGCAAGTCCACCCCCAAAACTATAATTTTTAAAGCTAATTCTAGCTTTAAAACAAGCCACCCCCCATCAAAATCCGTTCAGCCAATTTAAAGATACATACTTTTTTACAGCATGCTTTTTTCTGACCAGTTCACTGACCAGTTCACTGTAATCCAAGCTCTCTGACATCACCTCAAGCCGTGCCTTTTCCTTGCCTTCAGCCTCCCTTTGCGCCCCCCCTCCCACCATCCGTATCCATCCTCAGTCACCCTGCATGCTGTAAGCATGCTGTAAAAACATATGTACCGTATCTTAAAATTGGCTGAACAGATTTAATGGGGTTTGGCTTGTTTTAAAGATAGAATCATGGCCAATACATATAAAATTATAATTTTGGGGTGGACTTGCCCTTTAACTTTTTCATCTGTACCCCATGGCTGTCTCTTAGCCTCTCTGTGAAGTTTGTCATAAGCTATAAAGTATAGAAGTTATAAATAAAGTATCCTGCCATGTTTAGGTTTCCCAGTCCTTCACATTAAAGGGGCCCTAAATCCTCAAGCTAAAACTTGAAAAAGTAAACACTAAAATAAACTAGAATAGTCCATTTGTAACCATTTCCTTGCTTTTAGAGGGTAAGATCCTTTTTCTAACTGAAGACAGAAACATGACTTGCATGCTAGTCAATGAGTGGCGATCAGGTAATATTAAGGGGGAAAGTGACCTCCAAAAAAACAGATATATCTAGATGGACTCACATTCATAAAGGTGTATCTTCACAATTCCTGTCACTATATCTCAAGGAACCACTAGCAACAGATATATAAATATATAGTGGAGACCAATTTAAAATACTTAAAGAATATCCCTTTAATATAATACTATATACATAAACATGTATATAGTTTGGCATAGATTGACATAGATTGGAGTAAGGGAACTGCCAGCACCTCAAAAGGTATAAAGTTTTTAAATTTCCTACATGAGCATTTTCTTTCACAGATGGTAGAAGTTCCTACTAGACAGAATGCGTTGTTGGATCTGGTGATATCTAATAACCCTGAGCTCATTTTGGAAATGAAGGTAATGGGAAGCTCAGGGAATAGTGACCATGATATAGTGTCATTTAATATAGGTTGCAAAAAACTAAAGTGCACTGGGTTAAAGGGTGTGTCCACCCTTCAGAAAATTTTTTAGCAAACATTGCCCCTGTCCCCCCAGCCCCAACCACTATGTTTGTAATATCAGAAAATGCCCAGAACTTTACTTACCTTTCCTCTTGCCTCCGCCGCGCTGCCGGCCCTCTGCTTGCGAGAAAATGCAAGCAGAGGGGCAGGACCGGCAGTCGCGTCTGTGATTGGCTGAGTGGCGGAGGCAAGAGGAAAGGTAAGTAATGTTCTGGGCATTTTCTGATATTACAAACATAGCGGTTGGGGCTGGGGGGACAGGGGCAATGTTTGTAAAAAGGGTTTTGACGGGTAGGGAATCCAAATCGGGAGGGAGAGGGAGGGGGAGGGAGAAGGGCTGCAGTACGCATGCCAAACTTCTCCCAGAGGCCAGGTAGGAGACAGAGTCCTGTATGGACTCTGCTATCCTCCTGGTGGGCAGTTTTTGGAACTTTGGGGGAGGGACTATAGGAGAACCATATGGAGCTGGGATGTGAGGTAAGGATTAAACACACTACATGATGGGGCCAGTAGTGGGGGGGATTATAGTTTTGGGGGTGGACATGCCCTTTAACAAAAACTTTTAACTTTAGGAAAGCAAATTTTATGCTGTTAAAGGAATCACTCCTGCTCATAGACTGGGGGATTGTTCATAGGTAAAGATACTGAGCAGATGTGGACCTTTTAAAGGGATATTAAACTATTACATTTCTAAATTTGTACTTTTAGGAACAAGTGTAAAAAAATTAGGTCCTCTCCTGCAGGCTTAATGGCTCAGGTAAAAAGGGAAATGAAAAAAAGAAAAAGGCTTTTAAAATTTTGAAATCAGAGGGACCAGAACAGGCTTACAGGGAGTATAAAAGCTGTAATAAAGAGAGCAAGAAAGCAATTAAACTAGATAAAATAGAAAATGAAATACGGATTGCCGAAGAAAGTCCAAACCCAAACAGTTTTTTAAGTATTTAAATGGTAAAAAGATGAGGACTGAGAATGTGGGACCATTAAATAATGGGGCTGAGATGGTTGTAGAGGATGCCAAAAAGGCTAATCTGCTAAACCACTTTTTTACATCGGTTTTCACTGTTGAGAATCCTAGTCCTTACAGCTCCTCAGAAATGAGGAGTATTCACATTGGCTGACGGAGGATATTGTACGGAAATATTTAGACACAGTTAATATCAATAAAGCCCCTGGACAATATGGATTGCATCCCCTTATTTTAAAAGAGCTTAGTTCAGTTCTATCTAGACCACTGTTTCTCATCTTTTCAGATTCCCTTTGGTCTGGGGATGTGCCGCTGGATTGGAAAAAAGCCAATGTAATACCAATATTCAAAGTTAGGCTTACAGGTCTATAGTTCCCAGCTGTGAACGACTACCTTTTTTGAATATTGGTATTACATTGGCTTTTTTCCAATCCAGCGCACATCCCCAGACCAAAGGGAATCTGAAAAGATGAGAAACAGTGGTCTAGATAGAACTAACTAAGCTCTTTTAAAATAAGGGATGCAATCCATATTGTCCAGGGGCTTTATTGATATTAACTGTGGTCTAAATATTTCCGTACAATATCCTCCGTCGCCAATGTGATATACTCCTCATTCTGAGGAGCTGTAAGGACTAGGATTCTCAACAGTGAAAACCGATGTAAAAAAGTGGTTTAGCAGATTAGCCTTTTTGGCATCCTCTACAACCATCTCAGCCCCATATTTAATGGTCCCACATTCTCAGTCCTCATCTTTTTACCATTTAAATACTTAAAAAACTGTTTGGGTTTGGACTTTCTTCCGGCAATCCGTATTTCATTTCTATTTTATCTAGTTTAATTGCTTTCTTGCTCTCTTTATTACAGCTTTTATACTCCCTGTAAGCCTGTTCTGGTCCCTCTGATTTCAAAATTTTAAAAGCCTTTTTCTTTTTTTCATTTCCCTTTTTACCTGAGCATTAAGCCATGCAGGAGAGGACCTAATTTTTTTACACTTGTTCCCTAAAGTACAAATTTAGAAATGTAATGTTTAATATCCCTTTAAAAGTGGTCCACATCTGCTCAGTATCTTTACCTATGAACAAATCCCCCCAGTCTATGAGCAGGAGTGATTCCTTTAACAGCATAAAATTTGCTTTCCTAAAGTTAAAAGTTTTTGTTAAAGGGCATGTCCACCCCCAAAACTATAATCCCCCCCACTACTGGCCCCATCATGTAGTGTAGTTTAATCCTTACCTCACATCCGCTCCATATGGTTCTCCTATAGCCCCTCCCCCAAAGTTCCAAAAACTGCCCCCCAGGAGGATAGCAGAGTCCATACAGGACTCTGTCTCCTACCTGCCTCTGGGAGAAGTTTGGCATGCGTACTGCAGCCCTTCTCCCTCCCCCTCCCTCCCTCCCGATTTGGATTCCCTACTCCTAGTCAAAACCCTTTTTAGCAACATTGCCCCTGTCCCCCCAGCCCCAACCGCTATGTTTGTAATATCAAAAATGCCCAGAACATTACTTCCCTTTCCTCTTGCCTCCGCCACTCAGCCAATCACAGACGCGACTGCCGGTCCTGCCCCTCTCTTGCTTTTTCCGCAAGCGAGGGCCGGCAGCGCGGGAGGCAAGAGGAAAGGTAAGTAAAGTTCTGGGCATTTTCTGATATTACAAACATAGTGGTTGGGGCTGGGGACGGGGCAATGTTTGCTAAAAAATTTTCTGAAGGGTGGACACACCCTTTAACCCAGTGCACTTTAGTTTTTTGCAACCTATATAAATGACACTATATCATGGTCACTATTCCCTGACTTCCCATTACCTTCATTTCCAAATGAGCTCAGGGTTATTAGATATCACAGATCCACAACGCATTCTGTCTAGTAGGAACTTCTACCATCTGTGAAAGAAAATGCTCATGTAGGAAATTTAAAAACTTTATACCTTTTGAGTGCTGGCAGTTCCCTTACTCCATCTATGTCAATCTATGCCAAACTATATACATTTTTATGTATATAGTATTATATTAAAGGGATATTCTTTAAGTTTTAATTGGTCTCCCTATATATTTATATTTGTTGCTATTGGTTCCTTGAATATATGACAGGAATTGTGAAGATACACCTTTATGAATGTGAGTCCATCTAGATATCTGTTTTTTTGGAGGTCACTTTCCCCCTTAATATTACCTGATCGCCACTCATTGACTAGCATGCAAGTCATGTTTCTGTCTTCAGTTAGAAAAAGGATCTTACCCTCTAAAAGCAGGAAATGGTTACAATGGACTATTCTAGTTTATTTTATGTTTACTTTTTCAAGTTTTAGCTGTGAGGATTTAGGGCCCCTTTAATGTGAAGGACTGGGAAACCTAAACATGGCAGGATACTTATTTATAACTTCTATACTTATAGCTTATGACAAACTTCACAGAGAGGCTAAGAGACAGCCATGGGGTAACGATGAAAAGTTAAAGGCAAGTCCACCCCAAATTATAATTTTATTGTATTGGCCATGATTCTATCTTTAAAACAAGCCAAACCCCATTAAATCTGTTCAGCAAATTTTAAGATACGGTACATATTTTTTACAGCATGCTTACACATGCAGGGGTGACTGAGGATGGATACGGATGGTGGAGGGGGGGCGCGCAAGGGAGGCTGAAGGCAAGGAAAAGGCACGGCTTGAGGTGATGTCAGAGAGCTTGGATTACAGTGAACTGGTCATGAACTGGTCAGAAAAAAGCATGCTGTAAAAAAGTATGTATCTTTAAATTGGCTGAACGGATTTTGATGGGGGGGTGGTTGTTTAAAGCTAGAATTAGCTTTAAAAATTATAGTTTTGGGGGTGGACTTGCCCTTTAAAATAGCAGAGGATCTGTAGAGAACATGGGTCCTTTTAGGGGCTATTAACAGAACAATGACTTAAATGATAAATATTGTGTCCAGAGTTTACTGATTGTTATACTAGTGTTCTTGGACAATCACCCTTGTAAGAATATAGGGGCTTTCCTGACTAGCGATTTCTTATTATATGGTCAATCGGTAAGTAAACGGCTGATGTATTTACTATTACTGACTGCAGGATTTAGAAAACTTCAGTAAATGCTACAACCTCATAAATTCCCCATTAATTCTGTATTTGGGACAGTGATCCTTCTATCCTCCATTGCTGGAACAATGCTAAGGCTATCGTAGAATCAAAATGACTAAATATTTCCTCGCCACATAGAACTTTAAAAATAGCAAAAAAAAGCCAAGATTTAGCTGTTGGATTTGATTATCTTTTATAGAGTTACTTACATGATTTTTTCATGGACCAAAGGTTTTTAGATTTAGTTTGGTCAAGCGTATTAATGCAGCATATTATGTAACTCTGACTAGAGAATACCTCTGAGAATATCTTACACAATTATCTCCTATACCATAAATCTATGCCTTGACCCTTTTTCTGTTATTTTGCTTAATTGATTTCTTATTGCTCAGGGCATTTTAGACACATTCCACTGTGCCAATAAAGAAGAAACCCTTTTTATTTACTATATACTTTCTTTCTCCCATTTCCTTCAACATTATTTCTACTTTAGCTGTTTAATTTTACAATTAAGTAGAACTAGTGTGTTAATGAAAAGTAAATTAGGTAGGGAGGAAGGATTGATAATTCCTACCTCCAAATTTTGCTTTTGTGAGGAGCACCAGCATGAGAAAACGCTTCTTCCAGGCTCCCCACTGGTGTCAGCATTATCTTTAATACAATAATGCTCGGGCACTAACCTGAAGGATGAAAACCTGAAGATGAAGCTGGTACTCAATATTGGGAGGTAGGAATAATCAATCCTAATTTCCTGCCCCAGTATTTTTCCTTTTTAAAAGTTATTTTTTTACAGGTAGTTGTCTTTTAAAGAAACAGTATCATCCATCTTGGTAAAATAAAAATAGTTTTGGCCATATTAGTCCAATATATGTAGTTAAAAGTAGAGCTGTGATACTTTTAATGGACTAACTGTTTTATTTTAGTAACTGCTTCTTTAGCGGCAATATATAGTATATATAATTTTACTCCTAACAATAAAAGTTTTAAGTAAATGAAAATGTCACAGACCATGAAATTAAGGTGGTGTGTTTGGTTGCCTACTTAACAATTTTTTGAAGGCTTAAATGGACATTGTTAAGGACATTGCACCCGTTTCTGGCAATTAAAATGAAACGGTCAATAAATTACCAGAAATACAGTTGCAAATACATTTGCAACCAAAATTTCAATGAGGTGAAATTCAGCACACAATTCTGTTCCGATTGATGATACAGCCTATGAAACTGCACAACCCAATGCTTTTTATAACAGGGAAACAAGGCTAAGTAAATATGGTAGCCTTAGCTGGAATGTAATTGGGGTAATTGTATTTAATTTTTAGAATTATACGGGTACATCTTCTAAAAGACTGATTAAAAAAACACAGTTCCCCTTTAGCTTGAATTGGTAAATAATAATGCACAAATTATTTTGAATAATGTATGCAAGAATGTGGGTGTGTTACTCTAATATAAATCTCAATGTGTTAAAAAGTAAAGATGATAACAATATGCATTACTGTTTAATAATTGAATGGAAAGCAAAGCAGATAGGCTGCACATCAGCACATCTTGCCAAATAATAATGTCTTCTGGAAGAGGAAGTAATTCTAATATTAAAATCAAAGATCATGCAATAAATCCCTGCATTGTGATTGGTTATCATTATTTTTTTAAGTACTCTCAAAGTTTTTCCTGCTGAATATTTGTTAAATGTGTCGCCATGTAGAAATTAAATTAAATACATTTCTATATTTGCTGAATAGTATCTTTAAAATAGATGTAATATAGCACAGTGTTCAATACACTGCCACTTAACATCTCTCTCTCTCTGCCTATCTACTAAAGATTTGGGGTTTCTGGTAGATAACAGACTTAGCAGATACAGACTTAGCTATAGCAAACAATGTTAGACGTTACGGCTAAGCTATCAAGATATTGTCTGGCATAAGAGGGAATAGATTCAAGAGAGAAAATATTATTCCCCTCTTTACAGGCACTGGTAAGGCCTCATTTGGAATATGTGGTGCAGTTTTGGAATCCCATATACAAAAGGGACATCTTGGAAATGGAAGCAGTTCAGAGTAGGCAACTAAAATAAAAGGGTAATGGAGGGGCTTGAATATGCAGCAATTAGACAAGTTAGGGCGTTTACATTTTGTAGAAGTGTCGTTTGAGTGGGGATATGATCACTTTATACAAATATTTAAGGGCCATACAATAAACTCTTTGGCACATTGTTCATCAATAGGTCATATCAGAGGACACGTGGACACCTTTAGATTGGAAAAAAGAAGTTTCATCTTCAGGTTAGTGCCAGAATAGAGAAGTGCCAGGTAGCGATGTTCCGAGCACCTCATGCGTTGCTCTGAATAACTTTTATATATAGATTGCTAACTAACAATTTTCTGTGCCTCAACAGCATTTTGAAAACTTGCCCCTTTAATGCTGCAGGTTTCTGGATACAGAATGGATCACAGACCCAGACACTAATGGGGTCTATACACTAGCATATCCTGGTCGTACGGTCGTACGAAATCCATACACTAACCGACAGTTGCACAATATTGGATACCCGTATCTATGACCGTGATTGGTGGGCCCCATTTGTTGCACACACTGAGTGAATTTTCCATGTCCCTCTGTCTCCCCCCTCAACAGAGCTGGCAAGTTTTGCTGGGTAACTTGCCTTTGTAAAATCTAGGGCTTTTGTGTGCTGATTTTTCTACTTTCAGGGATTGCACAACTCCTGGACCATGGTAGTAAGCATTCTAAAGAACTGGAAATGGAATCAGAATACAGATAATAGGTTGAGCAAAACATATATCCATTCACCCCTAATATTTTTGTAGCTTCACACACAGATCCCTTATGGGCTAAACTCCATATTTAATGTTACTTGCTATGTGGAGTGAATGGATACCTCTGTGTATAAATATGTTTGTAAGGGGATATCCACTCACATTGCCTTTAATTCCCTACCTTCCCCCTGTTCTAGTGTTGTTTGGTAGTATTGATTAATTAAATGTTTTTGTATAATATTTATTGTCATATTATCTATAAATGAAATCACCTTGTATAGTTGTACTTAATAACAGAAGATTCCTCACTTTACACCAGGATAAATACAGCATATGGAATCAGTTTTTAAAAACACCCGATTAATACCACCACCATTAAAACAGACACCCGACACCACTTGCTGTAAGAAACGTATTCTTTTCCTTTAATGGTTTTATATGTGGTGTGCTTCGATATATTCTTATTATTTACATCACAAGGATAAATACTGAACCGTGTTTCTTATACACTTGATAAATTATTTCCTTTTAAGGCTGAGGACACACCAGAATGCGCATGCAACCAGTGTGTGAGTGTTTCTGGTGCAATTTTGCAGCGATTACCCAATGTTGCGCTATGGGAGCGCATGTGATTGCGGGAAAAGAATCATCGCCCAAAAGTTTATTGCAGTGCACATATTGTGACCAGACCAATTAGCCAACACTAGTGTACACTTTTTAACGTGCAAATGGATCACAATCAGATTGCGCATTAAAGCCCTTACTCTCCCTTTAAATCTGCATGTGCTATGAGATGCACTTGGTCTATATTGTTACCTTAATAAATCACATATAGTGCGTGCGTGTGTGGGGGTGGTGGATGTGCCGCGGGGGGGTTGCCGATTCAATCAAGAAACGGATATTGATACAGGAATACAGGGGACATGGGGTGCGTGTTATATTAGTTTTTTTCTGGTATATGGGCTATTTTGGTGAATAGTGTTTTTTACCATATTCATTTTTTATTTCTTATGGGGATGTAAATGATTAGAAGCGGATAATTGCAGATAATTTAGCAGGCGGAAGTTAAGACTGATGCATGCTGGGCCTTTCATGGAATAAGTTCAATAAGACACAGGATCAGCTGGCAAAAGGGTAGTGAAATGCAAGCTGGGTCATACACAGGATACAGTTTATGTGGCACAGAAACAGCTGGCAGAAAGGTATTTCGGTGGAGGCTGCAGACAACTAGCAACTCAGTTAAAAGCAAGTTTATAATAAATACAGAAACTCATCTGGGAACAGGCTTTCACTTTTAAAGACACTGGTTTGAGTGTAATGACAATGTGCATGATCTATGGCAAGCCTGCTGTGACGTACCTGCATGCAAGCACATACGCTGTGTCTATGGCCACCATATGTCACTGCCAGTTTTAGACAAGCTTGTGGAATCTCGATGTGTTTTACTGACTGAATGTCTCTATGTGTGTTACTGTCCGTATGTCTCGATGTTGTTACTGTCCGTATGTCTCATGTGTTTTACTGACTGTATGTCTCAATGTGTTACTGACCGTATGTCTTGAGTGTTTTCTGACTGTATGTCTGATGGTGTTACGACTGTATGTCTTGATGTGTGTTCTGACTGTATGTCTTGATGTGTGTTCTGACTGTATGTCTCGATGTGTGTTACTGTCGCGTATGTCTCAATGTGTGTTACTGTCTGTAGTCTCAATGTATGTTACTGTCCGTATGTCTCAATGTGTTACTGACCGTATGTCTTGATGTGTGTGTTTCTGACCGTATGTCTCAATTGTGTGTTACTGACCTTATGTCTTGATGTGTGTTTCTGACCGTATGTCTTGATGTGTGTTACTGTCCGTATGTCTTGATGTGGGTTACTGATTGTATGTCTTGATGTGTTACTGACCGTATGTCTTGATGTGTGTTTCTGACCGTATGTTCTCAATGTGTTACGACCTTATGTTTTGATGTGTGTTTCTGACCGTATGTCTCGATGTGTGTTACTGTCCGTATGTTTTCAATGTGTTTTACTGACTGTATGTATTGATGTGTGTTACTGACCGTATGTCTCAAGTTTTTTACGACCGTGTCTTGATGTGTGTTTCTGACCATATGTCTCGATGTTGTGTTACTGACTGTATGTATTGATGTGTGTTACTGACCGTAGTTCCAATGTGTGTTCTGACCATATGTCTCAATGTGTGTTACTGACCGTATGTCTTAATGTATGTTACTGTCCGTATGTTCTCTGTGTTTTACTGACTGTATGTATCGATGGTGTTACTGACCGTATTTCTCAATGGGTTAACTGACCGTATGTCTTGATGTGTTTTTACTGACTGTATGTATTGATGTGTTTCTGACCGTATGTCTCGATGTGGTTACTGACCGTTTGTAAAACACATCGAGACATACGGTCAGTAACACACATCAAGACGTACCATCATTAACACACATCGAAACATATGGTCAGTAACACACATCGGGATGTACGATCAGTAACACACACCAATAAAAAAACCTGAAATTTGGGTCTTAAATGCAAAAGTTTTCAAAACAGGGAGAACAAAGCATCACTGAGACATTCCTCTTAATGTAGTTGCCATGTCATTGCTGCTTTACCCTCAAACCACACATAGACGTTAATAAGGTCTTTATAACTTATGAACACATATTTATACCTTATATGAGGGATAAGACCTGAATGAGGTCAGTGGTGCTTTCACCTAAGGAAGGGACAGGCTCTTTCAAAATACATTTATTTAATTGTGGCTTCTTTTATTTTTTAGTTTAGAGTGGGACCTTTTGTTTGGTGCTGCTGTATTACCCCTTGGGATTAGGGGTTTTAGAGACATCTGCAGGGAATTCTGCATTGGACTTTTAACTTGTTTGTTACTTACCCTAATCATTCCACTTGTTTAAAATTTGCATTTGAAATTCTTTTGGTCCACTTTTCAGAATTTTAAATGGTCAGTGCAGGCAAATCACAACACTAAATTGTTTTTTGCATTTGGTATATCAGACAGGAATGAAGATGTTACCAAAAGAGTTGTGTATAAAATAGTTCATAAGGTGATGAGTTGGAGGGGAGGTCCATTACAGGGATTCCCCATTAAAGGAATTGTACACTGAATAAAGGACTTGTTTAGCAGAACTTACTCTGATGTGTTTGTGTTGCTGCACAACTTCAACTCCAAGCTCAGTCACCCAACCCCCTGCCAGACTTTCTGACTCTCTTTGAGGGCAAGCATGCTCAATAAACTCTATGAGGCAGCACTTGGAGTGAGAATTTCCAACAATGCACTTTACATAACAACTGTCACCATTCCAATTACAGCAAAATTATACATAGCAGAAGAGTTTATGAAACTGAGGCAGCTGAAATGTTTCAGACTGCATATCTAAAGGAATAGGTGACAGATCAACAAATGGTACAGTGATGTGTTGGGAAGAATTATAGTTTCCAAAATGGGCTGTCATGAACGCCAGATCGCTGGGAATGTGATCTGACTAATCAATTGATAATACGCCACCACCACTTCAAGTTTATGGCCTTGAAGACTCCCCAAAAACACTCTTCACTACTGACTATGCACACCCCTGTCATAGCAGCTAAATGGTTAACACAACACCATTCACTCCAGCAAACAAACTGGTTAATTAGCATCAGTCCTTCACATTTACACTAGCCAAGCATTGCATCTAAACACATACAAACTTATCAGAGGCTAACTGAGTTCTTTTAGAGCATCAAAAACAAAACTTACATTTTAGAATTACATTTTATATTTAATATTCCACAAGGGTGACAGTGCAAATAATACAAAAATAAAGAAAATGGTGTTACAATAAAATGATACACATGGTACATTTATATGAAATAAAAAGGATAAAAATATTCACTAAAAGAGTCCGTGTCCCGGGGCGAGAAAAAATATGATCCATACACATTTAGAATGTCCCCTCAGTATGAACACAGTTATAAGGCTACAAAGATTTTTAAGCCCATGATGAACCACCCCCCTACTTAGCTATGCATGAGGTGTAAGCGTTCAGGAATGTCCGGATTTATGACTTGTCACAATCCTTCATTCCCCTTTAGGCAGATTCCATATAATTTTTAGATATGTATATTGTACTGGGATATTGACCCACATATTCCTCTCCTGTATTAACTATCAATTCCTACAATACCAAACATGACCTGTATGTAATGCATATTTCCCAGATAACTCGCATTGGCAAGGGAATAAGGTCTCCATGTTGGTATCATTTAATAGGCCTACCTTCCCATTCACAAATATATTGATTTCCGTCTCACATATTTCAATACCAAAATTATTTATTTTACATGTATGGCTGTCTTTAAAATGACCTATTAAAGGTATCCACCAGACCCCTAGCTATAGAGAATTCTAGATACACGGTTGGCCCTACATTGTCTGGAAGAGAAGACTGGTTCCATGCTTCACTAACCCTAATATAACACTGGGGACTGTTTCCAGGTGTGGATTGGCATTTTTATTGGTCCTTTGAAAGAGCTAACCAATAGTTAACCATTCTTGCCAAGTCACTAACACTTCCTGATATGGGCAATTAAAAAATAACTAATTCCCCAGCGTACATATCCTTTACTGGAAAAAAACCCCTTCTTTTTGTGGGAAAGTAAGTTGAAAGCAGCACATTACTATTCCCTACCTTTCCTTTCTTTAAGTGTTATAGTATGAAAAGTGAGACGTCCCACTTCTTGCACACACTACAGGTACCTTATTCTGCTGACATCAGGAAGAGGCATACGACTTTAAAAAGGGACATCTTTTTTGAGATATGTATTTTTTTAGAGTGTTTGCATAACTAACCACACTGTTACTCGGTACATTTAGAAAGAACCCTTTTAATTTTATTATTACCTTGCAGACCTTGACCTGGTAAGAAAAAATATTGTTGCGTATATATCTGGATTGTATAATCTTTGCTGCTTTTGTACAAATGTAATTTGACTGATGCTTTTATGTGGTGTTATTTTCATGTCTAAGCCATTCATGTCATGTTTATATTGTTCTTTGTTAGATTTCTTTCACTTAAAACCTGTAAGCAAATTCTTAGTTTTAACCAAAAAAAAGAAAGAAAAATGTTACCTGACAAGTAGAATAGTAAATATTATTTATGGATTCCTTTTTATTATTATTATTATTATTATGATATTCCTTTTTTATTTATTATTATTTATGGATTCCTTTTTATTATTATTACTATTATTTATGGATTCCTTTTTATTATTATTATTTATGGGTTCTTTTTTAGTATTATCATTTATTAATTCCTTTTTATTATTACTTATGGATTCCTTTTTTATAATTAATATTATGGATTCCTTATCATTTATGAATTCCTTTTTTCATTATTATGGATTCTTTTTTATTATTATTGTTTATGGATTCCTTTTTATTATTATTATGTAATGGATTCCTTTTTATTATTATTGTTTATGGAATCCTTTTTATTTTATTATTATTTATGATTCCTTTTTATTATTATGGATTTATTATTATTATTATTTATGGAATTCCTTTTTTTATTATTTATTTATGGATCCTTTTTTTATTATTATTTATGGATTCCTTTTTTATTATTATTTATGGATTCCTTTTATTATTATGGAATCCTTTTTATATTATTATATTTATGATTCCTTTTTATTATTTATGGATTCCTTATTATTATTATTATGAATCTTTTTTTATTATTATTTATGGATTCCTTTTATTATTATTATTTATGGATTCCTTTTTATTATTATTTTAGTTTCCTTATTATTATTTATGGATCCTTATTATTATTATTTATGGAACTTTTTTATTATTATTATTTATGGATTCCTTTTTATTTATTATTATTTATGGATTCCTTTTTTATTATTATTTATAATTCCTTTTATTATTATTTATGGATTCCTTTTATGGTTATTATTATGGAATCCTTTTTTTATATTATATTTATTGGATTTCTTTTTTATTATTATTTATAGATTCCACTTAGTTTTTTCTTTTTTTTTTCTTTTAAGCAGCTACTAAGCAAATTGTAAATGTAAAAGGACAACTCCACCTCATAATGACATTTTTATTGAATGGCCCCCTTAAAATAGTTGACTATCCTGCCTTGTCCTATGGAGTCATGCTCTACCTGGTATGGTCCTGGTTGCTTTGTGAAAAAAGGAATAGTGTGAGTAAAGGGTAACTGTGGTTTTTATCAAGTGTCCTCTTTCAATTATACTCTTCTTTCAAACATTCTAAGATGATGTCCCCTAGCTTCTCTGGATGCATCTGAAAACCCCTGATACCGAAACACAAGAGAAGCGACATCATATACGCAGTGCAGTGCTGTGAAACGTGCTCTGATTTGTATGTGGGGGAGACCAAACAGCAACTGCATCAACGTATGGCCCAGCACAGAAAGCCAATTTCTCATGTCAGGACTGCATCTTAAGGAAAAAGGACAAATGTTTGAAGATTGTAATTTCAACATCTTGGCAAGGAACAAGATTGGTTCAAGAAGGTGTCAAAAGGCCGTTAAGTCAAAATAAGCAAACAAAACCTGAAGGTGGGGGGTTCCACGCCAATTGTCTGCCATGTACAATGATGTAAGGCATCCTGGCCATTTCGATAACACCCCTTGCCGCAATGCAATCATTACCTTGCATTCAGGGGGTCCCTAACACCTTGCTGTTATACGCTGATTCAGACACATACCAGGGTATCTATTGCCAACAGATTCTTGTACAAGTCATTCTGAACTGAGAAGAGCCAGTCGGATGACTAGTGAAACGTTTTCAAGAACAAAAATTCAAGCCCTTTGATGTAACGGAATACAAACGATATACCATGACCCGGATGAATGAAAACCCTTCACAGCTTATATCTTTCATTTTGGGGGGTTATTTTTCCTATATCCAATTTTTCATTGAGGGGTGGACAGTAGTTTTAAACAAGGAGGATCTAGTTAACAAGCATTTGGTTGCAGCTACCCATTCCACTTTTAAAGGTATGCCCACCAAAATACTATTTGCTTTAGTGTAGCTTCCCCCCTCCCAACCCTAACCGCATGTTGTGTTTGTAAAAAAAAGTCCCCAGAACCGTACTTACCAGACCAGATTTCCCTCGGCTTCAGTCTCGAATGACAACTTTTTGGAGGCTTGGCCGGCAGACGCGGCTGCCGGCTATTGATTTAGCTGAGGAACCTGGTCTGGTACTATGTTTTTTTACAAATATATCATGCGGTTAGGTTAGGAGGGGGAACCTGCACTAAAGTAAAGGGATTATGCTTCACATTAAAGTGGAACAGAGGGATCCGGAGGGTAGGGGGGGGGGGCGGCTAGGGCTCCCAGCGCATGTCTGAGTCCTAGGGAGGACAGAAAAGGGGCAGAAACCTTTTCAAAGGCAGACAGGCTCCTACTCTTCAGTTTCCTGGAATTTGTCCTTTAATTTAAAGCAACCAATCAGATGTTTACTGGTCTGCTTGAGATTAATATCACATGGAAATGTTGTATCTCTTAATCCATAAGCCCGTTGTCTTTCTTGGATAGTGGATATAGATGTGTACAGCATTTGATGTATTGTGAGTTGCCTAAAATGTTTAATAAAAATGTTTCAAATGTTCATACACTAATAACGTTTTCTAAAAACTATTGAGGAGTGATACTACAAGGTTCTAGAGATGTATCTCCCCTATACCTTATCCACTATAAGATGAAAGCTTCAGCTATCATGCATCAGAATTTCCAATTTATTTGACCACACTTCAACTTTTTCCAGCAAACCAATTATAGACAATTACAGTATCCCTTGATCCTGTCTGGCACAGAGCATTGGAGGTGTTAATGATTTTTCTAAGCAGAAAAACTCTGATCATTGTTATTGCTATAATCCATACATATACACAACACACCTACAGGCAGATTCAATAAAAGTTCTTATCGTTAAAAATGGTGCTAATTCTGCCCCAACCAATGATAGTTTGTTTGCAAATGGTAAATAATGGTAAAAATGCACAATTTTAAAACAATAAGACTTTTTATTGAATCTCCCTGCTAATTCGCTGATTGGTCTTAATGCCATTTAGTTTAACATCCAATTTTACCCGCCAAAATAATTTTTTTTTTTTTTTTTAACTTCATCTTTCGACTTTGTGAATTTAGTGTAAAGGTGATGCTTTTAAATTTGAATTACAATCATTCTAATAAATAAATATTTGTATTTTTTCTAAAGAGATAAACAACATATTATGCACGTGGTCTACAACCATAAACACAGGAAAGGGCAACTGTGGTGACATTACAACGAAAGCCCAGTGACTCTGAAAAGGTTCTTGCTGATAGTAGGAAACTGATCCAGAGTACGTGGAATTTGGGATACTGGTTAAGTCTCCATGTCATTTCCTCCATTAAGTTATTCCCTTGGGGCGGCACACATGCAGATCATCTGCCCCAGGATCGCGATAAGCCAATAGGAATAGGGCTTGACGTCACGATTTGTATTTTTCAGTAGAAATATGAACTGTGCTATCCAAGATGGCGGCACTCAAACCAACAGTTTGTTATATGGTTTGAAGACAGAGGTATGCCTTTAAAGGTTTAAAAAGACACACTGCAGGCGGCTCTGATACACATGGGGAAGTTTTGTGTGAGTTACAAAAACAGGACCACAGTTCCCCTTAAAGGGGAACTGTGGTCTCCAACAAGTTGATTTTAAATGAAAGTCCGTTCCTACCTTTAAAATAGCCATCAACCACCTCTCTATGTGCTGCATGGTTTAAAGATATGAAGAAATCACTGATCAGAAAGTTAGGGGGTTGAAGGCTCTCAATCTGCGGTCAAAATACTAGTTTCCTCCCTAATCTAGAAAGCAGAAGAAACCAGGAGAGATCGAGTTACAGTGAATGGGAGGAGAGGTAGGGCTACATGGGGTTTCAGGGGACTGCAAGGGGAAGGGCCATGGGGGCCCACGACGAGAGGAGAGGCACAGGAAAGAGGGACTGTCGCATTGTTTTAGAGCAGGAAGTGCAGAGGATCTGGTGATGCTGCTATCATATCACACATAGACATGTAATATCTTTAAAACTATGTAAAAAAAATAATGAAAGTAAATGTGCATATACCAGGAAAGCAATTCCTGTCAATTTACCTAAAGTCATTTTTTTGGATCACAGTTACCCTTTAATGTGTGCATTATACTGGAAATACAAAAATAAGCCAAAATCAGTGGTTTAATGTTTTAAGGTAGATAGGATTAAAAATGAACTGGTTACATGTGGAATCATCTGAAGAAAGTAAGTTAAAGTATGTTTGTTCTTTTAACTGAGGACTGAGCATGGATGATTCCTACCCAATAAAATCCTATATTATAACTATTAAAGGTGAAAGAATCCTAATTTCATCTTTAATTTAGATGATGTCTTTTAGGGACCTAAACTCTCTGTTCGAAATGTTAAAAAAGCTTTTATTTGAAGACTATGTTTCCCTACCATAACAAAGGTCTTTTGGTGGCAGTTCTTACTTCTAAAAACTGATAAAACATTTTGAACCTCCCCCAAGTAAATAATACCCAACACAATCAGTGACTTATGAGAAATGTTGGTTGTACAGAATCTCTTATTAGACTTGTAGCAAGACTGCAGAAAAATAAAAAAAACAACAAAAAAGTAACCTTTCATCATTCCCAACAACCTGTTGAATTAATTAAATATACCCTACTGTACCCTACGTTTGGTGCTACAGATTTTCCAACTCAATTATTTTCCACTTGGTTTTTACAATTCTTTTTGACTCTTTTAAACCTAATATGTGCTCCACAGCAGTGCATGTGGTTTTATGTCTTCTGATAACTAATATGCAATGTAAAATCTTTGTACAATAAAACAATGTAAGTTTGAAGAAAACAAATCGACAAAATATTATACAATTTGTCAAAATAATTTCTGAAAGAATGAACCGCAATAGTGACCTTCAGTAAGTTAAAAAAAAAAAAACATGTGGGAAAAACTTTTATCTTTGTCGAATGTCCTTTAACTAATTTCCTGGTATATAGATTCCAGCTGTATGTAAGGACCTGGAACATTGTGATATGCTAATTATATATATTATAATTTATCATCTTTCTTTAATGCTGTTTAATGTATTCCCTTTATATACAACCTATATTTTATATTCCATTTTCCATCATTGTACAAGTAGAGCTGGCTGCTACAGTACAATGCAGAAATAGGTGTTTATTAAAAAATGTATTAACCCTCTCATAAAATCGAAAAATTTAGGTACTTTCCTTTAAACTACAATCCATCATTATCATCTTCTGGTTCTCTTGATAGTGGGCCAATCATGATAATTTTAATGGGATGTGAGTCACCAATGGACATCTTTGTGTAATGGAGATCCCATATGTCTACATGGCTAGTGTGTGAAAAGCATGGTACATTTTTGTACATTTATGTTAAGGACAACTATAGTGTTTCTCCCACGCTTTCTTTGTTGCCAGGGTCTAACCAATGCAAAGGTATTCCTGAAAGATCACAGACTGTTGGTGGGGGGGGGGAGCTGGACACTATAGTGCCCCTTAGGTTGTTTTGGGTGATATTTCTTTACCTATCACTCATTTGCACTCCAATAATCCTCCGGTTAAAAGGGACTCCACCTTAGACGACCCACTCAACCCTAAACGCTAGGTTTTAACTTTAAAAGTTCCCAGAAATTGACTTACTCCCACCTTCGTTCCCTTTGCCTCTGCTCTACTGCTATTCCGTTCCGGTGAGAGTTAGCCATTCACAGGCACGACTGCCGTTATTGAGAGAGCCGAGGTAACAATGGGTAAGTCTATTTTTGGAAATTTTTTAAAGTTAAAACCCTGGCCTTTTAAGGTTGGAGGATTGTCACTTACACTACAGAAAAGTTTATTTCTAATGCAGATAACCACTAGAGACTTAGACAGACACATAAAACCAAATCAAGCCATATATTTGCAACAGATACCTAAAAGGGAGACCCGACCCTCTGAAATATACAGACCGAAATATAACTCGACACAGAAAGGTGGGTACAAATAACATACCCAAGACAACCAACCGGCCCCTCCAATGCCGATCTTACTGTAACCTATACGTTAAAACATTATATACGTACCTATCTCAAACTTCATCAATGATAACGGTACTCTTATACTCAAAAGCTTTAAACAATATCATTTGTTTACCAAGTTATGAATCCTAACACTCTACTCCCTCATCCCTTAACCCCTCCCCCTTTTTTTAATTAACCCCCGAAACACCAAACCTACACCGTCCCATTCCTATGCATCCCCAAAACAGAAAAACTGAGAAGAATCAGTTAAAGTTAAACAAAAAAAAAGTCTATATAAATACTTGGATAGCACAATAATACTATTCTATGTACCTCTCTTCAAATAAAAACTTATTGTGAAAGAAAAGTTTATTTCTGTCTACTTCTGTAGGAGGGAGGGATGGGGGAGTGCTTCCTCTGAGCATCCAAGTCCTCATTGAGAAGTAGCAGGCACCGGATGACGCACAGACATCTTATCTTCACTTTTTTGGACTTTTGATCAGGCTGTGCAGGAACTGAGAGAAAGGTAAGGCTTTTTTAAAACTGCACATTGGGTCCAGCAGTGGGGCAAAATTATTTTGGGGGAGAACATTTCCTTCTAACATATGACTGCAATAAATTGGGCTACCAATGTTTTCTTCGTTTTCAAGTACAAGGAGATTACCAACAAGGTTTTACATACACCTAAAACTGTCACTGAAATCCTGAGAAGGACATGGAAAACAGATGTGGAAAGAGATTTAGTAGGCAGTTCAACAACAGTTAAGGATGCAAGGACAAAAACATTCCTGAAAATCTAAAGCTTTTTAATCCTCTAACTGAAACATGACTTTGAATTTCAAGAAACGTTGTACTAAAAAAGAAGCCTATTCTTATGGTCTATAAAAAAAGTGATCTCTGCATCATACGTGCTGCAACTAGCTTCAATACTGGGAAACATTTCAGATGACATTCTGTTATTCATGTAGCCCTAGGGAGAAAATGATGACATTTTAAATGGCACCGAATGGAATGAACATGAACAGTGCAAAAGCTTTAAAACATACTCAGAGATAGTAGCGTCAGGCTGTAATAATATCAGAGATGAGAAAGACATTCAGCGTAACCACATTTGCTGCAAAATGTTGAAATCTCATAAACAGAATAACATTTCAGTCTCCCCTCGTTAAATTCAGAGTCGGCTGAGGAAGGAAACAAGAAAACACATGCATTTTGGGTAGGTTCAAAAGTTTTTTTCCAAAGGAAGGTTACAGAATCATTAAATTGAGATTTCAGCTTTGTGTTTACGTATTTAAAGAAGTTGACAGAAAATCTTTGCATTACTATATTTTGATTTAAATCATAATTGAATTTACTTTAAATCATATTCCTTTCAATGCATACATTAAAAGGCACATATACACTGAAACCAAACCATCACTTTTGCCTCCTAGTAAAACAACCCAGGATAGGACGCAAAACTGCTAGGTCCTCACTGCGTGATTTTGCCTTAGATTGCCTTTTCAGTACTTATCTTACTTTGTTCTTGACAGTCCGTTCCGGCTCTGACCCCTTGCCCTGTCCAATACCTGGAATTTGTACAGACTGTTTTCCTATAGCCCAGGCCTCACGAGCATGTGGTATATAGCTACAATGACCTAAGGGAGGATGCAATCTGCAAAAATGAGGTTTCCTATGGGAAACTTGGGCTGACAAAGGAAGCCTGGACCGACCGTTATGGGAAAGTTATGGGTAAGTAGACTAAAACCAGGTGTAAATTTATAGCAATTTAGCTGCTCACTTTATAAGTCTTAGGAATCCACAGACACGTTAATGGTAGGATAAATTGTAGATTTCATGTGTTAACGAAAGATCAGATAAGGCAAATCTATCTATCATATACGTCAAATGTTGGTACTCAACTAAAAATGTGTACTTGGTGTAACCTCAGTCAGACATAAACTTTATACTTTATTATTCTGATATATGTTACCTGTTAAGTGACTAGATAATGATGTTCATGTTTACAACAAAAAAACATAATTTTACCAACTATCTGTGAAAAAAAGCAAAGCACAATTGTGACTCAAAAACCATGGTATCACATTGAGAGACTCCTTTAAAGGTCTTGATGTTTATTTTTTTTTGTATGGTTGCCTTTTTGAGGGCTAGGCATAAACATTAGGCAAGATAGACAGGGAAAGTACTTTTTTTTAGATATTCCCTGAAAGATGTCACATGGTCGCAGAACACTGTTGTCTTTTAGTGGTTCTCTAAAAGGTGTCCAACTTATAGCATCCTAACATAAAGGAAATGCTGTGAATAACTTTCTTTATTTGGTTAGAAACTGTGGTTGTACTAAGAGACAAAATTAAATCTATTCTGATTTTGAAAGTAAAAGTTCTCAAGGAATATTGGTTGCCTGTCTGAAGTCCTTTTTTAGTCTTCTGTTAGAGAGTTTGGAGATAAATGTGATGCTGAATTTTTGAAAGCTACCTCATTAGTAAAATCCTTCTTTCTTTTCTGAGTTGTTCCTTTGGGAGAGCAGGTCTCTGTGTTTGCTGAAGACACAAAACTATTTGCAATGCTGCAGGCAGCCTAAATAGATGTCAGAATGGACTGCAAAGTGTCAGATGAGATTCATGTTTGCTAAATGTAAGTTGATCCATAAGGTTTTGCAGTCCTTGTCTGACTATATATAAATTGCTAATCACTATGTGAACCTCTGTTGGGAAACGATTTGGGGTTCTAGTAGATAACTGACCTTGACGTAGCTGTATCAAACAGTGCATAGAAGCAACAACTAGAATTAAAAACATAACTGTCCTGAATAAAGAGGGGTATAGATTCAAGAGAGAAAACTAATTATCCCTCTTTATAAGGCACTGGTAAAGCCTCATTTGGAATTGCAGGGAAGTTTTGGAATCCTGTGTAAAAAAAGGACATCTTGGAAATGAAAAGGGTTCAGAGAAGGGCAACTAAAGTTTATAACGGGACTGGAGGGACTTGATATGCAGACAGGTTAAAAACAATAGTGGATAGAGAGTGGTCCTAATGTGGATATGATTACTTTATACAAATATATTAATAGGCCCATACAATAAACTCTCTTGGTCTTGTTCCACTAATAGGTCATATAAGGGACAATTGGACATCCTTTATAGGATTAGATTAGAAAAAAAGAAGTTTTTATCTTCGGGTTAGCAAGGTTTTTTACATAAGAATGGTGAAACTGTCTTCCAGCAGATGTGGTATGGAAAGTCCATTGAATAGCTTCAGAAAGTGCTGTAAAGCTTTTTAATATTAAAAACATTGAAAATTATTGTATTAAAACATAATCTTGTTGATTGGAAATCCTTTCTGATTCTATTTTGGAGGGGACCCCCCCCTTCATAAATGCCTTCCTCTCGATAAACGTGTTAGGTTCATGGTAATGCTAAAAGGTGAATCTAGAGTAGTGAATGTTGTAACATTTTCAGGTAGCATGGACCATTGTCTTTCCAGAAAGACAAACACAGAAACGGAAAAAGTCTTTGGTTGGTTTTTAAAACTGGCCTCAATCACGTTTTTTCAGGGTATTAGCTCCAAATAAAATAATAACCTAATGCCACCCTGTCCTTACTAAGATAAAGTGCTCTGAAACACCTCACTTAATCACAGTCCAGTACTCACACACAGCTCTGTCTGTCTCCTGGAGAATTAGCTGGTTGTACCCTTCTCCTGCCGGGGTTTACAACTATGACACTCAAGGCTCTGGTCTGTCTGCACCACTACAATGGTGAATCCAAAGTTTTTATTATATCATACCTGAGAAAGGGACAGGAGTCCTGAAACGTTGTTGTTGTTTTCACAAATAAAACTTGGGATTCACCATTGTAGTGTGCTCCCCTATACTTTCTTTGCTAGGAGTGGAGGGCAGAGGACTGCACCTACTGATTTGTCTGGCTAAAAGCCAACAGCGGTGTGCGGGAGTTGTTGCTTGGGACGGTTTTTACATATTTGAGGTACATACCCCCATATTTGGTGAGCATTACTTGTCAATTGGAAATTGTGTATTTTAAGTGTTGTGTGGTGTTGCCTTTGTAATTATATCTACTATGGGTCCCTAAATCAGTGGTAGGGAAGGTGCTGGAAACTTTGTTAGGGGATCATATCCCCTAACAGAGCTCATCTTATTAGTAGTAGTCAGCATGGATTTATGAGAAATAGATCATGCCAGACAAATTTATTTGGTTTTTATGAAGAAGCAAATGAGAATTTAGATTCAGGCACAGCAGTGGATGTGGTATACTTGGATTTTGCGAAAAGCTTTTGATACTGTGCCACAGAGTGGTGGTTAATGGAGCTACATCTATGTGGGCTAAAGTCCTAAGCAGAGTGCCTCAGGGTTCTGTACTGGGGCCGCTTCTGATTAATCTGTTTATAAATGGCTTAAGGTTCGTACACCCGCGACGCATGATGTGTACGAATTTTCGTTTTACCCGTTAATCGGCGCGTGAATGGGAGATCCGCCGGCGATCCCCAACTGAACAGCCGTTTTGGCCGATAAAGGGCCCATACACGGGCCGATTATCAGCCGAAACAAACGTTCATACACATCGTGCATCGCGGGTCGGGACCCGCATATCGCACGTGTGTACGAACCTTTAGAAGGGGGAATTAAGAGCAAGGTCTCTGTGTTTGCTGATGACACTAAACTATGCAGAGCTTTGGAAACTTCAAATGATGTGCAAGTGCTGCAAGGCAGACTAGATAGATTATCAAAATTGGCAGCAGAATGGCAGATGAGATTCAATGTTGATAAATAAGGTGATGCATTTGGGATTTAATAATCCTGTGCCACTACACCAAATAACTCTGTGTTAAGTGCATCTGTAATGGAAAAAGATTTGGGGGTTGGTAGATAACAGACTTAGCTGTAGCAAACAATGCCAGGTAGCAACGGCTAGAGATAGCAAGATACTGTCTGTATAAAGAGGGGAATAGATTCAAGAGAGAAAGATATTATTCTCCCTCTTAAAAGGCACGGTAAGGCCTCATTGGATAGGGAGGCAGGGGGAAACCTTGGAAATTGAAGCAGTTCAGAGAAGGGCAACTAAATTAAAAAGGGGAATGGAGGGGCTTGAATATGCAGGCAGATTAAACAAGTTAGGCCTGTTTACATTAAACAAGTTAGGGCTGTTTACATTGGAGAATCAACGTTTGCGTGAGGATATGATAACCTTATACAAATATATTAATGGGCCATACAATGAACTCTCTGGTGCATTGTTTACTAATAGGTCATATCAGAGGACTCGTGGACATCCTTTAAGGTTGGAAGAAAAGAAGTTTCATCTTCAGGTTAGGAAAGGTTTCTTTACAGTGAGAACGGTGAAACTGTGGAACTGTCTTCCAGCAGAAGTGGTAATGGCAAGTTCATTAAATAGCTTTAAAAAAGGCCTGGATACGTTTCTAAAGCTAAAAAATATTGAGAATTACTTGTATTAATACATATAGATCTGGTTGATCCAGGGATACTTTCTGATTGCCGTTTGGAGTCAGGAAGGAATTTTTTCCCCCTTTTTAGCTGTTTTTTGCCTTCCTCTGGATCAACTGTTAGTTCGGGTTAAAAAAAAAAGGAGGGTGTAACGGTTGGACTTGATGGACGTATGTCTTTATTACCTCAATTACTATGTTGTTATGTATAAAAAGTATTAAAAGCTATTAATATATTTCAGTGTACAAAGACTGTGTCCAGTGTAAAATACATATAACAGTGCTCGAATTGAAACTGGGATATGATAATCCTCCAATATAAAGAAAAGTCCTGGCCCTAGTTGTAAGTCCTCTTACCCTCAGTACCTCGCGGTGTACAACCTCCGGCGGTTCAGCACACTCCCTCCCGTGGCTCTGGGGCTCACCTCTCACAAAACTCTAGGGGCGTTAGTTTATCATCTGTCAAAAGCTCTTACTCACATTTTATGACATTGTAAAATATCAACGGGAATCAGTACGGTATTTTACTATGCTATTTCCCGTAGTCATGAAATACCAACTGCATTGTAAAATACTGATACCTCCCAGTATTTTGCTACTCCAGCATGTTAAAACCTGTAACATACCAATAACATTTACAATAGCACATAGTTAAAGTCCAGTATAACACAATATCGGTAATGATCAATACATGTGTTTATATAAGAGTTAAATTAGTAAAAGATTTATTTGGCAGAGTACAGGAAATCTGTCCCTATCATTCACAGGGAGGTGAGATCGCTTAAAACTAAAAAAATATGAAATGTATATGCTGGAGGGCAAATTGTCATTTAATTACATACTGCATTGCTTTCTTTGCAATATGCAATCAATAATTAAACCAAACAATGAATAGCACTGCAGCATACAGATTATGTTTATATCATACCGCCCACTCCCAACATTTTGAAATGGAAAAGAGGGATAGACTGGGAGGGGAGATGCAGATTGCAGAAAATGTTGGTCTCGACCACTTTGTTATGGCCACACCCATTTTTTTTAGGTTACGCTGATTTTAAACCCCATTATTTCCATTTTACATTGTTGTCTGCAAAATGTACAAGAGTGTGATGTGGTTAAAAAAACAGTAACAGACTAAAGCTGGGTACACACAGTACAGATTTTTGAAAGATGACAGACAGGATCTGCAAGATCCTGTCTTTCATTTTTCAATGATCTGGATACACACAGTCCCGAACGTTCTCCTTATGCACAGCATAGGGAGAATGCTCGGGTCTGTGTGTTTCCCTTGATCCACGGCTGACTCCCCTATAGGGAGACTACCGCGGCCAAAGGAAATTTGCGTTTTTTCCTGAACGACTGCTCGGCCAACCAGAACATTCAGCGACCAGGCGTCCTTTTGAGAATGCCGCTACACACACTAGCAATAAAGAACAGATATCCTCGGATCCTACGGTATCAGGGCTTTATCTATAGTGTGTGTACCTAGCTTTACAAACTTTAGGGCTGACAACACTTTCTAATAAACTGGAGGGTTGACAACACTGGCTAATGAACCTGAGAGCTGAAAACATTGGCTAGTGAACTGGAAGGCACCAGTTACTCGGACCAAAATAATAGCAAAATAAATTAATATGCTGGTAAAATCAGCTGACTATTTTGCATTGTTACTGTCTTGAGCATGAACTGCAGGGTAACAAGCAGCCTTCAAAGTCTTATCAGGGACTTCCATATTAGGGTGAAGACATCTGTATAGAAAATTTGTTTATTGAGACAGTGAACATTTTGAGTTGTATTATTTGTTTGACACCCATTGCAATTAAATGGTTTACATACATTTATATATTTTCTTAGTTTGTTAATGCTGCTTGAAGTCAGAAAAAAGTGACTTATTCTGATTTTCTCATTATTCTATGACTCAGAAATGGATATTATCTATCCTCATGGTACAATTGCCTTCTTGATCCATTGGTATCAAGAATAAAAACAAAACACTAATCGACTTACACAGTTCAATAACTATATATGTGCATAGCACAAGTGTATGTTCTCTCTTTAAAGGGTATGTCCACCCTAAAATTGAATTTTTAATATAAGATCCCCCCTGGGCTCCCAGTCCCAACCGCTATATTTTTTTTTAGAAGGCCCCCCAAACTCTACTTACCTCCCCTCTTTCCTCCACCGCGCTCCCGGCCCTCTGCTTGCAAGGAAATGCAAGCAGAGGGGCGGGACCGGCAGCCGCGTCTGTGAATGGCTGAGCGGCAGCCAATCACAGACGTGGCTGCCGGCAGCTCACTTCGCCGGAGGAAAGAGGAGAGGTAAGTAAGAGTTTGGGGAGCTTTATAAAAATAAAAAATATGCGGTTGGGGCTGGGGGACATGGGGGAATACTGTACTGAAGGGCTTTTATGCTAGGGGGAGGGATAGTAGAACGGGAGGGAGAGGGAGGGGGAGAAGGGCTGCAGTACGCATGGCAAAAATCTACCTGAGGCCAGCTAGCAGGCAGTGTCCTATATGGACCTGCTAACCTCCTGGTGGGCAGTTTTTGGGACTTTGGGGGGGGACTACAGGAGAACCCTATGGAGCTGGGATGTGAGGTAAGGATTACACTACACTACATGATGGGGCCAGTAGTTGGGGGGATTATAGTTTTGGGGGTGGACATGCCCCTTGAAGGTGTTTATATGGTGTAGGGAGCTTGTAGGAAGTAGAAAGATGAACCATGTACATTGTGTTCTAATAAGCAAAGTGGACATGTAATCCTCTCTGAGAGCTTACAGCTGTGAATCACACAATACACAATGAATGGGAATTATGTATAAAATACTCAAATGTATTCCTTACGTTATTTCAAATGTGCCCCAACCAATACATAATTGTTAATTTCATAGACCTATGCACTACATTTTTTTGTTCATTATTTAATATTCTTCTTTTATTTCTGCAATAATTCAATTCAATCAAATTCTTGTCTAGTTTGGAAGAACATGAAATCAAGGACTTAGGGTTTTTTTTTAAATTAAAAAGGAAAGTTCAATTTGGTAAAAAGCAAAAAGACTAAAGAGTCCGCATCAACTACTGTATTTACAGAGACAAGCAGGAAGAGGGCCAGAGCAGCGAGGGAAACTTCATGTAGTATTCCAGCTGATCAGTAAAGTACCCAGGGGTGAGGAATTAGCAGTTTCATCACCCTGGGTTAAATAATAGGTGGTAGAAAAGAAGCATGGTGGGTGGGTTGTGGTGGGGTGAGTAGAAAGGTTTTGAAACAGGCTGGCTTTGTTTTAGACTTTGTGGATACTGCAGAATTTTTGGAAATTCCAAAATCCAAAATTCTAAATTGCCATAAAAATTTGAAAATTTAAAAATTTAATTCAAAAATTAGATACTCGAAATTGAAAAGCCTAAAATCCGAAAAATTCCCCTTCAATCGGCTTGCACTAAATACAGTTAAGCAAAGAGAAAGCTGATGAATTGAAATCATTTTCTTTGTTTCCCCCAGGGACTATTGACAGACTATTTGCAAATGTGTAAGTAGAACATCTAAAATTGATACTTGGTTGACACTGGTAGAGGATGAAAAATTACTAGAAGGGACATTTTGCAAAACTTTGCTGATCTCTTGGCTTCTTATTTGTTTATAAATATACTGCACTGACAGGTGCTCAAATTATTGACACCATTGCACTTTGCACACAGGAACTGGCTCAAGTGCATAAGTCAGTCTCTGCAACCTCTAATGTGCTGCACTGTCTTGATGAATAGGCCCCCTGGTGTTTAACTTGATGTTTTTAACTATCTGAATGAATATATAAGCAGATAACATCTTGGAAACCAATTATAACTACTGAAGCAGCAAAAGGTATCATAAAAGTGCTGTGCCTTAAAACATGAGGAACAAGGTTCTTGCCTCATGAGACCTCCCCCTTATACTAACTACTATCAATACTCATAAAAACCGTAATTCCCCATCAAGATGGTCTCTATAGCATGGTTGTGGTTGCAACTAACTTTTTAGAGGTTTTTCTATTGATTTCTATGGAACTGGCTAGCCATAAAAATTAAGAGGCTGATCTAATAAGAGCAAAAGGTTGCTCGTGCTATTAACCTGCAGAAGGGACAGAAGTGACAGCCTGAATGGGCAGGAACGAATTTTGGCCTCTGGGACAGCTAAGGGGCTGGGGAAATATTGTTACATTGTTTACAGGGTTAATAAGGCTATTGGTTGGAAATAGGGGGCTGGGTGAAGGATGTTACATAAGTGGTTGCTGGGGGGAAAACATTCAGAAATAAATAATCTGAGCAAGTTAATTGTTCCCTCCCTCCCTCCCCTTTTTTTTTTATTTCTGCAGTAATATTGATAGTATTATTCTGTATTGTCACAGCCGGTTAAATTTGTACGCATTGCCAGTGCAGTCTGTTATATATAAATAATTTTACTTCTTGGGGAGTTAAGCTGGTGGGAAGGGGCAGCTTGTGGCTGACGGCGCAGGTCGGCTCCAACCCATCAGCAGGAGACTCTTGGTGTCGATTATTATATACATGCCAGTTGCTAGTCAACTGCAGGCATTTGTTGTTAAACAGCTCAATGTTAATAAAGCTGTGGCCAATATTTTTTTCAACCAAAAAAGTTGTCGTGTCTGTCATTAAGGTCACAGTCTGGTTGGTTAAATATGCTGGTTAAATAGTTAAGTTGCTGGATCAGCCCCGGGTAATCACTCAGAGCCAAGCAATCAGATGTTTACATTTAACTGGGTTCCTGCAGTTAGATAACATCTTATTGGTTGTTGCAGATTAACAGCACAGGCAAACCTGTAAACTTTTCAATGCACGTGTCTCTTAGATTTTTCTTACTGGCCCCTTTTTTTTTTAAACAGGGATATATTTATAGATCTATTATTTACATTTATATTACATATCATTATATAATCATTATTTAATGTAGGGGTTCCCCAAGTCACGGGGAGAAACACTGCTTTAAAGGGCATGTCCACCCTAAATTAAAACTTTTCATATACTGTACCTCTCTTTTGCCCACCCCCAAACACCAAGTTAGATTTCTAAATAAACCTCCCGAATCATATTTACAGCTCTTCGCTCCCGCGGCTGTCTTCTCCGGCTCTCTGCTAACTGGAAGCAGCATAGAGGTGCCAGCAGCTGCGTCTGTGATTGGCTGCAGGTCAACCAATTTCAGACGTGGCTGCTGCTTGTGAAGACAACCAGAGGGTGGGAGGGAGGGGGGAAAAGACTCCACTGCACATGCCACTGTCCTCAGAGAAAGAAACCTTTTACATAAGAAGACAGCTCCTATATCTGTTGTATTCAATTAGATCAACTGGACTTGAAATTTAGTTCTTGAAGACGTTTCGCTAGTCATCCGACGGGCTTTCTCAATTCAGAATTTTCTGCTGGGAAGCGGCGGCGGGTGGTCTCCGCTGCCGCGGGGGGTTGTGGGCCGGGTGGGCGTGCCTCCCGGGGCGGGTGCGACCACCCGCCGCGGGTTGCCTGCCCATCCCCGCCGCAGGGAGGCTAGTATCGGCTGCCTTCGGCACCTTCAAGGTGGCGAAGTAAAACAGCCGATACTAGCAGAGCGAAACACATACCGCCGCTTTATAAATAGAGGTGGCGGTAACAGGTAAGTATCGCTTCGTTAACTTTTCGCGGCCGTTTTCGGACCTTAATAAATCGCGTTAAATCGGCCGCGAAAATTTAACAAAGCTTATAAATATGCCCCTTAGTCTTTTAGCCATTTCACCAGTCTCATCCAACAAATCTGTTGAAAATTACAGAATCTCTGCAAACCAATTAACCAGTCTCAGACATTTTACCAATCTCAGCTTATAAGCTAATTAACTAGACTCTTTTAATTCACCAGCTTCAGTTTGCCAACCACGTTACCTGTTTCAGTTTGTCAACTAAATGATCAGTCTCAGTTTTCAAGACATTCCACCAGTCTCACCCTTTAAGTCAATTTACCAGTCTTTGTTTTACAGCCAACTTACAGTTTCAGTTGCGCTTGTCAGCTAAATGCTCTCCCAGTAAATTGCTGTCCAGTACTCACAGTACTCTGGAGAATAAGCTGGTTTCACCCAGTCTTCTATTTGGGTCTATCTCTCTGACACAAACAGAGACCCTGGTCTCAGACCTACAGGCTGCTTGTCAGTTTAGACTCCCTGGAGCGTACACCTCTGAAACTCAGGGCCACATTTATAAGGGTGCAATATCGCTATACTGCACCTTAAACACTTGATATTACAGTCTCGGCTCTACATTTATGATCGTAACTATATGATCTCCTATACAAAACCATACCAGTTGTATTGTTAGTTAATAAACTAAATGTTCGTACCCATGTGCGATCGCAGGTCCTGACCTGCGACGCACGATGCGTCCGAATGTTCGTTTTGGCCGATAATCGGCCTGTGTATGGGCCCTTTATCAGCTGAAATGGCTGGTAGTTCAGGTATCCGCCCGCCCAGTCGGACAACGACCCCCGACCGAATTGCCGATAATCGTGCAGAACATAATGGTCGTTGACCAAACTGTCTGATACTAGAATGCTGAGAAGTAAAGCACAAACCACATGTTCCCAGCGCCTGTATCAAAATGAGAGGTAAGACGCAGATAACTGGTTTTATATCAAGGTGTCCTGACTTCTGGTTCAGTTTTGTTCGGTGGCTTTAGTTGCCCTTTAACAATCAATTTAACGATTGTAAATTTACGATACCGATTTTTTTTTTAAGATCCCCATAGAATACCATTGCGGTAGTTTACTACCACATGGTATTCTACGATCGAACGTTCGTTAATTAACGCGCGATCGTACATTTATGACCATGATCGTAAATTAACTAACTCGCAGTATGGCTAAAAAGCGATACCGCAGGTTTATAAATATGGTCCTTTGTCTGCAGTGCCGTTTATTAGTATTTGTTTTACCCATGGAAAATTTCCTGATTATGACGTACTTTGTGTTAAATGCGAATGCTTGTTTTTTGACCCTGTTTATTTTCAAATGTGTATAAGCATCGAACTAGCAACTAGTATTCATGGCTTGTAGTTGCACTTTAGAGTGTAACAGGAGCCATTAAAACACATAGGGCTCTGGATTTAGAATGGGGAGGTGCAGTGGTGAGAATCCTTATTACAATCACTCAACTATGTCACTGATAACTTATTTCTTATATCCTACTGACCCTCCCAATCTAGTGTTCCGTGTTCCCACCTGAACAATGACAATGGGGGGGGGGGGAGAGAAGTCAGAAACGTATGTATTATATTTATTAATGCTCGCCTTCACATAATATAAGGATTTTACCACACCTCGCAGTTCCCTGCCCTGTATACAAGAACTCGGCCTGCGGCCTTGTGCTTCTATATGGTCAGGGAACTCCTCTGTGGCGTAATATCCTTATTTTACACTGTAAGGGGCGTATTATCTCTTATTTATTATATATAATGTGTGGTAATCATTCCTTGTAGCTTCCAGAATCTCCTTATTATAAATATAATTAAGAAAGATACAATTCTAAATATTGTCTTACTACCTTGGATTTCATAAAGGAGTGCTATGTAGATTTGTGTTGCCATCTTCTTCAATGACATGCCATCTCCTGTAGCTTCCTTTCTTATTTTATTTGGTCTTTGTATTACTACACAATATACATTTTTGGCCTTTACTCTATGCCCATTTGTGTGACCCGTGGTCATTAATTTTACTTATAAACCGAATGATCAAATTGCAAGAAAAATGGCATTTTCATTAAACAGATGCACCGTGTTTTCACGTGCTTTTAGATACATGCTGTTTTCTTATTCAGCTTCTGAAGTGAGAATATTTAGTGCTGTATTTATTTATTTTCAGTCCTTGCAGGTGTTAAATTTAGTATTCCTATCTTCGATGAAAAGTTCATTATAAATGCAGTGCCATGCAGATTTGGTGTCACCTCCTGAAAGGTGCAGAACAAAAAATGACTTGCAGAAGTCAAAAGGAAGCCTCTGGCACACAGTTATAAAGAAATAGTTCACAATCCATACGAAATAAAGACACATTTTAACCGCACTTTAATCAACTCAAATTTTAAATGGAATAATCATTTTTTTCTTTCTATGTATTGAGTTAAAGCTACAGTTAGGGGTAGAGGTTAGCTGAACTGGTCACTGCAGCTGGTAATATAGGGCAGAGATGAATGGATTGGGATCTTGATAGCTCTTGCTGCTAAGAATGAAATTAAAAAGAAGCTGAATAGTTAATGAGGACATGGGCAGCTCGAGACAATCTAGAAATAGACACTGACCAGGTTCAGATTTGAAAATGAATAACTTACAGTCGCTGCATATACTACATTGTATAATAAATAACAGAAACATCTTTCTAACTGGTAGTATACATGTTTAAACCCACTGCATTCCAATACAAGCCTTTTGTTGGTTTCTAGCATAATGGATCTATATCCTACAGTGCTACAGTACCCCAATAGAAATACCCTTCGAGCAGAAAAGCCCAACATGTGGCTAAATCAGTCAACAGAGATGTGTTCAAGTGTGTTAAATGTGCCCCAATGGCATATTTTCTTTTTGGCTAGGGAATATATAAATGGTCATTGTAATGCCACAGGAAGGCAACCACTGTTGTAAAAAGTTACGGTGGAGCAGTTTTGTGAAGGTTTTAAAAAGAGAAGTATATATTTAAAGGGTATCTCCACTTAAAATGTACACTAAACATTTTCCAGTTTAAAAGGTATGTCCACCCCCCAAATAAAAATTTACTATGTAGCAGGAAATGGCCCAAAACCTTGACCTCATGAGGTTTATATAACTCAAAGCTCTCCCCAAATGTACTTACCGGCATCCACTTCTATGATTGGCTAAGACATCATGCCTTAGCCAATCACAGGAGCATATGCCGGTCGAGCCCCTTCTGCTTGTCTTCCGTGCTTGGAAAAGGCACAGAACACAGAATATACAATATCCAGAAACGTGTAATAAAAATAATATTTAAAGCCTCTCTATTTAAAATTTATACTTACCTTCTTTCTTTTTTTTTTTTTTAAACAGGAGGTAAAGGAGCTATGTTTTGCCATCCCTTCTTTAATTAAACAGCCAGGAGAGAGGAGCAAAGAGAGAAAACTTACCCACAATCTTGCTCCTCCGCTGTTTCTATGACAGGTCCAAACTCTCCCTTGCACTATATGCGCACACACATACATTGGAAGGGCACGTGGGGACCTGTCAGAGGGAAAGCGGATGAGTATACATTTAGAGTGGAGATGCCCTTTAAGACTCACTACTACTTGGAGGGGTTTACTGGTTCCCCCTAACAGAAGTGTTCATTTACATATAAAAGCATAAATAAAAATGACTGCAGGATAATTGTTTCTTAGGTGCTTCACAGCTGCTCTGTTGTTGATTTGTTTGGTCAGGTGTAAACTATTAATGCCCCTTCAATAAACTGTGCTTAAATGTCTGCACTGTAGCATGCCGGCAGTGAATGTCTGAGAAGGACACAGCATGAAAAATCAGCTATTCAGCATTACTGGTATTTTAATTATCATTACAATGAAATTTTATGTATGTGGTGGAAATAGTGAATTAAGTAATGAAAAGGAAGGGAAGTCTCCTGCCATGTTATTATCACCAACAGATAAATATACAACCCCCCCCCCCAATTGAGGGAGTAGGTAGTATAAACATAGCAGGAGATTTTAACTAGATTTTAATTCACATAATTACACATTAAACATACTAAACACATAGCAACACAGGTTGCAGGGCATTAGCTAAATAAAGACTAAAAAGACACATATTGTAAACAGAAGAAAGTGTCTGATGCACACTACAGAAAATATAAAATCCTTAATTGAAATTGGAAATAGAAAGTGAGTTAAAAACAATTAAAAACAAGGGCACAAAGTAGCCAGGCACAGCGAATATTATATCACAATAGTCAAAGATATATGTCTTATAAACCTAGGGACCTAACAAAAGATATCAAGTCAATAAAACGTAACAAGTAAATACCCTAGACATATTCAGCATATCATAGGTAAAGGACCAGCATAAAAAGATAAAGGTAGTACTGTGAGAAAATACTAGGTTGGAGGCTTAAGCTGCCCCTAGAGAGAAAATCACCAGATGCATAAATAATAAAATTATCTTACCTCCCGTTCTTCAGTAAAACCTGCAGGACAGAAGAAGGAACTTACCGTGGATCGATCCAGCGCCGGCATCTCTAACGGATCAACACTCCTTTGCACTGTGTGCGCATGCACACACAATACAAAAGACTGGGGATGCGTTGGAGAATGTCAGTGGCTCCGGAGACTGTCAGCGTTGCAATGGAGCAATCCGCAGTAAGTTCTTTCTCATCCCCTCCAAGTTTTACAGAAGAAAGCTAATTTACCTCCCATTCTTAAGTTAAACAAATAAAAGAAAGTTAAAAAAATAAATCAGTGGACATACCCTTTAAAGGGTAACTGTGGTCTGCATACAAGTGTTGAGCATTCTCTTACCTTTCAAACAAGCCTACGATGAGATCTCTAGTTTCACAGGATTTTAAGTTATAGGCTTGTAAAGTTACACTTCCTTGTCTGCCCTGTCTGTCTGAGTCTGAAACAGGCACATTATAAATCCCTACCTAGCCATTAAAAATCCCTACCCTCAAAAAATGTTATCTTTTTCTAAAGATTGTTATAGACCTACTATTCTGTCCACTCCTCTACCTATAAACCCAAAAAGCCCCCTATACACGGCATCAATATTTTAAGTGATTCAGCTAATTAAATTGCTAAAAATATCAATAACGTTTATACCGTTTTTGTTGATCAACCATTAGACAATATAGAGCGGATTGCTGAAAAAACAAAGGTCGGGCCAGGCAGAAATTTTTTTATGTCAACTTAAAATAAATTTTGGGTTTTTTTTCTCATTTGTAAATGTTTAGCTTGAAGAAGGAACTAACAGTTTTAAGTATTTGGAAAATCAATCACTATGCTTACCTTCCATGTTCTTGTGTATTAATCCCTTTTATATTTTTCATGATTTTTTTGGCTAAATGGAAGCACATCAATTAAATTATATTGCATTGGCTGTGTCATGCTGTTTCTATAAATATTTTCAGGTAGTGTGGGTTTTGCACAGATTCCCGTGAAAGCCCCAATATAACACCTCCGTAGTTAAGTTCTAAAAGCTTGTTATAATATCTGTATCACCTTTGCATCACTTCATCTTAAAGGAATATTTCACACAAAAAGTGAACTATTCCTTTAAAGCAGTGATTGAAGACCAGGAGGTAAAGGACCTATTCCTTACCTTCCATTCTTCAATCACTTCACCAGTATCCAGGACCAAAGGTAAGTTTAACTACCTCGCACACGATCCACCACGGCCGACTGCCGACTGCTTCCTGGTTTAGTTTACTATAGCGTGCAATATCGCGCATGCGCACTATAGGGCAACTAAACCAGGAAGCAGTTGTCAATGGAGCTGCGGTGGATCGTGCGTGAGGTAAATAAACTAACCTTCGGTCCTGAATCCTAGTGAAGTGATTGAAGAACGGAAGGTAAGGAATAGGTCCTTTACCTCCTGGTCTTCAATCACTGCTTTAAAGGAATAGTTCCATTTTTGTGTGAACTATTCCTTTAAAAGTATTAGCCTGTAACTCAAGGATAGGCATCCAGAAGATCTCCAGATGTTTGAAAACTACAACTCCCATTATTCTTCTACAATCATTCTTCTAGTTAGGGAATGCTGGGAGTTGCAGTTTTCAAATATCTGGAGATCTACTGGTTGCCTATCCCTGCTGTAACTCTTTTACTGCCTAACTTTGTATAGCATCTTTAATTGCATTTACTGTTGTAGCATGCAAGGTTTTGCAACTCTGTGCAAGAGACATGTGCATCTTCCATCAGATGTGGTAATGGCAAGTTCATTAAATGGAGTGGGCTGGATATTCCGGGACTGCTATTACAGATTCCTTCCCTTTGTGGGGGTTTAGAGGGGGTGCATAAATGGTAATGTTATAATTTCAATATTTCTACTTTGTATAATAATGTTGTGGCTGGCCAGCCAATATAGAGTAGAGTACAGTATACATAAAGGATATAACGTATCTATAATAGAATATTATTTATATAATTTGTGTATTTACGGACGAGCCGCATATTTGACATCCCTGGTTTATAGTAAAGAGAATTCTCTCTTCTCAATGGATTTTTTTATAGATATACTACAATTAAGTAATGCTTTTATTTCACTGGCCATTGGTACATAACAAGAAAAATGGCTTATTTAAATCAAATGAAGAAAAACTCTTTCCATATTCATATTTGCATTTTAAGATTTTCATTTATCAGTTTCCTCAACAACAAAAAAACTGAATGTTTACTTATAGGAGAAATAAAGTTTTAATAGGAATAAGCTGTTAATTTAAGCTACCATAATGGGATATATTAACTGAAAGAAATGAGGTATTATCATTTATCATTTACCAGAGAGACTATACGGTACACAGAGCGTGGATTTACTTTTCCCCAGCTCTCTTATACTTAAATCTGGTCAGGTTTCCCCAGGTTAAACAATGGGAAAATAACAGCCTTTTAGATAAATGATCATTGATCACACCATCAGTCACGTAAAATAACTGCTCTAATCCAGCATCCAGAATCCCAGATATAAAACATGACAGAGTTGCTGTCATAATGTAAAGGCAGTTACATGAGTTAATGCTCCCCCTTGCAATCACAAAGCGGATATAGCATAACCTTTCAAAAGGGTTCTTCAGGAAAAACTATATATTGCGCAACATAGGCTCATATTGCCCTGTCCCATAGAAGACAAGAGAAGATTCTGGGTGGTTTTGTTGCTGGTCTTTTCCCCTCTGTTAATGGCATCTCTTTCCAATTGCTATAACTGTCAACAAGAATTAAGAGACTGACAAACTCCTGCACACAGCAGCATCATTTCCCCTCTGGCGACACTACCTTTACAACAGAAGTCAATGGCGGCACACTCCTGCAACTGGGAGCATGACACCATTAACTTGAATGTAGAAGAGTGGTTGCGCAGTGAGTAGGGATTTCACCCTGCTTCATGGAAGCTGTAGCCCTGCCTGCACATCCCACTAAGCAACCCCCATAATAAGAATGGGATTCAATACAGCATGCCCATATTTATAGATTTTGGGGCAGTGTGAGTAGAACAGCTCTCACTGCTAATATATTAATCAGCTAATATATTAAAAATTAAAAACTTCCATAGAGTAAAATGGTATGTTTAGCATAAAATGATAAGTTTAGCATACTCCTACGGTGCTCATGTTCCTTTCTAAGCTAAAATTACATTTTACCAATTTTTACTAAACCCCCAAAATTCACAAAATGACAGTTTTGCCCGGCATGTAAATTACACACTGGTCTACAACAACACAGCACAACTATTTTATTCCGTTCCAGCACTCAATATATGTATACCATAATCCAGCTTTCTTTGTATTTTGTACACTTTTATTATGACTATTAGTCATCATTTCAACTCTCATTGACTTCAATAAGTTTAACAGCAAATATTCAGCTTTGGAAAATCTGCAAAGTTTCACAAACCCCCCAGTAATACAAAATCAAGTGGATTTGTTCATCTCTACAGCTGTTTGCCACCTATACCTTCCTAGAGCAAATGCTCAAAATTACAGTCTAACCTTTGTCATAAAGATTATTGATTTTGCACTTTTGTCTTGTGAAAGCCAATATCTGTAATCCCTACCATAAAGCAATACAGGAATGCAGTTCTCTCTCATAAAATAATAAAGAACAATCTCACACATACCAGAAAATACACTTCCAACATGTAACACCCAAAGGACAGTTTTTCATCCGCTGCATGCACATTCCCTATACATTACCTAAAAAATCCTTAAAATAGTACATTTGTTATATACGTTAAGGTAACCATTTGTATGCAGTTATCACATACACAGACCTCACCGATCTCCCATACAATGCATGGGGATTTGCCATGTGAAAAAATATTTTTTAGAATTAGTACCTAGACTCCAATAAGCTGGTTACCATTAGAAAAATCTTTCAAGTTGCATTTAAAAAATATATTTTTGCAGAACAGAGATTTTAATTGAATGCTGGATCTGCCATTTGTTGGAGATTCTTTGCTTAAAACTTGCTTTTTGTTCTTTAGTACTATGTTTGTCTACTGCGTTGTTCTAGACAGAAAGTATACAGTGACTAATGCTAAAATGGAGATCTATATTCACCTCGCCCTAATAGTTTCCAAGGTGATAACCTACACTGCTAGGTTGGGAGAGAGGTTGGAGAGGGAAGTCCTCCTTTAAATTTAAACTTTCTTTAATCTTAACTGTGGGGAACTATAAAGGATACTCCTTCCCTTTCTGGAAAATATAGAGAATGTACAAAACAGCATGGAACACTAAAAGGCGCTTTTGAAACTCTCTGTACATTGCAATCTTGACTTTTGCGGCACTTTAACATTAGTTGTTTCAAAAGAATTCAAATTAAAATTTATTATATTGTTTAGCATGACTAATTTTTGCCCTCTGAAAGTTACTTTTAGAATTATATCCTTTAACTATATACAAAATGATATACAATGAGGGACGCAGGCATGGATTCTTGATGTGCCTTTTATTGTTTCAGGGGCGTTCCCCTTCATTAGGTGTACCTGACAAAGGGAAATGCCCTATAGAAATTGTGCACATATCTTTTACAATCAAAGGCACATGAAGAAACCCTGAGTGCCTCCCTAATTTTATATAATTTTGGATATAGTAGCTGGGAGTGGTTAACAGCATAGAGGGAACAGAGCCACCATAAATCAAGAGGAGTGCAAGGAAACTCTCAAACTTAGGAACCTTTAACTATATAGCCTAATCTGCAACCTAAAGGTGACCATACACATCGCCAACACTCAGCAAATCATTAACAAGATGTGGAGGCTGAAAATAACCAACAATAATGCCGGTGAACTACTGCTGTTTGCATTGAGGTCGGTCATTCCAAGATGGTTACATCTATTTATTAAACGTGTGCTATTCTGAAAACTACAAACAATTTAGTATCTACCAGTACATTGATATGATAATGGGTCACCCTACTTTCTTGAAACTTTACTGATAAAACTGGTCTACACTACAATACTGAAAGTTTGGTAGTGTAGTAACTTCCCAAATCAAAATATTTTTAGGTAAGAATTTTTTTATATTTTTCAGCATTGAATTAAGCATTAATAGGGGTATTGGGAAGTCTAAATAATAATAATAACAAAAACAAAATAACTAACATGCCCTTTAAAAATGATTCAACAGGGAAAAAAAGAATACGGGTCATTAAAGGGGAACTGTGGTCTCCATACACATTTGGTCTTTAGTAAAAAGGTACACTCCTACCTTTAATAACTCTGGATCATGCTTCTAGCTACAGTATATCCAAAGTTGCAGCAGTATAAAGGGTTTTTCCTGCTAGCACTGTGAGCTGTGACATCACCAGCCCTTGGGGTATGTCTCCAAGTTTAAGTATGGAGTATGCCGACTGCTGGGACAGAGCATTAACAGCTGCATCATATACTCTGCCCCCAAACTTCTAAATATTTTTTTTAAAGCTAGCCAAAAGCCTGAATAGATTTTTTTTCTCTCCGTAAGGTGTCCACAGGTAGAGGAAAGGACAGAGAATAGTTTGACACTCAGGGATATTCAATAAAAGTTCTTATCGTTAAAAACGGTGCTAATTTAGCCCCAACCAATCAGATGTTAGCTTTCAAATGTTAAATAATATCTGATTAGTTGGGACAAAATTAGCACCATTTTTAAAGATAAGAACTTTTATTGAATCTCCCTGTATGTGTCTCTGTGACACATGCCTATCACAGAGACACAAAGACAGGGTAGTCTTGAAAGTGTAAATGCACACGCCTATAACTTCAGTTTCAGTGAAGCTAGAGACATCATCCTAGGCTTGTTTGAAAGAGAGAGCTGTTTTCAATAAAGTTGACACTTTTATGGAAACCACAGTTGCCCTTCAATATAAAATATTCAGCAAGGCGCAAACTCTCATACACAACAAAATATACAAAGAGTTCAGGCTGCTATTTTGAGTAAATATAAACAAGCCCTTACTGATATAGATGCAACAGCTTCTTTATGGATAAACAAACATCATAAAACAAAAACACGTTTTAAAGTCATTTTGGAACAAAGTAAACATCATAAGTAATAAGTCTGTGATTAACGTTTTGCGACCTGTAGATCATTAATTACAATACTTACCATCATGCAGATTATAAAACTCAAAGTCAATTTCCTCTTTTAGGAATCTGCAGTCTTTGGCCCTGTAGGTGTTGGCCAACTTCAGCCACCAGCATGTGTTAAACATAAGATCCTTTCTACAGTTAAAGGAATGTTAATCCTCAAATGAAAAATGATGTATAGGTCAATCACCTCCCAAAATTACAATATATTAAATGTTGGCCAAACGGTTATGTAGCAAAACTATGCTCTCCCCCTCTCAAAAGCATTTGCCTTTTTACAAGTTTTACATGCTCAGAGGAGTTAGCTAGGGAAAAAGCATTGCCGTTCAGTCATTGGCTGTGATGTCATCTGTTTCATCCATGACTGACAGCTGCTGGATGAAAGAACCAGGAAGCAAAAAGAAAGGTAACAGAACATTGGGCAGAATTTCTGTTTTCTAACTATTGCAATATTGGTGTTGTGGTGTGTGTGGTTTAACTATATACAATTTTTTGTCATATCTTAACTTGTCCTTTTATTCAAACACAGTAGTGTTCCTTTTGGTATATTGTGGAAGAAAATAGTTCAACTATTACAAAATATTCTACAATGTTCGAGTTATCATTTGGGAGAACACACATTAGATTTTCAGAAAACCACTTCAGAGCAAAATGACTTTTATGCAATATCAACTTAAAATATACAAGTAAACCTAAAACTTCTAACTTTACTTCCTTCTATTGTAAGATTTTCTGAATACTGCAGTAACTGCTCCTCATGCCAGAGCCCTCAAGGAGGACAAGGAAGAGGCAGATGCCGGATTACACAACGGGAGACTCCTACTATTCACTTTTCTGGACTTTAATCAGGCCATGCAGGACAACCATAAGGAGCAGAGGAGAAAGGTAAGGGTTTTTAAACACTACACAGTGGGGCAATGTTTGATTTGGTGGGTGGACTTGCCCTTTATTAAACAGATAATAAACTGATGGATAATTAAAGACAGCTCCACCCTCATAAAAAAAATACTTTTAGAGAGAATGGCTTCTTTTCCCCCTGAATTAATTGCTATGTCTGCTATGTTTTTGGATACCTCATGAAAACTGAGCAATTTAGTGACCTGGTACTATGCCTGGGCATGCTCAATAAAGACAGCTTGGGGATTAACATTCAGTCATTGGCTGTGGTGTCAACTGTCAAATATATAAATGACAGTTGCTAACTAGAAGAACCAGGAAGAAGAAACAGGGGTTATTGTGCAGGATTTCAGTTTAAACTTATATATTTTATATTTAACACTATTACAGTTTAGGGTTTTAGGGGGTAATTTACCTGTTATAAATATTTTAATTTGAGGGCTGGACTTGCCCTTTAAAACACATTTCTTTTATTATCCCTTCAAGCTTAATAACAATCAAACAACAAACCAGTAATCAGAATAAAACAAAATTAAGCAAGATAAAAGCATGTCCCAGAATGCAACGCTAATCAATGAAAGAATCAGCACCAAGGGCCTGATTTAACCACAGGTTCTGTGCTAAAATAGTGGTTAAAATTGTGCTAACCTATATTGGGGTAAAATTCCTTTTGGGATTTACCACAAGGTGCAAATCCAGCATTAAATACAGAAAGCCATATTTGTCCAGAGCAATTTGTGGCTCTGGGTAAATGAGGCCCTAAAAAGTGAAAAGGCTATCCTAAGGGTGATGATGCTTGCTGCTGTCCAAGGTGCTGAAGGTAAGCAGTACCAATCTCCACTCTTTCTCTGTTATAACAACACACACCACACCTAAACTTTCTCACCATGTTAAATAAGATAAACAAGACCTGGGCAAAGGCAATAGATCCCATTCAAACAAGTTGATACAAAGTTGCAGTAACAAGAAGCTCTGCATAGCAATCAGAAACCCCTGAATCTGCTCTGCACATTATATTCTGCTCATGTTTACATGAAATGATTGTACTACTCACCATGTTGACTTCTGAGACCATGTCTATGCTAGCAACGTCTATTCTCATCCCAACCTCAACAGAGGGGCCTGCACGTGAAATACAAACACAGAATTACACCTGGCACATACAAGATGATCTTGGAATATAATCTGGGAATCTATGGAATGAACATGTACAGGAATCCACAAGCATTAATAATGTCATGACAACAAGAGGGAAACCCATCAATCTGCCAACACCTGGTTAGTGTTGGACTTCAATTCCCAGCATATCCAAGACAATCCCAATGGCATTCTGGGAGTTTTCATTTTAAACAGTAGGTTTGACATCCTAGATACAAATATGGGTGACTCGTTAATTCATTATTTTTTTCTATACCTCCAAAATCAGGTCTCAGGCGAATGTCATATCCTTTGAGCAATCTGTCCACTGTCTCTTTCACATAAGACATGTTGCTTGGCTCATTAACACTGGGGAGAGAGAAGTAGTAGGATCTGATCAGTATTTCCATTCAACAAGCAGGGCCATTAAAGACATAAGATCCCCTTCCATACCCCCTCTATAACCCCCTGAGCCCCGCTACAAAATCCCCATCCCCTAGACTGGATCCACCCCCATTCATTCCATCCGCAGCCCCTGGTCCCTCACCTCTGTGCACAGCACACCATGGCAATCAGCACGGGGAAGGACACGATCCCGAAACATCCCTGGCCGCGTGGGCTCCACATGGTAAAAGTTCCTGGAATCCCGGAAGGTTCTTTCCTTTTTTTTTTAATGAGCGGAACGTTCCAGGGACGGAACTAAAAAAAAAAAGTCTCGAGCCAGAGACACGAAAATTCCAAATAGAGCGGCGCATGCGCACCACAGCCACCATGGACACACTCACACACAGATTTCCCTGTGTAATAAAATGCCCGCAGATCCACGTTCAAAGTTCCATCGTTTGACCGAAACCCTCATCCGATCACAGACCCGTTCAGCCTGACCAGTCCTTCCCTATATGGAGCTCTATAGAGACAGTGATATGGGGACTGTACTATTAACAGGGGGGGTTAGACCTGTTCCTTCCCTTGTACGTGATGTTCTTGCTGTTGGAACCTGTCGGTCTCCCCTATATCCGCATCTATTTTCCCTCCGTTTCAGCAGCAGTCAGGATCCATTCCCATGGTAAAGCTGTGACTGGCACATAGACTTAACCTGATCACGATTCCTCTGATTATGGGAGGGGGCAAGGGAAGCCAAACCAATTCCTTCTGCTCTGATATGTTCCTATGGAAGAGAGAGAGATGGGGGGGTCAGACTAGATAGCGTGTGGATCCCATTGGTATGGCCCATTACAGACCCACACAGTTCAGCCTGACAGATAACCAGGATGGTGCTGATCATGTTTAATGGGAATGGAGTTCGATAGTAGCATTGGCAGCACTGTTGCATTTCTGTTATAAATGTGCCTGTACAGCACCATGTTGTGATATTAAAGGAGAACTATAGTGCGTATAAACTTTTTAAAAATCAGTTAAAATGAAAAGTACTTGGGGAAGGAAGGTAGTATCAGTACTTTCTACTTCCCAATATCATTTCTATAAGGAACAGCAGCATAAAGAAAACTGCTTCTGCCAGGCTTCCTGAGTGCTTCATTACTATCTTTAATACAGGAAGGCCCAGGGCCATAACCTGGCAGATGAGAATGTCATCTGCTGTAGCTCCTCAACGAAACAATATTGGGAGGTAGGAATTCCTATCTCCATGTCCCAGATACTTTACATTTCTAAAAAGTACATTTTTACTGTCTAGTTACCTCCACTGTGGTAAGGTAATGAGTTTAATAAAGGAAGAATGGAAATGATCCTGGATTCTATCATTCCTATTCGAATATGTTAAATCATAACTTTGATTCTGCTGGTTATCCAGCTTCTGCAGAGTAGGTCATGGGCCCAGATACATAGTTGCACATGCTCAATGAGTTTTCAAGTCCTACTGGATAACCTGCATGTAACCTATTTGTAATCAGAGCAGCCAGAAAACCAATTGTTACCATTTAGTAAGGGGGGATACAGAGATCAGGAAATGTCGTAAACACGCAGAACTAGATTTCAGTGGTGCTGAAATAAGCTATTGTCTTCTAAATGTAACATGGAAACTATTCAAGCTAATTCACATTTTTCACCGACAATGGGTTATTTATTTTATGAAGTTATTTTAATGCCTAGGTGTCTCATTAGTATTCAAATCAGGAAATATAATGAAATATTAATGATTGTTAGTTGTCTGAGCACTTTGTATCCCTCGCCCACTTGTATCTGTATGTTGCGCCTCCTGCTTAGATTGTAAGTTCTTCAGAGCATGGATCTCTTTCCTAATATGTCAAGGCACACCACATTATTTTAAAACAAATCTTCCGAAGTACGCTCGCACTCCCGAGTCACCGCCACTCAGCCCAGGTGCTTATCCTGCAAGGTAGGTAGACACAAAACAAACGTAGAGGGAACAGGGCACTCACGGGACTTTCCAAATTCACTGCACGTGTATGAACTGCAATGCATTTCGGCCACTGTCTAGGCTGTCATCAGGATCGTCAGCGTTGTTAATCTCACCATCTTAAAGGTCCGGGAGGGCACGCCCACAAGAAACCTTAACCCCTTATGTGCAAACCTACACCACTAAAAACATATATCAACAATACCTTAATACATTAATATGATAAAAACAAGTGAATCAGCTATCTCAAAGCGTTCGTGGAAAGACAGTCAAGTGTAAAAATAGACAATATTGGTCTTGCACGGAATAACCTCTAAAAGCATGTAAAACCCAACTTGTGATAAATATTATTTCACGTGCAGCACACAGACAGACACAGCTTCTAATCTTGCCACATATGGGACATAAACTGGTTGGTACACAGCTGTGAAATACACATTAAGCACAAAATCCTACCACCCAGAAGTAACACACTTACCCGCTGAGTTACACTGCTCGTTAGCCTGCTCCCTTTTTGGCCAACAGCACGGGAAGCACGGAAGCTTTCAATGCCATTGATACTTTCACACCTGACCCTGTCCAAAAAAATACTTTATTTCACACATACAACCTATCAGTATGTCTTTATGGTTGTGGAAACCAGCAGAAACATGCACAATGATTGGGCAGGGCAAACTGGGCAACAACAGACAAAGCACAGAGGTGCCTCACCTATCACTTTGTTATGACTGCTGGGTGATTTACAAAAATTACTAGGGGTCAGCTCCCATACAAAGTATAGTTGTTCTGGGGAGAAAAGCTTTCACATTAGCAGTAAAAAAAATGGATGTTTTATATATACAAAATATAATAAATAAGGTCTTCCACTGTGCACCAACGGGAACATGTTGCTAGTTGCTGTTCCCGTTGGTGCACAGTGAAATTATTTGTGTATGTTTTGCTATGTGTAGATTTACAGGGTTATTCAATAAAAGTTCTTATCCTTTAAAATGGTGCTAATTTTGCCCCAACCAATCAGATGTTATTTAACATTTGAAAACTAACATCTGATTAATTAGGGCAAAATTAGCACCATTTTAAACGATAAGAACTTTTATTGAATCTCCCTGTTAGTGTCTATAAATTTTTAAGCAGGCTGTGTTAACCAAGATGGAGCGGCACTCCCCGTCCTATCTTCACAACCGCCCCGGGTGCCTCCGTGAAAACATTAGAATAGCATATCAACCGAAAAACCGGAGCACTCCTGGGTTTCTTCTAAACAAACACATTTATTAAGCACACGTGTGTCGACACGTTTCAACCCTACATCGGGTCGTTCTCAAGACAAAAGTGTTTTAACACAGCAAACCTTCAAATATGGCCCTATAGCAGTGCCCGCCCCTTCCCATCCTTCTCCGTCCCCCTCCTATTTCTCTGACAACGTCCAATGGAGCTCCTGGATAGGTCCATTGCTAAGGTGTGTCCTTCCTATCGATGACTTCACTGCCACTCCCACCTATTCGCTATAGGTTACAGGGTCCTAGAGAAGTACCGAATCCCTTCAGTGTCAAGCCATCACAGTCCATAAAGTGCAAGTGCTCCGTGCATTATAGTATAAGTCCCAAATATGCATAACTGTGGAACAAATATTAAAACAGTGAGCACGTATCATTACATGCTATCCTTAAAAAACCACATATATAATAAAATAAAATTCCTAACAAGACTTATATAAGAAAAACATGCATAAAAAAGTCTTTCTAAAAAAGATTTAATAGAAATGATTAATACTATGGTATACCCTACTATTCAGCTATGTATGGCTAATTTTGAACTGCATATGTCAGAGAATTTTAATAAGCATAATTAATGTTTCAGAGAGACCCCTTATGGAACTATATGTGACCCTATTTAAATAAAGCACGCCAATGAGCATATTTCATTCAGGCCCTTAGGGGATACAGTATCCAATTCTCGGATCCACCACGCTTTGCATTGTAGAAGGGCTCTGTCCCTATCACGTCCCTCTGCCTTGGTGACCTGGTCTATGGCCATCCATTTAAAATTTCTCTAAAGTATGTTTGGCCTCCTTATGTCTGGCAACTGATTGTTCCCCATATTTAGCGAGACTGTCATCTATTACATTATATTGGTCTGTAGCCAATGCTGTCCTGATCGCCTTTCTATGATTGGCCATTCTCTCTCTTACTGTAGTTGTGGTTTTGCCCACGTAGTATAAACCACAAGGGCAGGTTATAATGTAGACAATATATTTACTAAGGCATGACAGTCTATGTCTAATTTTAAGGCGTTTGCCACTTTGAGGGTGTGGGAAGTCTGTGCCCTAAATGATATATCTGCACGTTTGGCACCCAACACAGCTATAGCAACCCAGTTTGATCGTGTTGAGCCAGCTCGCTTTTGTCATAATGGGGCCAACTTTAATGTCTGTCCTGACCAGTAAGTTCTTTAAATTTTTTCCTCTGCGGTAAGCAAACAAAGGTTGTGTTTCTTTAAAGGGTAGAGTCTCATCACTCTGTATGATATTCCAATTTTGTTTCACACTTTCCTTTACTAGTTTATTGCCTGGTGCAAAGTCAAGACTGAATATAATAGGTTGAGTGTTCCTCTTATTCCTGGGTTGAATATTTTGGCTAATAAGAGACAATCTTGCCCTCTCTAGTTCTTTGTTGATTACTTTATCCTCATAGCCCCGTTGTTTAAACTTGTTTTTCATAGTGACCACTTGTTCTTCCGCTATTTTTATACAGGGATATTTTAAAGGGCATGTCAACACCTTTTGTAAACTTTTTCTGTAGTGTAGGGCTCCCTACCCCAGAAAAACTCCCCCGATCACTACTTACACTGCCTCTTTCCCCCTGCGATCTGACTCTTACCCTCTGCTTGCATGAATCTGCAAGTCTGTGATTGGCTGAGAGGCAGCTAATCACGGACGTGGCTTCCGGCTGTACTGAATGCTGGGGGAAACAGGCAATGTAAGTATAGTTCGGGAGAGATTTTCTGCAAATAACTATGGTGGTTGGGGGTGGGTGAGGGAGCCCTACACTACAGAAATTGGATTTGGAGCTAGAGGGGGAGGACTTCAGTGCGCAGGGCATAATTCTCCCGGAGGAAAGACAGGAGGCAAAGACCTATATGGACACAGACAGGCTCCTGGTCTTTTAGGGCTTTGAACAGACATTGCAGGGCAGCCATTTGAAGCAGGGCTGTAAGGTTAGGATTTTATTACACTACACAGTGCGGCCAGTAGTGGGTTAAAATGTAGTTTTGGGGGGTGGACATGCCCTTTAAACTGTTATTCAAACAGTCACCAGCTTCCAGGGAAACCAAGAATACACCCAGGCAATCCTGCCACAATGTGCAATTCAATCTAAACTGCACCATTTTTATTTAATTTTTTTTATTGAAAGGTCGGGGTTGTGCTTTCAATGATACCAACACCAATGCACAAACACTCCATTACCTTACTATAGGGTTAAGGCAGCACATGATACTGATTGGCTATATAGGTTAGGGTGAGGTGGGGTTAAAGGAGCTAAAAGCTCCCCACAAAGTACAAAATGAAATAGAGAAATCTTGTAACAGAAGGTATCTCACAGCCTCATGTTATTAATATATCAATACAAAAGTGGGAAAACTGTATTTCTCTAAGAATGCTGGTAGTTTCAGAGTCATTTTATCTTATACAGACATCACTTCCTGTCTAGCAAACAGAAACTGGATTGTCTTATTTCTATGGAGAAGGGAGGGAGAGAGTAAATGTGTGAATCTGAATAATTTTTAATTACATGTTATGCAGAATATATAATATTTATAGAATATAAATGATATATATATTATCTTCAGGTTCAAATGCACTCATCCAATATACCATGTTACTATATTCAGGTGCCTCCAGGTCACACAGCTCCCATTCGCTATGTGTAATATTATGGTTCAAATTTCGAATATAATTCCCGGGCACACTGTTGTCTTGTGAAAACCAATCACTCTTTATTCAACGTTTCGACGTCTCGCAGGACGTCTTCATCAGGACATCTACAAAGTGCAACTGAATAAACACTTCCTTAAATACAGTGTCATAATATATATATTAAGGGGTCCGAAACTGTGACTCTGTAAATAGAAAAAGAAATCTGATATTTTATTGTCTCACACCGTTATATATATATATATATATATATATATATATATATATATATATATATATGATACTCTAATTAAATATAAGTAAATGAACATAGAGCACTCCCAAAGGACAGGCATGTTTACCAGGATTAAAAATTTTAGGACCTTCCATACTGGGGTTACCTTGATGTGGTTGGAAGGCTTTTCATTTTTATGCATAATATTGTAACTAAAACCCCCAAGTTTTTATTGTTTGTACTGGCATATATATTATGATATATGGGGCCCAGGAATGTGCATTGATCATCTTTTTTCTTCTTTTGTAAGAATGTTTTGGTCATATCAGTAGCAAATCCACTATTTGTTATAAAGAAATTTTGACACAGGAGTGCTCCCACAGCCCCCCTTTTGTGTATATATTGTAGCAGAGTTTCTCTGCAGGAAGATTGACCAAGCTTCTATGTTGTAGTAGCACCCCCAACACATCCCTTTAACTGGAGGTCTTATACCTTGAATACTAGCATTGGATGAGAGGCCTCTTCCCTCCTTTTTAAAAAAGCCAGTAGGCGAGGGGAAGTGATAGCCTTTAATAGTAATCCAGTGCAAGGTCAGGGAGACAACCTTCCCAAGAAAATTCAAAAATGCAAGCAGGGAGTGTTAACCCAGATAAATGGCCCAAGGTAAATGGTTAGGACCTTCCATACTATGGTTACCTTGACATGATTGGAAGGCTTTTCATTTTTATGCATAAAATTGTAACTAAATCCCCCATGTTTTTATTGTTTGCACTAGCATAGATATTATGATATACGGGGCCCAGAAATGTGCATTGATCACCTCTTTTCTTGTTTGTTCTAGGATTAAAATATATTATATCCTTTGGAAGTGCTCTATGTTCATATACTTTTATTTTAAGCATCTCCATGATCGTATCATAGTAGCACCCAAGAACATTTACCTAACAATGGCAGGAACCATTCTTTTGACTATATATATATTTAAATATATATATATCCAAATAAGCGTGCACTCTCACTTACGAGTTTCAGGCCCGGTGCTACCAACGAGTATAAATATAGATGCACAGATGTAATGGATTGGTGCACTCCAGGGACTTCTTTTAAAATCTTCATTGGGTAAAAACACAGAAGATTCTGTGTTTTTACCCAATAAAGGTTTCAAAAGAAGTCCCTGAAGTGCACCAATCCTTTACGTCTGTGCATAAATGTGTGTGTGTTGTGTGTGTGTGATGTGTGTGTGTGTGTGTGTGTCTTTCTTTCTTTTTCCTCTTCCTTCCAGGCTCTCAAGATGCAATTTTCACTTAGTATGATTTGCTGCATTGCTGAACATGGAAGGTAAGGAGCTCGGAGGTTCGGTGCAGGCCCTGGAAAAATAGAGTTAAACCCTCGCTAATCTGATATTACATCGAGAAGCATGGGTTTAACTTCATTGTGTGGGATATTATATCTTTCTGTTAGTGTCTAAAGTCACTATTTGTGACATTTAGTCTTGATGATTGTGGGGGATCGTACGGTCCATAGAAGACTGTACAATCTGGAAAAATGTACTGACATGTCTGATCTAATTTGGATGAAAGTTTGAATGACATAAGTCATAAGTTACAACATAAAACATCCCTTCCGATTATTTGTCCCAATTGGACGGTCGGGTTGAAATATAGCCTTGTGTGTACCTAGCCTTACATTTGTATCCAAGTCTAGAAAAGAGAAAGAGTTTAAATATGTCCTGATAATAGAACATTTCTATGAAATCCTATTGGTCTGCAGTGGCAGACAGCATCTTCCCTTATAGCTATAGCAAAATGAAAACTTTCAGCCCACAGAGAGCATCTCATAGAAATTAAATTTGTAGTTGCAGCCAAAAGGAAAAAAGCTGACTGGTGATGGCAGGAAGTCAAATAAATTAAACAGTTGTTAAGTTTTACTACTGAGCATAGCAATCAGTATATTGTTTTCATGAATCTTATTGTAGCTCACTAATAAGACTTTATTAAAAAAAATTAAAAATTGCCCACAAAACAGGATCCCATTGAATCTTTTCCTAGTTACTTAGCTTTGTCTTTGCCCTTAAATTTGTGTGTCTTAACTTCTGATTTTGAATATTTTCAAATTTCCTTAATGCTATTCTGTGTTTGTTATGCCCCCAAGAAACAAATCAGTATGCAGAATAGAATTGTTAATAGTGATTTCTTTTATTATTGCCAAACTGTGAATATTTTGTTGATCTAACCTGAATGTTAAAGTAGCTACCTAATTTATGGACAGCATTAGTCTCCTGGCACCTATCCCCTTGCAGTTATGACATGCTTTGTTCTTATATTATCAGTTGTGCGTGATGTGTGGTTTATGGTAAGATGACAGCATTACAATGGCATATGGTTATATCTTAAAAAATAATAGGAGGAAACAGGATTTCACCATTATTTTATTTGTCTGGTTATTTTTTCCTATGTGGCATATACAGGGTAAACAGGGAGATAAGAATGAATAGGTGAGTTAAGTGGGAAGTTTAGCAGCTAGTGGATTTGATGAGACACATTAGTGACTCCAGAACTGCAGAAGACATTTTGCACCTTTTTACATCCTGGTGGCCAGAACATTATGTTCATAGTTTAGGTCATTACTTACTTCACAACGCTGTCCTCTGTGTCAGTTTTTAAAAGGGTGGGTATGTTTTTGGACTGAATAATGGTCTTCTGGGGCCAAGAAGATATATGCATCAATGCTTTTTAATATAGTTTTTTAAAGTTAATACTTATTTTGCTAACTGTAAATAGCATTATTAGGCTTTGAAGAAAAAGGAGGATAAAGTTAAAGTGTCAATATTGTCCGATTAGACAGAGCAAATTCACAATGATACAACAAGCTGTGTCTCACCCTTCCCTTTGCTGTGGCTGTTGGATGGTTTATCCTGTGGGTACTAGTGGCCATTCCTTTGGGTTTGCTGGGATTCTGAACATGCTCTCAAGTGCACAGCAAATCAAAACATGGAAGCTGCAGCCTGTCCTGCCCCTACAAGCCAATCATATAATATTACAGAGACCTACCTGTTAGGCACAGATCATGTTACAGCACAGGTTACATCCTGCCTCTTTCAGGCACAAAAAAGGGATTTTACAGTTGCCATATTCCTTTGCTTTTCATGCAAAAAAGAAAAGTTTTCTTTGCATATTATTTTCAAGCCAGCAAAATCTGGCAATTTGAACTTTTAGCCTAACCCTAAAAAGTATTAGTCAACTAACCCACCAGAGCAACACAGAGAAAAGGTACATTTATAAACTTCACTTTTTGTTAGGAACAGTATGGAAGCAAAATATTGGCTGACTATTTAGCATTGTTCCTGTTAGCATTGTTCCGGGTAGGCTGTTCTTTGTGCTACTCGTGCTGAATGGAAAATAAACTAAAAGGTAACAGTACCTTTCAAAGTCTTATCAGGGACTTATATTGGTGTGGAGACATCTGTATAGAAAATAATCTGTGAATAGACAGTGAATCTTGCAACTTTGTTACAGAATCTACTTCATACATGTACGTAAATGAAACTTTATGAATGATTTTTTTATGAATGAAATTTTATTTCTTAAAGGGCATGTCCACCCCCAAAACTATAATCCCCCCAACTACTGGCCCCATCATGTAGTGTAGTTTAATCCTTACCTCACATCCCAGCTCCATATGGTTCTCCTGTAGTCCCCCCCCAAAGTCCCAAAAACTGCCCACCAGGAGGATAGCAGAGTCCATATAGGACTCTGCCTCCTACCTGGCCTCCGGGAGAAGTTTGGCATGCATACTGCAGCCCTTCTCCCCATCCCTGCCCTCCCTCTCAGGATTCCCCCCTAGCATAAATCCCTTTAGATATAGTATTCCCCCTGTCCCCCCAGCCCCAACCTCAAATCCCAGCTCCATATGGTTCTCCTGTAGTCCCCCCCCAAAGTCCCAAAAACTGCCCACCAGGAGGATAGCAGAGTCCATATAGGACTCTGCCTCCTACCTGGCCTCCGGGAGAAGTTTGGCATGCATACTGCAGCCCTTCTCCCCCTCCCTCTCCCTCCCTCTCAGGATTCCCTCCCCCTAGCATAAATCCCTTTAGATATAGTATTCCCCCTGTCCCCCCAGCCCCAACCGCTACATTTTTATTTTTAGAAAGTGCCCCGAACATTACTTATCTCCCCTCTTTCCTCCGCTGCACTGAATGACCGGCAGCCGCGTCAGTGATTGGCTGCCGCTCAGCCAATCACAGACGCGACTGCCGGTCCCGCCCCTCTGCTTGCATTTTCTCGCAAGCAGAGGGCCGGCAGCGCAGCGGGGGAAAGAGGGGAGGTAAGTAGAGTTTGGGTGTGTTTTTCCTGCTAGCAATGTAAGCTGTGACATCACCAATAACATTGGTCTGCCACCAAGTCTCAGGTTGGAGCATGCCCACTGCTGGGGAAAAGCATCATCAGCTAAGCCCTGCCCCAGAACTTAATTATTGTTAAAGCTAGTCACAAGCATGGAAATATTTTGTTTTCTCGCCCTAAGGTAGAGGAAAGTACAGAGAATGGTTGCAGGTCTGAAACTAGCTTTAGAAAAGATCTATTTTGTTGGGGGGGGGGAGTAAGGATTTTTATTGAGCTTATCATGTGCCTGCCATGATGTGCAAACCTATAATGTAAGTAACAGGGAAACCTGTTTGAAAGGAATGTAATAGAAGAGACCAGATTTAACATTTTAGAATACTAGCTTTGCGGCTCTGGGTAAATAGTTAGACAATAACCTTGACAAAGGATCCAAAATGTTGCACACTGTCAGGAAGATGCAATATCCTGCGCTAATGAGAAAATAAGCGCTAAAATCATGCCAACCTATGTACTAACATGTTAGCGAAGGTTTTGCACTGCCTGCACCATGTCGCAATTTTGTTTTCTTTGCGCAGCTCAAAGTGATGCAATAAATTTTGCGCTGTTTTTGCGCTATTTTTTTGCGCGACAATTAACGCCTCTTCAATGGTGTCTTTAAAATATGCGCAAAAGGTCGCAACTTACCGCTAGCGTTTTCGTCAATGTATTAACAGTTGTAAAGTGGTTAATACATTGCGGAAACGAAATATATTGCATCTCCTCCTGTATTTGCTGTAAATGCAAAGTGAGCCGTGTGGCATGGCAGGAAATGTACTAGTTTTTTAAGATAAAAAGTATAACAGTGGATTGTGCTACATAGAGAAGGTGGATATACAGTACATTGTGCACCTGTCTTTTATCCCAAACTGAAGAGCGCTGGTGAAGCAGATTGTTTGTGTCAGGTTTATTTCATTATGCTGCACTGTGTTGTTTTTATAAGTATACCTTATAAAATGATCACTGTTACCATTGTTCTAGGGTTGCCTCCTTTCCCCAAACACTTGTGAAATTGACATGCTGCCATGATAAGTGCCATTGTATTAAATGCATGTGTATTGCTTCCATCACACTTCTAGCTATATTACAGTAATACACACACTGGTACAGTGCAGAAATAAAAACACACAGCCTATTGCAGAAAAGGGTTAGCATGTTGCTTTATAAATACATATGCAAAGGGTTAAGAGCTTCCCCCTGCACCATTCTGCTTGAGCAGTAAGGGCTAAGCCGCACTTCCGTGTTTGGATTGGATCGCACATTAAAAAGTGCACACTAGTGTTGGGCAATTGCTCTGGCCACACTAGGTGCACTGCGATCTGCTAATTAGATTGCATACAATCTGCTAATCGGATTGCATGTTATCTGCATTTATGTGCAATTGCAGCACAGGGCAACGCCACTGGAAATGCATGTGGTATCTAGGACACACCGTATGGTAGCCTCAGCCTAAATCCAATCATTTGTGCTGCTTGTTTCCAGGGCCACATCTACCATTAGGCAGAGTGAGACATTTGTCTCAGTCGGCACACCGGCCCTGAAGAAGAAAGGCGGCAGACAGGCAGTTGTAGTAAAAAAATTTTTTTTTCCTTGACCAGTCAAGAAAAAAAAATAATTTTCCCTAGGAACAGATATGATGTTGTTAAAATCCTTCAATATTGTAATGTATTGTACCATGTAAAGCACAAGCTATAAAATACGTTAATTTGATTTGAGCAACAAAAACCTGAAAGGAGCAATATGGTAGTAGCAACACAAGATGTTTGAGAATGGGATGCAATATCTTTCTATTAATTTACATTATTGCTAACTGTTTAAATACCTATGTGATAGAAAGTTAAAAAACATAAAACTTTAGCCATGCTCATCTAGGTATCCCACCCCTCCCGGATCGTCTGGGAGTCTCCCTCATTTTGGGGTGCTCACCGTCACACCCGCAAGACTAACCCAGACTCCCAGTCTCCTCCCAAGTCAGCCCCCTTTCGGTGGCCACGCTCCGGAACGCCCAGCAACACCCCTAACTCCTCTCTAATCCCGCCTCCCACCACCCCTAGAATAGTGGCCCCGCCTCCATGGGATGTTACGTCCCGCCCCCGCGTGACTTCACATCCCATTAGCCATGCCCCCTTCTCCACCCTGCCCAGAAGCCTGAAAGGGCAGGGTGGGATGTCTGCCCATCCACAAAGCCACACCCATTCTAATATTGCTGCGCACAAAAGGGCAGCAATAAAGTTTGGCTCAGGCAGCAAAAAGCGTAGAAGTGCCCCTGCTTGTCTCTGATGATTGGTTAAGAGACTGTGGTAGGTGCGCTCTAGGGATCAATTGTTACATACATCTTAGGGGGGTAGGCATACAAACATGGTATTCATGAGTCAGCAGTAATGCAGTTATGCAATCAGTTTGTAATCAGCGCAGCCCTGCTAACTACATGTATTAATTGTCTTACAATCAACAGGTGATCTGGAAATCAATCATCCAGTCGTAGTGGACAGATATGTTAAAGCTTAACATTCTCCCTTAAAATGACAAGATAGCATTATATTCTACTAGATATTAAGCCCGCTACAATAACGGGTGCTAGAAGCACAAAGTGCCCCCTTAGTGTCCCAAAGCCATAGTCCTCCTCCATGTCCCAAGGCCAGGGACCCCTATGTCCCAAATCCAGAGGCTCCCCTCTGTCCCAAATCCAGGGCCCCCCCTCTGTCCCAAATCCAGGGCTCCCCCTCTGTCCCAAATCCAGGGGGCCCCCTCTGTCCCAAATCCAAGGACCCCCATCTGTCCCAAATCCAGGGCCCCCCATCTGTCCCAAGCAACCTTACCTGCAGTCTGTTTAATTGCTGTTCTCCCTCCATTTGTTTCCTGTGTTTCCTGTGATAGTGCAGACACTATCCCTCTAGTGGTGAGTCAATAGGAACTGCAGAGACTCTCCCTCTAGTGGTGAGTCAATAGGAACTGCAAAGACTCTCCCTCTAGTGGTGAGTCCATAGGAACTGCAGTGACACACACACGGACCCAGGGACGCACACTTAGGGGCATATTTATAAAGGATCGCTATTTTCGCCATTTAGCTATCCCATGACATCGCAATGACAAAAAGCTCTATTTTCGCCTTATTTATAAACTCGCTCATTTTCGCCCTCGCCTTTGCAGAAAAGTATCACTGTGTCGATGTGTGGCGATAGTTTTTGCCCTATTCATTGCGTTAAGTGTGGTATCACTGCGAAAAGAGAGATTGCTCTCTAGTGTAATTTCAGAGTTTTCTGTCACTTTTTTTATTTACAGCCATTTATAAATAGGGGGATTTTCGCCTTTTTGCCCCTTTTCTCCCTTTTGTTGCATTTTTTGCAGTTTTAACAAGATTTTGGCCAAACATCATTACTTACTGGAATGTTCCGTTAACATGACTATTTCTTACCCAGCACTATGGTATGTTCCCATAATAATGGAACTGGTCTGATAATTAGCTGCAGTTTGCTAAAAATAAGCAATGCTAAAAAATGTGTCCTATTAATAAAATAGAGAAAATTCGCCTTTTGAGTTTTACACTATCATATCCTATTAATAAAATAGAGAAAATTCGCCTTTTGAGTTCTACACTATTTATCATATCCTGTTATGGTAATAAAATAGAGAAAATTCACCTGGGTGAGTTTTACACTATTTATCATCCTATTAATAAACAGAGAAAATTCGCCTTTTGAGTTTTATACTATTTATATCTTTGGCTGAAAAAAACCCCCACATTTTTATTTTATATTTATATAATAACAAAGATAGGTGTTCAGTGTGTATTAACCAATTTAATACTACTTTGAAAACCCAAACCTATTTACCATCATATGTGCTGAGCTTTTTCAGCATTATTAGTGCTACTTTCTGCTAGATAATTTTCGCTTTTGATGAAAATTCGCCTTTTTAATAACTGATAAAAGGAAAAGATGAAAGTTTAAAACATTATGGTAAAGGCTGGTGGGGAAAATAGCAAAAATAATGCCCCTTTATAAATATGTCCCTCAGACCCCCATTTGATTTTATTGGTACATAAAGAAAATCGGAACATTTAAAAAAAAAAATTCTTTAAAAAGCAAAAAATTAACCTTAAAAAAGTGAAATCTCAGATTGTATTACAGTAAATGCTGGAAAATAGTCTAACACCCCCCTGGGTACTTATTTGTATTGAGAAACACTCCACAATGTACTGACACCTCCATGGACCCATTGGCAGGATAAATAAATGGCCACTTATGCATTTTCGCCAACTCAGACTTGGCGAATTGGAATGAATGAACTTAACGCAAAAATTACACTTTTCGCCATTTTATAAATATGCTTGAGCTGTTACCGCAGCGATGTATGGCGAAAAGTGAAATGTAGCGGTAATGACCTTTCGCCACTGGTTATCACTGCAGGCCAAATTAGACGAAAACGCTGCGTTAAAGAAGGCGGAAAGCGCGTTAAAGAAGGCGGAAAGTTTAACGAACCTTTATAAATATGCCCCTTAGGGTTTTATTATATAGGATTAGCCAAATCTCCTTAAAAAGGCAGCTATTGGGATAGCAGCATGAATAGGAATTTATAATGGGAATACCGGTAAGTTTAATACAGACATATATATGTAGGTTACATTAAGCCTATCTTGGTGAAAGCATGTATTATAATTATTAATGCATGAATAAGGACAGTAGGTCTGTGAAATGGTTGGTTTTAAGGTTTATTAAAAATGTACAGAGGCTGCTGGGAATTTGCTTTGCCTGGGCTCCAACTTTTGAGCTAAAATTCTATATTTTTTTGTACATTTTAACATCTTTATCTTTATTATAAGATTCGCCTGGCAACCAACCAAATGGCCAACAGTGTCAATACACATGCTCAAGAACTGCACGTGACATTGTCTTGATTTCTCTGCCTTGCAGTTTGTAGGGATCTTCAGCTTAGTGTTTTGGCCAAACACAGGATCATTTCTGTGTCACATGCCCAGCTTTTCTGCTGTGGTGGTACTTTCTGGGTCAAGTTCCTAGTTCAGTGGTGGTGAACCTATGGCACTTGTGCCAGAGGTGGCACTCGGGGTCCTCTCTGTTGGCACTTATGCGCAGCAGAGTTCACCAGAGTTTGTTACCAGAAAGCCAGAGAGAAAGTGTAGCAGAGAGAGGTCACATGCTATAACATTCAGCTCTGCTGTTTTGGATCTCAAACTCCTGTCTAATAATGTAGGGTTAATGGTCATTGTTTTAGATCTCAAACTCTTGTCTAATAATGTAGGGTTAATGGTCACTGTTTTAGATCTCAAACTCCTGTCTAATAATGTAGGGTTAATGGTCACTGTTCTAGATGTCCAACTCCTGTCTAATAATGTAGGGTTAATGGTCACTGTTCTAGATCTCAAACTCCTGTCTAATAATGTAGGGTTAATGGTCACTGTTCTAGATCTCAAACTCCTGTCTAATAATGTAGGGTTAATGGTCACTGTTCTAGATCCCAAACTCCTGTCTAATAATGTAGGGTTAGTGGTCACCGTTTTAGATCTCAAACTCCTGTCTAACAATGTAGGGTTAATGTCACCATTTTAGATCTCAAATTCCTGTGTGGTAATGTAAAGATTAATAGGTAATCTATAATCAATTCTATCTACTGTATTGGTCTGTGTCTATTTGAGTTTTTTTTTAAATTACTGTATAATCAGCCTGAAAAACGGTACTCGAGTCAGTTACCTTACAGCAGAAATCAGGCAGCCGCTCGCTCGCTCCCACGCTCCCTATACTGGTGTGCCGGCTGACGTCACTGCCCGACGCCAAGTAGTGGCGTCAGCCGGCGCTTCAGTATAGGGAGCGTGGGAGCGAGCGAGCGGCTGCCTGATTTCTGATATAAGTTACCGGTACTGCAGAAGCTGCAAGGAAGGACCGGATGCCACAGAAGAATGCCAGAATACCCACAAAAGGTACACACTGAAGTGGGCGGAAGGGTGAGTGTTCAGATGTTTGAAAACTACAATTCCCAGCTACTAAACCATGCTGGGAGTTGTAGTTTCCAAACATATGGAGTACCAAGGCTTTAGTAGTCTTTCAAATTAACAGCAGAATTCTCATTCAGTAATAGTCATATCCATCCAGTATATACTCTATGGGAAATCTGCGTCCATTTAAAGGGCAACTAACAAACAATACAGAATCAGAAAGCAGTAGTGGTCATAATTTCTACCCTCGGTTTATACTCAATCAATCTCTTTAATTTGTTTTTCTGGTATAGTAGTATACCCCCCTCGGTTTATACTCGAGTAAAAACTCCGTATTCAGGTTAAATGATCATGTTGGCACTATGCAATAAAAAGCGGGGTTTTGGGTCACAGTTTGGACACTCGGCCTCTAAAAGGTTCACCATCACTGTCCTAGTTGTTCCCACTGGTACTAGGGCAAAACAAGCCAGTAGGAATACACCTGGAAAGGCTAGCAGAGTTCCTGATCTGCAAGTTTCAACCTATAAAATTCTGGCAGTATTTCCACCATGAAAACCAATGTTTTCACTTATATATAATGCTGAAAATATTCAGCCTCACACATGCCCACTCCAAGATATTACTGTATAATAAGTAGTAAACTACTAAACACAATAGTCGGCGTGTCTTTTGGATTGTGGTTGTTAAACAAACAAGCACAATGTACAAGCTCCTTGCAGATGTACGTTGCATGTGTTGCACACAGGCATAATGAACATATGGCCTTCCTTTCTATTTGTCACTGGTACGTATTGCATAAGCAAAAGGCCTGGATTCCTTTTAGTGTTCCATATGCTTTAATGTAACTGTGTCTTTTTAAACAAAATAGTCCATTACTTTTGTATTTCATCATGTACACAGGTAAGTTGTAATTATGTCTATATCTTCTGGTATACAGTCCAATCACTTGGTAAACTTATCTCAGTAGCCAAAAAACATGATAATACTGAAGTTTGTAAGACCTCTCGTTCAGCTATTTGTTATAAGCACAGCACTTTGAATTATAAACAGGAAAATCGTATTGACCTTCACCTGCTAAATATAGCGGTTTGTCTTTCAGTGATTGTTGTATTTTTTAGTCAATACCTGTCTATGTCTAGTGATAGATATTCCAGCTAAATCACTTCAACATTTCCTGAGAAGTAAATTGCAAATTCAAACTCTTAATGTACATGTTTCAAACCTAAGCTTTGGCCGTTTTCTGGTAAAAGAAAGAGTAAACTATAATATTATAAAAATTATAATAATATATTAATATAAATAAAAAGAGATTCACTCTTCCTGAAAACCCATAATACACAAGTGTAGATTACTTTATCTTTTCTTAAAGTGCAATTCTACTGCAAGCACCCAGGTAAACCTACTAAATCGCTAAGTACAGTGTGTATCAGAACAGACCAGCTGTTATACTTTCCATGCTATTACCCTCTCCATTCCTCCTCTCTGATTGTCCTAAAGGTGGGTACACATAGGACAGATTTTTGAAGAATGACAGACAGGATCTGCAAGATTGCAGATTTGCGGTTGATATTCAATCACAAAATAAATGGGCCTGGACAGGGAACATCGTAGGAACTTTAGGAAATGAAACTTTTAGGCTTGATTCACATGAGCCGTAGGGTGCCATTCTGTGAACATTTTTCAAGCTGTCTCAGGATGGTCGCCAGTAATGAAATGCTAGCATTTCTCTAGCGGCAACATCTTGAAAAGCTCAGAAAAAATGTTTATGTGAAAAAATCCTTTGAATTTAAAAAATAAGATCAAGCCTATTAATCATCTAATAAGTGTATGGCCACCTTTAAACTGACATAAAAAACCCACAAGCTTGTTAGTAGATAAAAAGTAATTTAGATGCATAATGCAGATTGCTCTGGTTTGTATGTAAATATGTGGTAAGAATAAAATGAATGTAAATTAATTTCTAAATAATAATCATGTTAAATGTGTTTTCAGGTTTAAAAGAAATACGGTTACAACCATAGATATGCAAATTAAACTAATTAGACATGTAGAATGAGCAATATAGTTAGAGAAATACAATTTAAAAGGGATATGCCTTGAGGCAAGTTTCAGACAAATGTCATGTCATGCAGCAGAAGTTTCTGGGTGGTTGTACGATCCTGGTAATGTGGGATTGTTATTTGGTCCAATAAGGGGAAAAAAACTTAAGTCAGCTGATCTGCCATACCTAGCCCGATGATTATTGGAACTGTTGCATGAATAGTCTCCATTAGAGTAAAAATAAATACATCCAGGTTAAGGACATAAGCTGCTAAGCCCTCAGTCCTAGTTACAGTCCCAATTTCCTGGCCTGTCTTGTTCAGCATCTAATGTCTGTCTGCAATTTGTCTCTGGTAGAATCCCAATTCTTCCCATTGAACTTGTCGCTGACATTTGAAGGGGCGGTATTAAAATGGATTTGGATTTGGATTGGTAAGTATATCAGGAGAAGACACTGTACCCAGGAGTAAGGACTTAGTCTCTACAAATGATTTAAGATGATATCCTTATTGTTTGTAGCCTTCACAGTGTTCAATAAGAATATCAGTTAAAACCATTATAATCTAAAAAGCACAGATGTTTGTGGGGAAAATCTGTAACATTTTGCATATTAACATTTTAGGGGGAGAACAGGGTGTTGTTTTTACCTCTCTTTATATCAAACCTTGCTTAGGGAATCCTCTTCTTAGAGCATCTTCCATTCATCCATCCATCAGGGTTGCCAACCAAATTTTACATTCTAATGGACAAGAAGGCAAAGTGTGGGGTCAGATGGTGTGGGCAAATTATGGGCATGGTTACACTTTTAATCTTTCTACATGTAAAGCATGCAAGTTCTACCACCTAAATTGACATTATCGTTACCTAGCTAGAAGGTAATAGTAATGTTTTCTTTCATGTAGTGGAGGTACATTTTCATGGCCCCATATAGTATAATTCTGAAAGCATTTTGTTGAGTGTGCATGTATGGCAATGCAGTTAGTTGTTCTAAAAAGCACAATATAGTGTATCAGTGGCTCATAGGAAGGATGCCAAGTGCTAATATGCTTAGTCTGCACCACTTTTACCCATAAATATCCTCCACCCTCTGTTTTTAATCATATGTTTTTAATCCATGCATTTAATTGTAAGTAAATACCCTATCTGTTTTCATCATCAATTACCCCATTTTAATCATAAATAAATGTCCTAGGGACAGGGTTCCTAACTGTTGTATCCACCATGTATTCCATTGTATAAATATAAAGGGCGTGTCCACCAAGAAAATGAAAATGTACCTATAGGTGCAGTATCCCCCCAAACCCCAATATTGTTTTACTTACCTTCCCAAAAGATGCAGCTAAATATACTTACAAGACCCGGCCCCTGTTTCCTAGTCGCGGCTGTCAGTCAAAGGCGCGCAGGTAACATCATGTCCAATAGCTGACTGCCATGAACAGGAAGTGCTTCATTGCTGCTGTGTTTGTTCAGAACCAGCTCACAACAGCAGCAGGAGGCGGCACCCAGGCGGCCAGGGACCTGGTCTTTTAAGTATATTCAGGAGCATCTTTGGGGAAGGTAAGTAAAACAAAAGTGGGGTTTGGGGGGGGTCTGCAGCTATGTGTACATTTTCATTTTATGGGTAGACATGCCCATAGATTGCTAGCTTTCCCTCTAGCCAGTACTGGTTCTAACTCAATGAACAAATATTTTGGTTGTGTATGCTGGTATCCTTTTGCTAAGAAATGTTTAGCTACAGGCAGTTTTGTGTCTTTTAATCAAATGCTAGATGGATGTTGCAAAAATCTTGATTTAAATTTTGGGTTGTCTCACCAATGTAAAAAAAAAAGTGTACAGGGTCACCAAAGAACACCAAAGAGGCACCCCTTACATACACCACACTGACATCGAAAAATGTCTGTCATGGTGTAGTGTATATTTTAAATTGGGATGGAACTCATTTTGTGTAGCTTGACAGTGGAGTTTCAATGCCACCCCCAACATTTATGGAAGATATCGCCTACTGTATATATAAATACAATTTAGCTCACCACATCGCCTATAGAATTTGATTGCCCCGATGTCTGTTCCTGGACATAAATTAAAAATAAAAGTGTATAGTAAAGAGCAACCAAAAACTCAGGCAAACCCACAGGTATTGCTAAAACAAACGTTCATTTATTGTGCACATGGCCTGTTTCGGACAGTCTAGGTCCTTTCTCAAGTGTCACTAGGACCTAGACTGTCGGAAACATGTCGTATGCACAATAAATGTACGTTTGTTTATAGCAATACCTGTGAGGTAAGTTTTTGGTTGCTCTTTACTATATACTGTATATATATCCATCTGGCTAAACAATATCTGGCAAAGGCAGGAAACCTATAGATAAACTCTTACAATGCCATACCGTGAAGGCATTGGCATATGACAGGGCAGCATACAATGCATGGTAGCCCCCACATGTTGGAAGAAAGTCCATCATATGCAAAGTAACTGCTTTCAAGAATTCATTTTTAGGGCTTTAATAAAAAAGGAGACTTTGCCCTCTTTATATTTATATATTATTTGGGGCTTCTGTTAAAACCTTTTTCAGAGGAGAATATGACATTGACACTGACGTTACCTGCTTAGTGGAACTTAGTAGCATTCTGTCTTCTAATTGGTTTTATTTATCGCTGTAATAAAATGGTTGTTTGTGATGGGAAATGTACACATTTTAACATTGTATTTTAACTTTTGCAATTCCTGTACATTGTTAATAGAGATGTGTAATTTTTTTTGTGATGGAAGTACAGTAAGAGTAGTAGTTTCCTTATGGTACAGTAAGTTAGGGCTCTTGCAAAGTGCTCTCCACATCAAAATAATTCAAAATCCAGAATGCCTCTGTCTTGTGCATTCCACTGCTATTTTCTATAACTGTGAATATCCATATGTTGATTATACGTGTGGATCAGGCGGTTGAATAGTTTGGTGCAACAGAAAGTGGGCTACATGAGGTTCAGATTTCACAAACCTGTCAAAGTGATAAGAGCATCTGAGAAGCTGAGATGTTTAAGAGTCTATTTCACATTAGCGCTGTATGTGGTAATGGCTGTCATTAAATATCTGAACATTGTATCTGCACTGTAAACATGGAGAACACGCATTTCAGTCTGTAACCAGTCAGAAATCTTGCATTCTAAATCAAATGCAAATTTACTTTTTCGCTTGACAGCCTATAAGATATAACAGAAAGATCAGAGATTATCTGTATCCACTGTTCAGGTGACAGCCGCAAAACAATAATTATAACAATAAATATTCAGAAAATGTGACATATAACAGATTAGCCACTTAGTGAAAACAGGCCTGTTGGCTCAAAACACCAGACATAGCTACTCCAATCCAGGGAGTCACATTCATGTGAGTGGGTTAAATTAAAGTTTATGGTACAAATCTGCAGGTGATTGATCATTCCACCTTAAGATGCACATTCATTGTAAATTTACCTTATGACATTCCCCCGAAGTATGTGCAGCGTCAGAAGAACCACCTGGCTTGTGCTTTCTTGCAATCAAATTGTGATCCCAAAATGGGCTAGGCGGGAAAGTGCAACAGCTTAAGACCACCTCGTGGAATGCAGCAGTACAACAGTCCTCAATGGAAAATATCACAATTTAAAAACACACATAGAGGTAAAGTCTCCCCATAGTCCCCACATAATAGCACAACCTCATAAGGTTTAAATATGCAAAAAAAGATTGTTTATTGGTCAAATACGAGCGGGCTAGCTCCTCAATAGCCTAATAGAGAGGACATATATATATATTGTGCAGGCTACAATAGCTGTGTAAAGAAAGCATTAAATAAAGTGCACTTGTAACATACAATCAGATCTATGTACTGAGAACCGTTAACGCTGTTTATTGCCTCCACTAGGCAATTCACCGAGCTGATAACAGCTCTCAGTGCATAGCGAATGGGGTTTCTTCATACCTTAAGCTTTCTGCCTGCGTTAAAGTTTCTATATTAAGGAGCCTTTTTCGGCTCGGTACATAGCTTGCGGTGGTTGCGCGACAGTTTTTGTGTACCGCTGCAACCGCCGTTAGTAATGTCTTCAAATCACGTTAACCCTTGGTACATGGGTTAACGTGAGTTTTAGACGGAAAAGGCTGTTTGAGGCTTTCGGTTCATAGCCCTGTATATCTCTATATATAACTATACTAAAACTAAATATATAACTATACTGAAAAGCTTGCACCATTACCCACCATTAAAATAGCAACACCAAGCACTATAGGAGGCATCTGGTTTCAAGTAACGGGAAAGACAACAGTCAATACCAAAGTATACAGGACATAGCGTGAGAAGCTATGTCTTGTTGCGCAAATACAGCACATTACCAGTTCCAGTGGACAGCCACACTCCTCACCTGTATTAGCCGAATATGCAGGAGACAAGTCCAAAGTGTACCTTACATGCACTTCTGTCCCATATCGAATAGGATGGTTCATGCCTCCCAACCGAACGCCAATCACATAGGCTCAAGTGCAGTGACTAACACAAGTTTTGCCCTATGTGATTTCCACATGTGCTTCCTCAGGGTTTCTTATATCTCCTGTTACTTAACACTGGACATCTTCTATAGTGCTCAATGTTGCTATTTGAATCCGGGGATGCCTGGTTAAGGTGCTAGCTTTTTAGCAAGATAAAAAATAGGCAATGTTTCAGGTAGTACTCCATCATTTCTCAAGCCTAAAATCACATTCACATTTTATATACTTGTGTATCACACCCACAATGGAACATTACTAGTGTTCAATTAATCAACTTAATTGACAATAGTGTTTTTGCAATTTGCTCAAAGTGGCTATAGTGCTACACATTAATAACTAAATATTCATATGCATATGTAGTAATTGTTAAAATGAAACATTTTAACAATTACTACACATTGTTATATAACTTGCACATTAAGTGGTATATATATATACAAACAAACATTTTATTATGAGCATAAACTAAATATAAGTTTAAGAGGTTAGTGTACAGCACAGTAGCAGTTTAATGTGTTTGCACATTTAGTGGTAACTTTCCCGAAACATTGCCTTTTTTTTCTTGCACTATGGGTGAATGAATTTGAACAATCTTTCTGCAACTACCTGTCAGTATCTCAGACATTATTTTTTCTTGTACTATTTCTTGTCTGAGAGCTGTGCAGCCAGTACTGGGATACTTGTGCAAAGAGGATTTGTAATAGCCTACTTGCTGCATTGACTCTCGTTTAGGCTATTGAGGATCTAGCTTGCTCATATTTGACCAAAAAACTGTGTTTTTTCTTATTTATACCCATGGTTGTGTCATTATGTAGGGACTATGGGGAGGCTTTACTGTACCTCTATGTGTGTCAATTGTGTATGGCCAGCTTTTTAAAAATATATTGAGCGCTAAAAGTACCATTGTTTAATGTGGAATATATTTCAATACCAATAGCTGCATTTTAATCTATTTCCCTAGTAGTCACAGCATCTGACCCCACTGCCCATCCTATCAGAAAATGGACTGCACAATGTTAATAGGGCTTTTGGGCTTGATGATGTTAACTTCTCTGCCTCACTTGCAATGTTGTACCTTATTGTGTGCAACTTTCAGTTTAATAAGGCAGCTTGATCACTGCCTGAACCCACAGATTTAATGGAAGATATTAATAACAAATAGGGTAAAATAATGCAGCCTCACATTGATAAAATTATTTACCACTAAGGTTAATTCTGCAGGAGGTGGGTTATATATAAGTTCGGCAGAGAGACTAGATCTTGTCCCAGATGTGGAATTTGGATCTGGCCCCCTCCATGTGTCAGGCACCATACTAGGTAACGTCAACTTAAAGGGCAATTATAAACTGCCCCCCCCTTTCATTTAAAGTGCACAGGGTGAGGGGGCCAGATTTATCATTTTTTCTCTCCTAGACCAGCTACATTTTTGCTTCCACCTAACAAAAAAGTAATGCAGGTGCTCTACAATAACTGTAAGGAAGAGGGGTGCTGCCTTACATTTTTATGCCCCACCTCTTTGCTTCTAGAGTTACTATCCCTCATCAATCTGGACTTAATCCCCCATAACACTTCCCAAAACCAATGGGAAGACACTCTCTGCAAGTGCATTTTACCATTGGTATTACTGCAGCCTGATGACAAAGCTGGATCTGAACTGGACTGGGGAGGGAAAGTTACAGTAAGTATAACAGGTGATCCAGACCATACTATGGGATGAATATCTAACAGTTTAGCTTCTTGCCATGGGTACATTTAATGGTGAGAAGACAAGAAGAGCAGAAAAGGTAAGTATATTTGTCCTTTAAATACCACTAACGGCAATTCTCAATTAGGGTTAGAAGAACTAGCACACTTATTGGGACATAACTAGAAAGAATGGGGCTCCCCTTTCTATATCTTTTACACTGGCTCCTGTGGGAAGGTGGAAATAAAGTCAGGGCTCCCCCTAGCCCTGGTGGTTACACTCCCTGCTACCCTGGTATAAACATGCACGTATTGAGTGCACTTTTTATCTGCACACTGACATATACCTTAGCACTTTATCTGCAAACATTAATTCTGTAGATGAGTATATATGTAATAATAGAAAAAGAAATAACTCATCCATCTACATGAAAATTAATTTAATGCCAGTATAAGAATTCATGCATAACAAATGCAAGGGATTCTAAATGATCATGCAGGAACAATCAAAAAAGCAATGAAACTGTCCAAAATGCTAAATAATAATCTCAGTACACAGCAGACTAATAACACAGAGCCAGAAATCCAGAAGATGGCAGCATATCCAATGAACATGAATTGAATTTTATGTACCATGCAGAGAAATATTTTTGTAAGTACAGATTAGATATTGCAACCTTATTATGATAGATTCAGGAAATAGTTTTCAACTCATCTTCACCTTTACCAAAATAAGAAACAAACTTAATTAAAAGTGTGATTAGATGATATACTGTAACTGTATATAAGTACCAAGAGAGAATTGGTGATCATGCACACCTTTAACAAGCGATGGCACTATGAAACAGTGCTTTTCCTTAAATGCTGGGTGCCTCCAGAGCTGTCACCGACACAGGTACATAGATAGAATAATAAGGAATCTGGGAACACCAGTCTTACAACTTTGCAATAACATGATTTATTGTAACGTTGTAACAGTATGTTTGAGGCTCAAGCAGGAGAAAGCAGAGGAAATCTCAGAGGGGCGGAGCTTAACATTCAGCAAACCAGTAATAAGATGTCAGCAACTTCCAAGGCACAAAGCTAGGCTCTGGAGGGGCCAGTGGCGTATCTACGTTAAAACATTCGGGGCACGTGCCCCGGATGTTTTGCAAAGTGCCCCGAATGTTTTCCTGACTTGTGCCCCTAGTTCCGGACTCCCCGGCGGACTCCGTCGGCGCGATGACGTCACGCGCACGCCGGCGCGATGACGTCACGCGCGCAGAACATACAGACGGCCCTCTGCGCTCGCTCCTTCTCCACTAGATAGATAGCGAGTTAGATGCAGCGTTAGATAGCGCGTTAGATAGATAGATAGATAGCAGAGTTAGATAGCAGAGTTGATAGATGAATAGATAGATGATAGCTAGCAGAGTTAGATAGATAGGATATAGAGTTAGATAGATAGATAGGCAGAGTTAGATAGTTAGATAGATAGATATAGAGAGCAGAGTTATATGATAGATAGAATGAGAGTAGATGATGATGATAGCAGAGTTAGATAGATAGATAAGACAGAGTAGATAGATAGATAGCAGAGTTAGATAGATAGATAGCAGAGTTAGATAAGATAGCATAGATAGATAGTAGATAGATAGATAGATAGATAGCAGAGTTAGATAGATAGCAGAGTTAGATAGTAGATAGATATATAGATAGATAGATAGATAGATATGATAGATAGATAGCAGTAGTTTTATATAGATAGATAGATAGCAGAGTTAGATAGATAGATGAAAGCAGAGTATATAGATGATAGATAGCAGAGTTAGATAGATAGATAACAGAGTTAGATAGATAGATAGCAAGAGTTAGATAGTAGATAGCAGAGTTAGATAGATAGCAGAGTTAGATAGATAGATAGATAGATGATAGTATAGCAGAGTTAGATAGATAGATAGCGAGTTAGATAGAAGATGGCAGAGTTAGATAGATAGATAGATAGATAGATAGATAGCAGAGTTTAGATAGATATAGATAGATAGCAGAGTTAGATAGATAGCAAGTTAGATGATATAGATAATAGATAGCAGAGTTAGATAGATAGATAGAGTAGATAGCAGAGTTAGATAGATAGATAGATAGCAGAGTAGATAGATAGATAGATAGCAGAGTTAGATGATAGATAGATAGATAGATATAGCAAGTTAGATAGATAGATAGCAGAGTTAGATAGATACATAGATAGCAGAGTTATAGATAGATAGCAGAGAGAGAGAGGACAGATAGATAGATAGCAGAGTTAGATAGATAGATAGCAGAGTTAGATAGATAGATAGATAGCAGAGTTAGATGATGATATACAGAGAGAGAGGGACAGATAGATAGGCAGAGGTCCTGTAAAAGGTACAAGAAGGTCTCCCTGGCCAAAGGTATGCCAAGCGACTGACACAACTGAACACAACAGTAATTTTAAAATTACCAGATTGCTACCAGTATATAATGATATTGCCAGTTTACTGTGCTTTGTGTCATTAATTTGTGTCTCTCTATCCAATCTCTATCTCTGTCTGTCTATTTCACTGTCTTTCTGTCGGTTTATCACTATCGGGCTGTGGTCTTGTTTGTGGTTATCTATCTGTCTGTCTGTGTCTTTTTGGCCATCTCATATTACTTGTGGGTTTGTCCTAATTGGGGCAGAAAGGGGCGTGGCCTAAAAAATTTTGCGCCGCGCTGCGCGCGGCGCATGGAGTGCCCAGGAGTGCCCCGGATCTTCTTAGACCCTAGATACGCCCCTGGGAGGGGCATAGGTAAAAAAAAAATATGGCAACGGTATTTTTAAAGCTGCAGCTTCCAAATAAACATAACTTGTTTTTACAGTGCACTTATCCTTTAACACTGAGCGTGTCAGAACCAGTCGTTTGGGGAGAAAAAGAGGTAGAAATTATTTAATTAGAGATTTTTTAACACACAGGTATATCTGTTAAGAGATTAGAAATGGATTAGAAATTTTATTAGCAGTTTCACGGCAGTGATTGAGAAAAAAGTGTTTTAAGTTGAATGTCTCCTTTAAGACACGGGTAAGAATATCTATATGATTAGAGTTTTGTGCTGCACTATAGTGCTGTAAAAACTAAATTGAAGTGTATGTTTTCTCACCATTTTGTTCCTAACACCTACATTCCTACATTTTTTAATTATACTAAAAAATAGTGACACATTTCAGCTGGAATTCAGTGAATTATGTCAGAAACAAACCCGAGATAACGAGTTAATTGGTCTTAGGGATCCTAATCACATACATTTTTCTATTAATTATTTCAGTAATTACAGATGAATTGACAGGTGTTTGGCTGTTCTCAGAATAAAAAGCTGGCAAGTTGGATTTCATTTGGTCATCCAAATTTATTATATTAACAGGCTGTAGGGTGTTTCACAGACATGTTGTCTTGAGTCATGGTCAGTGAGTCAAACAATCTGCTAAGCTGCATTACAAGGAAAATACTAAGTACAATTCAATATATAAACTTCTGGTTTTTTTCAAGTAAAGAATGCTATTTACATAATACCATAAAAAATAGTTTATATCATCCTGTTCAAGGAGAGATCCACTCAAACCCCCCTCCCACTTAAAGTTCAAAAACTGCAGATTAAACGGCAATTGTGGTCACTGAACAGTTAAGGTTTTATTAAAACCTGCAGTATTTGCTTTAAAATGGCACTGGTATCACATCTCTGGCTGCAGCCTATGAGAAATTATATTGCTGAAATTTTCAAAACCTCCTGCTTACAGCACTGCTTGAGTGACATTGCCTATCCTTTTGCTCCTCCACCCAAGGTACAGTATAAGGGAAATATATAAATCAACAAACAAAAATTTGCATGTACATTTGCTTTAGCCAATCAGCACTAGTAGGTAGCAAGTGGGACTGGGTTTTTATTGTTAAAGCCAATTATGTGGTTATTGGACTCTTCGTCTGGTCCATACAATACAGAAATGAAAAAAGAGCTTCAACAGCGCACACCGGTATATACTGGCCTCAATCCAGAGTTTTAAAACCAGAAACTTTTATTTAAACATCACGTGTAGACAAACAGAGTATTCATGCCTTACGTGTTTCAAGCTTTTCACAGCTCTTACTCATAGGCTTGAATGACGTCAGTTCGTCCCTGTTAAAGGGAAAATTCCATGGTGGGACGGGACAGGTTAAAAAAATGCATCAACAGTCATGGCTTAAGCATAAATGCACCTTTCAATGTGCGGCGACTCGTTGTAAAACATGTACTCATATATATAAATCAAACACATTTTAAAAGTACAGTTACAGATAAGTCTTATACCATCCAACAGTATATTAACTGTAATACAAGCCAGTTTATCTTTTTTTTTAAGTTTATCTTTTAACGTGCACCCACTGTTCTGCTCAATATATAGAATGTACTACACGTTCCCTTAAATCAAGGATACGGGAACACCTAAGAGATATAGAAAACAGGAATGAAACCAGCCCAGTGGGTGGACATTTTTTAGTAATCAAGCCAGGACTAAATATTTGAAGGGACGGGACATCCTATGAATTTATCCAGACAAACTTAACAGAAGTGTATTATCTCTATTAAGGAAAGCTGAAGTGAAGATTTTTTTTTTATATCTTCAACATATCATTATGATTCTTTACAGCAAACCTATTTGGCTTGCAATTCGTTCTTCTTGTTTAGTTGTTTTAGCTCATCCCATTTTCAGTGGTCTTTATTATGGACAGTTCCTAACAAAAAGGAAATTTCCTGTGAGTGAAACAAACTTGAGTGGAATGTGTATAAAGTTCCTTGCTCTCAAGGACCTTGATCTCAAGGACATAGAAAAAGAAGGACATTTAATCATTTGATGGTTGTATGGTGTGTGTGAAAGTTTGAAAATAAGTTTGAAAATAAGGATTGTTTGTGCTGTGTTAAGGACTGTGCGTGCAGTAAGATTATTCATTCTTTCTTCCAGTTAAAGGGGTGCGCTGGGCTTCTATATTCTAGTATTGCACCTGTTGTAATGACAAACAGGTTGTGAAAGGGTTAAAGCACAAGCAGAAAAAGGTTGATGGAAGCGCACACTGTTTATCAGAAGATATTCTGTTTATTGCATCACTCAAATACACAACGTTTCGGAGAACGCTATGTCTTGTCTCCTTCATCAGGTGTGAAAGAGTTACTAAGTGTTTTGTTTTTCCCATCTCTTCCTGGCTCTTGCACTAATTGGTGTGGGGGCTGGGGCCTATTAGTTAAATAGGATTCACATTGTTGGACCTAAAAAAAGGAAGTTTCCTGTGAGTGAAATGAACTAGAGTGGAATGTGTCCCTTGCTCTTAAGGACCTTGGTCTCAAGGACATAGAAAAAGAAAGACATTGAAACAAGAAGGGCAATTAAACAAGGTGTGTGCGTCACTGTACTGGTGTTGTGTAATAGAAGGGACAGTTTTGTCGGTACCATGCAATGTGCATCCTGCCACATGTATAGGAACCTGGAGCAGACGTTCCAGGGAACCTATGTCTGTGTCAGGTGTGAGTGGGTTGCCCGTTTGGAAGCTGAGGTGGAGAGTCTAAGGGGGCAGCTTGCAGCATTGCAGGGATTGGCAAATCTGGGGGGTCAGCAAGCACTGGCTGGGGCCATTATAGAGGTGGGTGGAAGTGGGACAGGGAAGGTTGAGGGGGGAGGTAGTTTTTTTAGGGTTACAAGGGGAAGTGGGGGACGGAAGGGTAGGGTGGCTTCTTCTCAGATTGCCCATCCCAACAGATTTGCCGCCTTAGGTAATGAAGTGGAGGAGGACACCTCGGAATTAGCCTGCATGGAGGGCGCTAGTCCCTTGAGCACCCAGGGGACTGCCATCTCCGATACAAGGGAGGATGAAAGAAGGATCAGGAATGCAAGGCAGGTGGTAGTGGTTGGGGACTCCATTATAAGGAAGGTAGATAGAGTAATCTGCCGCCAAGACCTTACATGCCGAACTGTGTTTTGCCTTTCTGGGGCTAGGGTTCGGCATTTGGTGGATCGTGTAGACAGATTATTGGGTGGCGCTGGGTGTGACCCGGCTGTCTTGATTCACATTGGTGCCAATGACAAAGTTATAGGAGTAGGTGAGGTCCTTAAACATGATTTGCAAGAGCTAGGGGCCAAGTTAAAAGCAAGGACCTCCAGGGTAGTGTTTTCAGAAATACTACGTGCTAAGCCAGGGAGACAGCGGGAGCTTAGGAGCATTAATGCGTGGCTAAGAGAGTGGTGTAAGGAAGAAGGGTTTGGGTTTATTGAGAACTGGGCAGACTTTGCTGTCGGCTACAGGCTCTTTAGTAGGGATGGGTTGCACCTCACTGATGGCGGTGCAGCTGTTTTAGGGGAGAAGATGGCTAGAGGGTTGGAGGAGATTTGAAACTAGGTTTGGGGGGGAGGGTATTAGCAGTCTCACTGGGATAGATAACCCAGGAGGAAAGCAGAGTGTAGATAGGCCAGTGGTGGGCGGAAAGGGGGGTGGGGCTAGCATAGGGGATAGGGAGGCATGATAATTTTCTCTCACAGGTGGTTAAGGTTCCTACTAAAAAAAGATCTCTGTTGGATCTGGTAATATCTAACATCGTGGAGCAAATTATAGATATAAGTAACTGGAGGCTTAGGGAATAGTGACCATGAAATAGTGGCATTTGGACTTTGTTATCGAAAGGAAAAGCGCACTGGGTTAACAAAGACTTTTTATTTTCGGGAAGGCAAATTTTCCCAGGTTAAAAGCTGCTCTCCAGAATGTCAACTGGGATAATGTAATATCAGGTAAAGGTACTGACCAGAAGTGGACTGTGTTCAAGGGGATTTTAAGCCAGTTCACATTTAAATTTATACTCTTGGGAAATAAATGTAAAAAAAAAAATAAGGGGGGCGTGTCCTGCATGTGAACCTGGAAGGCAGCAGAGAGTAGGAGCTCCAGCCAGGGCCGTCTCGCTAATGAGCCACATTGAGACAAAGTAGCAAAGCGGCACTTTGTCTGTGTGGCTCAAGAGCGGCGGCATTTCATAGTTAAAAAAAAAAAAAAGATCTTACCGGCGCTGCTGCACGGGTAAAGAGGGAGGAAGCAAAGCGCCGCGTGTATGAGAGGAGGAGCTGTGAGGATTAGAGGAAAGGCCGATACCCAATCAGAGTCCATCCTTGCAGGACCCTTCACTGCACGCCCGGACGTCACTCCCAACTTCCCAAGACTGTCCGCTGCGGTGCTTGCGCGAATCGCAGAAGTCCAAGAAGCCTTGAGGCCTTTCACTGCGCACCCGGCTGTCACTTCCAACTTCCCGAATCCCAAGAGCATCCGCTGCTGTGCTGTGCCCAGGGTCCCCCAGCCATCTACAGCCTACTGAGATGACGAGCTTCATGTTATCTTGGTGAATGGGGCTGGGAATAGCATGTTAAAATGTGTGGTTGTGGGAGATGGGGCAGTGGGTAAAACTTGCCTCCGTATGAGCTATGCAAATTATGCCTTCGGTATGTCCCCACTGTGTTTGACCACTATGTGAGTAAGTTGCACTTTCTATGCACTTTATACACCTCAGCTGCTGCTGAACCTCTTTCACTCATTGCTGAGATGTTTTAATGCAATGTGCACTGGTTATGTAGTAGTGACCTCACACCTGTTTGAAAGAATAGTGAGCAGTACCAGCCAGGTCTGTGTGTTTTGTTTCCTAGCAATAGGCAGCTGACCTCACTTTCCAGTGCCAATTTACCACGACAATGGGCACCTTGTCTGCTTGTGTTCAGCCTTGTGTTTGCATGACAAGTCTTTCAGAATCATTTAGTGAAAAGTAAGTTGGTACAGCTTGTTAACTACCCAGGCTACCCAGCCTCCCCCATCACTGTCACTAGACCTGCATCCCCCCTCCTTCCCCCAGAAACAAAAAAGACCACAGACACCAGACTTTCCTTTCTCTCCCAGCCAGGTCAGGCAACTGAACAGTCAGTATTAGCTGTATTGTTATCATGCAGCAAAGGATGGCTGTGTGCGATATACAAGAGGCTTTATTGTAAAGCATATACTTGATTAAGAAGATTGAAGGACATCTTTAGGGGAATATGTTAGAAACTGCTTGAATCTCCAGACCTGATTGATTGTATAATAAGGGGTGAAATTTGTGCTAGACACCTGCACAAATCGTTAGACAAATGTTTTTTCCCTGGTTGATAACACAAACAGTGCCATCTCTTGCCTTGGTGATTTTTTCATGGAAGTTCAACTTCCCAGAAGACACATTTCCTGGTTTCCGCCCCCTTCCCTGTTTTATGGCTTGGACATGAAACAGTTTGTGCCAATGATTTTACCAGTATCTGTGTGCCAACACTTTATCAGAGTTTGTGCCAATGATTTTACCAGATTTGGTGCCAACCATTGTATGTGAGAGAGAGTGTATGTACAGTATGCGCAAGAGAGTGTATATACAGTATGTGTGAGAGGGTTTATGTACAGTATGTGTGAGTGAGTGTATGTACAGTATGTGTGAGAGAGGGTGTATGTACAGTATGTGTGAGAGAGGGTGTATGTACAGTATGTGTGAGAGAGGGTGTATGTACAGTATGTGTAAGAGAGAGTGTATGTACAGTATGTGTGAGAGAGGGTGTATGTCCAGTATGTGTGAGAGTGGGTGTATGTACAGTATGTGTGAGTGTGTGTGTTCAGTGTATGCGAGAGAGTTGATACAGTACAGGAGAGTGAGATAGAGAATAGAAACTGCAGGAGAGATAGTGTGTGAGAGAGGACAGAGACTGCAGGAGAGAGAGAGAGAATGTGAGAGATAGAGGATAGAATATGTATGGGACCTTTACTGTCTGTTCTCACTGTATGGTAACGTTACTGTCTGTTCTCACTGTATGGGACCTTTACTGTCTGTTCTCACTGTATGGGACCTTTACTGTCTGTTCTCACTGTATGGCCCTTTACTGTCTGTTCTCACTGTACATGTGTTAGATATTGTTAAAAGGCATTTCATATGGTTAGATTAGCTTTAGATAGTTTGTTAGGTTAGGCTAGGTTAGACTAGTTAGGTAAGTTAGGGCCCTATTTAAAGGAACCTTGACGTGGTGGCAGGTTATTTTGGGCAAAATTGTTTATTCTTCTGTTATTATGGTGTTGATTATTGTCAATTTAAAGAAAATGTACAAATAAATGGTGCCAAGTTCAAAATGACAAAATGGCTAGCCGCACTCCCACCGTCAAAGCCACGCCCACACATAAGCCACACCCACCCACAAGCCACACCCACAAACAGGCCACACTCACTTTGCTCCGCTTTGCTGCGCGCGCCGCACATAGGCGGCAATCTGGGTTTGCCTCAGGTGGCAAAATCCCTAGAGACACCCCTGGCTCCAGCACCACCAGCCCAGCTTACCTTATCCAGAGGCACAAGCGACTCTCAAACAGTCTGACCTAGGGGAGGAAAACAAGCCAGGATGACTAAAAACAAAAGCAAAAAAAATAAAATCCACAAACTCACGGATTACTAGCTACCCACCAGGCAGGTCAGAAATCCAAGATGGTGCCGGCACCATGAGGTCCTCCCCAGACAGGGAGCTCCTTGCAACACCCAAACCTAAAAGAGGGAAAAAGGAACAAACAAATAAAAACAAAACTAAAGACACCGGCTACCCTGGCAGCCCTTTACCCCCTGAACTACAAAACATGGAGGACAAAAGAATTCCCTACCAGAGAAATACAAAAATCTGCAATTCTTTCCAGATCTTTCAGCAACCACCATACAAGCAAGGAAGACTTTTCAACCAATCACCCAAAAAGAGAAAACAATATAAACTTCAAATGGGGATTTCCAGTGAAACTTAAAACCAACAAAGAAGGCAAAACATACATCTTTAACACAATAAAAGAAGCTGTCGAAGAAATCGACTCCTGGAAACTAACAAACAATCAAAACTATACGGACAAAACAAAATCAACGTCACCCAAAAAAATACCCAAAGACTGGCAGAAATCTTCACCTAAACGATAAATTCACCATTTCTCCCTAGGTTTGGACACAATAACTAAAATTCAACAAATTGATGTTTGGAGGGGAGGGGCGGACGAAAACAGAAAAATCCATTACCTTTGGAAAAACTTCTAAGGTTATGCTGAACCAGTATAAATATATAGAACAAATGTGATGATACTAGAAGTACTATACAAATTATTGATATATATTTGGCGGGGGGAGGGGGAGGAGGGGAAAAGAAGAGAAAAGGTGGTTAACTTTTAAGAAACCAAGTTACTATGATAGCTAACTAAAAATCATAATCTACCTGGGGTGCACCTCCAGCCAAGACAGAACTACACAAGAGCTAGCTAAGCTCATACAATAACCAACAAACCTCTATTAATATCTGTCAAAGCTGCTGGGATACCCTACTGGAATTGTATAAGAAACATGACTGCTATAGTTCAAGTAATATAATACAGGAAAGTTTTCTTTAAAGCAATCCCAGTTGAACACTGAGTAGAATCAATGGATATAATCACTACAATGTTTAATGTTTGATGTTTAATAAGAATGAGTATTATAAATTGGAACCCTCTGCCCCCCTTCTCCCTCCCCCCCTTTTTTTTTCTTCCCCCCTTCTCCTCCAAAATGAGAACCAGACAATTAGCATAACTACAAATGAAAACAAAAATATTCTATGTATTCTATGTACTCTAAGTATTATAATTTCATGTAATTTAGGGGGAAATGTATAAACTACTGATACCTATAAAACAAAACTCCTAAAAAACAAGTGGAAATAATACAATAATGTAAGGAGTAGGGGGGGAAGGGGGGAGAAACCAAAATTCTCCAAACTGTGTCTGACTGATAGATCTGTGTCTGGTAGACAAATGGACACTACAGAGAATACAAAAATCAGAAATACTAACCAAAACATGGTCAGACCATGCTCCAATTACCATATAAATCAATGAAAAATGGAACTATAAATATAAACCACAATGGAGATTAAATCCATATCTATTATCCAAAGAAGACACTAAGGAAAAAATCCACAAATCAATGAAAGAATACTTTCAATTTAATGACATACTAGAAACCAAAACTGAAATATTATGGCTAGCACACAAGGCATATATTAGAGGTGAATGTATCAGACTAGCCTCAACACTCTAGAAACCAAAATAAACTAAAAATATTACAGGAACTAGAAATTCTGGAAACCGAACACAAAAAAAACCCTCTACACGAAACAACCAAAACTAAATTATATGAAGCCCAACAAAAACTCCACCAACATAATCTATATGAATACGATAGACTAATTTGCAGATTAAGAACAAACCACTATGTACAAGGAAACAAAGCCAACAAATATCTTGCCAACAGATTGAAACACCAAAGCACTACTCCTACCTTTTAAGCTATCAATATGTGTCAACCACTGGGAAATGTCCAGAAAAATGTTTTACAGATATCACAGGATACCCACACAACTAGCAAAATGGTACCCATCAGTCTCACCAATATGTTGGAGATGCGGAAGAGAACCAGGGAATAGGCTACATATATGGTGGAAGTGTATAAAGTTGAGGAAATTGTGGATGAAGGTGCAGAGCTTTCTACAGAACCTATTTAAGATAAAATTCCCACTCAACCCACAACTTACCTTACTGCTTATGGATCTCCACAATCTACCTGTGGAACAAAAAACAATAGTTTATCATATAATTATAATAATCCAAACAACAATAGCCAAAAACTGGCTAACCAACAAAATTCCAAATTTAACACAAATACTAAAACAATTAACAACAAACATGCATTATGAAAAAATTTATGCAATATCTCAAAACAAATTTGAAAAATTTTACCATAACTGGGAATTCTGGTACACAGATGCTAGATCCATGACTTGAAGACACGGCCTACTCATCAATACCGTGCTTCTGTCCTGTGGAGAACAGATCAGAAAAATATACTATATTGGCTTAAATAAAAATGTACCTGTATGCATATATACCCAATTCTTTCCCTTTTCCCTTCCCAGTTAAATTTCAAAATGTGTTTCGAATATGAGTATGGAAGTGTATGAAAGCGAAACGATGTAAACTGTAATAACTCTATAACAGAAACAACAGGTGTTAAACTGTATAGATATGTGAAATCTTATGTAAAAAGCTGTTCTCTCCCAATCGCATGCCCAAACTTTTGTATTGGCGCATGCGCCTAAGAAAGGGCGCGCGGTCGGGACAGAGCAGCTGTCAGTGAAGGAGCGGCTGCAAGTGGAGCGGCGGTAAGGTAAGTTCCAGGTCCCCCGAGCGTCAAATTATTCACAGGGAGGTGAGAATAAGCGTTCTCACCTCCCTGTGAATAATAGAAACGGATGGCACATAGTTATTTTTATGGATGATGGGGAGTTTACAGTCCCTTTAAGGCAGAGGGAACGGAAAGGGCCTTTAGGAATTATAAATACTGTAACAAGGAGTGTAAGAAAGCAATCAAACTAGCTAAAATTAATAATGAAGCTAGGATAGCTGAACAAAGCATCACTAAGCCTAAAAAGTATATTAATAGTAAGAAGATGAGGACTGAGAATGTGGCACCATTAATTAATGGGGATAAGTTAGTTACAGAGGATGGCGATAAAGCACATGTCTTGAATACTTTTTTCCCTCTGTATACACTATATAAGATCCAAGTACAGATATCATAGAGTATAGTAGCAATAATGGTATAAAAGATTTAAGTGCACTTTGGTTAACTGAGGATTAGAGATGTCCGAACTTCGAAAAATCCGGTCCGCTCAAGGATCCGCGGATTTTCTAAAAAATCCGAAAATTCAAAAATCCGCGAGCGGACCCGTTAAAACGTGTTAAAAGGAAAGTTCGGCAAAATCCGCTTTAAAAGTGGTCTAATTAGAATTGGTAACATACACTAAATCACTCAGGGACCTTGGAAACACGTTTCAATGCCTACAATAACTAAAAATTACAGTCCGCTAGCGTGAAATTCGAAAAACGAGGATTTCCATAAATACGAGGATTTCCGTAAAAACGAAAACTGAAATACGGACCCGAACCGGAACTTCGATGATTCATTGCTTTTTACAACATCCTGATCCTGCCTGCAAAATGTCGAGCTCTGCCAGGCAGCTCTATGCCACCCAATACCTCCTGGCTAGGGGGTATGATAATTTTGCACCAGGTACCCGGCATGTGCGGCGCAGGAAGCGCACGATAATGGAGGGCCTGCAACGCCAGCTGGCGTGCCGCTTCAACTTTCAGACCACTGTCTCTACCCTCCAGAGACAGTGGTCTGATCTTAAGAGGCAAAGGCCTCATTATGTTGAAGCCATGCGGCAAATTATGGAAGGCAAGTATAATTTTTATTATATTACTGTATTGTAATAAGTAGTAAAATATATTAATTCACTTCTGACAAAAACATATTTATATATATATATTTTTAAAAACATCAATAATCCATAAATTTGGCTTAAGAGAGAGCGAGAGAGATCCAAGTTCTTTGTATTTCTCATTCACTGGTTATTATTACATTATTATTATTATTATTATTATATTATTCAATATCAGCACTATTTAAAGGGTAAGTAAAGTCAAAAAATAAATCACTGAAAAGTGACTTTATTTAACATAACACCTATAAATTCAAAATGATACCCACACATAGACACAGCTAAACACACTTGGTGGCCCACCCTTCCATTTCCATGGCAGCCTTATTTAAAGGCTAAGTAAAGTTAAAAATGAAATCGATCATTAAAAATTGATTTCTTTTTACCTTATAAATGCACACTGATACCCACACATAGACACAGTTAAACACACTTTACTGACCCACCCTTTTAGTTACATGGCAGCCCTAAGGTATATATAATATACAAACAAACATTTTATTATGAGCATAAATAACTAAATATGTTTAAGAGGTTAGTGTACAGCACAGTAGCGTTTAATGTGTTTGCACATTTAGTGGTACTTTCCCGAAACATTGCCTTTTTTTTCTTGCACTATGGGGAATGAATTTGAACAATCTTTCTGCAGACTACCTGTCAGTATCTCAGACATTATTTTTCTTGTACTATTTCTTGTCTGAGAGCTGTGCAGCCAACGGGGATACTTGTGCAAAGAGGATTTGTTAATAGCCTACTTGCTGCATTGACTCTCGTTTAGGCTATTGAGGATCTAGTTGCTCATATTTGACCAAAAAACTGTGTTTTTTCTTATTTATACCCATGGTTGTGTCATTATGTAGGGACTATGGGGAGGCTTACTGTACCTCTATGTGTGTCAATTGTGTATGGCCAGCTTTTTAAAAATATATTGAGCGCTAAAAGTACCATTGTTTAATGTGGAATATATTTCAATACCAATAGCTGCATTTTAATCTATTCCCTAGTAGTCACAGCATCTGACCCCACTGCCCATCCTATCAGAAAATGGACTGCAACATGTTAATAGGGCTTTGGGCTTGATGATGTTAACTCTCTCTGCCTCACTTGCAATGTTGTACCTATTGTGTGCAACTTTCAGTTTATAAGGCAGCTTGATCACTGCCTGAACCCACAGATTTAATGGAAGATATTAATAACAAATAGGGTAAAATAATGCAGCCTCACATTGAAAATTATTTACCACTAAGGTTAATTCTGCAGGAGGTGGGTTATATATAGTTCGGCAGAGAGACTAGATCTTGTCCCAGATGTGGAATTTGGATCTGGCCCCCTCCTGTTCAGGCACCATACTAGGTAACGTCAACTTAAAGGGCAATTATACTGCCCCCCCTTTCATTTAAAGTGCACAGGGTGAGGGGGCCAGATTTATCATTTTTTCTCTCCTAGACCAGCTACATTTTTGCTTCCACCTAACAAAAAAGTAATGCGGTGCCCTACAATAACTGTAGAAGAGGGGTGCTGCCTTACATTTTATGCCCCACCTCTTTGCTTCTAGAGTTACTATCCCTCATCAATCTGGACTTAATCCCCCATAACACTTCCCAAAACCAATGGGAAACACTCTCTGCAAGTGCATTTTACCATTGGTATTACTGCAGCCTGATGACAAAGCTGGATCTGAACGGACTGGGAGGGAAAGTTACAGTAATTATAACAGGTGATCCAGACCATACTATGGGATGAATATCTAACAGTTTAGCTTCTTGCCATGGGTACATTTAATGGTGAGAAGACAAGAGAGCAGAAAAGGTAAGTATATTTGTCCTTTAATACCACTAACGGCAATTCTCAATTAGGGTTAGAGAACTAGCACACTTATTGGGACTAACTAGAAAGAATGGGGCTCCCCTTTCTATATCTTTTACACTGGCTCCTGTGGGAAGGTGGAAATAAAGTCAGGGCTCCCCCTAGCCCTGGTGGTTACACTCCCGCTACCCTGGTATAAACATGCACGTATTAGTGCACTTTTTCTGCACACTGACATATACCTTAGCACTTTATCTCAAACATTAATTCTGTAGATGAGTAATATGTAATAATAGAAAAAGAAATAACTCATCCATCTACATGAAAATTAATTTAATCCAGTATAAGAATTCATGCATAACAAATGCAAGGGATTCTAAATGATCATGCAGGAACAATCAAAAAAGCAATGAAACTGTCCAAAATGCTAATAATAATCTCAGTACACAGCAGACTAATAACACAGAGCCAGAAATCCAGAAGATGGCAGCATATCCAATGAACATGAATTGAATTTTAGGTACCATGCAGAGAAATTTTTTGTAAGTACAGATTAGATATTGCAACCTTATTATGATAGATTCAGGAAATAGTTTTCAACTCATCTTCACCTTTACCAAAATAAACAAACTTAATTAAAATTGTGATTAGATGATATACTGTAACTGTATATAAGTACCAAAGAGAATTGGTGATCATCACCTTTAACAAGCGATGGCACTATGAAACAGTGCTTTTCCTTAAATGCTGGGTGCCTCCAGAGCTGTCACCGACACAGTACATAGATAGAATAATAGGAATCTGGGAACACCAGTCTTACAACTTTGCAATAACATGATTTATGGTAACTTGTAACAGTATTTTTAGGCTCAAGCAGGAGAAAGCAGAGGAAATCTCAGAGGGGCGGAGCTTAACATTCAGCAAACCAGTAAAAGATTGTCAGCAACTTCCAAGGCACAAAGCTAGGCTCGGGAGGGCCAGTGGCGTATCTACGTTAAAACATTCGGGGCACGTGCCCCGGATGTTTTGCAAAGTGCCCCGAATGTTTTCCTGACTTGTGCCCCTAGTTCCGGACTCCCCGGCGGACTCCTCGGCGCGATGTACGTCACGCGCACGCGGCGCGATGACGTCACGCGCGCGACGGCGCAGAACATACAGACGGCCTCTGCGCTCCCGGCCTTCTCCTACTAATAGATGAGTTAGATACAGCGTTAGATAGCAGCGTTAGATAGATAGATAGATAGCAGAGTTAGATAGCAGAGTTAGATAGATAGATAGATAGATAGATAGCTAGCAGAGTAGATAGTAGATAGTAGAGTTAGATGATAGATAGCAGAGTTGATAGTTAGATATAATAATAAGAGCAGGTTATATAGATAGATAGATAGCAGAGTTAGATAGATAGATAGTAGCAGAGTTAGATAGATAGATAGACAGAGTTAGATAGATCGATAGCAGAGTTAGATAGATAGATAGCAGATTTGATAGATAGCAGAGTTAGATAGATAGATAGATAGATAGATAGATAGCAGAGTTAGATAGATAGCAAGAGTTAGATAGATAGATAGATAGATAGATAGATAGATAGATAGATAGATAAGATAGATAGCAGAATTTAGATAGATAGATAGCAGAGTTAGATAGATAGATAGATAGAGCAGAGTTAGATGATAGATAGATAGCAGAGTTAGATAGATAGATAAAGAGTAGATAGATAGATAGCAGAGTTAGATAGATAGATAGCAGAGTTAGATGAGATAGCAGATAGATAGATAGATAGATAGATGATAGATAGCGAGTTAGATATAATAGAGAGTTAGATAAATAGAGAGTTAGATAATAGATAGAGTAGATACAGATAGATAGATAATAGATCAGTAGATAGATAGCAGAGTTAGATAGATAGATAGATAGATAGATAGATAGCAGAGTTAGATAGTAATAGATAAGAGTTATATTAGAATAGCAGAGTTAGATAAGATAGATAGCAGAGTTAGATAGATAGATAGATAGCAGAGTTAGATAGATAGATAGATAGATAGATAGCAGAGTTAGATAGATAGATAGCAGAGTTAGATAGATACATAGATAGCAGAGTTAGATAGATAGATAGCGAGAAGAGAGGGACAGATAGATAGATAGCAGAGTTAGATAGATAGATGCAGAGTTAGATAGATAGATAGAAGCAGAGTAGATAATAGATATACAGAGAGAGAGGGACAGATAGATAGGGGCAGAGGTCCATGTAAAGGTACAGAAGTCTCCCTGGCCAAAGGTATGCCAAGCGACTGACTACAACTGAACACAACAGTAAGTTTAAAATTACCAGATTGCTACCAGTATATAATGATATTGCCAGTTTACTGTGCCTTTGTGTCATAATTTGTGTCTCTCTATCCAAATCTCTTCTCTGTCTGTCTATTTCACTGTCTTTCTGTCTGTTTATCCACTATCGGGCTGTGTGTCTATTGGTGGTTATCTATCTGTCTGTCTGTGTCTTTTTGGCCATCTCATTAAGTACTTAGTGGGTGTGCCTAATTGGGGCGGAGAAAGGGGCGTGGCCTAAAAAATTTTGCGCCGCGCTGGCGCGCGCGCATGGAGTGCCCAGGAGTGCCCCGGATCTTCTTAGACCTAGATACGCCCCTGGGAGGGGCATAGGTAAAAAAAAATATGGCAACGGTATTTTTAAAGCTGCAGCTTCCAAATAAACATAACTTGTTTTTACAGTGACTTATCCTTTAACACTGAGCGTGTCAGAACCAGTCGTTTGGGGAGAAAAAGAGGTAGAAATTATTTAATTAGAGATTTTTTAACACACAGGTATATTGTTAAGAGATTAGAAATGGATTAGAAATTTTTTATAGCAGTTTCACGGCAGTGATTGAAAAAAAGTGTTTTAAGTGAATGTCTCCTTTAAGACACGGGTAAGAATATCTATATGATTAGAGTTTTGTGCTGCACTATAGTGCTGTAAAAACTAATTGAAGGTGATGTTTTCTCACCATTTTGTTCCTAACACCTACATCCTACATTTTTTATTATACTAAAAAATAGTGACACATTTCAGCTGGAATTCAGTGAATTATGTCAGAACAAACCCGAGATAACGAGTTAATTGGTCTTAGGGACTAACACATACATTTTTCTATTAATATTTCAGTAATTACAGATGAATTGACAGGTGTTTGGCTGTTCTCAGAATAAAAAGCTGGCAAGTTGGATTTCATTTGGTCATCCAAATTTATTATATTAACAGGCTGTAGGGTGTTTCACAGACATGTTGTCTTGAGTCATGGTCAGTGAGTCAAACAATCCTAAGCTGCATTACAAGGAAAAACTAAGTACAATTCAAATATAAACTTCTGGTTTTTTCAAGAAAGAAGCATTAACAAAACCATAAAAAATGTTTATATCATCCTGTTCAAGGAGAGATCCACTCAAACCCCCCTCCCACTTAAAGTTCAAAAACTGCAGATTAAACGGCAATTGTGGTCACTGAACAAGTTAGGTTTATATAAAAGCCTGCAGTATTTGCTTTAAAATGGCACTGGTATCACATCTCTGGCTGCAGCCTATGAGAAATTAATTTGCTGAAATTTTCAAAACCTCCTGCTTACAGCAGCTTGAGTGACATTGCCTATCCTTTTGCTCCTCCACCCAAGGTACAGTATAAGGGAAATATATAAATCAACAAACAAAAATTTGCATGTACATTTGCTTTAGCCAATCAGCACTAGTAGTAGCAAGTGGGACTGGGTTTTTATTGTTAAAGCCAATTATGTGGTTATTGGACTCTTCGTCTGGTCCATACAATACAGAAATGAAAAAGAGCTTCAACAGCGCACACCGGTATATACTGGCCTCAATCCAGAGTTTTAAAACCAGAAACTTTTATTTAAACTCACGTGTAGACAAACAGAGTATTCATGCCTTACGTGTTTCAAGCTTTTCACACTCTTACTCATAGGCTTGAATGACGTCAGTCGTCCCTGTTAAAGGGAAAACCATGGTGGGACGGGACAGGTTAAAAAAATGCATCAACGTCATGGCTTAAGCATAAATGCCACTTTCAATTGCGGCGACTCGTTGTAAAACATGTACTCATATATATAAATCAAACACATTTTAAAAGTACAGTTACAGATAAGTCTTATACCATCCAACAGTATATAACTGTAATACAAGCCAGTTTATCTTTTTTTTTTAAGTTCTTTTAACGTGCACCCACTGTTCTGCTCAATATATAGAATGTACTACACGTTCCCTTAAATCAGGATACGGGAACACCTAAAGATATAGAAAACAGGAAGAAACCAGCCCGTGGGTGGACATTTTTTAGTATCAAGCCAGGACTAAATATTTGAAGGGACGGGACATCCTATGAATTTATCCAGACAAACTTAACAGAAGTGTATTATCTCTATTAAGGAAACTGAAGTGAAGATTTTTTTTTTATATCTTCAACATATCATTATGATTCTTTACAGCAAACCTATTTGGCTTGCAATTCGTTCTTCTTGTTTAGTTGTTTTAGCTCATCCCATTTTCAGTGGTCTTTATTATGGACAGTTCCTAACAAAAAGGAAATTTCCTGTGAGTGAAACAAACTTGAGTGGAATGTGTATAAATTCCTTGCTCTCAAGGACCTTGATCTCAAGGACATAGAAAAGAAGGACATTTAATCATTTGATGGTTGTATGGTGTGTGTGAAAGTTTGAAAATAAGTTTGAAAATAAGGATTGTTTGTGGTGTTAAGGACTGTGCGTGCAGTAAGATTATTCATTCTTTCTTCTCCAGTTAAAGGGTGCGCCTGGGCTTCTATATTCTAGTATTGCACCTGTTGTAATACAAACAGGTTGTGAAAGGTTTAAAGCACAAGCAGAAAAGGGTGATGGAAGCGCACACTGTTTATCAGAAGATATTCTGTTTATTGCATCACTCAAATACACAACGTTTCGGAGAACGCTATGTCTTGTCTCCTTCATCATGTGTAAAGAGTTACTAAGTGTTTTGTTTTTCCCATCTCTTCCTGGCTCTTGCACTAATTGGTGTGGGGCTGGGGCCTATTAGTTAAAAGGATTCACATTGTTGGACCTAAAAAAAGGAAGTTTCCTGTGAGTGAAATGAACTAGAGTGGAATGTGTCCCTTGCTCTAAGGACCTTGGTCTCAAGGACATAGAAAAGAAAGACATTGAAACAAGAAGGGCAATTAAACAAGGTGTGTGCGTCACTGTACTGGTGTTGTGTATAAAGGGACAGTTTTGTCGGTACCATGCAATGTGCATCCTGCCACATGTATAGGAACCTGGACAGACGTTCCAGGGAACCTATGTCTGTGTCAGGTGTGAGTGGGTTGCCCTTTTGGAAGCTGAGGTGGAGAGTCTAAGGGCAGCTTGCAGCATTGCAGGGATTGGCAAATCTGGGGGGTCAGCAAGCACTGCTGGGGCCATTATAGAGTGGGTGGAAGTGGGACAGGAAGGTTGAGGGGGGAGGTAGTTTTTTTAGGGTTACAAGGAAGTGGGGACGGAAGGGTAGGTGTGCTTCTTCTCAGATTGCCCATCCCAACATTGCCGCCTTAGGTAATGAAGTGGAGGAGGCACCTCGGAATTAGCCTGCATGGAGGGCGCTAGTCCCTTGAGCACCCAGGGACTGCCATCTCCGATACAAGGGGATGAAAAGGATCAGGAATGCAAGGCAGGTGGTAGTGGTTGGGGACTCCATTATAAGGAAGGTAGAGGAGTAATCTGCCGCCAAGACCTTACATGCCGAACTGTGTTTTGCTTTCTGGGGCTAGGGTTCGCATTTGGTGGATCGTGTAGACAGATTATTGGGTGGCGCTGGTTGTGACCCGGCTGTCTTGATTCACATTGGTGCCAATGACAAAGTTATAGGAGTAGGTGAGGTCCTTAAACATGATTTGCAAGAGCTAGGGGCCAAGTTAAAAGCAAGGACCTCCAGGGTATGTTTTCAGAAATACTACGTGCTAAGCCAGGGAGACAGCGGGAGCTTAGGAGCATTAATGCGTGGCTAAGAGAGTGGTGTAAGGAAGAAGGGTTTGGGTTTATTGAGAACTGGGCAGACTTTGCTGTCGGCTACAGGCTCTTTAGTAGGGATGGTTGCACCTCACTGATGGCGGTGCAGCTGTTTTAGGGGAGAAGATGGCTAGAGGGTTGGAGGAGATTTGAACTAGGTTTGGGGGGGAGGTGTATAGCAGTCTCACTGGGATAGAAACCCAGGAGGAAACAGAGTGTAGATAGGCCAGTGGTGGCGGAAAGGGGGGTGGGGCTAGCATAGGGGATAGGGGCATGATAATTTTCTCTCACAGTGTGTTAAGGTTCCTACTAAAAAAAGATCTCTGTTGGATCTGTGGTAATATCTAACATCGTGGAGCAAATTAATGATATAAGTAACTGGAGGCTTAGGGAATAGTGACCATGAAATAGTGGCATTTGGACTTTGTTACGAAAGGAAAAGCGCACTGGGTTACAAAGACTTTTTATTTTCGGGAAGCAAATTTTCCCAGGTTAAAAGCTGCTCTCCAGAATGTCAACTGGGATAATGTAATATCAGGTAAAGGTACTGACCAGAATGACTGTGTTCAAGGGGATTTTAACCAGTTTCACATTTAAATTTATACTCTTGGGAAATAATGTAAAAAAAAAAATAAGGGGGGCGTGTCCTGCATGTGAACCTGGAAGGCAGCAGAGAGTAGGAGCTCCAGCCAGGGCCGTCTCGCTAATGAGCCACATTGAGACAAAGTAGCAAAGCGCACTTTGTCTGTGTGGCTCAAGAGCGGCGGCATTTCAATAGTTAAAAAAAAAAAAAGATCTTACCGGCGCTGCTGCACCGGGTAAAGAGGGAGGAAGCAAAGCGCCGCGTGTATGAGAGGAGGAGCTTGTGAGGATTAGAGGAAAGGCCGATACCCAATCAGAGTCCATCCTTGCAGGACCCTTCACTGCACGCCCGGACCGTCACTCCCAACTTCCCAAGACTGTCCGCTGCGGTGCTTGCGCGAATCGCAGAAGTCCAAGAAGCCTTGAGGCCTTCACTGCGCACCCGGCTGTCACTTCCAACTTCCCGAATCCCAGAGCATCCGCTGCTGTGCTGTGCCCAGGGTCCCCCAGCCATCTACAGCCTACTGAGATGACGAGCTTCATTTTATCTTGGTGAATGGGGCTGGGAATAGCATGTTAAAATGTGTGGTTGTGGGAGATGGGGCAGTGGGTAAAACTTGCCTCCGTATGAGCTATGCAAATTTGCCTTCGGTATGTCCCCACTGTGTTTGACCACTATGTGAGTAAGTTGCACTTTCTATGCACTTTATACACCTCAGCTGCTGCTGAACCTCTTTCACTCATTGCTGAGATGTTTTATGCAATGTGCACTGGTTATGTAGTAGTGACTCACACCTGTTTGAAAAATAGTGAGCAGTACCAGCCAGGTCTGTGTGTTTTGTTTCCTAGCAATAGGCAGCTGACCTCACTTCCAGTGCCAATTTACCACGACAATGGGCACCTTGTCTGCTTGTGTTCAGCCTGTGTTGCATGACAAGTCTTTCAGAATCATTTAGTGAAAAGTAAGTTGGTACAGCTTGTTAACTACCCAGGCTACCCAGCTCCCCCATCACTGTCACTAGACCTGCATCCCCCCTCCTTCCCCCAGAAACAAAAAGACCACAGACACCAGACTTTCCTTCTCTCCCAGCCCAGGTCAGGCAACTGAACAGTCAGTATTAGCTGGTATTGTTATCATGCAGCAAAGGATGGCTGTTGCGATATACAAGAGGCTTTATTGTAAAGCATATACTTGATTAGAAGATTGAAGGACATCTTTAGGGGAATATGTTAGAAACTGCTTGAATCTCCAGACCTGATTGATTGTATAATAAGGGGTGAAATTTGTGCTAGACACCTGCACAAATCGTTAGACAAATGTTTTTTCCCTGGTTGATACACAAACAGTGCCATCTCTTGCCTTGGTGATTTTTTCATGGAAGTTCACTTCCCAAAGACACATTTCCTGGTTTCCGCCCCCTTCCCTGTTTTATGGCTTGGACATGAAACAGTTTGTGCCAATGATTTTACCAGTATCTGTGTGCCAACACTTTATCAGAGTTTGTGCCAATGATTTTACCAGATTTGTGTCCAACCATTGTATGTGAGAGAGAGTGTGTACAGTATGCGCAAGAGAGTGTATATACAGTATGTGTGAGAGGGTTTATGTACAGTTGTGTGAGTGAGTGTATGTACAGTATGTGTGAGAGAGGGTGTATGACAGTATGTGTGAGAGAGGGTGTATGTACATATTTGAGAGAGGTGTATGTACAGTATGTGTAGAGAGAGTGTATGTCATATTTGAGAGAGGGTGTATGTCCAGTATGTGTGAGAGTGGGTGTATGTACAGTAGTGTGAGTGTGTGTGTTCAGGTATGCAGAGAGTTGATACAGTACAGGAGAGTGAGATAGAGAATAGAAACTGCAGGAGAGATAGTGTGTGAGAGAGGACGAGACTGCAAGAGAGAGAGAGAGAATGGAGAGATAGAGGATAGAATATGTATGGGACCTTTACTGTCTGTTCTCACTGTATGGTAACGTTACTGTCTGTTCTCACTGTATGGACCTTTACTGTCTGTTCTCACTGTATGGGACCTTACTGTCTGTTCCACTGTATGGCCCTTTACTGTCTGTTCTCACTGTACATGTGTTAGATATTGTTAAAAGGCATTCATATGGTTAGATTAGCTTTAGATAGTTTGTTAGGTTAGGCTAGGTTAGACTAGTTAGGTAAGTTAGGGCCCTATTTAAAGGAACCTTGACGTGGTGGCAGGTTATTTGGGCAAAATTGTTTATTCTTCTTTTTTATGGTGTTGATTATTGTCAATTTAAAGAAAATGTACAAATAAATGGTGCCAAGTTCAAATGACAAAATGGCTACCCACTCCACCGTCAAAGCCACGCCCACACATAAGCCACACCCCCACAAGCCACACCCACAAACAGGCCACACTCACTTTGCTCCGCTTTGCTGCGCGCGCCGCACAGGCGGCAATCTGGGTTTGCCTCAGGTGGCAAAATCCCTAGAGACACCCCTGGCTCCAGCACCACCAGCCCACTTACCTTATCCAGAGGCACAAGCGACTCTCAAACAGTCTGACCTAGGGGAGGAAACAAGCCAGGATGACTAAAAACAAAAGCAAAAAAAATAATCCACAAACTCACGATTACTAGCTACCCACCAGGCAGGTCAGAAATCCAAGATGGTGCCGGCCACCATGAGGTCCTCCCCAGACAGGGAGCTCCTTGCAACACCCAAACCTAAAGAGGGAAAAAGGAACAAACAATAAAAACAAAACAAGACACCGGCTACCCTGGCAGCCTTTACCCCCTGAACTACAAAACATGGAGGACAAAAAATTCCCTACCAGAGAAATACAAAAATCTGCAATTCTTTCCAGATCTTTCAGCAACCACCATACAAGCAAGGAAGACTTTTCAACCAATCACCCAAAAGAGAAAACAATATAAACTTCAAATGGGGATTTCCAGTGAAACTTAAAACCAACAAGAAGGCAAAACATCCATCTTTACACAATAAAAGAAGCTGTCGAAGAAATCGACTCCTGGAAACTAACAAACAATCAAAACTATACGACAAAACAAAATCAACGTCACCCAAAAAAATACCCAAAGACTGGCAGAAATCTTCACCTAAACGATAAATTCACCATTTCTCCCTAGTTTGGACACAATAACTAAAATTCAACAAATTGATGTTTGGGAGGGGAGGGCGGACGAAACAGAAAAAATCCATTACCTTTGGAAAACTTCTAAGGTTATGCTGAACCAGTATAATATATAAGAACAAATGTGATGATACTAGAAGTACTATACAAATTATTGATATATATTTGGCGGGGGGAGGGGGAGGAGGGAAAAGAAGAGAAAAGGTGGTTAACTTTTAAGAAACCAGTTACTATGATAGCTAACTAAAAATCTAATCTACCTGGTGCACCTCCAGCCAAGACAGAACTACACAAGAGCTAGCTAAGCTCATACAATAACCAACAAACCTCTATTAATATCTGTCAAAGCTGCTGGGATACCCTACTGGAATTGTATAAGAAACATGACTGCTATGTTCAAGTAATATATACAGGAAAGTTTTCTTTAAAGCAATCCCAGTTGAACACTGAGTAGAATCATGATATAATCACTACAATGTTAATGTTTGATGTTTAATAAGATGAGTATTATAAATTGGAACCCTCTGCCCCCCTTCTCCCTCCCCCCCTTTTTTTTCTTCCCCCCTCTCCTCCAAAATGAGAACCAGACAATTAGCATAACTACAAATGAAACAAAAATATTCTATGTATTCATGTACTCTAAGTATTATAATTTCTGTAATTTAGGGGGAAATGTATAAACTACTGATACCTATAAACAAAACTCCTAAAAAACAAGTGGAAATAATACAATAATTTAAGGAGTAGGGGGGGAAGGGGGAGAAACCAAAATTCTCCAAACTGTGTCTGACTGATAGATCTGTGTCTGTAGACAAATGACACTACAGAGAATACAAAAATCAGAAATACTAACCAAACATGGTCAGACCATGCTCCATTACCATATAAATCAATGAAAAATGGAACTATAAATTAAACCACAATGGAGATTAAATCCATATCTATTATCCAAAGAAGACACTAAGGAAAAAATCCACAAATCAATAAGAATACTTTCAATTTAATGACATACTAGAAACCAAAACTGAAATATTATGGCTAGCACACAAGGCATATATTAGGGTGAATGTATCAGACTAGCCTCAACACTCTAGAAACCAAAATAACTAAAAATATTACAGGAACTAGAATTTCTGGAAACCGAACACAAAAAAACCCTCTACAACGAAACAACCAAAACTAAATTATATGAAGCCCAAAAAACTCCACCAACATAATCTATATGAATACGATAGACTAATTTGCAGATTAAGAACAAACCACTATGTACAAGAAACAAAGCCAACAATATCTTGCCAACAGATTGAAACACCAAAGCACTACTCCATCTACTTTTAAGCTATCAATAGTGTTCAACCACTGGGAAATGTCCAGAAAATGTTTTACAGATATCACGGATACCCACACAACTAGCAAAATGGTACCCATCAGTCTCACCAATATGTTGGAGATGCGGAAGAGAACCAGGAATAGGCTACATATATGGTGGAATTGTATAAAGTTGAGAATTTGTGGATGAAGGTGCAGAGCTTCTCACAGAACCTATTTAAGATAAAATTCCCACTCAACCCACAACTTACCTTACTGCTTATGGATCTCCAATCTACCTGTGGAACAAAAAACAATAGTTTATCTATATATAATAATCCAAACAACAATAGCCAAAAACTGGCTAACCAACAAAATTCCAAATTTAACACAAATACTAAACAATTAACAACAAACATGCATTATGAAAAATTTATGCAATATCTCAACAAATTTGAAAAATTTTACCATACTGGAATTCTGGTACACAGATGCTAGATCCATGACTTGAAGACACGGCCTACTCATCAATACCGTGCTTCTGTCCTGTGGAGAACAGATCAGAAAAATATACTATATTGGCTTAAATAAAATGTACCTGTGCATATATACCCAATTCTTTCCCTTTTCCCTTCCCAGTTAAATTTCAAAATGTGTTTCGAATATGAGTATGGAAGTGTATGAAAGCGAAACGATGTAAACTGTAATAACTCTATAACAGAAACAACAGGTGTTAAACTGTATAGATATGTGAAATCTTATAAAAAGCTGTTCTCTCCCAATCGCATGCCCACTTTTGTATTGGCCATGCGCCTAAGAAAGGGCGCCGGTCGGGACAGAGCAGCTGTCAGTGAAGGAGCGGCTGCAAGTGGAGCGGCGGTAAGGTAAGTTCCAGGTCCCCCGAGCGTCAAATTATTCACAGGGAGGTGAGAATAAGCGTTCTCACCTCCCTGTGAATAATAGAAACGGATGGCACATAGTTATTTTTATGGATGATGGGGAGTTTACAGTCCCTTTAAGGCAGAGGGAACGGAAAGGCCCTTTAGGAATTATAAATACTGTAACAAGGAGTGTAAGAAACAATCAAACTAGCTAAAATTAATAATGAAGCTAGGATAGCTGAACAAAGCATCACTAAGCCTAAAAAGTATATTAATAGTAAGAAGATGAGGACTGAGAATGTGGCACCATTATTAATGGGGATAAGTTGTTACAGAGATGGCGAAAAGCACATGTCTTGAAACTTTTTTCCCTCTGTTACACTATATAAGATCCAAGTACAGATATCATAGAGTATGTAGCAATATGGTATAAAAGATTTAAGTGCACTTTGGTTAACTGAGGATTAGAGATGTCCGAACTTCGAAAAATCCGTTCCGCTCAAGGATCCGCGGATTTTCTAAAAAATCCGAAAATTCAAAAATCCGCGAGCGGACCCGTTAAAAACGTGTTAAAAGGAAAGTTCGGCAAAATCCGCTTTAAAAGTGGTCTAATTAGAATTGGTAACATACACTAAATCACTCAGGGACCTTGGAAACACGTTTCAATGCCTACAATAACTAAAAATTACAGTCCGCTAGCGTGAAATTCGAAAAACAGGATTTCCATAAATACGAGGATTTCCGTAAAAACGAAAACTGAAATACGGACCCGAACCGGAACTTCGATGATTCATTGCTTTTTACAACATCCTGATCCTGCCTGCAAAATGTCGAGCTCTGCCAGGCAGCTCTATGCCACCCAATACCTCCTGGCTAGGGGGTATGATAATTTTGCACCGGTACCCGGCATGTGTCGGCGCAGGAAGCCACATAATGGAGGGCCTGCAACGCCAGCTCGTGCCGCTTCAACTTTCAGACCACTGTCTCTACCCTCCAGAGACAGTGGTCTGATCTTAAGAGGCAAGCCTCATTATGTTAAGCCTGCGGCAAATTATGGAAGGCAGTATATTTTTATTATATTACTGTATTGTAATAAGTAGTAAAATATAAATTCACTTCTGACAAAAACATATTTATTATCTATATATTTTTAAAAACATCAATAATCCATAAATTTGGCTTAAGAGAGAGCGAGAGAGATCCAAGTTCTTTGTATTTCTCATTCACTGGTTATTATTACATTATTATTATTATTATTATTATATTATTCAATATCAGCACTATTTAAAGGGTAAGTAAAGTCAAAAAATAAATCACTGAAAAGTGACTTTATTTAACATAACACCTATAAATTCAAAATGATACCCACACATAGACACAGCTAAACACACTTGGTGGCCCACCCTTCCATTTCCATGGCAGCCTTATTTAAAGGCTAAGTAAAGTTAAAAATGAAATCGATCATTAAAAATTGATTTCTTTTTACCTTATAAATGCACACTGATACCCACACATAGACACAGTTAAACACACTTTACTGACCCACCCTTTTAGTTACATGGCAGCCCTATTTAAAGGGAAAGTAAAGTCAAAAATTTAATTTTGATCAATTATTAAAAATTGATTTTGTCTTTCAAAAATGTCATATTCAAATATTTATTTTTACACTCCAAAATTAAAAATGTTGTGTTACCCACAAAATCTATACAAATACAAGTATACACAGCTACTGATGCTCCCCTACACCCAACCAACTTTTCCCTTTCCATGGCTACAATACACACAATAAAAATATAAGTACTTAGCCAGAATAAGGTATGAAATCATTGCCATAGAAATATGATTGACTTTTAAAGCAACTATAACATATTGCCTTATTTAATCTGTATTTTCAAGCAGAATTCAAAGTATATAATTAAATATACCCTTTAGATATATCATTCATTATGTATTTTTTTATTTTAATTTGCAGCGGAATCATCCTCTGACACACCACCACCACCACTGTCCCCGCCAGAGGAAGCACCAGGGGGGTGCCAGTAAAGAATGTAAGTGCAGCCTATTGAAAAAAAAAAAAATTCTAAATTTTTCATTTGACCAAGGCCACATTATTGAGGATCACATTAATTGTGCCACACTATTGTGTGATTTTTAACACGTTGATGTGGTCAAGCTCTTTATCCAAATGTTAGCACATTTTTTGACAAGTTCTCCGAGAAATGTTTTAGTAAATGTATTCAAACATTTAATAACATTGAGAGTTAAAATACATTTCCTTTTTTTTAGCACTACCACCAACTACCCCTCTGGGCAGTCCATTGCACCCTCCAGGCAGTCCATCGCCCCTGGAGGCATCTGGCATCAGCCAGACATGTAAGTGCATCCTATGCAATTTTTTATCTTTTTATTGACCTTGATTGTCAGCAAATAATTAGTGAAATTATCAGTCATAATTGAATTTTATTATTTTACTGATAAAAATCTTTGTTAAAAAAAATGCAACAAATCTATTAATTTGGCTTGAGAGACAGATATCTCATTTCTCATTCCCATTTATTGTCCCCGACTCCCCATTGTTTGGGCTGTATCTTGTCCCTCATTTTTTGAGCTTAAGTCACAAAATTCGGTCCAAACGTCCAAAATTATCCAAGAACTGTTCACTACGTAGCCTTTTAGGAAATGTTCTTATACATGTAATATTACTAATGGATTGGACAGTGATTGTTGAAATAAAACATTTTTTTTTTCTAGAAGCAGGACCAGCCTCTACAGGCCCTCCACCCTCTCCATGCCCTCCACCCTCTCCAGGCCCTCCACCCTTTCCAGCCCCTCCAGGCCCTCCACCCTCTCCAGCCCCTCCAGCACCTCCAGCCTCTCCAGTCTCTCTGGTGGAAAATCGTAAGTAAATCATATGCAACGTTAATGAAATGTTATATTCAAGACTATTAATATCTGTATTTTCCCAGTGTAAAATCCACGCTACATGATGCAACATTGGGTACTGTGGGTTTGACAATGCTTTTATGGGGGCTGCACCACTTCCAAAAATTTTTGTATGTAGCAGAGTCCTAGTGATACAAAACCAAGAATGTTCTGATACAATTTAGCAATAAACGTAATGTTTTATGCCAGCATTACCTCCTGCTGTTTATCAGTGATCCCCCATGATGCAATAATATCGCTTTAAGTGGAAGTTCAGTGATAATATATATACTTTTAAGAAAAAAAGAGCAGTATTTATCCATCCCAATGACCTTAATCTGCCCATTCAGCATTTAATGCAACCAAAATACTGATTTCCTGTTTGCAGGACCCCTAATAGAGATCGTTATGGTCTTGCCCTTGACCCAGTCTCTGGGATGATTCAGTTGGTCAGTAGAGATCTGAGCATGTGTAACCCATCCAACAGCCAATCAGTAGAAATCACTGTTACCATAACTAGGTATGCATAATATAAACTAAGAATTTTAGAAATAATGATATTTTATACTGAGCTTTCCTTTTTATGACATACCGCAACATTATAGCATTGCAGTACCATGTATGTGTAACTAGCTTTCAGGTGCAAAATTGCATCACCCGCACTGCTTTAGGAAATGTGCTCGAACATCTTCAACACAATTCTCTCAATATCTTCCTCCACAGATTTCCAGAGCATACGGCGGGAAATACGCGGGACCATACGGCGGGAGATTCGCCACATGGGGCAGCGCATGAACTGCCGCCTGACCAGACTGGAGAGGCGGGTATCCAGGCTGGAACATAATTATTTTTTTTTATTTTTATTTATTTTTTTATGTATATAGTTTTAAAAAAAAGAAAATTATTATATTATTATATATAAAAACTGTTTTTGAAAAAAAAATTTTGGGCTTTATTTTTCGATATATCAAATTATTCAGATAGATTCATAATCAATTTTTATTTGAAAAATTACAATACACATATCTATTTAGCTAGCTATATGTCTGGTACTTATAATTGTATATACCTTACCATTAATGCCATTACACACACCACATTGGCCACATTCCCCTATATAGTAGTTTGCACACAACAAGGGAAAGAAGGTGATGGGGGTACTGGGTTATATAATGTCCACTGCGGTTTGCCACCATTGTTGTGGGGCCAGGCAGGCTTAGCCCCACTGGACATACCCCTCACCCCATTGGCCTCTCTCCCCCAGAGTATGCTTCGTACAAGGGAAAGCGGGTGAACGGGTAAGGCTTCGTAGGAACAGCACCATTGAGTTACAGCAGGCCCACTGCGGTTTGCCACCATTGTTGTGGGGCCAGGCAGGCTTGGCCCCACTGGACATACCCCTCACACCATTGGCTTCTCTCCCTCAGAGTATGCTTCGTGCAAGGGAAAGCGGGTGAACGGGTAAGGCTTTGTAGGAACAGCACCATTGAGTTACAGCAGGCCCACACTTTGTAATATGGAGTACTGCTCTCAGGCCAGGCAGGATTGACCCAGAGCTGAAAACATTAGCCACAGAGTAGCTGTTGCGGCTATATGAGATGGTCAGAGTAGGTGACACCACAAAGATGCCTCGTGGAGAGAGAAGGAAGAACAAATATGGAGTGCTGCTCTCAGGCCAAGTAGGATCGACCCAATCTTAGAAAAACTAGCCACAGAGTAGCTGTTGTCAGCTACACAAAACACACAGACACTGACACACAGATACAGAAAGACAAACAAAAAAACAGGACACCTCTAAAAGGTCTAACACAAAATTTATCCAAAGAACTTATAGGGGGGTTAGTCCTTAAAAGGACTTTTGGGTCTCACAAGGAAGGTTAGTCCTTAAAAGGACTGTTGGGTCTCAAGATTTGTGAATACAGGGGTGGTTAACAACAAGTGCTAAACCACCATACTGAAATCCACACACAGAATGCTCAAAAAAAGCTCAAAAAGCACAAAAAGCACAAAAAACTCCCTCCAACTCCTACACTGTCAGGTCTCCACTAAACACACTCCAACACACTGACAAAATGGCGTCTGTGAAGCAGGCTTTTATACCCAGGGGGCTGGCAATAATCATGTTAGCTGCCATTGGATAATTTGGGACATGTGGCTTGCTTCGTCTTGAAAATAATCCCCAAAATGCGAAAATTCCGCATTTGGAATTTCTCGTATTTTCCTGTATTTTCGAAAATACGAGAATTCTCGTAATTTCGAGAATTTCCTGTATTTTGAAAATACCGAGATCCTCGTAATTTCGAAAATTTTGAAATCCGCGGTTCGGAAGGCGGAAAATCCGGAATAATCCGCCTTTGCGGACGGGATAAATCAGCGACGGATCCGGGTTCGGATCCACGAACCGGCCATCCCTACTGAGGATATGGTACAGAAAGAACTAAATAAGGTTAATATTAATAAATCTCCTGGACCGGATAAAATACATCCTCGGGTACTTAGGGAGCTAAGTTCAGTTTTATCTAGGCCATTGTTTCTTATTTTTGCAGATTCCGGTGCCGTGCCTCTGGATTGGAAAAAGGCTGATGTTATTCCAACATTCAAAAATGGTAGTCATTCACAGCCGGGTAATTACAGGCCTGTAAGTTTAACTTTAGTGGTGGGGAAGATCCTGGAAAGTTTAATAAGGGAACATGTTCTAGAGTATGTTTCAAGGACTGACATTATAAGTAGTAACCAGCATGGATTTAGGAGGAATAGATCTTGTCAAACTAACTTGCTTGGCTTTTATGAGGAAGTAAGTAGAAATTTAGACTCTGTCATAGCAGTAGATGTAGTATACTTGGATTTTGCAAAGGCTTTTGATTCAGTCCCCCATAGGCGACTAATGTATAAGCTAAGGTCTGTTGGTCTGGGGAGTCACACTTGTACATGGATAGAAAATTGGTTAATGAATAGGATGCAGAGAGTAGTTGTAAATGGGCTTCATCATTATGGACTAAATTGCTAAGTGGGGTGCTACAGGGTTCTGTGTTGGGGCCGCTTCTATTTAATCTATTTATGAATGATTTGGAAGTGGCTATTGTTAGCAAGGTTTCTGTGTTTGCTGATGACACAAAACTTTGTCAACCATTAAAAACTTCAGAGGATGTGAAATTGTTGCAGGGGGATCTAGATAGATTGTCACATTGGGCTGCTAAGTGGCAGATGAGATTCAATATTGATAAATGTAAGGTGATGCATTTTGGTTTTAAAAATCCTTGTGCTACGTATACTATAAATGTGTTAAGTGAATCCCTATTGAAAAGGGATCTTGGAGTTTTGGTGGATAACAAACTTAAAGGTAGCAAGCAGTGCCAGGCGGCAACAGCCAAAGCCAGCAGGGTATTGTCTTGTGTAAAGAGAGGTATGGATTCAAGGGAGGAAAATGTAATTCTCCCTCTTTACAAAGCATTGGTAAAGCCTCATTTGGAATATGCAGTGCAATTTTGGAATCCTGTGTACAAAAAGGACATCTTTGAAATGGAAAGGGTTCAGAGAAGGGCAACTAAATTAATAAAGGGATTGGGGGAGCTTGAATATGAAGAGAGATTGGAAAAGTGACAATTATGTAGGCTGGAGAAAGGCACTTGCGTGGGGATATGATTACTGTGTATAAATACATTAACAGGCCATACAATAAACTATCTGGGGTATTGTTCACCAATAGAGCATGTCAGAGGACACGAGGACATCCCTTAAGACTTGAAGAAAAAAGGTTTAGGCTTCAAGTTCGGAAAGGGTTTTTCACTGTGAGAACGGATGGAACTGTCTTCCAGTGGACATTGTTATGGTCAGTTTAAAAAAAAAGCTGGATGAGTTTCGGCAAACAAGGAATGTTGCGAGTTACTGGTATTGATACATAAAGTAGAGTTGATCCAGGAATAATGTATCAATACTTCTCCTTTGAATATGTAAATATGTAACATTTCATCTAGTACGGAGATACAGTTATGATTATGCATAAAATGTTTCTACTTATGTTATACTTACCTTCTTTTTTTTATCAGAATTTATAGAAATATATATATATTGGAACTATTATACATCAGTTGTATATGCCCCCTTTATCATTATCTTCCTTCCCTCTTTTCTATCTCTACTGATTTTTTACCTTTATTCCTTCCTTAACTTACATCTATACATTATTGATTAGATAGAACAATCCTCTGTTTTTGAAATGGATAATGTATTTTTGATAAACATTTGGTTGTACTAATTATTTTTATTTTTACCTATATATATACTTGAGTATGAACCAACCCGAGTATAAACCGAGGTAACTATTTTTATATAAAAAGGAGTAAAATTGATTGTCTCGAGAATAAACCGAGGGTAGAAATTATGACGACTACTGCCTTCTGATTCTGTATTGTTTTGAGGCTTTAGTTGCCCTTTAAATGGACAGCAAAATTCCATTCTGCAGAATCAGAAGGCAAACTTTTTAACAATAGATACCATCCTCCTGATTCTGTATTGTTTGATGTAATAGTTTCCCTTTAAATGGACAGTAATCCCATACAGTAACCCCCATTCCTTGGCACTCCAGATGTTTGGAAACTACAACCCCCAGCATGCTTTATTTGCTGGGAATTGTAGTTTCCAAACATCTGCAGTGTACCCCCCCCCCACTGTCCCCCCCGACAGCTCCCCCAGTGTTGAATTGCCTTCTCCTACCTTGGCCGCTCACTCTGCTTCCTCTGCTCTGCCACATGCTCCACATCTTCTGCTGGCTGACATCACTACTCTGCACCTGCCTCAATTCCCAGCGTTGTGTGGTGATGTCAGCCAGCAGAGGATGCGGAGCAAGCCAGAGCAGATAAGAGATTGACTTGAGTATAAACCAAGGTTCGGTTTTCAAGCTATTTTTTTAGCCTGAAACCCTCGGTTTATACTCAAGTATATACGGTATTCCTGGTCATGCATTTTTGTAACATGTCCCGTCCAACCATGGGATTATCCCTATAACAGGGGAGGGAATCTCTGATAAATAGCAGAACGTATCTGACATCATTCAATCCTATGAGAAAGAGCTGTGAATAGCTTGAAACCGTAAGCGTGAATACCCAATGTTTGTCTAAATACGTGATGTTTAAATGAAAGTTACTGCTTTTAAAACTCCCGATTGAGGCCAGTATATTACCGGTGTGCGGCGTTGAAACTCTTATTAGATTGCTGTTTTAGAACATGTGGATTTGTACGCCAATTAAAAAAAGTCGTTTTGAAATTCTGCATGTAGAATCCAAATAGAACTTGTTTGAGACTGGCTGACAAAGGTCATGTGAATTAAATGTCAGTTTTGAGCCCAGGTCTTTACATTAAAATGGCTGTGAACAAACATGTGACCACATACAAGTAATTGCTAGAAAAAGGACTACACTGTTGGCTGGGAAAAAACTGTGATTCTGAAACATATCGCATGTGGGTCAGTTTAGAAAAAGAATTTCCCTGAGATGTTTGAAGGAGTTTACCACCAACCCAGCACACAGACTCTTTAGGGTTAATTAATTATATTAATTATTATTATATTATAATTTGCACACACTGTGTTGGATTTATCTGAGAGAGATGTTTTCTATTTTTAGTAGTAGGCAATTTGTATTCATAAAATTGTATAATTTATAATATACAATATTTATTAGTGATGGACTGCCAAATTACAAATATGTTTGGATGCTTTTCATGCACTACAGGCATTTAGATATGCTTTTATTGAGCTTTAAATAATAAAAATATTAGCTCAAATGTAATATAACATATAAAGTATTATATACTAGACAGGCCTCTATTATTTATTATTCCACCTGGGAGAGAGAGAGAGAGAGAGAGAGAGAGAGAGACACACATTTGTTTTTCTCACAAAGCACCAACCTGTCGTGGTGGATTTTGGTGGAGATTCTTTTTAGTTGACTGTAAAACCATAAACCATGGCCTGACATAAACATTAAAATGAATCTATAGTGCCCAAACAGGTTTTATCTATAGCAAAAAGCAGCAAACATAAATCCCCATTTGCAGTCTAAATCTTCATACACATGTGCGGTCGCGGGGGCCAACCCGCTATGCACAATGTGTATGCATGGCCGTTTCAGATGATAATCGTGCTGTGTATGTGCACATTGTCAGACGCAATGGCCATTTGGCCTGGGGATCGTTGACCAACCGGTCTGGCGGATCATCAACCAAGCAGCTGTTTAAGCCAACACGGCACAATTATCATCCAAAAAGCCGTGCATCGTGGTCAGCCCCCTCGATCCTACTTCTGTATGATGCTTTCCGCTGGCCATACACTACCTCAACATTATTCTGATTAACCATTTGATCTGAACAGCAGTTTAAATGAACAACAAAGTTTCTCGGACAGATCTTGTGGGGAGCTGTCATAAAAACACTTGTGCTGTAGCTGACAGCTTCACAACAGACATATGACATTCCTCCCATCTTTAAAAGATCAATATAAAGAGATAACTCCCCAAAATTAATAGATTAAGTACAGATCAAGATAAGATAAAAAGGAAAATTCAACTATAGCAAAAATTTAACTTTATTTAATTCATTAAATAAGCAAAGATAAGTAAAATGGTTAAAACTGCCAAAGAAGCCCCCAACCCCAGTTTGTAAAACCAGTACACCCCAATTAATCACAAGTGACCATAATCACATAATTCCACAGCCTGAATATACTTATCAGTCAGTCAGTCAGTGCATGGAAGTAGCAAAATATTCAGAGTATTTGGCTATCAAACGGGAAACTGAAGAGTAGTGCTGGTGGGGGCGGGGGCTGAACTCCAAATGCGTTTCGCCCCAAACAAAGTAGGTTTTATTAATAGCGCCATTAATAAACCATACTTTGTTTGGGTCAAAAGCGTCTCCATCTCGCAACCAGCGAGAAAACATCAGGTCAAGAAGCTGATAATATTTTGCTCCTTAAAAGGCCTTACACCCCAAAACTAGCATGGCAACCTCAGGATTGACACACTGACTGACCTTGACCCTGAATCCATGGATCATAATTACAACAGATGTGTGTCTTCCACCTTCAATACCATTGTTCCTATGTGCACCAAACACATCAAAGGTTTGCAAGCTTGAAATGTGGTTGTTGAAATCTGAGTCCCAGATGACAAACATGTCTTGGCCCTGCATCTGGAGAAAAACTAAACTGTAATCACCAAGAGAAAGGCCTTCTTTCTATCACAGGAGATTGAAAATGTACAGACCAGCTAAACTGTTTCTAGCATGCCAAAAAAAAACAGTACACAACCCTCAAAGGATCTATGTGAGAAATTTGTCAATTTGTTTTCAGACAAAGTTTCCTCTATCCAGGCTGCCATCAAACCTACAACATCCAATCTCAGTACAAAGCTGAAAAATATAAGCAGGAAAAGGTCCTATTTCATCTTAAAGGGTAACTGTCGTCCAAAAATGACTTTAGGTAAATAGATAGGAATTGCTCTTCTGAGAATTTTTGCAATTTACTGGTATGAATCTGCTGTATCATAACTCTCCACTGTGCATCACTTCATTTGCTTGACTGTATTTTTACTGGTATGAATCTGCTGTATCAACTCATAGTCTAGTCTAGTTGTTTATTGGGGCATTCTCCATTTGTTTGATCCTCACTCTGTTTTCATTTAATTTGTCTGTCTCCTCTTAGCCCCTCCCACTTCCTAGCTGAATAGTATAACTAATTGTAGTTGTAATCAAGCCAGTTATATCTGTAAGAGCCCTAGTCACATTCTGACCTTGATCACATTCTGCAACCTTTCCCAAGTGCAGCATTCCCTAGGGCTGAATTAACACCAGAATTCAACCAGAAGTAACCTGAAGTGCCTGACACTGATCTCTGCTCATTTGGATCAGATCATTGAACCCTTCCCATTGTATTATTACCCCATCATGTTCCATATAACCTTGCTCCTTACCTGCCTGGTTACCTACCTACTCAGCTCGATCACCATACTGCAACACCCCACTGTTGGTAAGTCTATTTACATCGCACCCTCCATTTTATCCTCTCCCCTCCTTACCCACCATGAACTCCTTTCCATTGTCAACCCCCCCCAGCCTTCTTCACTACAAGACAAATGCATGGTCCATTTAAATCCCACTCTCACCTCCTCTCATTCTCTCTCCTGCTTCTACTTGCAGCTGGTGATATCTCCCCTAATCCCGGCCCCACTCCCATACTGCACCTGTATGATAAACCCACCCCCACCCTAATGTCTACTGCCAGAATGCTCCTTCATCAACTCATACCCTAAAAACACTTAATATCACTAATGTACCTCTCCCTTCCCTTCCCCCTGCTCCTATATCTTGTGGAACGCACGGTCTGTTTGTAATAAACTTGCACATGTACATGACCTATTTATCTCTAACTGCTTTACTTTTCTTGGTCTTACAGAAACATGGCTGTCACCCTCTGACTTAATTTCACCCTCCGCGTATGGTGGCCTTCACTTCAGCCACACCACTAGGCCCGATAATAAATGTGGTGGGGGAGTTGGTATTCAAACCCATCACGCCCTTACCAACCCTCTCCCATCTATCTTTTGAGTTCCACTCAGTCCGTGTTTACTCTCCCACGCCCCTGCAGATTGCGGTTATTTATCGACCACCTGAGCCGACCACCTCTTTCTTTGACCACTTCTCTGCTTGGTTGTCCCACTTTCTATCCACTGACATCCCCTCAATTATCTTAGGAGATTTCAATATCCCCATCGATACCAACACCTCTGCTGCCACTAAACTTCTCTCTCTTACCTCCTCCCTTGGCCTTACCCAATGGTCCTATGCCCAGACCCATTGTAATGAGCACACTGGATCTGGTCTTTGCCCATCTCTGCTACATATCTAACTTCTCCAACTCTCCCTTTCCTCTGTCCGATCATCATCTTCTTCAATTTAATCTTGTCAAATGTCCCGGCCGTAACACCTAACAACCATACGTACAGATGCAGGGACCTTCGTAATTTCTACCCCCATTCGCTCTCTATCCCTCTCCAACAACTTAACTTTATGCCCTCCTTCTTTGACCCTAACCTTGCAGCTGTCCACTATCATAACACTGTTTCCAATGCCCTTGACTCTGTTGCTCCCTTATCCACCCATCGCCTTAGACGCAAAAACCCACAACCGTGGCTTACGGACCAGATTAAAAAGTTAATCTCGGCTATACGGCAATCCCGTATAGCCGAGCGACGCTGGCGCAAGAGTTACAAAAAAAATCGACTTTCTCGAATTTAAAACTGCCCTTTGTCCCTAGCCAAACAAAACTTGTTCTCTTCACTCATATCCTACCAATCCCATATGATTTACTTAGTGCTAAATCTAAAGGTCACTCTTTGCTCATTCTTCTTGATCTGTCCTCTGCTTTTGATACTGTTGATCACCCTCTACTTCTTCAGATCCTGGCCTCCTTAGGTATCCAGGACACTGCACTTTCTTGGCTATCCTCCTATCTCTCTGGTAGAACCTTTAGTGTTTTTCACACTGAAACTAGCTCAGCTCCTCAGCCCCTCCCTGTGGGGGTCCCGCAAGGCTCTGTACTCGGTCCTCTTCTTTTCTCCATCTACACCCATGGCCTTGGACAACTCATTAGTTCATTTGGGTTCCAGTATCACTTGTATGCGGATGATACCCAAATTTACATCTCTGCCCCGGATCTCCCTACACTGACATCCCAGGTCCTGACTGCCTTAGTGCCATCTCTGCCTTCATGTCTTCCCGCTTCCTCAAACTAAACATGGACAAGACTGAACTTGTCCTTTTCCCACCCTCACGATCTGTTCCCCTCCCTAGCCTTACTATTAATATTAACAACACACCCATATCCCCATCTCCTCATGTCTGCTGCCTGGGAATAACGCTAGATTCCGATCTTTCCTACAAACCTCATGTCAATTTGCTTGCCAACTCCTGTCGGCTCCAACTCAAAAACATCTCCCGCATTCGACCCTTCCTCTCGAAGGAAGCTACAAAAATCCTAGTCCCTGCCCTAATCATATCCTGGCTAGACTACTGCAACACACCCCTGTGTGGTTTACCAAACAACCGCCTGGCACTGCTTCAATCCATTTTCAACTCTGCTGCCCGACTCATTCATTTCTCTTCTCGCTTCTCTAATGCCTCTCCTCTCTGCCAGTCCCTCCACTGGTTGCCCATCACGCAAAGGATCCAGTTCAAACTGCTCTCCTTTTCCTATAAAGCACTATCCAGCACAGCCCCTCCATATATCTCAGAGCTGATCCAGTGATACCGTCCCAGGCGCAACCTCCGTTCTGCAAATGATACCCTCGGTATTGCTGTAAGAAACTCCTCACTCTGTTTACTTATATTATTTATTACCTGTGTATGTATTATGTATGACTTTGTATAACATGTATTACCCTGTATGTAATGTATGACTATATAAATCAATAATAATAATTGTGTATTTTGCATAGTTTTGAAGATATTTACATTTTTGTGTGTGATATGGCAGCAGGTCTCCTACACTTCCTGCTCTGAAACCATGTCAGTGGATGACAGTCAATCTGCCCTGTGTCTCCTCCTCCCCTTGCAGCCCCCCTCCTCTAGCAAGCTCCCCTGGTCCCTCCCACTCATGGACCCCATGGACCCTCCATTTGCAGGGCCCCCTTGGCCACTTTCCTTACAGCCCCATGTGGCCCCACCCATCCACGGGTGCTGTTGCTCCGCCCACTCATGGGTGCTGTGGCCCTACCCACTCATGGTTGCCGTGGTACACTCAGACCCCCCCATACAGAAAACTGTGTGAACACAGCCTTGTCAGGCAAGGTGAGAACTCTGCCTGAAAAGGCTGATTTCACATAGTGGGAGAGTAGGGCTGTAGATTCCATTACCTTTTCTGTGGGGATCTTTACATAGCAGGGAGGGGGAGGGACTTCCTGTCTCCTAGCCTGTCACTGAAGTCTGATTTTGTGCTCACCATCGGAGATGGGAGATGGAGGAGCAGCCTTAGGATTGTCACATGTCAGCCTCCCACCCATTTAAAGGGCATGTCCACCCCCAAAACTATATCCCCCCCCCACTACTGGCCACACCATGTAGTGTAATAAAATCCTTACCTCACATCCCAGCTCCATATGGTTCTCCTGTATCTCCCCCAAAGTCCCAAAAACTGCCCACCAGGAGGATAGCAGAGTCCATATAGGATTCTGCCTCCTGTCTCGCCTCCGGGAGAAGTTTGGCATGCACACTGCAGCCCTTCTCCCCCTCCCTCTCCATCCCGTTTTGCGATCCCTCCCCCTAGCACAGAAACCCTTGGCCATATAATAGTTTGCCTTTCCCCAGCCCCAACCGCGAAAAAATAATTTTAAGATAGTCCCCCAAACTCTACTTACCTTCCCTCTCTCCCCCGGCATTCTGAGAAGCCGGCAGCCGTGTCCGTGATTGGGTGCCTCTCAGCCAATCACGGACGCGGCTGCCGGTCCCACCCCCTGCTTTCAGTGTATTGCAAGCAGAAGGCCGGGCTGTGCGTCGGAGGAGAGAGGGAAGGTAAGTAAAGATCGGGCACTTTCTTAAAATTATTTTATAGCGGTTGGGGCTGGGGGAAGGCATACTATGTTATGGGGAAAGTTTATTATAAGGGTGGACATGCCCTTTAACTTTGTGGTCATTAATTTCTTTATATCTTGGGCTGTGGAGCACGCAGACAGGGGGTTGATGGCTTGTTTTAAAGGTAAGAAACTGGCCTTTCATTTAATCCTATGACTAAGGACAGAGCTTCGCCCGAAATGCGTCAGGCGGTTCACCTTCATTTTGATTTATATTACACATACCTAGTTATTCTACATATTCTCTTCCATTTAGAAAAATCAGTTAATTTCATTCCCTTTGCTATGCTTTGCTTTAGTCAATATTGAGTTGACATTTTTAGGTTTTGCAACATTCATTTTTCTTCCCAGCATGCACACCAAAAAGTACTGATTGGCTGTTGGATGGGTCAAACATGCTCAGATCTCTACTAAGCAACTAAATCAAACAAGGGTGGAAAATTAGTTTTTTTTCCCTTAAGAGCATTTGTATTTGCACTGAACCTTCCCTTTATATCTCTATAAAGGCCATGGATTTTAATAATATAGAGCTGACTTTCAGTTAAAGCAGCAGTCCTACCAATGAGAAATCAGAAATACAATAAAAATTTTCCCTAGGGTTAAAACAATGTGTCATAAATTCAATATATTTCATCTCAGCTTCAACTATTGTATGTCTCCATATCTTGGCTTATTACTGTAGGTTTTCTTTCCTCAATTGTAGATACTTCATAACCCTTAAGGGAAGATTTTTGACATTTTATGTAATTCAAGACGTATTTCTTGGACTCCACATCTGTGGAAGGAATGCAGCTTGGAATGTTCCTTACAGTAAGGAACACGCTCAGATCTCTACTGAGCAACTGAATCAACCCAGGTACTGAGACCATTAATGGACAATATTAGTTGTCCTGCAAACAGGAAATCAGTACCTTGGAAGCACTTATTTATGCACAGAGAAATAGTTGGGTGGGCAGATTACAGTTATTGAAATGAGAAAATATATTTCTGAAAGCATTTATATCTGAAGCATTATTATGTTTACATTACCAAGCAACCCGAATATTGAAATTCTAATAAACTGTGCCATATACTGTCCCTTTTAAAGCAGATAAATAACGTCAAGTTCACATTCTGTGTTACTAATGGCAGGCTAGAAAAAGACAACTTTACTATGGAGGTGAAGTGTTTTAGTGATTTTAAAATAAGAAAACGTTCATTTAAACCTTTATCATTGTACTTTCAATATATTAAATGGTAGTTTAAAAATAAACATCACCAAAAAACAGAATTTTAAAAAATTATTTTAAGTAATATTAAAAGATAATCTGTTTTTGTTTTCATTTTGCTCTTTGATTAATTTGGACATAAAGCCATCTTTGTATAGTCCACCATTTTTATTAATCTAGGTGCAGTCATTTTTATGAATGAAGTCACATATACAGTAATGCATTATAAAATAAAACAGAATGCAAATAGTCACACTACAATTTCATTTTTATCGTGGGATTTTTATATTACAGTTTGGTGTTTCACAATGCATAATTGTTATGCTACATTGATCACATACAATTTATGAATGCAATCACATCAGATTATACTTTAAGGATTGCTTTTAGTTTTGTTTTTTTTTTTACAGATTGCATTGCATTGAAAAGCAAATTTGTAGCAGAATATAACTAACATTACCTCAAGCATTCTAATAAAGTGGGCAACACAACATTTATATCTCCCATGTAACACTGTTGCTTAATTTATCTGAGCTGTTTTATGCAACACTTAGAAACATCGACAACTAATCAAGCTAAACAACTAAATATGATGGCAGATGGTCATTGTAGTTAAAATGTCCAAACAGCAGATTGCAATTTTCGTTTCATTTCTAATTACGATGCTTCTGTTGTGCTTCATAAATTTTATATTTTTAGCTTGTGTTCAAATGTTACATTTATTCTGTGGCATGGAAAAAAGGTGGAACGTAGTTTAAAATAAGAGGAAACTCTGATGAAGGAGAAGAATGCCTGAAGAAATATAGCTATATAATCTAATGAAAAGGAAGTGTATGTTCATGTTAGAATATTATGAAAATATAAAGTTCCTAATCGACAAGGCTCTCCAGTGCACACCATGCTAAAGTGCCGTTATGTATATAGGATAAAATCATCAGCCTTTATTAACACATATACAAACAGTCTTGCAAATAAACTCCTCACATGTTTCCGACGGTGTGCACTGGAGAGCTTTATCGATTTGGAACTTTGTATTGACGGACTGGGCGAATGGTTCGGGGCAGACATGTAAGCAGTAAGAAAATAAGTTTGGCAACTAGTTAGTAGACTGAATAAACAAAGGGTCCGGGGTTTGCACACCCAGACCACTTATTGATAAACGTAAGCACTATATATATTGCAAATTTGAAGTTTGAAATTCCCTAGCTATGGGAAATTGTGGTTGCAGCACTATTTTTACTAGATTTTACTATACTATTCGATTACTATTATAAAAATATGCTGCGCCTTGGACTCTTAACAACTGCTTTTGTTCAGGTTGCTGAAAAATGGCAGTGCTAGAAGTCATATCTCCCAAAACCTGAGTTTTCAGCCTTTAACTTAAACACTCTTAAAAGGGGCTTTCCAAAATTGCAATAAACACAGTATGTATATATCTGACAAGTTTTAATATGTCAAAACATTGTTCTTGACCACCAGATAGAGTGATTTCTTTATGGGAAAATTTCTCCAATGCTTATTTGGATTAAAGTTAAAGGGGAAGTTCAGTGCAAATACATGTACTTTTCAGAAAAAAGAGCAGTATTTTTTATCCCAGTGACCTTAATCTGCCAATTCAGCATTTTGTCTGTGTATAAATAAATGCAACTGAAATACTGACTTCCTGTTTGCTGGACCCCTAATAAACACCGTTATGGTCTTGCCCTTGACCCAGCGCCTGGGTTGATTCAGTTGCTCAGTAGAGATCTGAGCATCTTTGACCCATCCAACAGCCAATCACTAGAAATAACTGTTAGAAACTTTCCAAGGATGTGGTGCATCCTGGGAAGAAGAAGGACCATTAGAACCTAAAATGTCAGCTCACTAATGTCAACAGCAGGGAACAGCAAAGGGTATGAAATCAACTGATTTTTCAAAATAAAAGAAAATATGTAGAATAACTATATATGCATTACACAAACTAACAATTTAACGAATATTGATACTTTCCACTGAACTGTCCCTATAAGATGTAAGGAGAATTCTATAAATATAAACAGTTAAAATGAAAAGTACCTGGGGCAGGGAAGTAGGATTGGTATTTTCAATATTATTGTTATATATAAATGTCTGGGTATCCAGGCAGTCAAGCTTCAATAGGTATATGCTTTGCACCAGCGGTTTCCACTACACTGGTTATACAGGGAGATTCAATAAAAGTTCTTATCATTAAACATTTTGCTAATTTTCCCCAACCCATCAGATGTTATTTACTGTTTGAAAGCTAACATATAATCAGAATTAGCACCATTTTTAACAATAAGAACTTTTATTGAATAACCCTGATAGTACACAAATGAAGAGAAGTGGGTGTAGCATATAACAGTTATAGCTGTGAAAACAAAGGTTTATTCTGAAAAAGTGTGCTACATGTTTCAGACCACAAGTCCTTTCTCCAGTATAAGGTGCTTGCAGATTATTGCAAGATAATTACTCTGGCCCTATAAAAAGGTGCCCATCTAAGGCTGGCCTTACACCTATAGAAAGTGGCTTAATTGAAACTGATAGAAATTTAATCGGGAAGTGTTGCTCAAAGGACACCATCTTGCACTGTTAAGGTGCCCATACATCTATAAGATTTTACTTACCAGACCGAGCGCTCACCCGATGTTTCTTCGATCCTGCCGGAACCGCTTTTCCCGATCTTACATTCGACCGACATGCGATCGCAAAATGAATGGGATTTTGCGATTGCATGTCGGTCGAATGTAAGATCGGGAGAAGCGGTTCTGGCAGCATTGATGAACATCGCGTGAGCGCTCGGTCAGGTAAGTAAAATCTTATAGATGTATGGGCACCTTTAGTCTTTCAGCTAGAAATCTGCTGACGATTTATGGTTGTAGATTGGATGATTGTAACATTTTACAAGTGTTTTGATCCCCCTTTGTGCAATTAGACACGAGGGGGAGAGGGAATCAGGTTTCAACTGATTTGATGGAATTGATCTAAAAAAAATGGCACATGTATGGCAAGCTTAAATAGCATATCCACTCTTAAAACAAAAACCTGGTCACATATCTATTACCGGCCCCTAACCCAAACTGATATATCCAGCACATTATTTGATGTATTATTTATCAGATATTTAAAGGGCATGTCCGCCCCTTTTGAAAACTTTTGATATGCGGTAGGGCGTGCTCCCCCAGCCCCAACCGAATTAATATTATTGTTAGAAAGTACCCCGATCCTTACTTACCTTCCCTCTTTCCTCCGCCGCACTGTTCTGGCCCTCTGCTTGCATGGAACTGCAAGCAGGGGGCGGGACCGGCACCCGCGTCCGTGATTGGCTGAAAGGCAGTCAATCACGGTCACGGCTGCCGGGAGTTCTGAACAGCGGAGGAGAGAGGGAAGGTAAGTAAAGATTGGGGGACTTTTTTGCAATAATATTAATGCGTTTGGGGCTGGGGGAGCATGCCCTACCGCATACCCAAAGGTTTTAATGTTAGGGATTAACATGTTAGGGAGGGGAGAAAAACATGAGGGAGGGGGGGGGAGGGCTGCACTGAGCATGCCTCAAACCTTGACGAGGTTGAGGCAGACTCAGGCATAGCATGAGTCACACACTGCTTCTACACAGCAGTTTCCTGGACTTTGGAGGGGCGCAGCAGGGGAACTATTATGAGCATAAATGTAAGGTAAGGCTTGTTTTAAACTTCTTAATGTGGCCAGTAAGGGGTTACATTTTAGTTTTGGGGGTGGACATGCCCTTTAAATATAATTATTGCCTCCATTATGGTAAAGTAAGTTGGCTCCTCCCTCAATGCAGTCAATGAAGGCTGTGACTGCTAACATCACAACCAATGATTGACGGCAGTTTCCCCTGCTTCCTTCTCTGCACATGCTCAAGCATATAATAAGCTCATTAAGCAGAGGGAGGTGGCAGATACCTTCTTCATAATGTAAAAGAATTTAGAATAAATAAAAAGAATAAATTGGTAAAAATTGCAGTTGGGGTTGCGGGCAGATTACTCACCTGATTTAAGTTAACTTTTTTTGTTTTAAAGGTGGATATGTCCTTTTGCCTTTTAAGTTCAAAGTTTTATCTATTTATTAAACAAACATAATAAGTTGTTATCGTACTGTCCAACTAAAGTTCTTCTTTTAATTGGTGATATATATAAATACACTGGAACCGTTAAAACACACAACCTTAATTAACAGAACTAGTGATCCTATAGCTGGGTACACACATTTAGATTTATTGCAGATGACAGATTACATAGGAAGCTGTCTGTCATTGGCTTTAAAAACGGCCACACACATCCCCGATATGTTCTTTCTATACTTTATATAGAGATCATTTTGGTGGCCAGCAGCTGCTATCGGCTCTGTATACTTCGGTAAGTATAGGGCTAATAGAAATTTTTGGTCATGGATATACAATCCCACGATCGACAATGGTAACAGAAATTTTTTTGTCAGACGATAAAAAAAAAAAAAAGCTGATAAAAAGCCCCCCCCCCCCCAAAAAAAGCCCAATGTAATTGGGCTATTATCATTACTGTGTCTTTACATTGCACAAGAATAGAAATTAGCATACTGTAAGTAGAAATTACATGGAGATTTAAAGGGCAACTGTCATCTCAAAACAAGTTGAAAGAAAGCCTTTAAATTTCCTTTAAAATGACCCGACTGAGAAACTGCTCAGTTAAGACTTAATGCTGGGAAAATCAGGTAGTGCCTGGGGGGAAATGGACAGTTGAGAAGAGGAGCCTATTAATGCAGACAGGCTGGTCACATGACTACAAGCTGGTCACATGGCTGAAAACAGGAAATTCTATCTAGAGACGTGATTTAGGTTTTATTTTGAAGGTACGATGGAAGGCTTTTTATATAATTCTTACTGGTTTGGAAGAATTCGAGACCACAGTTACCCTTTAATATCCTCAGTGCTTCTTACCTGACCACACACCTGTGATGTCACTGTGCGACAGTTACTGCATTGAAGGAGAGTGGTCTGCTAAAAAGTGGGTTTATGCACAGAGCAACTTTAATAGCTGGTGTTAAATAGTCCCAACATAAGTAGCACAAAATCGCATATTCCATTTTTAGTGATATAAAATCAGTTAGCATTACTTTAACCCCAGAAAACAGTGCTGTGCATTTGGCTAAATCCTCCCTAGTTTAGTGCTACTATGAAGCATAATTAAACCAGAATTGCATATCGATTAGCCACAGTTTTACACTCATTTTAGTAATAGTGGGGAATATTGTATCTCACCTTAGATTATCTATTAATAGGTGGTCTGATATTTCTGCTTTTCATCTCAGCTATCCGTAAAAGGCTAAATTGTCTTCGAGCAGATTTTTAGATGGCCAAACGTTCCCTATCTCCCCCTTCTAGAAAGTGTGCAGTACAGTGCAGACACAGACCACTTTCCCTTCAATAGAATTGACTTTCTAGTTACATCCAGCTGCCAACACGAAGTTAAAGTGCATATAAAGTTTTTTTTAAAAACAGTTAAAATAAAAAGTACCTGAGGCAGGGAGGGGTGATTGGGGCTTTTTACCTGCCAATATCATTTCTATGAGGAGCAGCAAGACAAAGAAAACTGCTTCTGCCAGTCTTCCTGTGAGCTTCAGCACTATCTTTAATATAGAATGGCCCAGGGCCATAACCTGGTGGATGAAAACTGTATATGCTGTGGCTCCTCAACAAAACAATATTGGGAGGTGGTAATCAATCCTATCTCCTTGCCATAGGTGCTTTTCATTTTTAAAAAGTTCATTTTTACAGTATAGTTGCCCTTTAATACTTAACCGTTATTGGATTTTAAGATGACTATTGAATGACTTGGGTCTTTTTCATCTATTTTAATTGATGATTATTAATTATTATTAATCATTTTATTAGCTATGCAAAAGTAGAAGGATAACCTATTTAAACTATAAAAATATATTTGATATAAAAAAAGGTTAAGGAAAAAGGGATTTATAGACCCAATGTATAAAGCTTTCATCAAAAAAATGTAGTTGATGTCTCACATAACCACATTGTTATGCAAGAATTCTGCCCTCTGATACCTGAGGGAGAAATTGTTCTTCTCTGTACTAATAACATTGAAGTATCTCTGCTTCTGTCTCTTAAAGCAACTGGGATCCTTATGTTCTTAATTCCTTATTTAGTCTTTATCTCTCTGCTCATTTTAAAATCAAAACATGAGAAAATGTTCCTAAGCTTGGCCTTGTAACTTACAAATCATTACCATTTTTTGTTATCTTAGATGGATGATCACTTGCTAAAAATATCAAAGCCCATTGTTAAGTAACAATGGCACTGACAAGCTTTCGTTTGATTTATGAGACACATAATCATTTTGATCAAGTTTGGAACCACTATTAAAATTAAATTACTAAATGAAAAACCATTCAAATGCTAAAGTAAAAACTAGAGCAGAACTTTACAGAAGATTTATGCAAAGCTCTACCAAGAGATCTCTATATTTGTAATGAGAATTGGTAAAACATATTAAAGGTTAAAGACAGTATTCCCCCCTCCCAAAAAGTGTTCCTATATTGTATAATTCTATGGGATGTATGATCGAGTATTTTGCTTTAGGAACTGAGCAATGACTAGTTGACTTTGCATGGGAGCAGTTTGTCACAGTTTCATGACCTTTTTTTAAAAGAACTACAGGTAGATTGACATTTTTACTGGTTTATCTAAAAGTTACACATTCATATCTAGACTCTCCTTGCATTTCTTACAAATCTGTTAAAGAATAATATGGTATAATCAGATGTATGTATGTATGTATGTATGTATAGTTTATTTATAATGCGCCACATAAGCATAGCGGTGGTCGAGAGAGAAAGGAACCTGCAGATTTTCACTATATTGCGAAGGAAAAAGCGTCATGTTTCGCAACATAGTTAAGGAGAGAGAGGAATCAATAATTACCCCTAAGCAGCGTGCTAATTGTATAGGGAAAATAGCGGTTTTGTCAACAGAGATCAAGAAATATGGTACAGGACATTAATTTAATTTAGAGTTGAGACATCCAGGTAGAGATGGCAAAGAGGCAGTCAGAGACACGTGATTGGATGTCAGGAGTTAGCGTAGGTGAGGACAAGTAGATTTGTGTATCGTCTGCATATAAATGATACTCGAATTCCTTGTTGGTCCTGACTTCCTCCTGTCATCAGAACAGGTAAAAACCTTATGGTATCATCGGGCCATGGACCTGCCTGAGGAAACCTCCATGGATTTAGGAAAGATGTCACAGCATATGGCGCCCCAAATGGATGTCTATGAAGATCAGCAAAATAGGATTGGTCTGGCTCTTGATACCCTTCTAGCACGGATTCCAGTTGTGACCCCCGGATCCAGTGCAGCTCCTGCAACACCACCTTCTCCATGGTCTGTTGGGGCCTATAAGGAGCCATGGATTCCACCTCCACCCCACTACAATGGTGATCCTCAAACCTGTAGGGGATTCGTAAACCAGTGCCTTATAAAGTTTAAACTGCAACCCTTCCACTTCGTCTCTGAACATGCCAAGGTGGGGTATATCATCTCCCTACTGGAAGGGAAACCACTGGAGTGAGCCTCCCCACTCTGGGATTAGAATTCCCCTCTACTGAATGATTTCATCAAATTCTTTTCGTCTTTTACGATGGTACTTGCCGCACTACTGCAGCTTCTTCACGCCTCTTGCAGTTAAAGGGCATGTACACCCCCCAAACTAAAAATTCACCCACTACTGGCCCCACTGTACAATTAAAAAAAATCCTTACCTTACTTCCCTGCTCCTTATGGTTCTTCTGTAGTGGCTCATCAAAGTCCAGGAGACTGTATGGTAGGAGCTGTCTTCCTGTACAAAAGGTCTCTGTGATGCCTCCGGGAGGGATAGAGACATGCACAGTGGAGCCCTTTCCCCTCTCCCTCCCTCCCTCCCTGGCTTCTTCTCCTGCAGCACTAAATCCTTTTGCTATACTGTAAGGCATGTCCCCTCACCCCCAACCGTTATAATCTTACACAAAAAAATGCTTCCCATCTCTACTTACAGCACCTTGTTCCCTTGCCATTCTCATTGATGGCAGCCGTGGCTGTGATTTGCTGCCTCTTAGCCAATCACAGCCACAGATGGCGGTCGGGCCCCCTGCTTGCAGTTTCGGAGGGCAGGGGAGCAGGACTAGAACAGCGAAGGAACAAGGTGCTGTAAGTAGAGAAGGGAAGCGTTTTTTTGTGTAAGAATGTAGCGGTTGGGGTGAGGGAATACGCCCTACAGTATATCAAAAGTTGAAAAAGAGGGTGGACATGCCCTTTAAGACAGAACAACCGCAGTGCTGCGCAGTTTGCCATCGAGTTCCGAACCCTGGTGGCAGAGCTGACCTGTAATGATGGGGCGTATGTATCCCCCTATTGGCAGGGTCTTTTGCATAAACTGAAAGACGACACGGCCTGACCCATCTAGGCGGAAAATCCAACTTCACCCTGCAAGACTCTTCCCATTTCCTTTTTCAAGTTCAGCTTCAAGTTAATTCTGCATCTTTTGATTTACTGGCATTTCTAGACTCTGGGGCAACTGGTAATTTCATGGACTCATCTTTTGCCAAGCAGTTAATGATTCCTCACCTACCCCTATCCACCCCTCTCCATGGGTTTTCTATTGATGACAAGCCTCTGTCTTTTAACAATCAAACTGCTTTTATGGGTCAGTCCCTTTTCATCATGAAAGAATCATCTTTTTCATTATAGATGCCCATTGTCCTGGATCTCCTGTTTACATTGCCACAATCCTTGCATAGATTGGCGTATAAATCATATTTCGCAATATAGCTCATTTTGTCAAGAAAACTGGCTTCATTCTCCCTCCTCAATTCCAGTTATTTCCTTAAATGTTAACCATCTACCCTCCCAATATCAAGACTTTGAGGATGTCTTCTGTAAAAAGTCAGCAGAAACCCTTCCTCCTCACCATAAATACGACTGCCCTATCAAGCTGCTTCCTGGAACCATGCCACCAAAGGGTCATACTTATCCTCTTTCCCCTACGGATACTCAATCATTAAAGGTATACATTTAAGATAACCTCCAACGAGGTATTATCCATCCCTCCTCTTCTCCTGCAGGAGCAGGATTCTTTTTTTTGTTGAAAAGAAAGACGGGGTCTAAAGATGGGGCCTTAGTCTATGCATAGATTATAGAGGACTAAATAAAATCACCATCAAAAATCGATATCCCCTACCCCTGATTTTTGATTTATTTGACAAAAGTTTTAACCAATCTTGATCTACGGGGAGCTTATAATCTTATTCGCATCCGCCCAGGGGACGAATGGAAGACTGCATTTAATACTCGAGATTGGCATTACGAATATCTGGTCATGCCCTTCGGCCTCTGCAACACCCCTGCTATCTTTCAAGAATTTGTCAACGACCTCTTCAGAGACATCCTAGGGCAGTCAGTAGTAGTGTATCTAGATGATATACTAATTTTCCCAAAAGATCTAAACTCCCACAAAGATTAGCTAAAAGAAGGACTTTCCTGCCTTAGACAAAGTTCTTTGTATGCTAAATTGGAAAAATTCCTCTTCGTAAAAGTGCCTATGCCTAAAATTCCTTTTTTGGGCTATATTATCTCCCAAGAGGGGTTTGAAATGGACCCTATCAAGATCGCTGCCATCAAAGATTGGCCATTACCTAAAAGCACCAAAGCCATCCAGAGATTTATTGGTTTTGCCAATTGCTATAGACAGTTCATCAAGGGAATCTCCTCTCGAATCTCTCCTATTCTTACCCTAATTAAAAAAGGGGGTAAACCTAACTCCTGGACTCCTCAGGCCTTAGAAGCCTTTAAATCTCTAACGGACTCCTTCTTTTTGGCCCCTGTTCTCAGTCATGCCAATCCTCTTCTTCCTTTTTTCATCGAAGTTGAGGCTTCTAATATTGGAGCTGGGGCTATATTATCCCAACGCCTCGAAATTGACAGGAAACTTCACCCTTATATCTTCTTCTCCAAAAAATTCTCAGCATCTGAACAGAATTATGATGTGGGTAATAGAGAGCTACTAGACATCAAATTGGCCTTGGAAGTGGTCAACATTTTTTGGAAGGCACAATACATACTATACACGTAAATATGTGTATGTATGTATGTATCCGCTTGTCTTGTCTGTGCTACTGCCAAATCTGATCACTCTCATCCACAAGGTCTGCTGAAACCTTTACCCATACCTTCCCGCCCTTGGACTCGCCTAGCCATGGACTTTATTGGAGAACTTCCCTCTTCCAAGGGTAATATTGTCATTTGGGTTGTAATGGATTGGTTCAGCAAGAAGGCACATTTCATCCCTCTCCCTTAATTCCTTTCTGCTTTCTCAACTGTTCATTTCCCACATTTTCGCCCTCATGGTCTCCCAGCTGAAATTGTCTCTGATAGAGGTACCCAATTTGTTGCAAAGTATGTTTGCTTCATGGTGCCCTACCTCCTAAATCCCTTTTCTGTGGTGTAGGGCACCCTAGCCCACCCCGAACCTCCAAGTGTGTTTGTTAAAAAAAGGATCAGAACTCTACTTACAGTCTTTCATTCCCCCCAGCATTCTGCATTGCTGGCAACCATGTCTGTGATTGGCTGCCTCTCAGTTAATCACAGATGCGGCTGCCGGTCCGGCCCCCTGTTTGCAGTTCCAAGCAGAGGGCTGAAATCAGAGGACCGGGTGAATGAAGGCTTGTAAGTACCATTCTGAGACTTTTTTTTTTTTTTTTTAACAAACAAACCTGGCGGTTGGGGGGTGGGCTAGGGTCCTCTACCTCATAGGGTAGAGATACCCTTTAATTAGTTCACCAATGATAAAATGATGCACTGTTGAAATTGTAAAAGTTTGTGGGGTCTGAAATATTTCAAACCCGAAATTTTGACTTTAAACCAGAAATATCTCCCTGAGACACAATTTGCTAAACAGTGCAGTAATAGGGCACACACTGTTCTATCACAAGTACGTGGCTGTAGAAAAAATAAAACACTGGTATAAATTTGTCGTTTTCCTGCTCATTAAGCATCTACCATTAAACTGTTATGTTTGTACATTGTCCTCAAATTTGTACAGTAATGGTGGACAACATTAACACATCCTGTGGAAAGGAAGTCTGGAAGTTAATATGAAATAGACAGGTTTGCAGGTTGTCATTTGTTCCTCTCACCTCCTGAATCTTACAGGAATGTATAAGAGACACTGCTAACAACTGCTAATCACATTTTACTCCTGTCTGTTTGCGACGTCTGCTAAGTAATTCAGAGATTTGCTATCGATAGATAAAATGATTTAATGCCAAGGAGACCAGCAAGCATAGATCTTTTTCCATGCACAATAACAATGATTTTCAAGCACACAAGTCTCTCACCTTTATTTTGTGCAAGTGTTGTAAAGTGCAAGGGACTTTGATTTCATTAGTTTGTTGAATATTGGAATGCTAAGTAAAAACCTCAGTCTGTTTCCAACCTTCCGATACAATATGCCGACAGCGGCTCCCAGTGCTCTGTGTCCCGCCGTAACCTTTTTCAGGACTTAATGTAATTCTCACAGTGAAAAACCCTTTTCAAACTTGAAGACTAAACTTCTCTATACTTTTCTAACATCCAGATCTTTTTATTTTACTGGAGAAAATGTCACCTTTCCTTGTCCCTACTTCCCAGTGGTGGGAATTCACCTTGCCTTAAATAAAATGGGTATTGTAATAATTTATATGCAATCAAACACCAACTGGTCTTTTGCAGTTTTATTGTAGGTAATTTCTGCTGTGGAAATAAAGATTCTATAGCAGCAATGGAAAAAAAATGGGAACTAATTAGGCTTAAAATTAGGCCAGCATGTTACTCTTTCTGGCGTGCTGAAAATCCTATGTGTTTACGTGTTTATACGAGATGTACAAGAACACTCTTATGTTTTCTAGATATGAATGCTGTTGCCTAAAGGTTCATACACATGTGCGATCGCAAAATGTGTATGAACGGACGTTTTGGCCGATAATCGGCCCATGGATGGGTACTTTATTTCCCGAAACAGCCGCTCATTTGGGTACCGTTGCCTGATCTTCCCGTTTCGGGCGATAAAGTGCCCATACACAGGCCGTTCGTACACATCGTGCGGCGCGGGTTGGCACCTGCAATCTCACGTGTGTACGAACATTAACAGTGTCTGTAATGTGATAATCTAATGATTTTATGCAACAATCCCTATGGCTAGTCCTGGACGGCTAAACTCTGCATTAGATTAGTGATGTTTTAGGTATAAATAATCCACCCTGTCTATTAGCATAATGACAATTGCTTGACTGATGATATTTTAATCAACTGCTTCAGAAGAACACTGCCCAATCTTATGATTCACTTATGAATCTCTCTTCACCAGGCACAGGTCAACTATATACATTGATGTCTTGTTTATTTATTTTGTGTCTCCCTTCTCTCGCACAATCCTGTGTAGTCTACTGGTGCTGCTCATCAATGAACCCCTGAAGAAGTAGCCTCTACGTTCCCTGGACAGGTAATTCCTACCTCCCAATATTGTTTCTGTGAGGAGCACCTGCTCAATCAAAACTGATTCTGCCAGTCTTCCTCCTGGCTTCAGCACTATCTTAAATACAGCAATAGTCCAAGACTAACCTGTAGCTCCTCAATGAACTGATATTGTGAGAAATAATCCTCCCAGCCACATTTGTTTTCTATTTTTAAAAAGTTGATTTTTAAATTTTTAGTATAGAGTACAGTTATCCTTTAATTTTGTTTTTGTTAGTTTTCCCTCCACAAGAACAACTGCTCCGAAGGAAGGGGACTCCCAAGTAGTACTTCAGACTGCACACAGTGCATTTTATGTGCAGTCTGAAGTACTGTTTGGGGTCCCCTTCCTTTTCTTTATATATGTAATAACTATGTAATGTTTAGCACAGTTTTTGCCCCGGCTATGTGCTCTGGTAATGTGCGTTACGTAGAACAACAAGAAAACTCCTTTAATGCTCTATTTATTTTGCCACCTGTAAGAGAGGGAAAAAAACACTGCGAGGGTAATAAAGTTGTACAAAGACAAGTACCTGAGGGCAGGAAGACTGGGGCCTCTCCTCTTGTGTGCTCCTGTCCAAGCACTCAAATATATAAACAAGCGTTCATTTCCAGCCTTTCTGCCTCCATCTATTTCTATTTATATAGGGTACGAAAAGTTTTTATGCAAGAGGTTAGAAATTTGTGTAATGCTTTGGAAATTGCTATTTATTATTTTGTATTCTCTGCATAGCTTAATGCAATAGACTAACTTTGGTTCCTGCGGCAACATTTTTGTCTACTGTGCACATACAAACAACTTATGGAAGACATTAATCATAAAAAATAAAGTAAAAGCTAACGTGAAGAATAAGGATATTAGATATTAGAATTGTGCAAGGGTTAGAAAAAGGTAACTTACGATCTTTGGCACCGCAGAGAACATTTAAATAACTGCCTATGCTACAGTGCACAGTATGGTAATGATGGATATAGAAAACTAGCTATGTGCATTGTTTTTAAATCTTAAGGATCCTGTTTGCTTTTAAAATATCTTTAGGGGAAGAAAATGAAATGAATTGGAAAATATATTCAGGGCAGTTTGTGTATGTTGTCAAACTGCAGTGATTCTAATCTTACATTTATAACAACAGGAAACAGAAATGTGCTCTTGGTTGGAATAAGTCTTAATAAAAGGAACATCATCAACCCGAAAAAAGGTCTTACCAAAGGCTGAAATCATCTACTGGAAATAAAAAAAAACCCCATTTATTAAATGATAAAAAAAAAAGTTTTGTTAATAATATTCTGTGACAAAATGACACCTTTGTCATAGTCTTGTTGAGAATATTAAGTTTCACTAAATAGTAGGCTTACAGTTGTTTTGAGTTCCTGTCCTTCTGGCTTATGCTGCCCTTACATTAGACTAACCTGTGACTAAACTGGAAAACTGCCTAGCTTGATTGCTTTGTACTATCCACCCGTGGCAACTATGATTTTTTAGTGTGCTGCATGTAACGTATATGTATATATAATTGTATTTATAAAGTTCAAGAACTTGAACAGATAGATAAAAATTACATAAATATAGTTTCATACATAGGTTAAGAATATCTTGTAATTTGTAAGGATAGATATTAAAGAAATAATTCATTCCCAAAGTGAACTATTCCTTTAATGTATTGATTGATGCCCGGGAGGTTATGGAGCTATTCCTCCCTTCTCCCTTCTTCAATCAATATCTCAGGATCCAAGAATGATCCAAAAATGGCCACAGCTCCTTGTTCTGTCTTACTATAGCATTATCGCACATGCTCGCTATAGCTGTACAGAACCAGGAAGCAGCCAGGACCTGTCACTGTGGCTGTGGTGGATTGAGCAAAAGGTAAGTTTCTTAAATCTTCATTCCGGGGTCCTGAGCTAATGATTGGAGGTAAGACATAGCTCCTTAACCATACCAGCTTCGATCAATACATTAAAGGGATAGTTCACTTTGGGAGTGAACTATTCTTTTAAGATTTCTTACATGATTTTTTTGAGTTACAATTTTGTTTTAGTGCTCCTTTATCACATATAAAGCGACATTGTGCAAGGCTACAGCTGTAAAATGTGGGGTTATAGTCATGCCAACTGGTTCAATACTAGTTAGTAACTTTAACCTATTGTTTGCATCTGCTGCATAGGTACTGCAACTAAAGTCACGCAAGGGTTAAATCCCTTTCAAGATTTACCCAGAGCCACTATGCTGGTATTGAATACCAAGAAGGGAGATCTAACACGAGATATCGGGGTAAATCATCCTGGTAGTATTAGTTACTTTTAGCTTTATAGAAGCAAATGTATATGAATTTATTTAATTTAGTTATTTATTAATCATTCTAAAACAATGGAAATGATTAAACATCATTGTGTAAAGACAAGAAGAATGTGTCTTTATTGTAAGCGTCATTGTATAACTTTAAGACTATGGGCTGTATAAACAAAGCTTAAATTAAATCTTTATAGTATGTCCTTATGTCGATATAAATATTATCCATAATTATGATCGGAGGACTATTTATATGAGAATTAAACTCAACTCACCTCTTCTCCTCAAGGTCACTTATACCCAGGGTAAGGGCCTTAAGCAGTGGGTCCTCACCTCTAGGTTTTGCCTAGTGTTGCTCTAAAGCAATACTGGGCTGTATCTTCTGACCGTTCAGTATTTATGACTGACCCATTGCAGCAGTGTTCCATAATGTGTTCTTAAATAACAACAAAGATTTAAAGAAGACAGCGTGTCAGCATTTGCCTTAGGTCATTTAGTCAGTATCTTCATTTTTAATCAATATGCTTGGAACAGACCTAATGAATTGCAGGGATTTTGTTAAGGCACTGTACAAACTGCATGTTGCTGTACTGTACTTTTGTGAATCAGGCTGCTGTAAAGTACACGATATAGATCTAAAATGTGTGTGATGTATGATGTACTGTATCATCTAGACACACGCATGGTTGCAGTTCCTGGTATCCAGGGAGAGAGTGTTCATAAAAAAATTTAAATTATTGTGGTACTTGCATTGAAATAATAAAGTTTCATGGCCTTAAGTGTAAAAGTTGCAAAAATAAGAAGACAGTAGAGCATCCTGAGGGATTGTAGAATATTTTCTGTGCAATTTTGGGCACTATAGATGGATGGATTACTGAAGTTAGGTTTGTTCCCAAACTTCAGTAATATTTCGGAAGTTTGGAAACTAACCCATTAAAGTCAATAAGCAGCTAATAGTTTAAAAAGTTTGGATTAATAACAGATAAAATAACAATGGTAATTTACTGTAATTGGCTGTGGCACCTGGGAAATGGTCTGGGGAACATTACTATCACCAAATCCTGTTTAAACACTTCGGGCAAATGTTGGGCAATTGCCGGATTTCCGCATGCTACATTCGTGGGTTACGGCCAATTCGAGGATTCCCGAATGATAAATTCGAGGGTTATCAAAAAATGAACATTACGTTGGAGGGTTACCGAACAATACATTCAAGGGTTACGGAAATGGAAGGCTACATTTGAGGGTTACCGAACAATATATTCGTGGGTTATTGAAATCAACCACTACATTTGATAATTATAAAAATAAGTCAGAGAGTTTCAAGAACCCAAACTAGTTTGGATGGTTTGAGTTTGTCTGAACTCAAAAAGTTTGGCCCAAACTCAGGTTTCGGATCAGGTTTATCACTATTGGGCACCAGTCCACAGAAACGATGGAAAAGAAATAGAAAGAAAACAGAGGTGGGCAACTGATTAAAAAATGGAGAATTTGTACTAGATAGATTATTTAGGTTGGGTTTGTTTTCCCTAGAAAAGGGGTGCTTGTGAAAGGATAGGATAACCCTATACAAATACAAAAAGGAACTACAGCCAGTTAGTAGGGGATCTTTTTTCTCATAGAGGTGAGCAAAAGGCTTTATTCCACCCCTTTAGACTTGAGGAAAAGCCATTTCAGCTTAAGCAATGTATATGTTTTTGCACTGTGAGGGCAGTAAGGTTGTGTAGTTCTCTGCCTGAAAATATTGAGTCTAGAGATGGCTGAACTTCCTGAAGTCTGGTTTTTTTCTGAAAATGTTCATAAGTTTGGAAACTAACCCATTAAAGTCAATGGGAGAAAATAGTTCAAGGTTCAGATTAATTACAAATAGCAATTATAACATGTACATAGCACCAAACAGAACACATAAGAACAATAGATTTGAAGGTTACCGAAATCGAAGGCTACATTCGAGGGTTACCGAACAATACATTCAATTGTTACTGAAACCGAACGATATATTCAAGGGTTACCAAAATCGAAGGCTACATTCGAGGGTTATCGAACGATACATTGGAGGGTTACCAAAATGGAAGGTTACATTCGAGGGTTGCCGAATTCAAATGTTACATTCAAGGATTACCGGTTCAAGAATTTGATAATTATTGAAATTAAGTCTGCGAGTTAGGAAAACCCGAATGGAAGTTCGGATAGATTTCGTATAGTTCGAGTTCGTCCAAACTTATTTAGTTCGTTGTGTCGGCTAAACCTCTGAACACATTCTTGGATGTCTTCTTGGACAGACAGAATATTCAAGTTTAGAACTGGTGATTGCGTGTTGTGTGGGCATGTTTATTAGTTGTATCCTTGTCCAGTTTGGTGTTCTGAGGAGCATGAACTATTTGAATGGAGGACACTACTTTTTTTTTTGCCAATTTATAACTATCATTGGGAAAGGCTGCAGGTATCATGTGGGTAGTAATCTCAGTCATAAACAAGGTTTCCCTTTGGTTCGGGGAGGGTTCTTACATTGCTATTTACTGTAATGTCATACAAATTGCTATGCATTGTACATCACTGTGTTATAAACTAAAAGTGCTTAGAATAAGTGTCCGGTAAATTTAACTTAAACTGCACGGCTAGAATTAATCTACCCAGAATTTTCTTATCTTTGTAAAGTATAAACTTAAATGGATTAAATTATATTTACTATGGGTACGCTATTGTGAGATTACTGCAAGTTACGTGTTCCAAGGGAGATACCTGTGTTTCTGTAGCATTCTGTGTGTATCAGTGCAATTCACATATAAGGGGTGACTGGGTTTTGTTTTAATTGCTGCATGACAAATGAATTACTATATTGGCTCATAAAATTTTTATTTTCACGTTATGTGAACTGAAGAGAGACAGTCCAAGGAAATTTTGGAAGTCTCATTTACATCATCATATAACCCTCCAGATGTTTGAAAACGGCAACTCCCAGCATTCCCTGCATACTGCAGCCAGGAAAAGTCTGATTAAATTCTGATTGAGCCATTCGATTCCAAAAATCCATCAATGCAATTTATGGAAAATCTTTCATTACAGAAGGAAGCTCGGGTACTTTATTTCCCTAGCATTCTTAGGGGGATGGTCAAGCTCACCAGAGAGATGATTATCACAAATCTCTAATTAATTCCTCTGACTCCCCTGGGTAATGGGGAAACATACATTAACCCATAGGATAAGTAAGTAGAAGAGTTAATGAAACAGTAGCTAGAGGGCTGAAGTAAAAACAAATCCATATTTGCTCTGCTTGATATCTGTGTTGGAACCACAGACAAGTGATACATCATGCTAATTAGCAGTTACTAGCTGAAAGTTTAAAAAATAGTGCTAAAAAGTTTCCCTCAAAATAAAGCCTACCCCTAATGATATGGTTTAACCTGAAACATGGCCTTTAATCACTTATGTCTCCATCGTTAAAGTAGGATATGGCATTTTGTATTCAGGGCTACATGAGCATCGTATCTCCAGGGGGTGTTACCAAGCTGTCAGTTACTGCAGGAGCATAAGGCTGCTTTAAGCCGAGGTCACACTGAAGAGCATCCTAGCACTTCGTAAGTGCACATTGCCGGTGCGCTAGTACGCGTTGCCGTTTATAACACACAGCAGTGCATCTAGGTCAGCTATAGACTAACGCTAGTGTCCACTTTTTAACACGCAATCAGATCGCAATTATCCACTTTTAAACACTGGGGTGTGGCCTAAACCTTAAGGATTAAATATCAAACATAATAAGTTAGTTACACACATTTGCAATAAAGTTCTGAACATTCCAGAGGGCCGACAAACGTTCACTGTCAGCCTTGGGATGTCAGAACTGCCAGAAAAATGTCCCCAGTCTCGGTTGTCTCCCTTTACTAAAAGGAAAAGTGCAGTCCCAAGCATTCTCCCTATGTTTTAGATAGGGAGAACACTTGGGTCTGTGTGTAATGGAATCTTTAAAAAATGACTTGCAAATTCTGTCTGTCATGTGTGTACCTAGCTTTAGCCACTCAGAAAGGCTATGCTAAGCTAAGAGTAAATAGTTTGGCTTATCAATTAGCCATTTTGGGGGGGCTAGCGAGGCTATATATATAGGCTGTATAGATAAAACATGGAAAATGTGGAGACAAAGAAATATTTCATTTTATAGTTTCTGGTAAAAGATTTTTCAGACGTGTTAAAGTCTTTTATGCTACTAACAGTTTATTTTATTTTTTTTAAGAGGTCTTCCTCCTTCATCGGCCACCCAGGACATTTCGGGGGCAGAGCCAAAAATGTCCGCTAGTGCACATCACGGCCTGGACAAGGTTGGTCACCCCTGGTATATATGGATTAATAAAAACATTGAAGGAATGAATTAAATGTCTTTTTGGAAGCCTTTGTGCTTAGAGTCGAATAATTGCACCATCTTTCTTTTTGTTTATGAGTCTCTTAAAGATATATATATATTTCTTTTGTCAATAAAGTGATATTGCATAACAAACTTGTTCTGTCTTTCCATTATCAAACAAATAACCATAGTAGTATACTCATTATTATTAATTGTTGATTTATATGGCGCCAACATCTACAATTACATAGTCATACAGTACATACAGGGTAATACAGGTTATACAAAGTCATACTTATTTCATACACAGGTAATACATAAGATAAGTAAACAGAGTGTGGAGTTGCTTACAGCAATACCGTGATACAATAGGAAAGAGGACCCTGCCCAAACAGGCTTACAGATTAGAGGATATGGGGGTGAGACATAAGGTGAGGGGAATCTGTATACTGAAACTTATTAGGGCCCAACCAAATATTGCAAGGGAGCATAACCAGGACTATAATAATATACAACCTTAGCAATTAAACCTATGAACCAGGTACATGGCTTAGTGATGACGTGATAGGATTAAACTTTTTTATTTAGAAAAAGAAACAACCTGGACCTGCAACCGCATTGGGGCCATGTTAACCTGTAGTTAAATTTGCAACTGGTCGGCCACCTTGGTTTCATGAATGACACACATTGTATCTGAACAAAAGAGCACACCATAGTCCATTGGGATGGGTAGGTCTTAAGCTGAATTAATATGAGCGTCTATGTTCTGTATTCCAGGCTTTCATCTGAAAGCAGTCATAAAATTTTTGTTTTATAGAGAGAGAGATTGGACCTTTGCTTACCCTCTAAAACACATTTTTCACCTGGTCATATGAACTTACTCACATTTACTCACATTCCTTGTATGACAATAATCAATACAACAACACAAGTACCTTTTAAACACACTCATTAATTACTTACAGTACACTGTATTATTACCTGTGCACCTACTCGCATATTCATACACCTTTGCTAAATCTTACTTCTTGCTTATAAACTACACATTTTTTCACATTCCCTCACCCACATTTTTTAATTTTATTATTATTCAGGGTTTATATATCGCCAACATCTTCTGTGGCGCTTTACAATTACATGTATACATTCACATCAGGCCCTGCCCCGAAGAGCTTACAATCTAAGCACATTTATTTGACACATACAACCTATCAGTATGTCTTTATGATTGTGGGGGAAACCAGAGTGCCTGGAGGAAACCCACGCAAGCACAGGGAAAACATATAAACATTTAGAAACTCATATGAAGCTTTTAGATGGGAAATATCAAAAGGCTATCACAAATAAGTCCCCATAATAATTTTCTACCTGCAGGGAATTGGTTTCTTTACTGCTATAAGGCTGTTTATACAACTGCTCTGTAAGGTACTTTTATTGGATATAAAATTCATTAAGATTTAACAAGAAACAACAGAAGGATGCTCAAAATATTCCACTTCCAAGGCTATGTTGGGTACTCTAGCACTCTAGAAAAAGTAGAACATTATTACAATCCATTTTCCCTAAATTTGCGTGACGTGAGTAACCATGGTGACATATTTAGTTATTTAATGAAATAACACACAAAAGAGATGTGATTTGGAAATCATTTTTATCCAATTTACAAGGCATATGAACATTCCAGAATCCTATAACATAGATTTTACATCTCTACTAGGAATCCTCTGATGCAGTTAGAACAGATCCTGCTGGAAATGTTGAGTTTACTGTTTGTGTTGTCCTAGAGCAATCATTAACCCATTATAAAATAAGATGAATTATCCAGAAAGATTACATGCTCTGTTTGATCTATAGAAACACTTTGATTTGGTGGTCATAATTCATTTTGACATATAAATTATTTCCAAACCAATAATTCTAGAAATTCTGTTAATATTTAAAATAATGGTAGATATATTTTTCTAATTCATTATTGTTTTTCGCTGAAAAGTCTGAATGGAATTATTATAAAAAAGATTGGAAGACATATTTAGAACTGGTTTTGGTAATGGCATTCGGGTTTTCACTGATTCGGCTACTTTTGATAAAGTAGTAGACACTCATTATGCAATCGTGCATGTGGAAAGAGCCCTTTATAAAGTCAATTATACTTATTTTGATTTTGTATAAAAATAGAACAAGCTTTATAGAGATCAAGATGATTTTTGTATAATGTGAAATATACTTCACATCAGCTTAATTACACTCATTACTGAATGAGTAGAATGTCCGGTGTTACTGCACTTTAACACACACTAGAGTTTCTAAAATCTCTCAAAAAATTAACACATGCTGGATACACACATGCACGATCTTTAAAAAATGAACGGAGAGCCACGTACCGCAGCATCAAGGGGATGGGCTACATGACCAGGAGAGCTTCTCTGTGGCAATTGAGTAATTTAAAACTAAACAGGTAGCCGGAGGGGGAAGGGAAGTGGGAGTGGCTACAGGAACTGGGAAAAAGAGGGGAGGACTTAATAAAACAGCCATTTTTCTGGAGCAGCCATAGGGAACAGACATCCTGCCCTCCCACCCTGTTGCCAATATAGCTTCAGAGGGTACATGTTCTCCATTTAGTTAAGGGGGCAAGAACTCTAAAATAGGATAGTGATGTGACATAAATAAAGTAGAGAGTCTCTTGTCACAGCTTTAGGCGGGTCTTTGTCAGTCTGCCAGGAGAATAAAATATTTATATTTTTGGCCCATTTGGGCAGACAGTGGAAAACAGGTGCTGGTCTAACCTCTTAGGTGGGTAGTCAGCCGTTAATGGACAGGGTGAACTGTCCATTAACTGGTCAATGGTTTGACTGGTCAATGGTTTGGCGGGACCAGTTCAAAGGCAAAAACACCTACCCATTGAGTCAGGTAGTGGGCGGCTTATGGAGTAGGAGGTAAATGGAAGGGCAGACTGACAGGGACTCAAAATTTTGTTCAAATTGTTCAATTGCTCTTTAAACAACATATCTGTTTTTCTCTAGTAAAATGGTTAATGTATATGTGATACTACCATGATTGTAACAGACACTTTAATAAAGCTGTGACAATTTTATGCCAACAAAAATTAGTCTGGTCTAATTTCTTGTATGGGGTAAGGAAACGGGGGGAGGTAAGTAATAAGGAAGAGGTATTGAGATAGGTGTGGTCTCAGCTTGATGTTGGAGAGCAGGGATAGAACTTCCATGGTCATGAGCATTCTTCCTACTGTAAACATAGGGAGAATATTCAGCACTGCAGATTTCCCACTGCCGCCGGCAACTCCCTATATTTTAATTTAAGTGATCATCACAAAGTTAAAAATATATCCTTATTTACATTTAAAAAAAAAATAAAATTAGCTCTAGATTAATATATGACCTTTTCTTAATTTCAATCTCCACACAAACCCTGGCAATTTCTGCTGGCAGCTCTTTTCCCTGTCAGACTGGGTAGAGGATAAGAGTTATCCTTTGTACTCCCCATGAAAAAGTCATTTTATGTGACAGACAGGAGATTCTGCTACAATATCTCAACACAACCATGACACCTTCCTGTCAAAGCTGACAACTAATCCACAGTGCGACATATACATTTTATAATGTAGGTGTCTAGTTTAAAAAAGATGACTTGATAACATGCTGGCCAGTCAATCTGAACCTTAATATATTTATTAAGCCTTTTAAATTAGGAGGACATCATTTGAATACAATTTTTAAAAAAGCAGATCCATTTTTTTCTTTGTTCATTAGCATACGAGAAACGCCAATTAGTTTCCCTTCACTTTGAAGACACGAATGATGTCAATAAAAATGCAAATATGCCTAAAACTATAAAGACAATAGCAGATTCAGCAGATGCTGTTCACAGCTGCTCTTGCCTTAAGGGAACAGGCATCCCAATCTCCAAGTCTATACCAGAGGGTACAAGATACAGACACAAAGTGAAATACCTTCGACAAGCATATGTCACAGAGGCTATTGTGATCACAAGCTAATGGGGAAAACATCTTTGCTCTCACGCACTTTTTCTGCCTTCCGGCTTTTTTTTCTGTGTTATTTAGACAGCAATAGCATAGTTTTAAGGAAGCGTTTGATGGTTATTTACTAGGAAACATTGTCTAAGAAATATTACAAGATCTTGATTGTGAGAATCTTATCCAAAGCTGTAACACCAGTAGTGAATCTGCTTTACTGATGATTCTGCTAATATTTTATTGCCCATTATCGTCAAGCTTGAAAGTTACTTATTCTTCAAACTATTAGAGAGATGTTGATTGATGAGCAGGAAGAACATTTGTCCTTGTTAATGTGTTTTGTAAGCACTACGTCTTAAATAGAAAAGTTATTATACAAATTTTAAAACTTAGGGGCATATTTATAAACGATCGTTAACTTTTCGCGGCCGAGTTTCCCGCCATTTTCCCAAAAATCGTTATTAACGCGATTTATAAATGCTTGAAACACGGCCGCGAAAAGTTAACGCCTCATTAACTTTGCATTAGTTTCTGTCGCTTTATAAATAGAAGCGAGCGGTAACTGATGCGCCACATTAATCTCGGGCATTTCACTTCGCCACCTTGAAGTTGGCGAAAACGGCCGAGATTACAGGGGGCTGGGAGGAGATGCCGGGAAAGGATTGCCGCAGGTGGTCGCATTCATCAGAGGGGCGTGGCCATGCGACCCTTCCCAGCAGCCCATCCCAGACCCCCGCCCCGTTCTCTCGCGGGGAGGGGAAGGGAGGAACCCACCGGGAGGGGTGGAGGGACCCTTCAGGCGGGGGCACTGAGTAGTGCCTTTTGGGGCTTAGGGGGTCCCGCAGCTCGAACCGGGACCCCCCCTCCCCTGCCCTATCAGGAAATTTTTTTTAAATCTGATTGTTCAATGCAAACCATGTAAACCAAGCATTGAAAATTGAACAATCAGAAATGGGTTATGATTTTCTGCAAAACTATATAAAGAAGTGCAATCCTCCGCGGGGCTCAGAAGTCATCGCAGTGGATGGCAGAAGAAAGAAAAAAGAAGCGGCTGGCATCATTGGCTCCGCTGAGGCTGGCAGTGCCAGCAGGCTCACTGTTGGCCCCAGTGAGCCTCTCTGGCATCGGGGACCTCAGTGGTGTTGGTGTCGCTAGCCCCAAGATGTCATGTCAGATCAAGACGCTGGTAACATCGGCCTCGTTGAGGCCACCGGCGCCAGAGGTGCCCCTGGCGGCGGCAAGGGTACTTCTGCTGGTTGGTGGCCTCAGTGGAGCTGGTGTCACTGGATGGAAGAAAGAAGACATGGCCTAAGGGCTTTTTAAGAGCTTTTCGCTGGGGATCCCGGTTCGAGCTGCGGGACCCCCGCCAAAGGCTCAGCTTCTCAGTGCTGCAAGGGCCCTTACAAGGGCCAGGGAGGGGGCTCCCGGTTCGAGCTGCAGGACCCCTTAAGCCCCAAAGGCCCTTCTCAGGGCCGCAAGGGTACTTCTCAGTGCTGCAACCGCCCAGATAGGGCCGGGGAAGGGGGTCCCGGTTCGAGTTGCGGGACCCCCTAAGCCCCAAAAGACACTTTTCAGTGCCCCCGCCTGGCTGGTCCCTCCCTCCCCTCTCCGCGAGAGTACGGGGCGGGGGTCTGGGAAGGACTGCTGGGAAGGGGTCGCTGCAGGTGATCGCATCCGCCACGGGAGGCAAGGGCGGGGTACGCCGGCAGACGTACACCCCGCCCGCCCCCTGTAGAGGCAGATGCGATCACCTGCCGTGACCCCTTCCCAGCAGCTCCTCCCAGACCCCCTGCTCCGTCTTGGGATTCACGGTATTTTTCCCGCGGCAATGTGCGGCGGTAATTGTCCGTTTATAAATACAGCCCTTAGTTATGTAAATTTCTGTATTTTAATTGGAAGCAGTATAACTGTAGAAAAGCTTAGAAATATTTTAAAGGAGAACTAAAGCCTGATAATAAATAAAAAGAACTGTAAAGAACCATGGGAAGCAGAAAAAGATCCATCAGTGATTGGAATGTTTAAAGATATTACATTTTAGCTCAGGCCTCTTTTACATAGGGACATGGGGATTTTATCTGCTTTAATCATTACTACACTTTTTCTCTTAAAAAACTTACCTTGATTCTATATTTATGTGGAAGGAATGATCATTTATTAATGCTTCCTGTTCTACTTATGGTGCTGAGCAATTACTTGAAGTTCCCGTGAGCACTCAAGACTGTCAGTGTCAAAGTCTTCTAGCTTCTCCCTCTCCTGCACATGTGCACTGAAACCACAACTGAAGAAGTTGCTATCCATGAATGATTAGTGCCAGCTACAAGTTATTGCTCATCTCCTAAAGAAGAACGAGAGGTATTAATAATTGATCCTACCTTTAACATAAATATAGAATATGGTACATTTTTGACTAGAATGTAATACTCAATCTTGCCTGTTATATAAATATAATATAGCATTCCTTTTATATATTAGTGTTTAGTTCTCTTTTTAACAAACATCTTTTTACAAGCTGAACATGAAATAGTTTCTCTAGCTACACAAGCACTTTTTTAAAATGAGAATTATTTTCAATTAAAACATATTGATTTTCACAAGTGTTGCAGACAGGAAATACTATTCCTCTATCAGTAAAGCATAGCAGTGGAACGATTATTAAATTGTCTTAAAAAAAACCAAATTACTGTTCTTTCTATTTCTTCTTCTTTTTCTTCTTCCGTTTTATTCTTCTGCATTTTTGGACTGTATCTCCTCCCACAGATCTAGAGACATGAAATTCGGTACAGACGTGCGGGGCATATAGGAGAAGTGTGCTATCTTCTAGCTAAGGAATTCATGGAAGCGTTACGGAGTTATCTGCCAATTTCCGGACATTTTTTCCCATAGACTATAATGGTAACAATCCTCAAATGTGGATATTTCAAAACAGTTTTTTTCATGGTCATAAATACAAATGGTGATACCCCCAACCCCCCACACAGACCCAGGTACACCCAACTACTGACCTACTTTTTAAAGCCGTATTTAAAGGGTAACTAAAGTCAAAAAAACTAATTTAGATTTATCCTCAATAAAAGATAGTTTTATGGTTATAAACACAAAAAAGACATACCCCCTCAACCAGACCCAGGTACACACACCTACTAATCTACTTATCTATTACTGTGGCAGCCATACTTAAAGGGTAACTAAAGTAAAAAAAAATAATTTTGATTTATTCTCAATAAAAGATAGTTTTATGGTTGTAAAACACAAAAAAACATAACCTAACCAGAACCAGGTACACACACCTACTAATCTACTAAATCACTTATGGTGGTAGCCATATTTAAAGGTTAACTAAAGTCAAAAAAAAAAAATTTAGATTATCCTCAATAAAAGATGGTTTATGGTTGTAAACACAAAAAAGACATACCCCTCAACCGAACCAGTACACACACCTACTAATCTACTAATCATTATGGTGGCAGCCATACTTAATGGGTAACTAAAGTCAAAAAAATTAATTTGATTAATAATAAAAAGGTTTGTTTTTTTAACCCCCATGTGGCACGGTTACATACACCTACTGACCTACCCCTCCATTACTGTTGCAGCCATACCTAAAGGGTAACTAACGTCAAAAAATTTTTTTGGACCAATCATGAAAAAAGTTTTTTTAACCCCCAACCCGACACAGGTACACACACCTACTGATCTACTTATCCATTACTGTGACAGCCATACTTAAAGGGTAACTAAAGTCAAAAAACAAATTTTGACCAATCATCAAAAAGATACAGAGAGATTCAATAAAAGTTATTATCATTGAAAATGGTGCTAATTTTGCCCTAACCAATCAGATGTTAGCTTTCTGATCGATTGGATCAAAATTAGCACCACTTTGGGCTGGGTAAACACAAAAGTTTTTTTTGTCCCAAACAAGCGTTCACTACAAACTTATCATTCCCATTATTGAGTTTTAAAATCTGCAGCAAACACACATATTCCCTTCCAAAATGCAGCCCTTCAAGCCAAATTCAAAGTTTATACTTAAACTTTCCCTTTCTAGTTTGAACTTTATTCTGCTACTTTGTAGAGGCTAAATGAAATGTGATATTCTGGTACCTACCAAAAGCAAACCTTACATTCTAAAGGGCCACTAATGTGGAAAAAAACTAGACATGCATAGTGAATGGTACACAATGCAACTGCTTAGAGTGACATCAGCCCATTTACTGGGGAAAATAATGCATGTATGTACATTGTTGTTCATCAGAACTGACCACCAAAAACTATTGACCAAGTGGCAACATACATGGGATTATTGCCACAAAACTGACGTTCGTTGGACACTCGTTCATCAGGCATTAGGTGTAAAATTGCACATCTATACAAGTCTTTACTGACATTGTAAAGATGTTATCTTTTGCCCTAATGTCTAGCAATAGCTGTAGTAAATAAAACAGTGAATTTACATTTGATGACCACAGTTGGTAATAAAAGAATTAGCATTTTGTGCATTAAACAGTGTGCTTTATTGCTTAATTATCACTGAATTTCAAAGTTATACTAATAAAACTTCAACGGTCTATGATGTGTTTTGACATTTCTTGGCCGGTACTATCGTGGAATAAACCCCATCCTTGATGAAGAAGGTTTAGCCCTTGAAAGCTTGTCAACTAAATAAACTGTTAGCCCGTAGAAAAAGTATCACAGTACTCTTATTTTTTAATTTCTATATATTGGACTAATACGGCACTACAATAATTTTCTGTATCCTTAATCCTTACTCCAACCTGTGTTTGTCAAGCAAAGGCCCAGAGCACAGTGCATATGTGCACTGGACTATATTCATCTTTATTTATTTATTAAATAAACCCTCACACAAGGGAGAGTGCCCACACTTTTGGTATGTATGTATGTATATATATATATATATATATATATATACACACACACACATTGGTATATTGTTGCCTCAGTAGGGACTAATTTATCTATGTGGGGATTGGATATGTTTTTAACTGGATGGGGGGTCTTATAGGGGAAGTTACGTTTTATTATTTGTCCAGCTAGTACATAGGGGAACTTCTGTATCTTTTTATCTGCCACTGCTCAAGTTTTTATACCCTAATATGGAGTGTTGCCCCACATTTTCACTGCTTTTTGCTCTGTTTGTGTTACACTCTATACCGTAAGGGAAGAGGAGATGCAATAATTTTTGTTATTGGTAAAATGAGTGTAAAATCCCTGCTACCTGATGTAATGTTCCAAATTTTTTTGCACAAAGGATATGTATGCACACTCACCATATCACTTTTAAATGGCTCAAGGTGCAGTACAGCTGATGCGAGGCTCCAATTAACTATATACTGGACAAAGATGCAAGTAGAAGAAGTGCCACAGATCACACTGAGAGCAGGTGAATATAGGGTTACAAACTAAAATACATACAAGGTATTATCTGACTTACTAACAGCAAATGCTTTTAGTTAGTCAGATAATACCATGTATGTATTTTAGTACTTTTTTATTATTTACATTAAACATACTGTATGCTGTTGGATGCTTGATAGGGTTAAAAAGTTTTTAGTTATCTGAATATATGTTTCTTCCCCCATTCATGAGTACCACCACTTGGAAGGTGTAAAGTTGTTGCTATAACTCTGTAATTGTAACCCCCGAGGATGGGAGGCTTAGTACCTCCCTTGAAATGTTAGGCTTTCTGTCATGTCAATAAATAAGGATTTATAAATGAAAAAATGAAAGAGTCCTCCAGATTCTTGTGCAAAAAGTGTTACATTTTATTTTCACCCCTTGATACACAGCATGGAAACGTTTCGGGCAAAGCTGTGTCCTTGCACAAGAATCTGGAGGACTTTTCCATTTTTTCGTTTATAAGTGAATATTGGACTTTGTGGCAGAAAAGTAAGGACAGAGAACCTTCAGTAACAGTGGGTGGTTATTTGGATTCACTATTCCAATTAATAACAATTAATAAATAAGGGTTTGTAACCCTATATTTACCTGCTCTAAGTGTGGCGTGTGGCACTTCTTCTACTTGAACCAAATGTTTTTGGAAATAGCACATCACACCCAATGCAATACTGCTTAGTTGCATTTTGAGCTACATAGTAGCACAAAAGTGAAATGTCATGTCCATCCATCCAACAAAATATCCTACTTTCTTTCCCCACCCCTGAAAACCCCAACTTCACAATAGGGACCTACCTTTCCAGCGTTCCTGAAGACAGATAATCAGCCTGGAGTTACCTGTCTTCCTTCTTGGCACAGCAGCCTTCTATGGTTGTGACAGATGATGTCAAATCTGATAACTGACTTCTGCTGAACAGGCTGCCTCTTCTGAACATGTGCAAGCTCATAATACGCTTATACAGCTGTATGAACAACCAGCAAAGAGGAGGACAGACTGCTTGTTGAATATCTGTTGTCACGTAGGCTGGGAAAGTAATACACTATTTTAAGGTCAGGGTTTTTAGGGAGTGGGGAAGGTAAGTATGACATTTTGTGGGAGAAGTGAAAATGCCTTTACCAGGTTTTGTAATTCTGTGTAACAACCCTACTTCACAGTGCATCTTTCCTGACCACGCTCCCGCAATACAATAACTGCCTTTCTGATTATCCACTTCCTGTCTTCTCTAACAACATTAGTTGACATTTTGGAAAAAAAATTAATGCATGGAATCTCAAACTAACCTTGGAAATTAGAAATCCTAGGGGTTAAATATTAATGTTAAAAAAGTTTGTATATTTCTTACATCATATGTCAAACTTTAATGCGGATAGCTGCTATGCAACAAAAGGAGTTAGAAATTGGACCTTGCTGTTTTGCTTCCTGTTATCTTCTACTGCTACTACAGTACATTATTCTAATCACCTTATATCTTAGTTTCATGATTTTATCATTCTTCCATTAATACATCTGTCTTAAGCCTTAATTTGCCAAACAACGGCAAAGTTAAGTATCACTGTATCAAGATAGACCATAAGTGGTAGTATCCTTGATGTGTTATTATGTACCCTGGCCACTAGGCGGAGCTGGTTATGTATACTGTGTTTTCATCCTATGTAAAGAGGGTGATGGGATTCATTTTGTAACTTGCATCTGATGAAGGACCTTATGGGTTCGAAACATGTTGTGCTTCACTCCTAAAATAAAGCATTTCTGGCATTTTGCTAGTGGAGGCTCTCTTGTGTGCTTTGTACTACTTTTTATCAAACAACAGCAAATACAGTTTCATTACATTATACTATAATTTCAATATATTCTGTAAAACACAACCTTCCAGGCTAAATTAAGAGCCTGGGAATACACTCAGGGTAAGACTAGGGAAATCCCTGGTGGGCCCATCGTTCCATTTATTAATCAAATAAGAGAACATTTATAAAATTTAAATACAGGGGTAATTAGCTTGTATAGTAAGGTGTTGATTATACCTCCTATATATATAACAGTCTGGTACCTCACTACTAGCATGTCTCCTGTTCAACAAATGGAAAAGGTTATTACAACTAGGAGCAGGAGAAATTCTCCAATCTGTTAATGGACATTTTTACAGTTTTATTTGCCTTTAATGTTGTGGCATTCTCCTCATTATTATGGAACATTCCATTTAACAAGCATACTTTGTCATGGTTATCCCACTGAAATAAACATGGACCAGGCACACAAGCCAGAAACTCTCATTAGACTTACAATTCAATGAAATAAAATAGGAAGAGTGTTTAAAAAAACATTTCACGTACATTTTAATGTTTAATTCAAAACCAAAGACCATAGAAATTGTTGTTCAGAACCTAACATAATGTGTGTGGGGAATATTTGTAAGCTTAGGCTTAATATAACATTGCTGTTTTAAATTTAAATGACTGGTATATGACCGGCTTATGATCTTTATAAAAAAAAAAGAATGAATGAACTGGTCTGATCACGTCTCAAGCTTGCTGTAAAAAAATGATTGGACCGTATGGGTAAAATATATAACAGTAGAATATAACTGTGTATATAGTTTTCCTTTGCAATTAAACAGGCTTATTATACTTTATGTCCAGTAGTGTGAGAATGCTAGCAGACCATCTTGTGTTAAGGCTGAAATGATAGTTACTTTAGGGCTTGGCCACACTATACGAGTTTTCGCACGCGACGTGTTTGCGATTGAGCATGCGATTTTGATTTAATGGAAATCACGGGAACGCAAAAAAGTTTCTGCTATTTCCAATGTGTTGCGTTTGCAATACCATTTTGGAAGCACATGCAATCACCATTTTACCCCATAATCGGAATTGGAGAATCGCAAACGCGTTGCAATGCACGGAAAACTCAAGAGCAATTATGTGCGATTGCACTAGCGCATTTGATTGCATTGCAGTGTGGCCTTGCCCTAACTGCTTGTTTCAGTCCCTGCAAAATGCAGCATTAAATTTTAAAAACACGTCGTGGATGCCATTCCATTCCCAATTGCTGGATTGCCTTGCTTAGGCTTGCTTCCTGGGTGTGCTTACCCTTCATGTATTTCTTGACTCTTGACCCCTTGGCTTTGATTACTGGACTCTGTACCTTGCTGTCTGCTCTTGATCTTTTGTTTATATAATGGATTATGTACTTTGCTGTCTGCACTTGATACTTGGCTTTGGACACTGGGTTTTTGTTATTTGCTGCCTGCACTTTGACCCTTGGCTTTGGGATTTTGATACTTACTGCCATGCCTGATCTTGTGCCTGTTCCTAGACTTTGTTTGGCTGCTGCCAGCCTTTACCACTGGGGCTTTGGAATTACCATTCTTTGGATTTGACTCCTTGGACTGAATGCTTTCTCTTTGGTCCTAACCACAACGTGGCCTTCAACCAGATGCCAATCCTTACATAAACTAGTTAAAGGTAACTTAGGATATCCTGAGCTATTAAACAGTAGAGTTGAACAAGCCTGCTGGGATTCATTCTGCTGATGAAACTACAAACTTTTGCAAATGAAGCCAGGTTTTGCCAGTGAAATTTTAGTTGTTCTGTGTCATAAAATGTTGTTGGTAGTTTTGAATGATGAAATTTTAAAGGCGGAACTAGGAGTTCTGACCTAAAACCAGTCTCAGACCAATATAGCCAGTGTAGTTTGCCACAAGCGATTTTGTAAAATGATTAATATCATAAGAATATTTATATAAGAAAAAGACAAAGACCATATATGAAATTTTTTGATGAAAATAATTTTAAAAAATACTTTATTTAGGAAAAAATAAAAAACCGTAGCTTTGAAAGGGCATGTCCAGCCTAAAGTAAACTTTTCATGGAAATGTTCACCACCCTTCAAAGCCAGGTTTCGCATTATACATACATTCCAGGGATTCCCCTGAAGTTCATTACCTAACCCGATCCCTTGCTGCTCCTCCTCTGCTCTGCATCTGACAGCCACTCTACTTCCTGGTTGCAGCTGTCAGTTAAGGTGTGACATGACGTCAAGCCCAATTACCTGACAGCCACAACCAGGAAATACAGTATAGCGACTGTCAGCGCAGAGCCGCACTGCTCCTCTTTTTGCTCGAAACAGGAGCGGCGGGTGGCGCCCAGGTGGTGAGGGACCGGGTCAGGTACATCTTTGTCACATTGGGGCATCTTTGGAAAGTATGGATAATGCGAAACCTGTGTTTGGGGGGTGTGTGTGTGAAAATTTCTATGAAAAGTTTATTTTTTCAGATGGATATGCCATTTAATTAGATTAACCATGTTGAATGCCATTGTGCACCTTTTACTTGTACTACATGATCCTAAATGATTTAAATGGTGTATACCATTTATAATGGCGTATACTCACATTGGCTGTGCTGCATCAAAATTATATTAGTGCTGCAAATATATCGGGACTCAAAAACTCATCCTTTTCCTGTTTTATTAATTCCAAATATTGGAACTGTGTTCTCTTGTGATAGTTTCCTACTTAATGAAAAACAAATAGGGAAAGTTATAATATGCAACACCTTCCCTTACACCACTCATCATTATTCTGTTGTAAACCTACAGAATAATGATGAGGTACCAGGTAAGGACTTAAATGCAACTCAAATTAGTGAAATTGCTTGTTTATTCATCACACAACATGTTTCGGACGTCTTGGTCCTTTATCAAGTGTAACATACTCAGTGAAATACCACCTATTAATAGGGGAAGGAAATGACATCAGCAGAAGAGCCCCACCTCCCCATCTGACCTTACAGCGGGGGGAAGGGAGAGGGGTATAAACATTAAAAACACCACATGATAATACAATACAGTGAAACTGATAACCTCACCGCCGTGCACCAATGTGCAGAAGATATAAGGACCATACATGATCCACAATAATCCAAATAGAGTCCAAAAGGAGTCCATATAAAAGTCCGTGAAAAGTCCAAACATGCCCTTAGGGGTCATAAATTCAGGGTATTGCTGTCCATTTGTGCTGGTGCTTCATTTGTTCCAAATGGACCACCTAAGGAATAAATTGCATGGCACAAATATATACAACTATATACAAAACATCGGTCTGCCGTTGCTTACTGCTAATCTGCTATTTAATCTCTACAGCTTCTAATATGTTTTACCTTTGACGTATTCAAATTCTATATAAAAGGGACATAAAAAACTTCAAAATAGGAACAAGTTATGACACCTCAGTGTCAAGGCATTGGACCGAGATGAGACACACACATAATCAACTTAAATGGGCAGTACTTGAACACGTACAAACCCCAATAAGAGGCGGGGATATTATAAGGCTACTCCTGCAGAGAGAATGTTTTTGGATAAGGTTCTTAGACACTCTCATACCCAAAGGGTTAAATGAATCATGGTCACTCAAATGCTTTCTTTAATGCCTCATATAAAATCATGTCATTTTGTTCTAAAACGTATTTGTTTCTTTCCACAGATAGCGGTCTGCCTTTCTATATCGTATAGAATTTGAATACGTCAAAGGTAAAACATATTAGAAGCTGTAGAGATTAAATAGCAGAAGCAGTAAGCAACGGCAGACCGATGTTTTGTATATAGTTGTATATATTTGTGCCATGCCCTTTATTCCTTAGGTGGTCCATTTGGAACAAATGAAGCACCAGCACAAATGGACAGCAATACCCTGACTTTATGACCCCTATGGGCATGTTTGGACTTTTCACAGACTTTTATATGGACTTCTTTTGGACTCTATTTGGATTATTGTGGATCATGTATGGTCCTTATATCTTCTGCACATTGGTGCACGAGGTTATCACTGTATTGTATTATCATCTGGTGTTTTTTATGTTTATACCCCTCTCCCTTCCCCCTCACTGTAAGGTCAGATGGGGAGGTGGGGCTCTTCTGCTGATGTTATTTCCTTCCCCTATTAATAGGTGGTAGTTCACTGAGTATGTTACACTTGATAAAGGACCAAGATGTCCGAAACATGTTGTGTGATGAATAAAGAAGCAATTTCACTAATTTGAGTTGCATTTAAGTCCTTACCTGGTACCTCATCATTATTCTGTTGGTTTACAAGGGAAAGTTATAAGTGCAGGTAATTTGGTCTCATTAGCCGAGTTTCTTTGATGATGAGAATCTTCCGTTAAAATTATTTTTACCCCAACATTTTTCTTAATTTGCAGAAATTGCTTCATGTCTTAATTTCTTTGCCATATGTAAGTCTTGTCGTGTTACAAACTAGTAATAAATTAAATTTACTCTGCAGTTTGCCATTACATTTCAAGACTTACCCATATGTTTTGAAGATTTTACAAATGACATTGCATGGTACACTGGGAATACAATGTGGTAATGAATAAACAACAGCCAAAGCCAGATTCAGCAAATCAAGTTGTTTTATGGGAAGGCATGCTACTTGAAATTATCTTTCAAACTTCATTTGAAGCTATAATCTACATTTCACTTTATGGTCTGCATATGGTTTTTTTGAAGTTGAAATGCTTCAAGGGAGCCTTTAACTATTGAATAAAGCAGAACAGCTTTATGCTTTAGTTAAATACAAAACAAAAAATAATCTCTTCTCATTTTTTAAAAAAATGTCTTTATCTCTTATCTACTCTCCTTTTCTCTGTTTATTAATAGACTATGAGTCACAATAGACCTACAGCATTAATGAAGATCTTTTTTATTAAGGTTTATGGGTTGCCCCCTGCTGGTGCCAGTGACTCATGCATAAACAGAGGGGATTCCAATGTGCAGGAAAGACAATGCATGATCATAAAGTTGATTTAATCTTCCCCTTCAACCCTTTAGGTTTAATCTTCCCCTTCAACCCTTTAGGTTTAATCTTCCCCTTCAACCCTTTAGGTTACTATAAACAAAATCATTGCTACTGTAGATTTCTCTCATTTACAGACTTTCATTTGAATGCTGCCCTGCTTTTTTTATTTCAGCAAAAAAAAGGGTTAATGCTGAATTGGAAATAATTGGGATGCTTCATTGCATGGGGCAGGGCAATAAACATCCATATATCATCCAAATGTCAAACATTAACATACCAAATTAAAAATGCCTATCCTTTGGCTTTATACATGGTTTAATATGGGTTTAATAATGTAAAATGACAGCAGTTCGGGAATATATTTAGATAACACTATAGAAAATCCCAATCAGACAACTTTAGAAACATTTTCTTGTTTCGCTTCCTGTTTGTAATTTCTCCAGTATCTGACACTGTCTACATATTTGCTTGATAATATAAGTCTCCACCAATTGCCCGCACCCCTAACCCCCTTCTAGTTTTGTATATCATTTCAAGAAATGCCTCTAAATAAGATGTGCTGGCTATACACTAGGAAGACCTTAGATAGATTAGACGTTGCATACACATCGCACGTGTATATGAAGTTTAAGTTCACTTTAACCCTTAAGATAATTATTGAACCATGGTCAGACTGAGCTTAAAGCAGGATGTCTGTTAGGGTTGATACAAACCAGCAGATTCTTCCTCCCGGCTGACCAGGGATGTAACTACCAGGGGAGCAACTGCAGGGGGGTGGGTGGGAGCCAAGAGGGCCCCATATTTTTATTTTTCCTATCACAGATATAGCCTTCTCCTAGAAAAACTCTGTGGATGAAGTACAGATAGGGGCCCCATTATAATTTTGCTGGGGGACCCAGTGATTCCTACTTCTGCCATCTACTTCTGCCATTTGCCATCTGTCACCTAGTGAGCAGTCGGCTGGGAAATCACTGATTTCCCAGCTGAGCTGACTGAACCACTGCAAAAGTACCTGTGGCCAACAGGTTGGCTCAACCGATCTAAGAGACCGCACAATTATCCGTGACTTACCGGCATGTTCGATCATCTGTTCTCTTGATCTGGATAAATAGGAGAGCGTTATCAGCCCAGTTTCGAAGTTTCGGGAAACTTTCCAAAACCAAAATTTTTATGAATTTTTCTATAGGTTTATCGATTATTCCTCTTCTGAATTTTTCATCGAATTTTCAAGGTTCCGAAAGTCAATAACTTCGATGCAGATATCTAATGCAGAAATTTATGTATAATGCTGTATAATAGTTGCTTGTGGAAAAAGTTCAATTCTCGGGTATTTAACTATTTTATTTAGAACTTCTATACATTGGTACATGATCACCGGGACATTTCCCAGGTCCCTATGCAACTAGAACACACAATATTGAAATTACGCAAGCTATTAAACAATGTTTATTTTCAAAACTTTCTGAACATTCTGAAAATCCGATTTTGGCACGCAATTTGCCGGATCCGAACATCTCTAATCACCAGAAATATCTGATGAGTGTTTTAACAAAACAGAGAAACAATTAATATGTATTTGCTTTTTTGGGGGGATTTTAATCAAATATGCTGCGTCCAAGATCGGATACAAGGAACAAACTTCGGAAGCACTCCAGGGACTTGTAACAAAACTCCAAACTTTATTGTGAACAATTACAAGTCCCTGGAGTGCTTCCGAAGTTTGTTCCCTATATATATACATATATATTCCTTTATTGTAAGCAAAGTTAAACTAGATAGAACCATTAGAAAAAATCTTACATTGTGTACTACACCACTCAGTTTAGTTTATTAGTAGAAAAACATTTTTTTCCTATAGTTAAATGGACCAGCTTTTCATTTAAAAATGACGGTACCTGTCTGCTTTCTGTACAATCTACAGTGTGAAGTAGAAATGAAGACTTTGGTACTTGGAGTATACAGTTAGAGCAGTTTAAAAAGTTATGACAGCATTATTATTTAAATATAATTATGCACATGATATATAGAGATGGTCGAACTTGATAAAGTTTGGTCTGTTTTCTAACTTTCAAAAGTTCCTGGGAAATGGTCTGGGGAACATGTCACTATCACCAAAACCTATTTAAACACTTCTTACTTCATGATCAGGGGAATTGTCGGGTTTGCGCAAGCTACATTCGAGGGTTACAGCCAATTCAAGGGTTACTGAACGATCTATTCAATGGTTACCAAAAGATGAAGGCTACATTCGAGGGTTAGCGAACGATACATTCGAGGGTTAGCGAACGATACATTCTAGGGTTAGTGAAAACAAACAATTTATTCAAGGGTTAGTGAAAACTAACATTACATTCGAGGGTTACCAAACGATACATTCAAGGGTTACCGAAAGTCAAAGGCTACATTCGAGGGTTTTAGCGAATGTTACATTCTATTGTTAGCAAAAACGAACCATACAAAGGTACTTAAAACAAACGATACATTTGAGGGATAGCGAAAACAAACATTACGTTACCGAACAATACTTTCAAGGGATAAGCGAAAAGGAACGAAATACATTTGAGGGTTAGCAAACGGTCTGTAAATTCTATAATTATCGAATTTACTATAATAATAGCAAATACAGCCACGCGTTCGAAAAAAACAAACTAGTTCGAACCCGAACTAGTTCAAATAGTTCGAGTTAATCCAAACTCATAAAGTTCGGCCTGAACTTGGGTTTGAGTTTGGTTTTGTGTACAATTTTTTTCTTTTCTCCAATTTTATCAGTTACCATTGGTATAAATCCTGGATCTTGAAGTTTGTAACTTTGGACTTCGATTGTGGGTGGGATAGAGGCAATTGCTTAAAAATGCTGCATGTACTGTACCGTGAGATCTAGCTGTCTCCGCTGTATGGAACTTGCGCCTTAATTTTGAACCCTAGAAAAAGATTTCATCTTCAAATCTTTAATACAGACAAGGCAGATATATTTTGGTGCAAGTGTCTGTCTATACATTTTTAACATCTTATCTATTTAATGAAATATTTTTTCCCAGTAAAAATAGCTGTAACAGCAGGGTTTACAGGTACAGCATAAGATTGTCAGTTAGCCATGTAGAAGCCATGTCCCATGACTGTGTTTATGTCAAACACGGTGTATTCTATGTTCTAACCCACTGCACTCATCCATAAGGGAATCAATTTCACCTACTGAGAGGTGCTGCTACTACTACTTCAGTAAAGTGCTTTGGAGCATTTAATTTTGGACAATGATGAATAACAGGTCAAGTGTTACTGTACTCAATAACTATAAGTGTGTGCACTATACCTTTTAATTTAGCAATTAGAATTTGGCAGTGACTGTACTGACAGCCACAACAATATAAACAATATTAAAGAAAGTAAATAAAATCCAACCCCTTTTAAAGGCACAGCTTCATTGGCTAAGTCACCAAAAGGGATCAAAACGTAGTATTAATGGAAACATTTTTATGAAAAAAGTAAATATTACTTATACATAAGACGTAGGGATAGAATTATACCATTTTAAGAAGTTTGAAATATCTGAACTTTATTTAGAAGAAGCACAAGTGAAAACATGAAATCTTTCTCTGAAACCCAATAAAGTATTTCCCCTGAGAAACCTGTCACATTTAAGATTTTAACGTCAGGGTTTTGCCTAATTATCACTGATGAATCAAGCATTCTATTTGTACTTGGATTAAGAACTGGCTGAAGGATAGATTACAAAGAATGCTTATTGATGGGACATTTTTTAGTTGGACCAGTGTTTTTAGCAAACTTCCTCAGGGATCTGTGTTCCTCAGGGGTCTGTCCTAAGTTTGGTACTGTTTAACCTATTATAATTGATCAAGAGTTGGTCATTGAGTGTATCATTTCTGTGTTTGCTGATTGTACTAAATTGTTCAGGGTTATAGACTTATTGCAGGATGTCTCCACCTAACATACTGATTTAAAGGGCATGTCCACCCCCAAAACTAACATTTTCCCCACTACTGGCCCCTACTGGTCCCACTATGCAGTGTTAAAAAGTCCTTACCTTATCTCTCTGCTTCATATGATTGCCCTGCAGTGTGTGTAAAAAGGTTTCTGCCCCTTCCCTGTCCTCTGAGAGGTTTCTGGCATGTGCAGTGGAGCCCTCCCCCTATCTCTCTTTGGATCCCTGTTTGCTTCCTTGTGCCCTACCTTAAAACCCTTTTTCCGTAGTGAAGGGGACCCTAGCCCACCCCCAACTGCCATGTCTATTTGCTAAAAAAATCATCAGGAATGTACTTAAATCGTTTTTTTCCCCCAGCGTTCTGCACAGCTGGCAGCCACGTCTGTGATTAGCTTCTTCTCAGTCAATCACAGATGCGACTGCCTGTCCAGCCCCCTGTTTGTAATTACCAGCAAGCAGAGGACCGGATCAGAATGCCGGGGGAACAAAGCTCTGTAAATACCTTTCTGATAGTTTTTTTTATCAAACAAACATGGCGGTTGGGGGTGGGCTATGGTCACTACAGCAAAATTTTATTTTATAGGTGGAGATACTTTGTGTTTGGGCTGCAAAGTAGCAAATTAAATTTAACTTTGAGAAAGTAAAAACTAACATAAATGCTAGATATACTGTAAATAGAGAAGAACTTGGAAGTTATTGTGGATAATAAACTTGGGGGGCATATTTATAAAGGCTGCCACCACTTTTGCCAAATTGGGAGTTAACACAATTTATAAGGCTCCGATAACCGTCAGGGATAGCCAATCGCCATTTCGCTTTTCGTCGTGATAACGGAATTAATATGCTTTTGGTGCACATTGGCAACACTGCCGCAATGTGATGGACTGTTGACATTTTTCAACCCAAAATTAACTGTGTAACAAGGAATCAAATACTGGATAAGACACAAGACAAAAGCCCCGCTCCCGGGCTGATCTGTTGTCCTGGCCTGGTGCGGTGATGTCATATGCATAAGTCCCCCCGATGATATCATGACATCAGCACGCCACACCCATGTGAAGATTTAAATCCTTCTTCTTCTTTCCCTCTGGTGCCTGTTTATTTCTGTCTCCTTGCACCTACAAACTTCCTTTCTTCTCAGCTTGCCTTTGATATCATGTACCCTGCTTCAGTCTTCCAGTATCCTACTCCAGTACCCAGTCTCTGTTCCAGAATACTGCACCAATGTCCAGTATACAGTATCTGTACCAGTATCCAGCTCCATAAGAGTACCCATCTTCATAACAGTACACATCTCCATACCATAACAGTACCCATCTCCATAACAGTACCCATCTCCATAACAGTAACCCAGCTCCATAACAGTACCCAGCTCCATAACAGTACCCAGCTCCATAACAGTACCCAGCTCCATAACAGTACCCAGCTCCATAACAGTACCCAGCTCTATAACAGTACCCAGCTCTATAACAGTACCCAGCTCTATAACAGTACAAAGCTCCATAAAAGTACCCAGCTCCATTCTAGGATCCCCTGTGCAATTTCTGCTTCTTCCCTGTCTCCTCATAAAGGATAACTTTGTGAGTACTTGGAACCCTTTGAGGCCTGTATCACTTTATGAACAACAGTAACAAAAAAAAGTAAGTTTGTTAGATTTTAATTGGTTGCAAATCTGTTTTTAATAATTTAAGGTTCTAGAAATACACTAGACACTATAACAGATTGCCTGTCTGCTTTTGTTTATGATCTCAGGTATTTTTACATGAATTCAATTATTGTGGTTTCTTGTTTAAACACGTTACATTAGTTTCTTAATGCGTTTTTAACGGTTTTAGTTATATTTTTTTTGCATTCCTCTGTTTATTCTGTCGGTTCATCTTACTCATTTTTGCCCTAAATACAAAGCCTCATAGACATTAGTTTAAGGTTCCTGAAGATATACAATAGAAAATAATAATTAGTACATCAAACTAAACTCTTTAAATGTCCATATTTCTGACAGAGTGAGTTTAAATTTCCTGTCCATTGAGGGCGATAATGGCATCTGAAAGTACAGGGATACCTGGTGTGCCCTGCCCAGAGTTTAGCAGACATGTATACAGTATGCATTGAGAACTAACAACCCAGAGTTGATGTCACAGCCAATGATTAACTGCTGCTCCCAAAACCGCCTCATCTGTGCATTCATGTGCACATAAAAGAACTTGCAGAGCTTTAAGAGTGGGTGCCGATCTCTACAGAAAGGGGTGAAAAATTGTAAGGAATTTGGCCAGCATTCCGACTCCTCCAAGATGGCTGTGTCCAGGTACCATAGTCATACAAGCACCAACATCAAATTTGTAACAAATTTATAACACAGAATAGTGACTGGAATAAAATCAGGGAGGTGTTTTTAAAAATTTGGCATATACTTACCAATTACTCTGTTTTGAAATGAGTAACAGCATACCCATTAATGGCAGCTAAAAGGAGGAATGATATGTCAGATGAGCTCACAGGCAGGCACTTTTGGGATAGTGGTCAATACATTTGATTAGGCCTTTAGATTAGGCCACTTTATCAACTGTAGTTTTAAAAATGACAGTTATCTGCTTTGCTGCCCCTAGAGCAACTGTATTTAGGTAAGACAAGGCAAAAATTCAAATTTAAACCCGTCCAGTAATTTTTCTAATATTAGACTTGCCAGGCGTGACAGAAAACATAAAAGTCAACAGTGTGGCAGAGCATTGGTCCATCATGGAAGTTCCATGAATGGTCTTAAATGTATGGGCAAAATCCTAATTTTAATAAAGAGACAATACAAGGGGGAGACATCGACAGTCAATTACTAAGAAGACAAACTTGCTGGATTTACACCTTAAAGACCAATGCTCTAGCCGGTCTAAATGAAAAATGTAACTCCCTTTCTACAACCCTATGTTTGTTTTATTTCCTTTAATAATCCAAACACATTATCCCCAACATAATGGGTCTTTACACTACACCTACATTTTAGATGGAGCCATTTAGAAGAAGACAGATATTTACCCCCTTTTTCTGCTTTTATTCCTAAGGATTCACAATTCATTTCACTGAAGTAAGAAACTGTCTGGAATACATGGAAGTATGCTACTTATGGATAAGTATTTGCTACGTCACCTTGGCTTTAGGATTTACTGATATTACATATAGGTAAATAGACATAGATAAGAGAGAGGGAAATACAAATATTGTGACTCACATCCAAGAACTCTGATCATCATACGGAACTTACACTTACACATACACATGCATATGGACTGCTACAGGATTAAATAGATCAGTTATTTCTATAGAGCACATTGTTTCTATTTATTTACATTTATACTTTATTGCATAGTACCATTTGCACTTTGTGCAGGGCACTTGTCGTATTAATAGATATATTTAGTACATTGCTGAATTGATATAGCATTCACAAGGGGAATACCATTATATGTTGTTTTATTTACTTTACTTTACTAGTATATTTACAAACAATAGCAATATTTATATACTGTAGGGATCAGCTTGGTAGACAGCAGGCATCAGGGCACAGAAGGATATTGAAAACACCACATTAGTCTATTTGGGTTAAACAAAAAGGGGGGAAAAAATTATTTAGCCAAAAATAAAGTCCAGACTTTGGTCTTTGCCATTCACAATATAAAGGGGAAAATGGTAACACAAAACACTGCATTGTTTGCGTGCTAAACCCTCACCTTGGGTTATCTCTACGGTCACTCTGCTGTAGCTCTAGTCAAATCTTTGACGTCTTCCTCTGTCTCACTCTTGGCCACACACCATGGGACTAATAGCACTCTGTCACCTGCTTGTCCAGGTTCCTCCTGGATATACAGTCCTAGGGCCTAGCTCACCCCAGACCATCAGCAGCCACTCTGCTGAACAGCACCACTGTCTGACAACATGCACCACTTTATTGAACTCAGCCAGATGAACTGATTGAGCTTGTTTCCCATTCAAAACCTGGGCTGGACTTGAAACAAGGGAATGCAACGACAATACGAATACACGCTGGTCCAGGATCCCAAAGAATCCATTGAAAAGCAGCTTTTCTAAGCAGCAGCACCAATTATTGCATTACTCCAGACCACATCTGTGCAGGAGTAGTAAAAAGGTCATTAAATCCTGCTTAAATACCCTATGGTTCTCACAATACGTACTTTTAACTTTGTCTCCTTATTTAGATATTTTTACTGATATTACACCTACCTTTTTCCAGCCGCATTGATCCATACTTTTAAAGAAGAGTGACGAATATGACTGAATTTGTCTAAATGAGTATAATTTAAGGGTAAGAGAACTCTCTTGTACCCTTAAATTATGCGCACAAACTCTGGCCTCTTCAAAAACCACCAAAGCATGGATCTTTTGTGTAATTACTTAAGAAATATGTAAGGATACTTATCTTAAATTTTTTTTTTTTAAAGAAAACGAATGATGGCTAAAATGTTATCCACTCTTGGGGATTACTGGTATATAGGAATCTATTTGTAGATAGTCATAGGAACATAACAAAAGATTAGCTATGTACTGCCCATCCCATATAGTCAATGTATGAAGAAAGGCACAACCTATCCATAAATTCTCAGATCATATCACTTAACCTTTAATATATACAATATCATGTGGGCAGTGCCTGGAAACGCGCCTAATTCCCATTTAGGAACCATATCCTTATTCTGACACCTAATTTCTATGTTAAAATCAATATTACCCCTGGTGTCAATCAACACTCCCCCTACCCCCTTAACATTAACACCAAGACATAAAACCATATAAGCATGCATAAGCCAAGATATATATATATATCACTTGATATATATATATATATATATACAGTAATCTAATCTGACCATTTATTGATAGGTTGCACTTCTCTGGAACTCTAGCTAATGTCACTTTAATTGTATTATTAAATACTTACCTTTAAGCATCATTGAGGTATAGCACCATTTCTACATATACTTGGATTTTTTTCAGACTCATGTCAGTATAGAGCTCTACAGCATGCTTAATTTCAGCACCCTACTCTTTGGAGCTTCTTCACCTCTTTAGAATGTTAAACAGCATTTTTTAAGGCTGGTGTGCACTCTGGACTCTCTGTTTTTAATTGTAATAATACTTACCTGTATAATGGAGTGCCACTCACATGCGGCCTTGTGGAGGATGGATTATTGCTCTTCGTGCATGTATGACGTGATGTACTGCCACTCATCGCTGTGACAAGCAGCAACATTGTATCGACTGCTTCAGGAGCCGATTAGCTTCTTTGCTTCAGCAGAATTTTTAGCTGCATTAGATTTTGACAGTCAATAGAAAAAGGTACAGTTGGAGGGTATGCTGAAGGCCCCAAAACCTTTGAACCCCTTGGCTTGGGTAGGCCCTTGCAAGGACCCATCCCTGATTTTATTACATCAGACCCTTAAGCTTTGTACACACATTAGTTATCATCTGAAGCGATTGTCCAAAGTCTACTTTGGCCAATAATCGAATGTATTTGTCAGGATTCACTGTGACTCCCCTGCTCCCTCTTTTTGTTCAGATCCTTCAGTTCAGCCCAAGCGTGCCCAACCTGAAAGGATGTCTTATAAACTTCCCAAATGAGTTCAACTGCCACAGTGACTTCTCCCCCTAGATTAAAGAACAGCGTCTATGCCTTGCGCCCTTAAAACCTCGGGGGAACTGTGTCCTGCAAGACATCTCCAGATGATCAGTGGCTTGTTTATAGGCAAAGACAGTGGTTATAGATTGGGGCATAGGGGCTGAAGGTATGCCTGGGGACTCTAGGCACTACAGTCATCCATCATGCTAGATTGTTAAACCAAATCTTCTCCTCTCCTCTCTTTAGAAAAGAACAGGCTACTCAACAAATGTCAATATTGTCAACAGATTGTTGGACTGTTCATCTAACTATAGGGGGGGATATTTATAAAGGTTAAACTTTTCGCCTTCTTTAACACAGCCTTTTCACCAATTTTCGCTTTTTATAAAGCAGTGATAACCAGTGGTGAAAGGTCATTACCACTACATTCCGCTTTTAACCATACATCGCTGCGGTAACAGCTCAAGCATATTTATAAAATGGCGAAAAGTGTATTTTTGCGTTAAGTTCATCCATTCCAATTCGCCAAGTCTGAGTTGGCGAAAATGCATAAGTGGCCATTTATTTATCCTGCCAATCGGTCCATGGAAGGTGTCAGTACATTATGGAATGTTTCTCAATACTAATAATTACTCAGGGGGGGTGTTAGACTATTTTCCAGTATTTACTGTAATACGATCTGAGATTTCGCTTTTTTAAGGTTCATTTTTCACTTTTTAAAGATCTTTTTTTTAAGGTTCTGATTTTCTTTATTTACCAATAAAATCAAATGGGGGTCTGAGGGACATATTTATAAAGCATTAATTTTGCTTTTTTTCCCCACCAGCCTTTACCATAATTTTTTAAACTTTCAACTTTTCCTTTCATCAGTTATTAAAAAGGCGAATTTTCATCACAAGCGAAAATTATCTAGCAAAAAGTAGCACTAATAATGCTGAAAAAGCTCAGCACATATAATGGTAAATAGGTAATACTCCCTGGTGGTTTTTCAAAGTAGTGTCAAATTGGTTAATACACACTGAACACCTATCTTTGTTATATAAAAATAGCCACATTTGGTGTTTTTTCAGCCAAAGATATAATAAATAGTATAAAACTCAAGAAGCGAATTTTCTATATTTTATTAATAGGAGACATTATTTAGTATTGCTTATTTTCAGCAAACTGCTGCTAATTATCAAACCATTTACATTAATATGGGAACATACCATAGTGCTGTGTAAGAAATAGTCATGTTAATGGAACATTCCAGTAAGTAATGATGTTTGGCCAAAATTCTGGTAAAACTGCAAAAAATGCAACAAAAGCAAGAAAAGGGGCAAAAAGGTGAAAATTCGCCTATTTATAAATAACTTTAAATAAAAATGTGCCAAAAATATCTCTGAAATTACACTAGAGAGCAATCTCTCTTTTCGCAGTGATACCACACTTAACGCAATGAATAAGGTGAAAACTATCACTACAGCGATACTTTTCCGCAAAGGCAAAGGGAAAATGAGCGTTTTTATAAATAAGGCAAAATAGCGCTATTTGTCATTGGGTTGTCCTGTGATAGCGGAATAGCGAAAATAACGATAGTTTATAAATATGCCCCTAGGTCTTAACAATCACATCTTAATAAAAAAGACTAGTGTGTGTACATAGCATCAACATACAGTATGGCTGTATAAAATATTTCATTTCTAGCCTGTAAGTACTGTAGAGATGAACTTCCGACAAAAATATCCGATTAATATAAATCATTTTTTTACCACAATTTTATATAATTCGACTGTTATTTTTGCCTTTCAACATTGACTATAGAATTTTCAACAGCAATTTTCACATTTTAAAAATACAATTTTAAATAAGTTCTGACTTTCGAAATTTCAAAAATTTTGCCAGATCCACGGATTTTCGAAAGCAGCAGATCCGAATCAAAAGAAAAAAAACAGGGCTGTGCACACAGGTAATGTAATGGAATTGTACTTCAATTCACCTATTATGATATAACTGAGAATTTATAACACTGTTTTCAGATCTACACCATTAAACACAAATTAAATAGCTTTAGTTTTTCTTCATTAACCTTGTACAGAACCTTTACCCTCTTAATTTGTTTAATACAGACCAACAGATGTTTTTATAAATCTATTTTTCCTTTGCTATATATAATCTGTGTCACATGGAATGTAATTATTGGGTTCATTACACTACACGTTTCTACAGTAATATTCCTAATACACTGGGAGATTTACCCAGAGCCGTAGTCGCTGTAGTTAATGTAGATCATTTCTGGGTTTTCAGTACCGGCTTCACAGCTCTGGGTAAATCTCAACAAGAATTTAACCCCTGAACAACTTTAACAGCAACTATTAGCTGTTAAATAGTCGTGCAAAAGGAGCCTTAAAACCTGTATTGAATAGCTTGCAGTGGCTGAGCGGGTGTCATGTACGATACCCACAGAGCTGTATTTTGGTTATCCTTGTCTGTATTCTCCATTATTCTCTATATGAGAAAGTGAAGACATCTTGGATTATAAATAATACCTTTTATTGGCTAACTTAAATGACTGAAAATGCAAGCTTTCAAAGCACTCAAGCCTGAGTAAGAAGCCTACGTGCTTCAAAAGCTTGCATTTTCAATCATTTAAGTTAGCCAATAAAAGGTATTATTTTACATCCAAGATGTCTTCATTTTCATCAGTGGCTAACACGGTACAATTCTCTACTACTACAGGAGAAATGCAAACATTGGTGTTTATAGTTAACCAGAATTTCAAAGAATCTTGAATTTACACAGGCACTGTGCAGTATTATGTCCCTGCATTGTGCAATATTATGTCCCTGCATTGTGCAGTATTATGTCCCTGCATTGTGCAGTATTATGTCCCTGCATTGTGCAGTATTATGTCCCTGCACTGTGCAGTATTATTATGTCCCTGCATTGTGCAGTATTATTATGTCCCTGCATTGTGCAGTATTATGTCCCTGCATTGTGCAGTATTATTATGTCCCTGCATTGTGCAGTATTGTGTCCTCAGTGCATTGTGCAGTATTATTATGTCCCTGCATTGTGCAGTATTGTGTCCCTGCATTGTGCAGTATTGTGTCCCTGCATTGTGCAGTATTGTGTCCCTGCATTGTGCAGTATTGGTCCCCTGCATTGTGCAGTATATTATGTCCTTGCATGTGTGCAGTATTTATGTCCCTGCATTGTGCAGTATTATGCCCCTGCATTGTGTAGTATTATGTCCCTGCATTGTGCAGTATTATTATGTCCCTGCATTGTGCAGTATTGTGTCCCTGCATTGTGCAGTATTATTGTGTCCCTGCATTGTGCAGTATTATTTCCCTGCATTGTGCAGTATTATGTCCCTGTATTGTGCAGTATTATGTCCCTGCATTGTGCAGTATTATGTCCATGCATTGTGCAGTATTATGTCCATGCATTGTGCAGTATTATGTCCCTGCATTGTGCAGTATTATTTCCCCGCATTGTGCACCATTATTATGGCCCTGCATTGTGCAGTATTATTATGTTTCTGCATTGTGCACCATTATTATGGCCCTGCATTGTGCAGTATTATTATGTTTCTGCATTGTGCAGTAATATTATGGTCCGGCATTGTGCTGTATTATGTCCCTGCATTGTGCAGTATTGTTATGTCCCTGCATTGTGCAGTATAATTATGTCCCTGCATTGTGCAGTATTATTATGGCCCTGCATTGTGTAGTATTATTATGGCCCTGCATTATGCAGTATTATTATGTCCCTTCATTGTGCAGTATTATTATGTCCCTACATTGTGCAGTATTATTATGTCCCTGCATTGTGCAGTATTATGTACCTGCATTGTGCAGTATTATGGCCCTACATTGTGCATTATTATTATGGCCTTGCATTGTGCAGTATTATTATGGCCCTGCATTGTGCTGTATTATTATTATTATTACTAGACATTAAGCCCGCTACAATAACGGGCGCTAGAAGCCCAGAGTGCCCCCTCTGTGTCCCAAGGCCATAGTCCTCCTCCATGTCCCAAGGCCAGAGTACCCTCTTAGTGTCCTTAGGCCAGAGTCCCCCCTCTGCCCAAGGCCAGGGGCCCCCTCTGTCTCAAATCCAGCCCCCCCTCTGCCCCAAATCCAGGGCTCCCCCACTGTACCAAATCCAAGGCCCCCCCTCTGTACCAAATCCAGCCCCCCCTTGACCCAAATCAAGGGGGCCCCTCTGTCCCAAATCCAAGGGCCCCCATCTGTCCCGAATCCAGGCCCCCCATCTGTCCCAAATCCAGGGGCCTCTGTCCCAAGCAACCTTACCTGCAGTCTTTTTAATTGCTGTTCTCCCTCCGTGTGTTTCCTGTGTTTCTCCCTCTAGTGGTGAGTCAATAGGAACTGCAGGCACTCTCCCTCTAGTCGTGAGTCAATAGGAATTGCAGAGACTCTCCCTCTAGTGGTGAGTCAATAGGAAATGCAGAGACTCTCCCTCTAGTGGTGAGTCAATAGGAACTGCAGATACTCTCCCTCTAGTGGTGAGTCCATAGGAACTGCAGAGACTCTCCCTCTAGTGGTGAGTCCATAGGAACTGCAGTGACACACACACACGGACACAGGGACGCACACTTAGGGTTTTATTATATAGGATTATTATGTACCTACATTGTGCTGTATTATTATGTCCCTGCATTGTGCGGTATTATTATGTCCCTGCATTGTGCAGTATTATTATTATGTCCCTGCATTGTACAGTATTATTATTATGTCCCTGCATTGTACAGTATTATTATTATATCCCTGCATTGTGCAGTATTATTATGTCCCTGCATTGTACAGTATTATTATTATGTCCCTGCATTATACAGTATTATTATATCCCTGCATTGTGCAGTATTATTATGGCCCTGCATTGTGCAGTATTATTATGGCCCTGCATTGTGCAGTATTATTATTATGTCCCTGCATTATACAGTATTATTATATCCCTGCATTGTGCAGTATTATTATGGCCCTGCATTGTGCAGTATTATGTCCTTGCATTGTGCAGTATTATTTCCCTGCATTGTGCAGTATTATTATGTCCCTGCATTGTGCAGTATTATTATGTCCTTGCATTGTGCAGTATCATTATGGCCCTGTATTGTGCAGTATTATTTCCCTGCATTGTGCAGTATTATTATGTCCCTGCATTTTGCAGAACTATTATAGCCCTGCATTTTTCATTATTATTATGTTCCTGCATTTTGCAGTATTATTATGGCCCTGCATTGTGCAATATTATTATGTCCCTGCATTGTGCAGTATTATTATTATTGTGCAGAACTACAATAGTCCTACATTGTTCAGTATTATTATGGCCCTGCATTGTGCAGAACTATTATAGCCTTGCATTGTTCAGTATTATTATAGTCCTGCAGTTTGCAGTATTATTATGGCCCTACATAGTTAAGTATTATTATGTCCCTACATTATGGGGTATTATTATGGCCCTGCATTGTTCAGTATTATTAGAGCTATTTTAGGTTACTGGATATTGGTTCTGCTTTAAAGATTAGATTATCAATTTATTATATATTTAAGACTTCAAAATTCTGTTTTAACTTAACCTTTATTAAAATTTCAACATTTTACAACATGAGCACAAAATAGAGACATAAAATGTATGATTTGTCTAGAGGTGCTAGTGATTATGTATTCTTAAAGGTGAGGAGGTGAATATGTCTATAGCGATAGATCGGAAAGATCAACGCAATATGTGTTCCTAGTTTGATAATAAGGGCTCTATAAGGGAGTCTATATGTCAAATTTGAATGAATTATTTATACGTATTATTGAGAGGCTGTAAGATAAGGTACTGGAAGGCCCATGTTTTCTGGATAATGGGTACATTGTTCATAATTTTTTGCACTATATTCAAAAAGACGATTTATGAAATAAATAATATATGAAATAGGAAGCACTGAAAAAGCGATACACCTTCTTAATCCTGAGATGTAGCTTTATTCGAAAAAAACTCTTAAAATATTCTTATAGTTATATATAACTTAAGATGGCTGCAACAGCACAAAGCTCACTTTGAGCTCCAAAAGACATAAAGGAGATGGCAGTTGCCGTAGAGATCTGATATAAGAAGCAACAGGGAGAATGGTAAGTAGTGTGCAAATGGTGGTTGGTGTGTTGTTAAGCCTAGGATTAATATTCTATATTTTTATATGTTTGAGCTGTTTTTGGGATGTCTGCTCTTTAAAGGAATTGTTCACTGAGAAAGTCAACTATTACTTTAATGGGTTAATTAAAGAACGGGAGGTGAAGGAGCTATGCCTTACCTCCCTTTCTTTAATTAATTTAACAGGAGCCAGGAGTGCTTTACCTAGTGCGCGATCCACCACCAGCTTCTCTGACAATCCCCGATTGTTTCCACTTTCAATTACCTATAGCACGCATTAGTGTGCATGCATGCTATAGCAGGTATCCCACCTGTCGCTGAAGTCTCCTTGATTTTGGGGTGGTCTCCCGCACACCAGCGAGACCACCCCAAACTCCCTTGACCCAAACCTACCTGAGAGTCCGCCTTCGGAACGCCTCATTTCTTCTGGCCACGCCTCCTATGTGACGTAAATTACGTCACAAAGGCCAGTTACGCCCTAGCCACGGCTCTAACGTGATGCAATTTACGTCACATAATGTATTCCTCCCCTGACTCTGCCTCCGCCCCTTTAGTGATGTCACGTCACTCGGCCACGCATCCTTCTCCCCACCCTGCCTGGAAGCCAGGTTCGGGAGGGTGGGATGTCTGCTATAGCTAAGAAACTTGTGGGACCTGTCAGAAGAGATGGCGGGAATTGTGCACAGGGTAAATTTCTAAAGCTTTCACTTTCTCAGTGAACTATTCCTTTAAGTTATATTCACATCATAATGCATGGTTTTCTTTGTTACGGCATAACTAGAGTCCGGAGCTTTCCTGATTTCTGAGCAGGACAAAGACAAAATGCTAAATTTAAAGGGAAACTTTGCTGAAAAAAGACTGAAGCCTATATTAACAGCCTTTTTCTCACCTTTCCAACGCTCCCACTTGCATGCCTCAGTCTGCAGCCATCCGTGAGATATCGTGGTGGGACTGCCTCTCAAACCACCTCCCACAAGGCAGCCCTGTTCTTGCTTCTCCACTGCACCGCTGATTAAGTATGCGGTGCACTCATGGCATCTAGCTAGCAGTGTTGACCCCAGGAGCAGTGTAAAAAAAACCGGAACCGCAGGCCCTCTTGTGCATTGGAGGGGTGATTACATTCCCGCAATGCTGAAGTTCCGCTGAAACGGAATCCCAGTAAATCCGGAGTGCAATCCCTGCAGTACGGGGTCAGTGACTGATTGGAAACTTTATAACTGAACTGTCTGTTCACTCTGCGAGTAACTCGCTTGCTCTCCCTGCATGGAAACCCGGACCTGTGTAATCAGACTTGTCCCGGTTTCCATGCAGAGAGAGCAAGTGAGTTACTCGCAGAGTGAACAGACAGTTCAGTTATAAAGTTTCCAATCAGTCACTGACCCGGTACTGCAGGGACTGCACTCCGGATTTACTGGGATTCCATTTAAGTGATGTAAATACCAGAACCAATAAGGGACTTGTCATCATTCTGGGAATGTTCCGGTTTTCTCAGTACTTACAGCCACTACAAACAACTGCCCATGGACTTCATGGGATGGTAGAAAAGTGCTCTGCAGCTACCCCTGTCATTCTTGGTCAGGTCTGTCTATGGGAGTGTTTGTGTGTAAGAGAGCATCTGTCTATCTGTGAGAGTGCCTGTCTGTGTGTGAGTGTTTGTCTGTGAGTGTGTGTCTGTCAGTGAGTGTCTGTCTGTGAGAGTGTCTGACTGAGAGAGCATCTGTCTATCTGTGAGAATCTGTGTGAGAGTGCCTGTCTGTGAGTGTGCCTGTGTGAGTGTTTGCCTGTGAGAGAGTGTGTGTGAGTGAGTGTCTGTCTTTGTGAGTGTGTCTGTGAGAATGTCTGACTGAGAGAGCATTTGTCTGTGAGAGTGTCTGTGAGAGAGTGCCTGTCTGTGAGTGTGTATGTCTGTCTGTGAGAGTGTCTATCTGTGTGTGAGTGCCTCTCTGTGTGTGGGAGAAGTGCCTGTTGGTATGCATGGGTGTAATGCATGTTGTCATGTGGGAGAAATGCCCATCGGTGTGCATGGGAGTAGTGACTGTCGGTGTGTGTGGGAATGCCTGTTGGTGTGCGTGGGCATAGAGCCAGTCAGTGTGTGTGAGAGCAGTGGCTGTTGTGCATGGAAGTGGTGCCTGTTGGTGAGTTTGTAAAGAGTGGCTGTTGGTATGTGTTGAAGTCTCTGTGTGGAAGTGCCCATCTCTGTGTGTGCGCGTTAAAATAAAAAAACGGAACTAAATCGTAAGTTCCTTTGTAAGGGTACATTCAAGAGCAGGATTGTCAGCTTCTGTTTATAACAGTGGACTTCGCTGCAGAACCGAAACGGATGATGAAGCGGGAGGATTAAGAGACAGTGCCACTACGAAGCGGAGCAGCGTATGCACACCCGGATGAAGAGTGTGGCCCGTCCGTGAAGAGGTATCGTATGAAAGTCATGGCTTCTCACAATTAAGTCCCGATAGCATATGATATATTGTGGTCTTTACTGCTGTTACAGTAAGGAGGAACGGGGTATGTGGGAAGCAAGCCTTGCTTTTTTACTAACCGGGGACGCCTGGTATTTTGGTGCATATGTTTTATATGAGGATGTGGGGTATTTTTAGTTATGTGTGGTGTATCCAATAAAGTATTTTTTGTATTAAGACCCGTTATATGGTTGTGCCGTTTTTGGGGGATCTAGGTGAACGGGGTAGTTTTCCCCAGACACTAATTTTTGTATTATGATATGTTGGTTTATCCCCCTGAGCACCACTTGACTTCAGTGATCCATAAGGGTTTAAGGAGCTGTGCGGTATTCTATAATAATTTGTGATATAGCAGAAACAGGGAAACAGGTCATTGTGCAAGATTTCAGGTTAGACTTACACCTTTCACATTTCAAACTATTACCGTTTAGGGTTTTGGGGGGTGATTTACCTGTATGTAAGTTTTCATTTTAGGGCTGGACTTGCCCTTTAACTGTGCCGACCTATCCCAATACCTGTGTGGGCCACTGTGTGTGCTGCCTCAATTTTCAGCAAAGAGCTGAGCAGGGGTTAAGCTGGGTACACACAGTACAGAATTTTGAAAGATCTTAATACACAGTATCATTAGTTAGATTTTCTTATGGAATGATATCCTAACCTAAACCAGAGATGGATTAAGATCATATGGGGCCCTAGACAGGGCCATCATTTAGGGGACCCTTTTTTGCTACATATATTGTATAGACTATAATATTGTTACTGGTTTTGAAGCTGGGCCCCCAGAAGTTTCCTGGGCCCTAGGCAGCTGCCAACGGTTGCCTTGTGGATGATCCTGCTCTGACCTAAACAGACACAGGCAGTTATTGGGTTAAACAGACAGATCCCTCCCCTCTTTCTCCCCCTCCTCACAAGGCTGTTGCTCAGGCAGCACTGTTCACTAGTTTACTTCCTGGTTTGGCCACATCTCGCCTTACTTAGCCACTCCCACAGAAGCACACAAACATGATGGTTGTGATGTTTGGGGTCAAGGAAAAAGACTTCCTGAAACCAAAGTATGGGCTGGGGACCTCCCTTAACAAACATGGCAACATCCACAATCTTTTTTATTTTGTATTACTGGATTACCAAACATGCACTCAGTGGCACAATAAAGACAGCAGCAACAACTATGGAAGGTAAAGAATCAATAACATGTCTAATTTCATTTAGGTTTCCTCACCAAAGTTCCCCTTTAACATTTTAGTTATACATATTACTAATTATTAATATATAAAACTGCATATTAATATTATGCATATTAATACAAAGTGCTGATTTTACAAAAAAATGGGTTCCAGAGCTTCATTACTTCTGTCTTGGCAATTTTTTCTTTAAAGGGTAACTGTGGTCTTGAATTCTTTCGAACTTGTAAGAATTATATAAAAAGCCTTCCATCAAACCTTCAAAATAAAACCTATACTGAAAAAATAACTTTGCCTCATCTTAATCTATAATTGAATACATGTAAGTAGCATTTACTCTGATTCATGTATGTTGCTGCATGCCTTCAATACAGCACACATTTTGTTTAGGAGCAGTATCCCCCCTCCCTCTTTTAACCACCCCCACTTCCATCTGACCTGACTTTTTTTTCCCACAAACCAACTGTCAAGCCTGCATACAACATTCCAACTGTCACCATTCCAGCTACAACAGAACTACTCACAGAAGAATAGTTTTTGGGAGCAAGGAACTTAATTGACAGCTGAAATATAAGAAGTTTTAGATTGGATATCTAAAGAAATAGGGGGCAGATCAATAAAAAAATTATACATTGGTGGTTGGGAAGAATTATAGTTTCCAGTTATGGTCAGTTTAAAATAACCTATTTTTTTCAGTATAGATGCCCTTTGAGGCTGAGGTCAGGTGATGTCACTCAACCAACTGGAAGCAGGAAGTTTGAACATTCACCTCAATATAATTTCTCACAGGCTCCAAACAGAGATGTGATTGTCAGCTCATTTTAAAGGAAATACTGCAGGCTTTCATTTAACCCTAACTTGTTTTGAGACCACAGTTACCCTTTAAAGATAAATTAATTTCTTAAAACTAACTTTCCCTATTTCCACAGCTCTGCCTAACTTAGTAAAGAATTTTATGAGAACATTGAACATAATAAAAACCGGGACTGTTCTTGAACAGAAGGAAGGAGTATGTAAAAACTTTTTTTTGTTTCCCGAAGAAGCCTATTTATTGGCTTGTTTAATAAAATATTTGCATACTTGTTTTGCTCCGTGACATAGAGCTACTTGTGTAGCACTTTCAAGTGTATATACAATATACGAATATGAACGGCTTGATGTTAGCCTGGGTTTAGGAAGGCATTTGTGGTGCTTGCTTGAAAATGGATGTTTGTGGACTTTGTCTGGTGCAAGCAATCAATTAAGATTGAGATGGGAATTACAATTTTCTACTCAAAAATTTTAAAGCAAATTAAATTTAGTTCTGAAATGGAAAATGACAAGGCATAAATAATTTATTGCATTAGGTTTTCAGTATTGGTAACGAGCTATTGGAGCCAACATTACATCTCCTTGTAAACAAGCGTGTGGAGTCCATGCAGGTAAAGTATGAGGTGCACTCCCAGAAGTCCATGCCACATCAGGTAAGTTTCAATACAAAAGAGTTGGTCCACTCAAAAGTACTTACTCAAGCAATCATTTATTTAGGTGCTGAAAACCAAATACACACAACGTTTCGGGGAGTCCAATCACCCTTCCATTTATAGATCAATGTTGATAATTGGAACCTTTGAAGTATTAGGTATTTTGTCACTTTGTATTGCTGAGTCAATAAACAGTATCACACACGGAAAATTATTGTTTAGATTTTATAATTAGGATGGCCGATTCCTGGATCTCAAGAAAATTCTGAAGATCCGAAAATGGAACAAATTTTCGATTATTTTATTATCAAAAATAGCCTTGAATGTTCGATAATTCTCGAAAATATGATCAGAGGCTACTTTCGAGTTTTCGGTCGTGTTTTGGGGGATTAATCGAAGTCCCAAAATCCGGACAATCCATCCAGATTCGGACTGATCATTCAGATTTTCAGAACTAAGGGGTTCCTTGTCAGACCCGGACCTCATCTCTATTTATAATGTAGGTTTAGTTTATTTGGAAGAGACTTAGCAGGGGTAAGAAGCTTGTGGGGTACACTGCTGCAGGTTTTCTGTTTGTTGCATCGTGGCCATGTTCTCTATCAATTAGAAAGAGAGAGGACCAAGAGAGAGAAACTTCTTAGAGAAATGTTTAAAGGGATATTATACTGAAAAAATTACTTTGCCTCATCTTAATCTATAATTGAATACATGTAAGTAGCACTTTGATTTGCTGCATGTTGCTGCATTGCCTTCAATCCAGCACACATTTGTTTAGAAGCAGTATCCCCCCTCCCTCTTTTAACAACTCCCACCTCCATCCGACCTGCCTTTTTTCCCACAAACCAACTGTCAAGCCTGCACACAGCATACAGCATTCCAACTGCCAAATCTCTATCACCATTCCAGCTACAGTAAAACTCACAGAAGAATAGTTTTTTGAGAGCAAGGAAATTGACTGACAGCTGAAATATAAGTAGTTTTAGATTGGATATCTAAAGAAATAGGTGGCAGATCAACAAAAAAATGACACAGTGGTGGTTGGGAAGAATTATAGTTTCCACTAATGGTCAATTTAAAATAACATATTTTTCTGTATATATGCCCTTTAAATGTAAGATGTTTCAGATTGGATATCTAATGAAATAGGGGGCAGATCAACAAAAAAAGGGTACAGTGAGTTAGTATGAATTATAGTTTTCACTGATGGGTAATTTTAAAAAACAAATTTTTCAGTGTACATACCCTTTAAAGTGATTACTAAGCATGCCTGGTCTCATAAAAAAAGTCTGGTCAGATGGAAGGGGGAGTGGTTAAAAGACCGAGGGGGGATACTGAGCTTTAGCAAGTACTGGATTGAGGGCATGCAGCAACACACACAATTATTACATATTGTGACCAAATCATCACTACAAATCCTAGCTTAAAGGCTATCTCTACCCCAATTTTTTTCCTGTAGTGTAAAGCTAGGGTTTTAACATTAAAAATTGCCAAAATATAATCTTTTACCCACCTTCATTCTCTCGGCCTCTGCCTCTACTATTCTTCTGTCCCCGTAAATAGCAGTAGGGGCTGGACTGGCAGCCATGTCTGTAATTGGCTGAGTCAGACAATCATAAATGCCACTGTTGGCTATTGAGAGAGCTGAGGGAACGAAGGTGGGTAAGTCTATTTCTGGTCACTTTTTAATATTAAAACCCTAGCGTTTAGGAGTGGAGGAAGGTCCCCTACAATAGCTAAAAGAACCATGCAGCGTGGAGGGATCCGGAGGGTGGGAGGGAGGGGGGAGAGCTCACCTGCGCATGCCAGAGTCCTCCAGGAGGACAGGGAAGTAGCAGGCACCGGATGACACACAGACAGCTTTTTTTGGACTTCAGACGGCACTGCAGGACAACCATAAGGAGCTGAGGAGAGAGTTAAGGAGTTTATAACACTACACAGTGGGGAAAATTTTAGTTTTGGGGGTGGACACACCCTTTAAAGACACGTGTATGTCTCCAAAAAAGTTAGGGTTGAATAAAAGCATGTAGTCTTTCTTTTAAAATGAGGATCACATCTCTGGCTGCAGCCAGAAATTATATTGCCGTGAATGTTTAAATTTCCTGCTTCCAGTAGGTTGAGTGACATCACCTGACCCTCCCTGAAAAATTGGAGACCACAGTTACCCTTTAAGATCGGGGCTGTCAGCATTTTCTGTCTCAGGAGAATCCCTAGATTTTTACGTGCTAATGTGGTTTGTTTATTATGAATAATTATCCCATAACTTGTCTACAACTATTGAAATGGCTGTTTGCGATCCTAAGATGAAATCAGCGGATAGTGGTTGTTAAAATGGTTTAGTGAAGTATGAGAAGCCCATTGGAATATGCAAAGTGAACATTCCGTTTTTTGGCACAACAATTAGACCGGGTTTCCTCTCTGCCTTTGCTCAGTTTATTGCAAAAGTTACAAATCCCTCTTCATTTCATCCATTGAACATTAACTTGGTCAGGCAGAAATAACTAGAATGTGTTCATACACAGAGAAGTTAGATAAGGTGAGAGAGATGAGAAATATTTGAAGTGGCAAGTCAAACTCATTGAACTTGTAACTAAATGCAAACGGTTATTAGCACTACTATTTTTATAGGAAGGGAAAGCAGTATTTTTTTTTCTTTTTCAGATATTTCCTTTATTCTAGTTGCTATGCCAGCATGGCTTTGATTACTGTTATGGGCCACTGCCAGTTAGATAACAGCTGCTCTGCTATCTCACAGCATATTAACATAGCAACATAGTAATTTCAAAACAGAAGGGACTCATAGTCCTTTAAGTGCCTCCCTCCCTCCACATTTACTTAACATTCCATTAAAAATAAAAACAGGTTGCATGAATTATATATATATATATATACATATATATATATATATATATGTATATATATATATATATAATGTTTTAAAACAAATATACAATTTGCATATATAACTAAAAGGACTTTAAATCTGGAGATTACGGTCAATTTGTATAAACTATAAATTGTTCTGTCGGTGCTATTAACATTAAACATCTGAACATTTCATAGTGGTTCTGGATGAAATGTTTGACTAATCCTCCCAGCACGACCAGATTAGGATGTTTTGTACAATGCCCACCAAAGCAACATGAGCCTAATAACTGGTCAGTGTAAAGCTTTAAATACCTTAAAAAAAACAAAACAAACCCAACTCACAAATATAACAGTGACAAATACATGGCCAACATATTTTTAAAAAAAAATCCATTCCAATCCTTAAACAATAGGAATTGGCCTTAATAAATAAACAGGGCTTATCTAATAAGAGGTGTGGAAACCAATCCAATTATAGTCCTTTTTAATAAATATAATATTATATAATATTTTTTTATAAATACAATATTTTTTTACTGGTCAACAGTAAGTATATATATATATATATATATATATATATATATATATTCCAAAAGATACGGAGCACTCCAAGGTCTGGAATAACAGTATTTATTAAGAGAAGTAGGTCTGAAAGCCTACGCGTTTCAGCCCATAAGCCGGGCCGTCCTCAGGGTTACAGACAGTACAAACCAATTACTTTAAATAGCCACTGACACACCCGTGGCCACACACCCCTACCCGCCCTCCACGTGATCCTCTCAGAACCAGGTGAGTGAGGCGGCTGTCAGATCTCAATCAGCCCGCCTCCGTGTGAAAGTCCCACCCCCTCAGGGATACCCCTGTGAGCTCCGTCCTGCGATAGTTACATATGTGCCCCATAAAATAATCTCTGCCTGAGGGGGTGGGACTTTCACACGGAGGCGGGCTAATTGAGATCTGACAGCCGCCTCACTCACCTGGTTCTGAGAGAATCGGTTTTGTAATTGGTTTTGTTCTGTCTGTAACCCTGAGGACGGCCCGGCTTATGGGCTGAAACTTGTAGGCTTTCAGACCTACTACTCTTAATAAACTGTTATTCCAGACCTTGGAGTGCTCCGTATCTTTTGGAATACTTGTGACTGTATGGATAGCACCCAGGCACGTACTAGTGGACGGAGTGCGGCGGACCTTTGGCTTATATATATATATATATATATATATATATATATATATATAAACAAACGATGTAAGCTGCACTCCCACTTGCCTGGTTACACCCCGGGTGCTTCCCGATGAAGAGGAATAGATATGGACGAAAGACGAGTCGGGGCACTCCACGGGACTTTGTACAGTAAACTTAACTTTTATTCATAGACGTTCTCTTAGATCAATGCATTTCGGCTACACCTAGCCGTCATCAGGACTGATGACGGCTAGGTGTAGCCGAAATGCATTGATCTAAGAGAACGTCTATGATAAAAGTTAAGTTTTACTGTACAAGTCCCGTGGAGTGCCTCGACTCGTCTTCGTCTATATATATATATATATATATATATATATATATATATATATATATAAAGGCAGGTGGGTCAGCACTCTATGTATAGTAGTGAAAGCGGGTGCACACACACGGGTGTAACTATCTTACTTAAAATATAAGAAGCAAAATGTCCAAATTTATTTCAAAGTAAAAAAGTAAAAACAGCATTAGTTGCAGTAACTTAGCAGCAACATAGCTGCTATGTTGTTGCTATACATATATATATATATATATATACATATATATATGTGTGTGTATGTAAATATATCCATAAATACACACTTTTGCATTTCACAGTGCCCAAGTCCTTATAATAATGGCATCTTTATAGTGCATACTGTATACCGAATAGTTTAACAACATCTTGTGCACTTCCATGATTCTCTTCTGTGTTAAAAAGGAAAACAGTGGTCTCTAAACAAGTTGATTTTAAATGAAAGGACAGGCTCCTAACTTTAAAATGAGCCATAAACCACCTCTCTATATGCTGCACAGCCCAAGATATTAAGAAATGACTGATCAGAGAGTTGGGGATGGGAGGTTCAGAATCTGCTCAGTGCAGAAAAAAAGCAGAAGAGACCAGAAGGAGATTGGGTTAACAGTGACTAAAGGAGGAGTGGGAGGGGCCATGGGTTTTCAAGGGGACTGCAAGGGATGGGGCCATGGGGACCCATGAGGAGGAGGAGAAGACACAGGGAAGAGGGACTGTCACATGGTTTCAGAGCAGGAAGCAGGAAGTGCAGGGGATCTGGTGATGCCGCTACCATATCACACATAAAAATGTAAATATCAAAACTATGTAAAAAAAAATAATGAAAGTAAATTTCAAAAATACCCAGGAAAGCAATTTGTTAATTTACTAAAGTCATATTTGGACCACAGTTACCCTTTAAATATATTGATCCTTTCATAAAGAAATGATTGGACTACAGGAAATCTGAGAAAGTGCTGCCACATCATTTAGTCATGCTGGTCATACAAGACCCTTGTAGTTATGTGCCTAGTGTTACAGTAGATGCAGGGCTGTAGCCGTGTTTTGGTTTACTGCTAAATGCACATACTTATCATGTAAAAAATGACTCTGCTTTGTGTACTGTATCTCTACATTTATACAGGCAGTCTTGTGTAATATTTAGAGGCCAACTAGACCTTTTACACCCTTAAATCTATAATTCAATGGGATGTAGGAGCATCCCATTGTTTCATTTAAAAGTAATTATGTTAAGAAGTTTCGCAATGCTTACTGGCTGAGTTTAGGAACAAATCAAAGGTAGGCTGCACTTGCCTCAAAAGTGAAACATCTATACTGATAGCACAGGGTAAAGTCAGGAAAACTACATCACATCCATTGAACCTGGCCTAGTTCAATGAAAACAAATTCTGAAACCACAAACGAATTTACACCTCAGGAGCCTGTAGGCACAAAAAGCCCTTAGCGCTCTTAGCCCCATCCTCAAACACCAACCACACCAGTTAGGAACCAGGCAGGGAAACTACTTACCTGACTTGTAATAATGTTTTTAAATAGCATCCAGGAAAACTGAAATCTTTAAGAACGCTGTGACAAACAACTTACTGGTAAGCTATTTTGTTTTAAATTGAAGCAAAACAGGAGGTAGAAATACTTGATCATAGATTTGTATGGAAAATAGTCTTTTAGAGAATAGTTTCCCTTTATGTAAATATGTTTGTTTTTTTAAGCAAGTTGTATCTTTTTAATTTTAAGCAGTAGTAAAGGACCTTGTCTCACCTAATGTAGGGTCTCACCCAATGTAGGGTCTCATTCAATGTAGGGTCTCACTCAATGTAGAGTCTCATTCAATGTAGAGTCTCACCCAATGAAGTGTCTAATCCAATTTAGGGTCTCATCTAATGTAGGGTCTCACTCAATAAAGAGGCTCACACAATGAAGGGTCTCACCCATTGTAGGGACTCACCAGATGTTACCTCTTATTTGAAAATTACATTTTTTTGTGATTAACGTTATAGTACCTGCCAAATGTATCGACTACTTGATGATATGAAATTATATATCTAGTATCTAAGCTTGAGTGGCTTGAGTGGGTCATTACAGTCTATGTGCAGGATATAAGAGAAACTAGACATTTTTGGGTCTAATTTCCATCATCATTTTAGAAAGTCATTAACTGTATCTCTGAGAAATCAAGATGCTAAATTTTCATATTAGAATCAGAGCTGCCAGTTATACATACATATGGTTACCGTTATATACGCTGGTAATAAAATGCACTGCATTTTAATGGAAAAGGAGTTTATGAGCAATGGAAGAAGGTTATTCTTCATTGATATATATATAAGGTGATTTATCAAGGAGGAAATCCAATTGCCAGGCAGGTTTTAGAAGAATTTTTTTCCTAGCATGGTTGCTTAATTGATATAGATTGACCTGAATTACTGGATCTTATTTTTTATGTGTGTATGTTACAGAATATGTTACCTACAACCGGTGTTGAAATGCAGACAGAAAGAGGTTGGATATTCTATGCAATAATGCATATAATGCAATAATGTTCACAATAAAATCAGCAAGCTGACCTATTAAAGTCAATAAGAGTTTAAAAAATCCTACATTTCAGCCTAAAATGAAGGTAAAATAGCAATAGTAACTGTGTTTTTGTATAGCAAAACAGTTACTGTAAGTGGCTTTTGGCATTCTGCATAGTATTTTTGAAATTTCTAGAAATTTTCAAAAATTTCCCATTGTGTAAATTCGAAATTTCTAGAAATTTTGAAAATTTGGATTTATATATTATAAAATTTTGAATTGTTTGAGAATTTTTCAAAACTGTTCCACGGTTCTAAAAAAAAAACCAAACAATATCCAAAATCTGCTTTAGAACCAGGTTCAGGTCCATCTCTAATCAGGAGACAAACTTTTGGCTATCATGTCCACTGGACATTAACAGAGTGACTGGCTGCCCCTCAGATGGCTAAAAGACCTTCTCTTCACCAATAGACTTTATAGGGTAGCCTGCAATAATACACAAAGTTGAGTTGAATAAATAGGAATTTTGGAATGTTGGCAACAAAGCCTAACTGACCGGCATCATTAAAGGTGGCCATAGATGCTACAATCCGATCATACAATTTGCGGGTTGTACAATCATATCGCCCATTGGGCAAAAAATTGCCAACTGGCCCAACAGGGAAAATTATTGGACGATCTTTGGGCAATCATCCATACACGATTCAAAGATCATACAAAATCAGGACATGCCGATATCGTACGACTGTGATTGTTGCATCTATGGCCCCTATTAGTCCATCCTTAGTTAAAAGCACAATAGTCTAAAAAAATACCCTTAGGCGCACAGTTTAAATTTTAAATACTTTAAAATCTTTATTCAATTCACGTACAGTACTATATATCAAAAACACGAAAACACAGTGCACATATTTAAAGGACAACAATATGAAAAAAAAAATAACATCACCCCCATTACATGTCCACACTTCCAGCAGCTGAAATCACTGACTCACATTTACAACTGTGCTGCCCTCCTTAGATATCACACAGCAAAGATGAGTGCTAATATCCCGCTTCCTAGACGACCCAGGGCCATGGTTAAAATAACACTTGTCATTGGCTTGTAGGAATGTTTGTTACAACTTCTCTTCTCCTCCGCTGCCAGTCAAACAAACTTAGAATGTCCTGTTGCTAGGGTACAGCCTACTTAATCAAGCTGATCAAGGGTGAGTGGAGAAGTGTATTCTCGCATGCTAGCTTTGAGTGACAGTTAGTGGCAGACAGAATTGTAACACCCCCTTCACATCATGGCTAATTGAAGGCAGAGAGAGGCTCGAAATCAGAGGAAAAAATGTATGGGGAGGGCTGCACACCTTTACTCTTTTTAAAGCAATTTTTTTAAAAAATGCATTGAGGCAATACAGTTATCCTTTAAAACAATTAAAAACACATTTCGGAGAACTGCCCCTCACATCAAGGTTAAAAAAAATCATACAGTTATTATATATATATATATATAGAATATAACCTATATAATAATGGCGTTCTAGACAAAAATAGCAGAAAGCAGTTAAAGGAATAGTTCACTGCAAAAGTGAACTATTCCTTTAATGCATTGATTGAAGAGCGGGGGGGGGGGTTAAGGATCTAACAGGGAGATTCAATTAAAGTTCTTATCGTTTAAAATGGTGCTAATTTTGCCCCAACCAATCAGAACCAATCAGAAAATTTGTAAGCTTACATCTGATTGGTTGGGACAAAATTAGCACCATTTTAAAACGATAAGAACTTTAACCCTGTATGTGTTTTCTAGGCAGTATAAGGGATGCTAGTGCTACCACAAGTACTCTGGTCATGGAACAGCAAGAGAGAATGTAACCAATGAGGACATCCTCCATAACACTTCAACTTGGATGCTTTTGAACAAGGATTCTTACACAAGCATTTTCACATTGATTATATATAGTACATGAATTGAATAAAGATTTTGTATTAATATTTAAAATTTAGACTGTGCACCTAAGGGTACTTTTCTTTCTTAGAGTTGTTATGTGTATATCAATTGATTGGTAGCACGTACTGTACTTAACATGACGGTAAAACCATATATAATACTCGGCTTATACTCGGGTCAAGAGCAGACTTACCTAAATTCCAGACGCAACCGCAAGTCAGAAAGGAAAGCTGGAAAATCAAAGTAGCACTTTGCGCACGCCGGTGCAATGACGTCATTGCGCACATTGCAGTACTACTAGGAACTGCCGGCTCTGCACAGTACTGGTACCTGAAAACCGTAAGTACCGTACCCATTTCCATGTCTACCAGTATGCAATTGTGCAACTTTTTGGATAAGACCAAATATTTGGTCTTACAATTAAACTAGTCTTTCAGACAATATTTAAATACATGGTATGGGTGAGTAAGATAGACACTTTGTATTAATGTATTGAACACAGAGCAATTAATCATTTAAAACATCATGATCTCTCATGAAGTTTATATTTATATTTAATTGGCTACCAGTATGTGAGGCAATTCCTATGGCTATTAGTATGTGAGGCAATTCCCATGGCTATTAGTATGTGAGGCAATTTCCAGCTATTAGTATGTGAGACAATTCCCATGGCTATTAGTATGTGAGGCAATTCCCATGGCTATTAGTATGTGAGGCAATTCCCATGGCTATTAGTATGTGAGGCATTCCCATGCTATTAGTATGTGAGGCAATTCCCATGGCTATTAGTATGTGAGGCAGTTCCCATGGCTATCAGTATGTGAGGCAATGCCCATGGCTACCAGTATGTAATGAAATGCCCATGGCTACAGAAGGCAGTAATGGTCATAATTTCAACCCTTGGCTTATACTCGAGTCAATCAGGTTTTCTTAATTTTTGAGGTAAAAATGGGTACATCGGCTTATACTCGGGTTGACTTATACTCGAGTATATACGGTAAGTAATAGTAGTACACAAACTATTTAAGATATAAATGTACTATATACAATGTTTTATGATTTCTCTAAGTATGGCCTATGTAATTTAACGGTGTTAATTTGTGTCTTGTTTAAAGGGGTTCTATCTGTAACTGTTCCTTTTGTTCTGGGAAAAGCACTTTGTCTTTCAGTTAAGCCACTTCAATTCCTATTGCATTTCAACAGGTTTGATAGGAAAAATAGCTTGTATCATTAAATGTGAATATGAAATCTTGTATTATTCTGGAGGAAATAAACCCTTGGGTACTAGATATTGTTTGTTTCAACACACTTTAAAGTAAAAGAATACTTTTTTTTAGAAAATTTTAGATTATAATTATTTACTTTAATGGTCATATATTTTGTGTGTATTGCTTTACAAAATACATCCATACAAATAGTTTCCAGCTTAAATTAGGTATTTCACCAGACCTCCAAAGGAAAAGGTGGTGTACCATGTTAGCCAGTGAATTTTTTTACAGGGTAACTCTTTTGAAATAAAAAATAACAAAAGTGGTATAAAGGTGATACCTTTATTGGTTAACTAAGATAATCATAGCTTATCTTAGTTAGCCAATAAAGGTATCACTTTTATACCACTTTTGTTATTTTTTTTATTTCAAAAGGGTTACCCTGTAAACACCAGACCTCCATAAACATCCGATATTGTTATTATTTAGAGATGTAATGTGGTTTCGAATAGAACCCGATTTCGAATCGAATCTGAGGGTTTTGAAGTCCCGACGAAACTTTCTGAAAATTCACGGAACCCGGGTTTTCTGAATTAGATTTTTATTGAAATTTCAATAATCATCGAAATTGAAAATAGACGATTATCGAAATCGAAGTAATGATCGATTTCGGTAACCCTCGAAAGCAAGAAACGATTTCTGTAACCCTCGAATTTGTGATATTGGTAACCCTCGAAAATCACGTTCGATTTCGGTAACTCTCAAAAATAGAACGCGGAAGCTCAAAAACAGGCCGATTATGAGGAAAGATAGTTTTAAACTAATTTTTTGTTATATCTACGGGTTCCCCAGACCATTCCCCAGGTCTCTGTGTCATTTACAATAACCTACTATTACTATTTGTCCCTCAAAATGGACAGAAACTGTAAAAAAAATTCTCTCATAGACTTCTATGGGTTCATTTTCGAATTTAAAATTTTCACAATTTTCGAAAATTTCGATAATTCGAAAATGGAACGAAACTCAACAGTTTCGAACATCTCTATTATTATTTACATGTCATGTGCCAACATGTTCATTCATGATGTGAAACAGAGAAATGGTGTATACATTTGTTGCAAAATATACACATAAAATATAACGAACAGGAAAGAAGTAAATTTCCACACAATTTTCTGTACTGTACATTGACTTTGCTGTGCATAATGACATATTATTGTCTAATAATTATTTTTGTTAGGCACTAGTAAAGCAGGGGTACTTAATTTCTCTAGAGACTGTCAGCCTTACCCAAATTCTATGCACAAGACTATTTATTAGGAGTGGGCCCTTGCATATGTTGGGGGCAGGGTGTTGCTGTACTACCACTCTAGTTAGAATGCAATAAATGGGAGCCAGTGGTTCTTAAAATTAAACAGTATCTTATTTATTAACAATATTAATAAGGCATTGCAAATTAGCACATAGAGGTGGCATAGCATGGCACAGATATCACATAAATACTCACAAACTAAAAGAATCAGAAACAGCATAAATAACAATCAGCTTGCAAATGCCACCCCAGCTTTCAGTTCACTTTAGTGGAATCTTCTACCCCTATGTCTGCTGTTATGTCCCTATTCTTGGGTGGTATACCCAGGACTCTAGTCCTTACTAAATCTATCTATCACTCCTAGAGGGATGTATAACAGAATCTAATCTCACATTATCTCAGAAGTTTCAGGCTCCTCTGGGGAAACTCCAGGAAGTCAAAAAGAGGCTGAGCACATAGTTGCTATCCCTTTTATACTTTTACACAGCAGCCCCTATTATTATTATGGATTTATATAGCGCCAACTAGAGATGGTCGAACTATTGAAAGTTCGGTCCGTTTTCGAACTTTCGAACTATTGTAAAAGTTCAAAAGTTCGAAAGTTCGAAAACGGACCCATTAAAGTCTATGGGAGACAAATAGTTCGAAAAGTTCGAGTCAAATACAACTAAAATATTAATGGTAACTTAATGTAAATGGCTGTGGGACCTGGGAAATGGTCTTCGCATTCGAACGTTCGAGGTAACATGGACATTTTACTCGCAGATTCGATACTCGCGTGTAGGCTGTAATGGAGACTTTACTCGCAGATTCGATGTTCGCGCCTAGATACCATGTACATTTTACTCGCGGATTCGATACTCAAACGTTCGAACATTCGATAAATCATCGAAAGTCCGGGAAATATCGAAAGTCCGCGTCCGAGATAGTTCGAGAAGTCCGGGTCCATTCGAACTCGAACAGTTCGGCTCGAACTCGGGTTCGAGTTCGAGTTCTATGCCATCCCTAGCGCCAACATCTTCCGTGACGCTTTACAATTACATAGTCATACATTACATACAGGGTTATACAAAGTCATACATATTACATACACAGGTAATACAAAATATGAGTAAACAGCGTGATGAGTTTCTTACAGCAATACCATGATACAATAGGAGAGAGGACCCTGCCCAAAGAGCTTACAGTCTACTGGCCAAATCCTGCCAGAACAAGAAGACTAAAGGGTAACTAGTTTATAGTTCCCTACATTTACATTTGAGCATTGAGCTAAATCAGTTTTTGTATTCTATTGCATTCATTCCAATAGGATGGTAAACAAAATAAGGATTGTTGTAGTTTCCCATCATGTAGCTTGATATGTTTTCACAGTTTATGTTTTTCAGTCTAAATGAGTTATTTCAACATGCCTTCATAAACACATGCTGCTGTATAATCCATTACATGTTATGTGCCAACATGTGCAGTCATGATATGAAACAGAGGAAATTATTTATGAGAAAATCAGTTTTATTTAAACATACAACTTGCAAATCTATATATATCTATCTACAATATTTATCTATGTATAGATGGGTACCTTGTTTCAAAAGTGCCAGGGAAAAGGTAAGAAGGGACACAGTCAGGGTTATTCAATAAAAGTTCTTATCGTTTAAAATGGTGCTAATTTTGCCCCAACCAATCAGATGTTAGCTTACAAATATTAAATAAGACCTGATTGGTTGGGGCAAAATTAGCACCATTTTAAACGAAAAGAACGTTTATTGAATCTCCCTGAGTGTTCCTGGAATGTTGTATACAGTTGTTTTCACAATAAATCCTTGTTTTCATCTGTAGTGTGCTCCTCCACTTTGTTCTATGTTTAGATTGCCTTATCCCTTGGAGTAGAGGGTTGGAGGATTGCACCTACCTATTGTCTGGCAAACAGCAAACATCAGTGTGCTAGAGTGGCTCTGGACTAAATTTCCTATGAGGCCAGTAACAACCTATGGTGTTGATCATGACTGAAACCATGGGTTCATAATTATACCATTAAATACATTCCCTAATACTAGCAGATGTGTGTTATCTTAACTAGGACATTACTAGTAATATAAAATATAAATAAATATATTATAAATAATAGCACTCTCACACGTGTCATCCACAATGCAAATAACAATTTATTGACAGGGATTAAATATAAGCATTGCATACAACATACATTATACTGCCCATAAAAAGTGCTATAGGAGGATAAACTGGGCATCCCCAGTATCCTATCTAAAAGAATAATTAAACATAGTTAAAAAGTCTCTAAAAGCAGGCCTTGAATAAAGGTAGCCGTTCGCCACAATTTCATCCAGTAAATATAAGGTAATTCAATAAATGTAGCTTCCAAAGTCAAGATGTTAAATGTTACTGAATAGTATCAATGTGCAACACTTAGTAACAATTCCTCAAAGGAAACAAAGCAGAATAGGCAGCCCTGCACGATAGCGATCCTATAGAAAAACACCATACCGGGACCTTTAAATGGATCACGCCACTGCAGTATATTCCACAAAACAATTGGAATGTCCCAGGACTTACCTTTCCATGTATGCGGGCACTGACGTTCACACAATGGAGCCCGCGACACAATCAGGCTGGCGTGTACACACCTTACATTTACCACATTTCCTATTCCCTTTTAGTGGGAGGATTCCTAACCATCCTTGTATGTCATATAATTAGAAATACATACAGCACACTTTGTCTTATCAGTCCTCTGAGTTCTGCCTTATGGAGCCATGTACCACTTAATGGCAATATAATAATTCAAGAGCATATTTTATTCCCGCAGACACATTCCGTCTTTATTTGTGATACTGCTCACACTCTCACACAAGGTATCGGGTTTCTAGATAAGGAACACCTCCTAAACCCTTTAATCTGTTAGAAAAAAAATATTTATGCAAAATGCCCCTCAATTTGTTCCAATTATATGTTGTTACAAATATAATAGGTTTGCTGCTTTTATTTCTTTTCCTTTGTGCTGTTCATCTCCTTGTCCATACAACAAGTCCACTCTTGATTGCCTGTACCACATTTTAAGACTTTTTTCCACATATTTCCTTTTATATCCTTTCTTTGTAAATCTTTGTTTCGTGTCCTCTGCTTGTTCCAAAAACCTAATATCAGTGAAGCAGTTCCTCCTTTTTGTTTGGAACTGCCCCACCAGGATGCCTTAAATTAAATTATGTGGATTATGACTTGATATCAATCATAATGAAATGACAGCTGTCATTGCTGTTATTAAAATTCCTTGTTCCCCTGCCTTGATCTATTTTTTAATAAGTAGATCTATGAATGTAATCGATTCCCCATCCCACTCTGTTGTTTATGTTATATTTTTATTATTTACATTTAATCTACATATGAGCAATAATAAAATAAGTGCAGAACTGTAGGTACTAACACAGAAAGACCTAGGTAACCCCACCCAAGGCAAAGACGGATCGCTCTTCCTGTTTCTGCTCTACATCACCACTATGCATTTCGCTCATTGGAGCTTCATCAGGTAGTGACGCCCACCTTCCAGACCTCTTATTTTATAGCTTTTTCGGACCATTCACATTTGCATATATAATTGAAAATGTAAACTATTGGAACCCCTAGTCAATAAATACAAGTACTCATGCTATTAAAAATTACATATGACTTACCTTATGGCTATAGAAAAAGGTGGAACCTTTTGCACAGGTTGTTATAGTGCATAAACTACATATGAATATCTTTAGAGCCGTTCCAGTTTATCAAAATATCATCCACGAATTGGACCCAGATGGCTACACACTCTTCTATTCGCAGATCTACGATTATCTCATTGACATCAATTTTCTCCCACATCCCCAGGCATCCATATGTGGGCATACAGGCCGCACCCATCGCCGTATTTCTTACCTGGTTATAATACTGTCCATAAAACAAAAAGATGTTTGTTCACCTTTAGTTTCAAGGAACATTTTACAGGCTTTTAAACCGATCGTGTGGGGATTGATGAATACAGACCTTCCACGCCATGTCACAAAAATGGCATCATATTTATGATAGTTTCCATCTTGTATCTGTCTTGTAGGGTTTGATATCAGCCTCTCTCACATTATTTGCAGAGAGTTGTCTCATCACCTCTATTTTATACTGGCTTCTATGCATCACAACCACATTTCTGCCTTTATCGGTTACTTTTATTATCAAATCAGTTTTGTTTTTAAGTTTTTGCAATTCAAACTATTTAGATTTGGTGTGGAGAGCAGGCCTGTATCCAGGTCCTAAATCTCCTGTGTTACCAAAATATGCCACATTTGACACAATGTATTGATATAAAGAAACCCTAGGGGCAATTCAATACTTTCTTCCGACTCACCTCACCTGCCCTAGTTCCCGCAATGCAAAAATCCCTGTGTGATTTTGTACATTGCAGGATCTCTGCCAGGTAAGTGCGCTGGCTAACGCCTCCTATTCAGTGGCGTAAAATTTTGCACTACATAGTAGTCCAAAACTTTACTAAGGGTGGTTTTGCCTGGCAACGCAAACAGTGTAAAACCCATGCTAACCCGATAATACATCGGATAGCGTGGGTTTTACACTGACTTTTTGTGCCTAATATTGCATACCCCCCTGACTTATTTCATAGTGTTTCGATCTTATTTCCTTTAACATCCTCCCCTATATTTTTTTCTTTAAAGCCTTTTGATCTATTTCTTTCATCCATGTGGTATACTTTCTTTTGATGCATTTTATTTAAAACCAATCTCCTGGTAAAAAGGTTAAGGTCTTTAGTTACCTCAAATGTATTAATCTTATTAGTTGGGACAAAGGTGAGACATTCATCTGAAATATTCACAATTTTTAACTTGTTCTTACCTTTAGTTACTTTATTCATTATTTCCTTGTTAAGTGAGCCTTCCTTCTGTTCTTTAGTCTCCATTGAGAACATGTCACTTGTCCCCTTTCTTATCTCCACCCTTTCCTCTTCCCATTCTTTTGAGCCTTCTCCTAAAGGGACTGCACTTTTATCATCTGTATGTGGTCTATATTCTTTGCTGTTTTTATACCAGGAAAATGAGGATGCCTAGCTTATCCCCCTATAGAACTTTATATTTTGAGTGAGTGGCAGTATTATACAGTCTTTGCCTTATGCCTTATGGGATTGTTATTAAATCGGTGACAATCATTTATTATTTGCACTGTGGGAGTGAGCTTTTAAGGGATAGTAAAGGAGGTCTATTCCTTCTAGTAAGTGTTTTTGTCAATAATTATACAATTATACCCCTAAGTTTTATATGTTGCATATTTACTGCAAAATTACTTATTCCTTACTTTTCAAGACAAAACACTTTTATGCATGCTTTATATGTGTCTACGTATTTATTGTCTTTTTATGTAAATCTGTATGTGCTTCTTGGTGGCCCCTGTATTATTGGAACTGTACAGCACTGTGTACCTGGGCTATATAACTAAATAGAGCCCCAGCCACTTTTTACAAGAGATACAGTAATATATATACGGAGTTTTCAGTGAACCAATAATGACAGTTCTTTCTTTAACCTTTCTCTCCCAAAGGTGTGATCCAATGGGATTTCTTAAGTAATAACGAAAGCAAGTCAGGGCATTAATATTTAATACTAACATGTTTCAGGCCAGGATAACAATAATATCTCAAATAAACATTTATGTACTCAGTACTGTATTAGGATTTATTTTCTGTGTTAATAGTGTTCATCAGTCTGTACAAACAAAAGCAATAGGAATCCTGCATTCAAATATAAGAACATTTCCCTATTCAAGATCGATCTGTTTTTCAAAGGTACATCTCACTGATTGATTTTCTGTGTATTGACTGTTGGCTCCATTCCTTATTACAATTCTGGTTTACGAATTGGTACCATGCTACTGTCCAGCTCTGAGCTGATTGTTCTCTGTCCATCTGTTGCATTCTGGTTTCTTAGTGCATTCTCGGCCTCTACTCAGATACCCCACACTCTAAATCCAGGGGGCAACGAATCCTGATAAGGCACTACAAGCTGCCCGGCAAGTGGGATCTTGTCTATTGATGAGGCGAGTACACAGGGATCTGGAGAGTCACACTATGTTTCTATGTTATTCGTTTTCAATCAGAATAGCTGTATACAAGATTCTGTGGCAATTATGTACCCTGAAAAATCCCAATTAGCATATCACAGCCAAGTGTTAAGGGCATGATTGGATAGTGGCTAAGAGGTGTTATAGGAACGCCCAGATTAAGGTGTCAAAACAGCATTGTACATGGCAGACAGTTGGTGTCGAACCCCCACACCTCTATTTAGGCTTGGTTTCTTTATTTTCACATAAATGGCCTTCTTAACACCTCTCTTGAACCAGTCACGTTCCTTTGCCAATATGTTAACATTACAATCTTCAAAGGTATGTCCTTTATCCTTAAGATGCAGGTACACGGCTGAGTCCTGACCCGAGGAATTGGTTCTTCTATGCTGGGCCAACTGTCTGCCATGCACAATGCTGTTTTGACACCTTACTCTGGGCGTTCCTACAACACCTCTTAGCCACTATCCAATCACGCCCTTAACACTTGGCTGTGATATGCTAATTGGGATTTTTCAGGGTACATAATTTCCACAGAATCTTGTATACAGATATTCTGAATTGAGAAAGCCAGTCGGATGACTAGCGAAACGTCTTCATGAACTAAACTTCAAGTCCAGTTGATCTAATTGAATACAACAGATATACCATGGCCTGGATGAATGAGAACCTTCACAAGCATATTTCAATCAGAATGTTTACACTGACACAGAATTGCGTTTTACAAAAACAAAAACGATGCATTAACTTATTTTTATGTTAATATTAACATGACTAGCCAAGATAAAAAGATATTTACTCATTTTTCAGTCACCGCTAATTACTACTTTTATCGCTTTCTATATAAGAACTTGACCTGAAGATCCCAAATAATGAAATTCTCTTATGTGAAATCCAATATTTTATTTGCCTGGAAGTAAAGTCTATGTGAGACATGTTTTCATGCATTTCCACAATGCCTTATTAACGGCTCTGTCAATATTAAGCCTTAGCCTACGTCATTCTTTTGGCAGAACAAAGAGTACAATGGAGGGTTTCAAAGAAGTGTACATGCAATACCAGCTAAACTGGCGTAAACTACACTTATTTAGGCAAAGCTAAAAGAACAATTTAACATTTTCTTAGAATAAAGTACCGCAATATTGTTATAATTAATATATTTATAATTACAAAGAATACATATTGTTGTTTGATATTTAATAAAAAAAATTGTGGTTTGAAAAAACAATTCCTAAACCACTAGAAACAAGAATATTGACATTGGGGCTGTTGACTGTGATTGACTGTGATCTTTTTTTGTCTGAGCTGATTAGGTAATTAATATAGAGTCCAATGCTAATAGCCCATTAGCACCAATAAAAGCATCATTCACAGGTAGAATACATATGAAGAAGACATGCCTCCTGTACCATCCCCTCGCCAGTTCTTCCTATGGGCATTCTCTCTTGATTTAGACAATGAAAGTCCTACCTAAGGTAAGCATAGGCTAAGCATAGATGGGTCAACTTGGCCCTGTTATGTCAGATCGATAATTTTGATTTACATTTAAAATTTATTTAAACCTTCAACATTTCTCTGTGCTGTTTTTTTCTTTTTTTGGTTGTGCATATTTCTATGAGCCACACATCAGATAGACTATTAGCTTACACTTTAAGTACTCCCAACTATAGATTTACCAAACTTAGATCTGCAAAGGAATTTAAGGTTCTATAATTTGCAAAATGGTTAAAATTTTGTCTGCTCATTAAAGACGATATTTGCAGATAAAGTGGCAAGACAAAATTGTGAAAAGAAATGTCTGAACTTGTGAACAAGAAGTTGCCTTATTCTCGCCTTTTTTTTTTTACATTTCTATTTATCAGAATTTCTGGGTCTTAATTTTACAATTTTTTCTCCCTTTAAACTAAAAAACCAGATTGGCATTTGTAGCATTTTACCTTTTAGTACTGCCAGTACAAGTTATTGAAATACTTGGCTGGATATCTCGGTCTTGCACACTACTGTTCCAAGTTAGATACCCTGCCTACTAGAGCAGACAATTTCTAGGTCACCTTACCAATTTTGTCTGCTGTTGTACTGTGTGGATGCTTTCTGGGTTACCTTCCCAGCTATTCCTGCTGGTGTGGAATGTGGAATTCTTTCAGTGAGGTTCGCAGGTAAAATTTTGTTTATTAATCTTTATCCATGAGACAACTGGCATAACATACCTGCAAGGTTGTGTGCATCTCTACTCCCAACCAACAAATTAACAATTGAACTGTTCCTCGCAAGGCAATGTTTTCCACAAACCCCCAAAGAACACTGCCTCCTCCTGCCTTAAACCATTCTCTCTTGCTGCTCCCTTACCTTTGGCACTCTCTCCCTCTCTCGCTTCACCAGGTGACATCCATTAATACTTTCAAATCTAGACTGTTATCCTACCTTTCTGAGCACCAGCACAACAAATGATTGTTAGCCATCTGAAGCACTTTGTACCCACCCCCTCTTGTATCTGTATGTTGTCCCACCAATTTAGATTGTAAACTCATCCTAATGTGCCAAGGTATGCCACACTTATATCAATTTATCTATAATTTATATTAATATATATTATATATTATATATATATATATATATATATATATATAGAAATGCAAACAAACAGGTAAGCACATCTTCATTTAAACAGCAGCCCGGGTGTCCATCATAAATAGCATATATGAAGGAAAAAGATGTCACTCACGGGTCTTTTGACGAAAACAGCTTTTTATTGTACAATCACATCTACGCGTTTCAGCCCAATGTGCGATCTTGCATCCTGATGACGGCTCGCACATTGGGCTGAAACGCGTAGATGTGATTGTACAATAAAAGCTGTTTCGTCAAAAGACCCGTGAGTGACATCTTTTTCTTCATCTATATATATATATATATATGGTGTATTTTTAACCTGTATGAATTTTTATTTATTTTTCTTATTTTTTTTATCTATATAATTGCGTGCACTTATCCCCTTGTTTGTTTACTTATTTTTATAATATTTTTTAATGTACAGTGCTGTGAACCCAAGCAGCGCATTATAAATAAAATTATACATACATATTAACATATTTAGATCATTCCATTGATCAGGAGCCAAACTGCCAAAGGGCCAACTCATGTATACATTCCACTAGACACTGCTCTGGAGTGCCTGGACCCTGCAACTTCTCCCATTTTTTGCTACAATATTTTCTTTAGGATGCAAAAATTGTAAATAATTTTAAGAAATTGTAAGTTTAGATTGTTTGCAGAGGTTTCATGACCAAGTCTTTGCGAACTGCTGCTGCTGCCTTTAGTTGTTAGTTAACCCTTGGAACATTGCTTAACTTGCTTTAAGACATAAATAGCCGAACATCGCTCTGTATATAGCCCCATTAGTTCTTTTATCCAACATGAACATCAAATCAGTCATTACTTTGATGCAATCAGGCCTGGATTTACCATTAGACACAGTAGTTACGTGCCTGTGATTGGTGGGGTGGCTGTCATTCTCCTCCCACCTATCCACCCCTTTATAGACTATTTTCTTCCCAAAAAAGAAAAACGGGTGTGGGGCTAAGGGAGCCAAAATTTTTGGGCCTAGAGGCTCCTGAGGTTTAAATCCGGCCCTGGGGGCAATGGCGGTACTTACCTTCCAACAATCCTGCAACAACGGTCGTTATTTTACGATAACGATCGGTATTTTACGATAACGATACCGATCTTTTATAAATAGGGCCCCAAGTCTCTCATGCGGCCCCCTGTGAAATTTAATTGTCAACCCTGCATTAAAGGCACACTAAACAGATTTTTTGTACATTATTAAGTACTGTAAATTAGTTTCGATTTTTCACAGGGAGATGAAATCGCTTATTCACACCTCCTTTTAAATAGTACAATGGACAACAGAGATAAACTTACCTACGAGCAGCTTTCTTCTGAACAGATGGTGCTTTGTCCCGACTGAGCTCCTATCTTTTGCGCATGCGTGCCAATACTAAAGATAGGACCACAATACGAACAGCAAACCTGTCAGCTTTGGAGCTCCAATTGGTAAGTGTATCACTTTTACCCGGGCATTCTATTATTCACAGGGAGGTAGGAATAAGCAATCTCACCCCCAGGGGATTAATAGATATCTATTTCCTGTTCTTAATAAAATCAGTTTAGTGTCCCTTTAAACTTTTTAGGATTCCTTTTTTACTTCTCCGTATAGATGGCAATTTTGCAATATACAGTAGGTGGATTAAGTTTGGATATAAGGTTCAATAAAGGTGGAGTAAGTTTTTTATATTTATATTCAATAAAACCTCCTATTTTGCAGGGGGTTTATAACTATTGTTTTCTTAATAGAGATATAATCGTATTTACAGTATAACAGTAAAAACAAATATAAAAGCACAGTCAGAACTTCCCACTAATATTGCTACCAGCTATCATACATAACTGTTGAATGTGCCATGGAGCAGTAGCATTGCAGCCTGAAGGAAGAGGAAGGTGGAGTCAGTTCTGCACTTCTGTACCATTTATTTGTTGATCTGCCACTTAGTTCTTTGCATATCTAATCTGAAGCCTACATTTCTTTAGCTGTCAATTATGTACCTTATCTTCTGTTGTGTGCAAATACTGGATTTTGCTGTAACTGGAAGGGTTTGACTCTAACTGTATTGGTCACAGTTGGGGAATTCAGTCTTTCAGTGCTAGAGGATAGTGTTTGCTGAGCATGCTAAGTTTTAAAAAGTCAGGTATAAGGAAAAGAGTTGGTTAAGTGAGGGGGGGACACACTGAACCTGAGCAAAACAAGTACTGGATTTAAAGCATGCAGCAACACACAGTAGTTATTGCTACGTACATGTATTTAATGATAGATTAAGATGAAGTAGTCATTTGTTCAGTGTAAATACCCTTCAAAAGAGGAAATTTATTTAAGAAATTAACACAGAAATGCAATTCTTTGAATACATATTATTTAATATAATTTACTTACTATGCTATACAAATTATCTTTTATTTCTTCACAGTGAGTAAGGAGCATCATCAATATTAAACTATTAATCCTGAATTGTTTTGGAAGAATGTAAAGGTAGACATTTTTCATTCAATTGGAAGCAGGGAGAACAGTGGGTACCAATAGAAATACAGGGATAGTATTGAGTGATTCTCAATTGAGTGGAAAACTGTACATGGTTAGATACTGCCTGATCAGGAAATCAGTTAGTACTACTAGTCCCATCAGTTGTTCCATCTGCCATTAATTAACCCATTTATGGGCAGCTTAAGGGGGAACTGTAATAGAAAAGAGCTGCACAAAGAGGCTATAATAAAAACATCACTTTATTAAATACCTGTTAAAACATCATATTCCGGTGGGTCACAGCAACATCCCAAGGTAAGGGAAAAATCACCCTGACGCATTTCGGACAAACAAGTTGTCCTTAATCATAATCACCTATGATTAAGGACAACTTGTTTGTCCGAAATGCGTCAGGGTGATTTTTCCCTTAATATATAGAAATTGGCTGTTGTACATCCATATTAAAGTGCAACTTAAGACCAAAATATAATACATACACATCTAGTGCACAAACAATTCTAATTGCATATTGGCTACCTCCATAAGGTTGCTACTACAAACAGCCTGCTTAACCCTGGATAAATAAAAGCAATTAGTTCAATAAGTTGGCCAAATTATTTTAAGCCCAGTAACCACATCAAGGTTGATTTCTTTAACTGGGTCCTAAGATACTGGTACTTGCCTTTTTGGCTGCATGAGCTGACAGCTTCTCCTGTGTGGCCTGGATGCTTGAAGCTGACTCTCTAGTTTAAAGTACTTTGCTCAAACTAGCACATGACCTAACTCTGGGTGGAGTACAATTTCCCAGAAGGCTTGGTCTTGAAGACGTTTCGCTAGTCATCCGACTGGCTTTCTCAATTCAGAATGACTTGTACAATAATCTGTGGCAATTATGTACCCTGGAAAATCCCAATTAGCATATAACAGCCAAGTGTTAAGGGGGTGATTGGATAGTGGCTAAGAGGTGTTATAGGAACGCCCAGAGTAAGGTGTCAAAACAGCATGGGCTTCCTATTTCCAACTCTGGGCATTCCTATAACACCTCTTAGCCACTATCCAATCACGCCCTTAACACTTGGCTGTGATATGCTAATTGGGATTTTCCAGGGTACATAATTGCCACAGATTCTTGTACAAGTCATTTTGAATTGAGAAAGCCAGTCGGATGACTAGCGAAACGTCTTCAAGAACTAAACTTCAAGTCCAGTTGATCTAATTGTATACAACAGACATACAATGACCTGGATGAATGAGAACCTTCACAAGCATACATATTCTATTCCATTTTGAAAAATCAGTTGACTTAATACCCCTTGCTATTTCCTTCTGTTAATATTAGATTACATTTCAGGTTCTGTAACAGTCCTTCTTCCCAGAATGCACTCTACTTTGGAATGTTGCTAACAGTAATTTCTACTGATTGGCTGTTGGATGGGTCAGACATGCTCAGATTTATACTGATCAACTGAATCAACTCAGGTGCTGGGCTTAAGGAAAAACTGTAAAGGACACTATAAGGGGTCTGGCAAACAGCAAGTCAAATAAATACTTTGGAAGCATTTATTTATGCACAGACAAATTGCTGGATGGACAGGTTAAAGGGCATGTCCAGGCTAAAATAAACTTTAAAAATTCTGGTAGAGTCCCTTCAGATGTATCTTTGAGGTTTCTAAATATTGAGAAAATAGGGATTGGGGAGGGTCCTCTATTAAAAGTATATTTTAGGCTGGGTATGCCCTTTAAGGTCATTGGGATGGAAAAATACTGTTTCCCCCCTTAAAAATGTATGTATTTGCACTGAACTTCTCCTTTAAGGTCACCCCAATCATTACCATAGGAATTAAATCCTATTATGCTGTGTTAAATGTTTTGAATAACCTTTTAATGTAACAATATCACATATTTCGTGCAATTCCGCCACAGTAAATTAGGCATATAATCAACAATGAGATGTATCTGTAAAACAATAAATGCAAGTATTCAAAACTACTGTTAATGTAACTAATATAAACAATTCCCAGTGTACCATGATGGAATAAAATAGTCATTGCGTTTTTATGTTCCTTTGATGGGATGCTGATTTCCATTCTGGATTACAATTAAATATGTGAACGATGTTAAATATCACATATTTAATGATGCAGTTAAAAGGGAAATGTGGCACGTTGGGCATAGAGCTTCAAGCGTCGAACAGTTTAACAAACAGCTGGCAAGAGTTTAAGATTTCTTGACTTTTAATTACTGCGCAGAAGGTTAATGTTAGGGTAGAGGAGAATAACAGGTAGTCATGATTTGTATGGAACCTAAGAGTTCTAACTCGTTTTCTATCTACAACCTTAGGAGGAGAGTTTGGTGTACAGTAGACCTTTCTCTAAGGAAATTAGTATCCTTGCTAAACGCTGGATTCCATGTGGAATATTTATAGTGCTATAATATCGTTAACACACACAAAAGTGCCATAATGATCCATTCGCTTATTAATTCACTTGTGCTTATGTGTTTATATCCTCCAGAATTTTACTGTTGAGGGTCTTTGATAAAGAGAGTTGCAAATCCCTAGTTTGCTATTTAGTGTTCAATAAGAAATGTTATGTTATATACTTCAGCAGTGCGGTGATCCTTGTTATCATTATAGCTGCTAAATCTAAGGCTGTTAGAAGCAGAATATTTATGTTGCACAGAAATGTGCCATCTGGGCCGGATACTTAGCAAAATGCATGCAAATGAACAGCAACTGTAATCTCATCAATAGTAATAGATTTATCCTAATACTTTGGCTAAGTAACTGAGAATTGTGGTTAGGAAATATATCAGCAGAGCTAAGCGTTTCCTTAGTCTAGTATTCTTGGAAGGGTCACTCTTCCTTCTGCAAAGACAATACATTACATTATTTAAAATAAATTAGACCATTCCATTCCTGCAAATATGAAAGGAACACCTGGTATCCTTGCTAAATAGGTTTTTATATTGTAAAATTTATTTAACACCGTACTTAAAGGAATAGTTCACTCAAAAAGTGAACTATTCCTTTAATATATTGATTAAAGCCTGTGAGGTTAAGGAGCTATTCCTTACCTCCCGTTCTTCAATCAAATGAGCAGGAGCCAGGGACAAAGCTACAGTACCTTTTGCACAATCCACCGCTGGAGAGATGAATATCTCCAACCTCTTCCTGGTTCTAATCCTCTATAACGTGCATTATCGCGCATGCATGCTACTGGGGTATAGAACCAGGAAGCAGCCAGAGATTTTCATCTCTCCAGCGGTGGATTGCCCGAAAGGTAAATATACTTACCTTCGTCACTGGCTCCTGATCAATTGATTGAAGAATGGGAGGTAAGGCAAAGCTCCTTAACCTCATGGGCTTCAATTAATACATTAAAGGAATAGTTCACTTTTCGAGTGAACAATTCCTTTAAAAAGTAAGGATATTTATTCTAGGAACAGAAAAAGATAGATAGATTCAATAAAAAAAGTGTTTTGCCTTGAAACATGAAGAATTAGGTCCCCATCTTACGTTGCAGTAAATATGCTAGGACTCGGAAGCGGTCGGGAATTTCTCTGTCTATTGGGACAATGTTGTCCCAATGTTGAATGTTGTCTTTAGACTTTAGTTCCCCCTCAAAGAAACATTATACTTGCATAGTAACTTACATCTTTCCGGCTCCACCCTCCTCTTCATTAGCGTATGAGTGACAGAGATATGAGAAGTGTCATTGTCACTGACTAAGGGAGGAACCAAATAGCAGTCAGTAATTGCATTGATTATAGTGTCCCTTTAAAATCCTATGATATAAGGAATGTGGTTCATACAATCTAGAATTAAAGTACACTATTTATTTAACTTTCTAATGGCATTGACATTCATCAAGAAGAAAGTGAGCTAGTGCCTGTAAAACACTGCCAGGGTGAATTTTAGAGAGGTGCTCTGGAGCCACAGCTCTTTCTTATGGGGTTAAAGTACTGCTAAGGATTTACGATCGGTTAGCACAACTTTAACCACTAGGTTGTGGCGGCTGTGTGAGTATTGTAAGAGACACTTGTGCAGCCTTAGCATAAATATTTTACACCAGCTGCTGGCATTAAATACTTTTGTTTGGTTGAGATTCACCCAGAGCCATGCAGCCTCTCTAAACCCAGAGCGCATGCATGTGTGCCTGTGAAACACCATTAATTAACATATTAATATTTTTTTGAACAAGGTCATAAAAGCTTGTTTTGACACAAATAATGAGTTTTTTTATTATTGTTTTGAGAGAGTAATTATTATTCTGATAAATATGCATTTTTATATATAAGATTTTAATACCGGTAAATGTATAGTAAAATAAAGATTGATTATAAACTTTTTTTACAAATAATATGATAAAATTAAAATAGAAAATGTACTGCAGTGGCCATGTGACATGTTCTAGCCAACGCCCACAGGTGGTTCCAGGAAACACGCCGGGGGAGTTGGGTGGGCGGGGGGTGCACGGGGGGTGGTGGTGCACAGGCAGGGGGGGGGGAGTCAGGGACGTGCCGCCCGGGAACAATTCTGTGTAGAATTGGGGAGTTGCTGGTATCAATATATTATGCATGCTATAACAATTATTATTGAGAAATACAATAAATATGCATATTTGCTTGACGTGGATACAGTAATAATCATACATACTGGGTAAAAGCTATATGTGTAATATGCAGCTAACTAATATTGTTATATTAGTTATAAAATATATTTTATCTGACATATTTTTTTATAAGGTAGGTTAAACAAAGGAAAAGTAATCAATATATAGCATAATGGATTCATTATTTTCAGCAAAGAAACTGAGATTCTGACAGGGAGAGAGAAACTGAGATTCTAACCGCTCTGGGTTGATTTCCAGGCAGGAGATTCAATTGTGGCTTTGTGGCAATGGTTAAATCCCGAACAGGATTAATCCCTACTTGATTATTGAATAGCCCCTATTAGCTGGCATTAAATACTCACACAGGAATACCAACAAAGCAGCTTGTGGCTGCACACGTGCCATTTGTGATAGTCATGCAGCCGTCACAGGTAAAGGGTTAAAGTCACCCATACTGGTATTGAATCTTTTAGCATGAATTTAACCCCACTTCCCACGGCTGTGGCTCTATATTATATGGCATGAAAATGCATTAATTATAAAAATCTGGCATTATAGCGATCTAAACACCATAAAAACAAAAATACAGCAATTAATTGCTTTCATGTTTTTTATATTTTGTAAAAAATAAAAAAAACGCATATGCTTACTGTAGCATTTAATGTTTATTTAATTTTTTAAATATTTCATAAGGGAGATTTACATTCAGGAGTTTAAGGTGGCCATTAAAATGGAGAACTATTGTGTGTCTAAAGTTTTTTCTAAAACAGTTAAAATGAAAAGTACTTGTTTTGTGTTCCCGCGGTGGTCCCTTTAGCCGTCCTCAGAGATCTTTGGATGCGGCCGTGGGGTCTTTGGCTTTCAACGTCATCTCTTGGCCCCGACCACTTCTGTGCGTGCATCTTCCCTCGCTTGCACGCCTGAACCTGTCTCTTCTGGTGCCTCACGGACGCGCGCAGGCACGTCTTCTTATCTCCTCCATTCCTGCAAGCACTAGATTGGATGGAGGAGATCCAATCAATTTAAAATCATCTTTTCTGCCAATCGTTGCATCAAACTCTCGTCATTCCTCTTCCCCATTGGTCCTCTCTCATTTTGCCTGTTGCCCATTATAGTTTTTTTTGTCCAAGCTAGTCGTTCTAGTTCCTTCTGGTTCTAGTTGCTTCTAGTCATTTTCCTCTCATTTCTTATTGTCTTTTCCTTACCTTCTTATCTTCATTTCCATCCTCCTCGCCTGTTCTTCCCTTGTATATTTCTGCTCCTGTTGCTACTCTATTGGTGTTCCGATTTTCCTGGGTATACTAGCCTCAGCATATATACTTTGCTCTCTAAGAACTGAGGGTAACCATATACAGCAAGGCACAACCAGTGTCTACAGACGCTGAATGGCGGCAGCATAAGGAATACTGCTTCTTCCTGAATGCTTCAGCACTATCTTTAATACAGGAAGGCCCAGGGCTATAACTGGGCAGATAAAAATTGTGTCTGCTGTAGTTACTGAACAAAACAATATTGGGAGGTAGGAATAATCAAACCTACCTCCATGTCCCAGGTACATTTTTTTCAAAAGTTAATTTTTACAATATACTTGTCCTTTAAAACTTTTTTACATTTCTTTGGGTATTAAATAATGTGAAGAAAATTCTATAAAGTGAATATATTTAAAATAATAAACTCTACTGTACTTGAAATATTCTTCATTGCATAAAGGGTGGCTAATGCTGTGAATTCAAGCCAATTTTTACCACATAACAGTTTGCTCTAACTATATCAAGTGCCAATCAAATTCTTATGTTGACAAATCACAATATATATTCAAAGTCTGTATGAGTCAATTGTGTTTTCATAAAATGCAAATAAATGTGTCTTTACCCATTGACAGTAGATAAAGTTGTTTCTTAGTAACAGTAATTTAGTAACATAGTAATTAAGGTTGAATAAAGACATACGTCCATCAAGTCCAACCTATTTTTACCATACCTAACAGTTGATCCAGAGGAAGGCAAAAAGGGGGGAAAAATGACTTCCTGACTCCAAACAGCAATCGGAAAGTATCCCTGGATCAACCAGATATATATGCATTAATACCAGTAATTCTCAATATTTTTTAGTTTTAGAAACTTATCCAGGCCTTATTTAAAGCTATTCAATGAACTTGCCATTACCACTTCTGCTGGAAGACAGTTCCACAGTTTCACCGTTCTCACTGTAAAGAAACCTTTCCTAAACTGAAGATGAAACTTCTTTTCTTCCAACCTTAAAGGATGTCCATGAGTCCTCTGATATGACCGATTAGTAAACAATGCACCAGAGTTCATTGTATGGCCCATTAATATATTTGTATAAGGTTATCTTGTCCCCACGCAAACGTCGCTTCTCCAATGTAAACAGCCCTAACTTGTCTAATCTTCCTGCATAGTCAAGCCCCTCCATTCGCCTTATTAATTTAGTTGCCCTTCTCTGAACTGCTTCAATTTCCAAGATGTCCCTTTTGTATATGGGATTCCAAAACTGCACCGCATATTCCAAATGAGATCTTACCAGTGCCTTGTAACGAGGGAGAATAATATTTTTCTCTCTTGAATCTATTCCCCTCTTTATACAAGACAATATCAATATCAAAATGGCATTGTTTGCTATAGCTAAGTCTGTTATCTACCTATTAGTCGCCTATGTGAGACAGTATCAAAAGTTTTTGCAAAATCCAAGTATACCACATCCACTGCTGTGCCTGAATCTAACTTCTTACTCGCTTCTTCATAAAAAACAATTAAATTTGTCTGGTATGATCTATTTCTTATAAATCCATGCTGACTACTACTAATAAGATCCTCTACAACCACATCAGCCCCATTATATTATGGTCCCACATTCTCACTCCTCATCTTTTTACCATTTATATACTTAAAAATTAATTTGGGGTTGGACTTGCTTTGTTCGGCAATCCGTATTTCATTTTCTATTTTAGCTAGTTTAATTGCTTTCTTGCACTCTTTATTACAGCTTTTGTACTCCCCGTAAGCCTGTTCTGTTCCCTCTGTTTTCAAAATTTTAAAAGCCTTTTTCTTTTTTTCCATTTCCCTTTTTACAGATTTAGAAATATAATTGTTTAATATCCCTTTAAAAGTGGTCCACATCTGCTCTGTATCTTTACCTAGAAACAATTCCCCCCAGTCTATGGGCAGGATTGATTCCTTTAACAGCATAAAATTAGCTTTCCTAAAGTTAAAAGTTTTTGTTAACCCAGTGCACTTTAGTTTTTTTGCAACCTATATTAAATAACACTATATCATGATCACTATTCTTTAAGCTTCCCATTACCTTCATTTCCAAAATAAGCTCAGGGTTATTAGATATCACCAGATCCAACAACGCATTCTGTCTAGTAGGAACTTCTACCATCTGTGAAAGAAAATGCTCATATAGGAAATTTAAGAACTTTATACCTTTTGAGGTGCTGGCAGTTCCCTACCCAATCTATGTCAGGGTAGTTAAAATCCCCCATAACCAAAACATGCCCCATACCAGCAGCCTTCGCCAACTGCATATGGAGATTCATTTCCACCTCCTCCCCGGCATTTGGCGGCTTATAACATACTCCAACAATTAATTTACCTACCTTCTTACTTCCTGTACACAGTTCCACCCATAATGTTTCTGCCGTATCGTTTACTCCCCTATCTATTCCATCTTTTAAATTTGGCTTCAATTCCTGTTTAACATACATACATACTCCTCCTCCTTTCTTATTAACTCTGTCATGCCTAAATAAGGAGTATCCTTCAATATTTACTGTCCAGTTGTGAATCATTTAGCCATGATTCCTATATACCAATCACATCATACCTTTCCTTTAAAGCTATTATTTCAAGTTCCCCGGTTTTTCCAGCCAGACTCCTTGCATTTGTAAACATACATTTTAGATTATTAATTGATTTACTTCCATACATGGTTGTACATGCCTCCTTATCCTCTATGCTCCCCCCTCCCCCTTCTCCATTCTCTGTTGCGTTAATAACCCCCTGATCCCTAACTTCTCTATCTACCCCTGTGTAGTTCAACGTACCTTCCCCCCAATACTTTCAATCTTTTCCCTCAAACAGCAAATTCAATCCGATATTCCAATCACCCTGACACTATTGTAGGGATTACTTTTTAAACTTAATTTGGCTATTATGTATTGATTTTTCCATGGGTTTCTAGCACATACCGTATCTTATTGTTTCAAGAATAAACACAAGTGATGGATGTTAGAGGATTCCTGCTGCTTTGGAACTTTTAAAGGGAATCTTTAGGCTGAATGCATTTTCCTGAAATATAACCCTGAAGTTGCTGATTTAGTACATGTCTTACTTGCCTCTTTAAATGATTTGTTTTCAGAAATATATCATTCTATTTTCAGTAGACAGAGTCCCTTGTGTCTGCCCCTACCCCCAACCCCTTATTTTATGACCAGGGCTTGCATCCAAAAAAAGAGAAGAGCATCTCTCTAATCAGCTTATATTGTAAGCTATGTAGTTTTCCTCTGTGCTAAGGTAAGGTGAGAAGGTGTTTGGACTGTTTACTTTAATGATAGAGTTTAATGTCCTAATTATTATTAATCATTTTTAGCACTGGGAAAAGATTGCAGGCATTAATATCTACACAAAAAAAAAGTTATTTGTTTTAAATTGTCTATTACTAGAAAAAACAATTATTCCCTACTCTTTTAGTATTTTTTTTGTTGTTGTTCATCTGTCCCCTGTTTCTTTAGCTATCCAGTCTGAAGCTTCTTACAGTTCATCTTTCAATCAAGCGGATTATTATTACAATCAAGAGGATTACTGAGCATGCTTGATGCAAAAAGTCATGTCAGATAAAAGGAGGAGTCGGTTAAGAGTTGGAGGTGGATACTTATGGTGACCGATGGCCAATCCGATGGTACAACAAGATCGTCCTTGGCCACCATTAGGCTGAGCAAAACAAGAACTGTATTGAAGGCTTGCAGGTGCTCATAGAGGCAACAATCTCAGCTTTATGGTCCAGGGATCTTATAATCGCTATTAGCTGTCGAATTTCTTTCCAACCTGCGTGATAGGAAAATAAAATTGTATGATCAGCATACAATTGCCCATACATGGGCTGACGATTTTATGGTACATGGATTAAAATGAGGCAAAGTAATTTTTCCAGGACAATTGCGCTTTTTTGCATATAAAGAAAAACACTGGCTAGGATAAAACTATAAAAATACAAAAAAAGTACCATAAAAAATAAAAACACTATATTCTATATTAAAAGTAAATAAACAGTATGTGTAAATCATCACCAGTCATTCAGCTTGGGGAGTGTATTGTTTCAAAACATTGGGACCACACTGTTAAGGAAATGTATTTGAAAGAAAAAATGTCACAAGCCTTGCATGGTTTTCAGGTAAAGTATCTTCATGTCAGAGGTTAAATACATAAAAGCAGTTTTTATTTTTGTTGTTGCAGGTAATTATCCCACATACTGTAAGCTCAGTTTTTTTAAAAACCATAAATGTAAAGTATTTGAAAATATTCGGGTTTATAGCTATAATTTGTTTGTTTTTTTCCGTAAAAATAGATTTTAGCTCACAAGCTTTACAAAATGTAAAATAATAACTGTGTAATAAAGGAATTCCATGTCCCATGATTCCGTGGGTTTATAAAACATCTTAATCTGGTCACGTTTGGATCACTGTTTGGGGGACCTGAGAGTGTCGATAATTACATATTTTCAAACGCAGCAAAAAACAGAATCAAGCTTAGGTTGCATTTTGAGAATGTTTGAGCAATAGTAATCTCACTTTAAATGAGATATTCTGGTTCAGATGAAGACAGTAGTTCATAGGTGCAATCAATCATTCCTGGGGATAATAAACCCCCTCCTATTACTCTATACTGAAATTACCGTACGTAGGGTATTTTGAGGCTGCTAAGTTGCTAAATTGCTATTTTCCTCTAATTGTGCTTTACTGCCAAATTTAAAAATAAAGAGCCAGAGACATGACCTGCTATGTTCTTATTTTGCTATCCTTATTTTATCCTTCACCTGTATTACCAATATTTTATTTCTAATTTTGCTTCTCAGTGACATTTTCAATTGCCCTTTATATTGCGTTATGCTCCCCAATGTCACACCTAACATTTTTTTCAGCTTCTATAAATAAATCACTTTTCCTTAAGTGAAAGATTAGTCAGATTTAATTTTCATTCCTGCCATCAGGATCTTCATTTAACACTCAACCTCTGTCCCTTAAAAGAAATGGAAGGGACTGTACGTTTATTTTTATAGATGCTTCTTTTATTGATATTTCCTTTGTGGTTTAAGGAAATCTATTTTTGCTGCATTAAATGCACAAATGGATATAACTAAATTTGAATTATAAGTGATGATGATAAATTGTTTTTCGAGACTTTTATCACTTTATGATATTCAGTACGATTTTTCCCCGACTTATAGGAAACAAAAATAATCACTTGCCTTTCAAAATAATTTCTAACCAAAAATTTACCTGAGTGAAATAAGCAAATAAAAGCAAGTAGCCTAGCCTGCAGTAAGTTTCACATGTACACACAAATACAATGTAGCTGATTGGAAGTTTATTGGGGAAAAGTTATTATTTAAATTATTTATCTATGTTAGATTAAAGGACTATGGAAGCATTTATTTAAGTGCTATGTCCACCCCCAAATGAAACTTTTAGGATAAAATGATACATTTCTTCCAAAAAATCCCTAGATCGATACGTACAGCCCTTACACTCCTGCGGTGTCTCCTCCCAGCTGCCTGTTTGGAGGAAGCCGCAAACAGGGGCCTGATAGGCAGCCGTGTCTGTGATTGTCTGAAAGGCAGCCAATCACAGATGTGGCTACTTTCAATGGAGATGTCGCGGGAGAGATGGGGCTGTAAGTATTAATCTTAAAGTTTTTAAAAAAAAATATTTCGGCGGTTGGGGTTGGGCAAGGGGTACCTACCTAATCCTTAAAGGATTTCACACTAAGTTCCACGGTTGCAGAGGATGGATACGGAGGGTGGGAGGGGAGGCCAGAGGGAGGGCCTCCCCTGCACATGTCTCAGTCCTTGTTGAGGTTGAAGAAGATACAGGCATGAATGAATCACTGACAGCTTCTACTCTACTTTTCCTGGACTTTTAAAAGACATAGCAGCAGAACCATTTGGAGCAGAGATGTAGGGTAAGGTAATTTTTTTAAAACTACACAGTGGGGCCAGTATGGGGTTACATTTTACTTTTTGTGGTGGACATGCCCTTTAATTCAAAGAAATCCCTGGATGGACAGATTAGGGTCCCCACCCTGAAAAAAAACTTTTCACATATTGTAGCCCACCTGCAACCACCAACTTCATTTTGTAAAAAGCCCCAGAATTTTACTTACACTCCTTCATTCCCTCAGCTGTCTGCTCCTAGCACTCTGCTTGCCGGAAGTAGCAGAGAAGGGCCGGACCAGCAGCCGCGTCTGAGATCGGCTGAGAGGCAGTGAATCCCAGATGCCGCTGCTGGCTATGCAGAAAGATGAGGGAACACAGGAGTGTAAGTATATTTCTGTAGCTTGTTTTACAAAACGAAGTTGGCAGAAGGGGGTGGGCTGAGGTGAATGTGAAAAGTTCTTATAGGTAGGGGATGAGGCAGAAACAATGGATCCAGAGAGATGGAGCGAGGGGAGGTCTCCACTCGGCAGGCCAGCGTCCTCAACGAGGACAAGGAAGAAGCAGGGACCAGATGACCACACACAGTGCCTTGATTTTTTTTACACTTTACAGTGGGGCCAGCACTGGTGCAAATTCAAGTTTTGGGGGTGGACGGGGTGGATATGCCCTTTAATAATTTTTTTAGCACAGAGTAAGTAAGTCTGGTCTAAATAATCAAGCAACATTTTGAAGACCTCATATATGATTTATATAAGCTAAGGAGAAGTTTTTCCTTTATTGCATAATAAAGAATAATGGTTAATATTTGTCTATTAACTATCTAATAAGGCATTGCTCGCTGATTTTCTTGTATAGCAACCCTAAGGGGCTTTAAAAGACTAACAGGGAGATTCAATAAAAGTTCTTATTGTTAAAAATGGTGCTAATTTTGCCCCAACCAATCAGATGTTCCATTTGAAAGCTAACATCTGATTGGTTGAGGCAAAATTAGCACTATTTTAAATGATAAGAACTTTTATTGAATCTCGCTGTCAGTTCTTTTGCAATGGGCAAGAAATGGTTCTTTAGACAATTATGCCCTTGAGGAACTCTTACCTACTCTCTGCCAATTTGGGTGGAGACTAACCATTCCCATTTCAACAGTTTTGGAGGATATAATAATAAAATACCAAACCTAAAATATGCTTAATATTTCTATATTCCCCAGTCATCAAAATAACTACTGTGCTTGGAAACCTCAGAGGGTGAGTTACTGGGGATCTGTGTGTGTGTGTGTTGTTGTTTGGTTACTGGCAGAAGTTTTTCTTTAAGAAATAATTCTAATTAGATGTTTGTGTGACAAATTGCCTGTATTTTTCTGAAACCTTTGTTTATTTACTAAAAAAAACCCATAAAACCACTATATATTATATATAAATATATATATATCGATAACATTCACTATTCATTACATTTTTATTACCTTGTAAAGTTACTAAACAATATAATATAACAAGAGCTGGGAGTTATTCCAAGTGTTATTGGAAGGTAATATAGCATCTGTTACAGGGAGCTCTGCCACAGATGTCTACTGACAATCTGTTTCATTCTTGACTTCTGAAAGTATTGGGTAAAGAGACGTTTTCAATTTTTCTCTCAGATATGGCTCACCTGATAAAAATGGAAAATGTGTGCTTTCATATATAGTCTGTAATACGAACCTCTCAGGACTTGCAGAAACATTTTCTATGTTAAGTAAAAATATACCCTTAAAGGGCAACAGTGGTCTCCATACAAGTGTCCTCTAGTTGAAAGAGATCTCTTGTACTGTTCCTTTCAAATAAGCCTAGGATGAGGTCTCTAATTTTAAGATTTACACTCAAGAAAGTCAGAACTGTCACATGATGTGCTGTGTAAGAAGTCCCAACCCCATCAAAAATATTATCTTTTCTGGAACAGTTACAGCAATAGGATACAACTGGGCATGCATAGTGCCTGTGGCAGAGCAATGGTGCTGGTGATGCCACAGCTCACAGTGCTAGCTGGAAACACAAGCCTTTATAGTTCTATAGGTTTGGATAGATTGCAGATAGAAGCATGATCCTGGAGTAATTTTAAAGGGCATGTCCACCCCCACTGCTTAGTGTAGAAAAATCCTTACCTCACATCCCTGCTCCATATGGTTCTCCTGTAATGTCCCTCCAAAGTCCAAAAAAGTGACCACCAGGAGCCTGGCCGAGTCCATATAGGACTCTGCCTCCTGTCTCCTCTCTGAGGAGAAAAAGGACATGCTCAGTGCAGCCTCCCCCCCCCTTCCTTTCCCTCCCGTTTCTCTCTCCCTCCCCCTAGCTCCAAATCCACCTGATGAAGGGGGCTTAGACCCTCGAAACGTTTTGTTTGTTGATGTGTGGTTTGGAATAAACTTACCTTTTACCTTGGAGTGGGACTCTAAAAGAACTCTTAGCATCCAAATGTTAAGGATAAATGAACTATACAATCTTACAATTAATATTCAATCACTTTTAAATTTCCATTCACTCGTTAGATAAAACTGGTGGTTGAATTTAATCAATCAAACAGAGAACCACACAGGAAATTGATTTTCGATTCTTTACTGTGATTCATTACTAAAAGGCAATTCTTTACTACTGTGGTTCTTTAATGTGATTCTTTATTAACATAATTCTTTACTAATGTAATTGTTAATTAATGGAATTTTTTTAACTAATGTGATTTTTTTCTTCAAGAATGTATGCTTGTTAATAAGGTCGGATGGAAATGGGAGTGGTTAAAAGAGGGAGGGGGATACTGCTCCTAAACAAAATGTGTGCTGGATTGAAGGCATGCAGCAACACGCAAATCAGAGCAAGTGCTACTTACATATATTCAATTATAGATTAAGATGAGGCAAAGTCATTTTTTCAGTATAGTGTCCCTTTAAGATGTTAGTCTAAAACACATAAGAGATATTCTGTAAGTTTGACATGATAACAACATAATAAAGCTGTACAACAAAATTACCCAACATTCTTTTTTTAATTAGACATTAGGTGAAACGGAAAGGTTTTTATAATTCTTTATGTTTATTTTAAGTACTAAATACTGTATTTTGCCAGGATACCTCATGCAGTGACTTTGGTTGACTTTAGTTAATACTTTATTGCCCTATTCTTTAGAACAGTTGTTTTATCTCCATGAGTTTAAGGAATACCCAACACTGACTTTAACACATTTCCAGTCTACAATTACAGCAATAAATATTTAATTTGTGGTTAAAGTTTTCTTTATGCTTTTGTCCACTGCAACTTTATAGCCAATAAATTTTATTTTATGAATCCTGCGGTGATTACGGTAGTAAAGGTAAATGTTTTGCCTTCAGTACTGACCTATAAAATAGTGTTAAAGATGGCCTTGGATTTCCTTGGAGGATTTCTGTTTTGTTTTTCACTTAAGGTTCATAAAACTGTAGCATAAAAAACATTTTATATTGGATCGCAGGTTGCAATATCCATGTTGCCGAGATGATTGGAAATGGATGAAAAAAATAATAGGAAAAATGCGCAAACATTACTCTGAGGGGCTAATGTAATGTTTGCAGGTGCTCTTAATTTGCAGGAACCAGTTAGATGTTAGCTTTATGTTGGGTTACTGCAGTTAGAATATCTTGATTGGTTGCTTCAGATTATCAGCACAGGAAAATTCTTTTCTTATATTTAACAGTTTACATCTGTTCAAGTTCTGTGATTTCCAGTGATTTTGCAGTTTTCTATAAATATAACAAACCAGTGTGATTTAGAGATACCATATCACATAGGAAATCAAACATGGGAAGAGTTTGACATTTTATCAATTGGTCCATTTGATTGTTCCTGTTGAAACGATCCACAATGTTTTCCTTTATTGAATTCAATGGACCAAAGTGATCAATCAAGTGTGAAATCGTTTGAATGTTGATCAGTCTGGTAGTAAAATTTACATTGATCGTACAAGTACCTGACGGGTTTCGGAGACTTTTTGATTCTTATTTTATAGAATTTACAAGTATGCACTTTGAATAAAGGCTTAGTTGTACGTTTGCAGGTGTATTTGTAGGTTTTGTAACACATGTGCTGCATTTATAGAGAGTTATAGAGAATTATATTGCTTTCTTTAATTCCGACAACCCCCGGTCAAATCATCAGAATCTTCAGAAAACATGGAATGTAGTCAATACCAGATTTTAGTTTCCTTTGGTGTCTTTTGGGCCTCCTCTTGGGTCAGCCATTCCCCTATCATCTAAAAACTATTTTTGTTGGTAAAACAGAGACATTGAAAGTGTTAAAAGTGTCGGTCTTTACTTCTATCATTAAGTTACCCAGACTCCAACATTAAAGCCTGTCGTACATGTGTCATTTCGTTTACCAGTTTGATCGATTCAAATTTAATTTTCAGAAGTTTGATCGATTAAGCACATTAATTTCCAGAAGTATTGATTGGTTTCATCGATTAAGCACATTCATTTCCAGAAGTATTGATTGGTTTCATCGATTAAGCACATTAATTTCCGGAAGTATTGATTGGTTTAATCGATTAAGCACATTCATTTCCGGAAGTATTGATTGGCTGCCCCATCGTGCCCCAGTCTATAGTGTTGTGGCCAGTTTAAAGGGTAATTTGTAAATGGTACTTAGAATGCAATTTGGGGTTTGTTTTATTTTTGTTTGGCCTTTTAATATTCATTTTTTTTCCTGATTACTTTTTTATAAAGCCTCATTGTACTTAATTAAAAATTCAGAGACCCAGTTGAGTGCCCTAAAAGCAATAACTATTTTATAATTCCTCAGAGGTTTTGCATTGCTGTTTTTTGTTGTTATAAAGGGAGTATAAAGTTAGGTAAATTTGCTCAGTAGCCTCTTAAATAGCCTCTATAAACATACTTTGTTCAGCCCCATTAATATTTCTTGCCAATTAATATACTGCAGAGATTCCCTAATACTGGCCATACACACAGCAATATTTTTATTAGTGCCAATAACTTTGATTTAAACATTTCCCCCCAATGTCCGATAATAATAATCAACCAAATATTTTTTATCATGTTTTAGTAATCCAACACCACATATCGTCCTATATCACTACATACATGGCCAGCATAAGCCTGATGACATTTGCTTGTAAAAATGATGTAATTTTTTCTCCTTTATAATATTGTCTTTACAACGTGATCTCAAAACTGAGAGGCAGTCAATGGATAACGCCGCTGGAATGAAGATCTGTAAGTACAGTTTTAAATCTTTTTTTACCAAACTAATATAGTGGTTGGGGATGGGCAGTGGTAACCTACATTATATCAAAAGGAATTTACCCTAGGTGGAAGGGCTGCAACGGATGGATCCGGATGGTGGGAGAACGGAGGAGGCAGAAACCATTTGGACAGGACGACAGCTCCTACTCTTCACTTTCATGGACTTTGGACAAGCATTGCAGGAGATATAAGTTAAAGATTTTTTTAAATTACACAATGGGTCCAGTAGTGGGTTAAATTTTAGATTGGGGTGGACATGCCTTTTAATACTTTATGTCTGGGGTGTAAAATTCCAACACATCAACTATAAACCTGCATTATTGGCGATTATAAATGTGCTCTTTACATAAACACAGGTATATAAATAGGTGTATGCTAAGATGTCCTCTGAATGATGATGCTCTAGTTCGAATTTAAGTGTTACAGTAAAGTTCATTAAAATATCATTCTGAATATTTGCAATATTATTATGGTATAAGGGGTTACCAGATCACTGGAAAAAAGATGACATCTGTATTAACTCACACAGCAGTATAAATACTTTCAGTTAAAAATCCAAACAGCCTTGCTAATTACTTTTGTTCTAAGTGTCCTCCAATCAGCACATGATCTGAGAGCCCTACAAAATAGGGATTAATTAAGCTACTGATAGAGTTAGATAAGCACTTCTTATTACTATTTATGAGTGAACATCAGAAAAAAACAAGCTAGAGTGTTCTATGAGATCAGAGAGAGAGATTGAATAATTAAAATCTAAAAAAAATATGGGTGGGCATTCCGGTCTAACCCCTGTAACAGGGTAAAAAAAAAAAGAAATAGATTATAACAATATCATCAGGATGTATTTTCACAAGTGTCCCCAAACAAAAAATAAACAAAGCAGTCTTCTAGTCATCCTCCTAAGAAGGAGATTGTTGTCACTTTATACTACTGGTATTACTGTTCTCTGCAATCTCCCTGTGGACATAATATGTGCCAACTAACAGCAGGGCATAGCTGGCGTGGAAGTCATTACCATACTGACTGCATGCTGATCAGCTGTTTTCTCATCAACAGGAACAATTTAAGCATTTTTCTATGATACATTGTAACTATTCAGATATTGCCCTATAGAAAATATGACTTTATTTAAAGCGTGTCCATAACATTTGATGATTTCTCTTTTTGGCATCTTTGTCTTATACTGACCTTTCAAGACTGTATTAAGAGAAAGTGTGAATGTTCCAATATATATGTTTCAACCTACTTCAAGGGCAATCATTAGTTAATCAATGACCCTCAGAGACTGAATTACTAATACAAGTGGTAGACTTAACTCTGACTTATGATTGGTTTGCATTGACAAATTACTCCCAAGATGCAGAGCAAATTTCCTTCTGATCTATGTGTCAATTAGCTTTACTTTGGTTTCAAAGCTATGTTACTGCTTGCAGTTGTTGTTTAATTGTTAATTTATGCTAAACCTTTTAATGTGCATTCAACTTTTTAATTGTTTAAAATGTCAAATTATGTGCTGTAAAAATAATATCAGGAATATTTTTTTTTCCAACAAATATGTATACATTTTACTGTATTCGTTTATACATGTATTGCAGGATTAAAATGTTTTTTTCTTTGTTTAAATTTGGAAGCAGTAGACAACTGGAGCGTGTAGAATGTTGGTAAGAAACATTAGTGAAAGGCAAGGAAATAGGTCTGATAAGGAATTTGCTGGATGGTGAAAGTTGAGACCTCTTTTGACCCACAAGTGCTAGAAAATGTTTTCAAACACTGTAAGACACCGCAATGTTAATGTATGAACAAGGAAGCAATGATGGTTGAAATAAAGGACAGGACTTAGCAGATAAAGGTTTACTATTGGGTAATTTCTACATTTTTATCACAATTAAAAAACATCATTTTTCTCATGATATGGTTAGAGAGTAGGCTGACGTGGTATTTCAGAATAAATTGTCTTTTTCTATAGACATTTCAAATAAGGAATGTGTGGGAGAGGAACCTCTATTTATTATACCAAAAATTATACAGCTTGTTTATTTCTCTTTCATTTTCTTTATTCTTCCTGATGCTTTCTTCTTTTTCTATTACTTACTTTTGTCTCTCTCAGTTGGAACTTTTATTATATATTCTGTTTTGGGAGGGGGTCCATATAACTAGAATCTCATAATATTTCAATAGAAATAAATAAACTAAATGTTTTTTTTTTTTTTTTAAATCCCTTCTTAACCTGTTAAGTTGTTTTTCAACTAAGTATGTTGGCCACTCCCATTTTTTCCAGGGCATTTTCAAGAGCCACAGGAGCATTTGAAATGCTAAATGTCGCTGATCTCTCATTTGGCTGATTTTTCCATGATTTATTTTCTTATATAGCTCTGACCATATTATGCAGCACTTTACAATTCATTTATTCATAGGCTTACAATCAACCTGTATTACATACAGCATTGATAAAGGAACTGTAAACCTAAAAAATAAGTGTTTGCCAATCGTTTCTAATATTCACAGGGAGGTGAGAACGCTTATTCTCACCTCCCTGTGAATAATAGTTTGCTCAGGGGACACAGCGGCACTTACCTTACCTGGCGCTCCACTCGCTCCTTCTGATCTGACAGCCGTGTTGCCCCTGTCTCCCGACCACGCGTGCCAATACAAAAGATAGGCGTGTGATCGGGAGAGCAGGACAGCGCGGCTGTCAGTTCAGAAGGACCTGCGAGTGGAGCGCCAGGTAAGGTAAGTTCGGCTGTGTCCCCTGAGCAAACTATTATTAACTATAATAGAAACCATTGGCAAACACTTATTTTTTTAAGTTTACAGTTCCTTTAAATGCACTCACACTGGATTTCTTATTTTATAGCTTTATTGCTGTACACTATCAATATGTTTTAGACAATTAATGTCATTAGGATACAGTTACTTCTCACTCCTAGTGGCTGTTTACCTTTAGAGTGTATGAGAGGTAATGTATCTGTATCCTGATGATGGCCACTAATTAGCTGAATGGTGTTGATTGTGTACAGCAACAAAGCAATAAAATTAGAAATCCAATGGAATGCATCTAATATATATACACACACATACAGTAAATATACTAGAAAAAATGTTTCTACATATGACAGGCAAACAACATTTCCAAGCTGCTACCTTTTTATTGACCTACAGTAGGTTTCCTGCAAATGTTATGTCTCTTGAGATTACTACATTCACTCAAGGTCTTTTTTTAACCTTACAGTGTATTTTAATCTAAAGGGAAATGCACTGTAGCAATATTTCTATTGCATTTTACCATTCCTTCGAAAACAATTCACTGGTTGTCTCCATAGCATGATGTATACGTTTATGGAACTCTGACATAACAGATTTCAGAGAAAAGAAACCTCATATTTCATAGCAAATGTGTAAGGGAAAGTTCAGTGGAAAATATTTTTTAAATTCTTGCAGGGTTATTTAATAACATTTCTTATTGTTAAAAATGGTGATAATTTTGCCCCAACCAATCAGATGTTAGCTTTCAAATGTTAAATAGTATCTGATTGGTTGGGGCAACATTAGCACCATTTTTAACGATAAGAACTTTTATTGAATCTCCCTGCTAGTTTATATTATGCATACCTAGTTATTCTCCATATTATCTTTCATTTTAAATGGAAATCAGTTGAATGGATAACCCCCCCTTTCAATTCCATACTGTTGGTATTAGTGAGCGTACATTTTGTAACAGTCCATCTTCTTCCCAGAATGCACACTAAGATGGAATGTTCCTAACAGTAACTTCTACTGATTGGCTGTTGGATGGTTCAAACATGCTCAGATCTCTACTGAAAAACTGAATCAACCCAGGCGCTGGGTCAAGGGCAAGACCATAATGGAAGTTGGTATTTCAGAAACATTTATTTCCACACCAACATGCTGAATGGGCAGGATAAGGTCATTAGGATGGAAAAATACTTTTTTTTTTTTCTTAAAAGTATATGTATTTGTACTGAACTTCGCCTTTAGGCATTACATTTAATATCTAACTAATAAGCATTCTCAGTATAGCCTTTTCACTTGCACTGGGCAAATGACAGACAGGAGAGACAGGTAAGGAGTCATGTAGTGGAGACTGACAGCAAATTTATGTTATATTCACAAACACTAAAATTAAGGCAAAATAATAATTAATTAAAATAACAATTTCTAGCAAACATCAAGCCAATAAGTGCCTTAGCCTCCGGTATATTAAGCAGTGCCCCTGTCTAATTGCAGCCCTGACATTTCTTATTATGGAAGAATTCTCAGCGTTCTGCAAACACATGTATTGTTTACAACAGCAAAATACTTTTCAGATTGCAGTGATGACATTATGGGCTTCATTTTCCCAGAGTGAATATCCCTACGCTAATTTAATATCGGGTTAGTGCTCAAAAGTAAATTCCAAATGGGATTTACTCACAGCCTGATTTTAACAACAACCTTTTGCTTGCGTTAAACTATTGTTAAATGTTGTGCAAATGCGTGCAAGATGGAGTTAAAGTCACTCTAACCATTATTAAATTGGTTAGCCCTCCTTTAATTCTGCAAAAGAGCTCAGCGCCTCCCCATAAATAAGGCTGTATGTCTAAGTTTTTGCAATTTGGGGAATGCTCTTGGGGTGAATTCCTAGCTAATGACTAAATGTGCATTATGTGGCCATTATGGTCTTGAAATTTTTGTAGCTTGGATGTTTAACCAAGTCCAAGCTAGACTAGCGTTACAATAGGCAAAAAAAAAAATGGATTATAGTACCTGCATAAGTTTCAAAACAACAAACCTTTGTGGCTTTTATATAGAACTTCTCGCGTGTGATGTCACATCGCATGAGACGTGATGTCAGCCCATGCACGGACGCGTGTGAGCGTGACAGCCACGCTGTACACAAGCATGGCACAGCGCAATGACGTCACGCGCGCACACGTCCACATGCCCGCTGACATCACGCGTGCACGCACGGAGCAATCGAGGAGTTTTTTTGGGGACTTGAATAAAAAGGAGATCCAGAAACTCACGGAGGGGTGGAGCTAAGCAGTCTTCAAACCACATCCAAGATGTCAGCAACTATGCAGCAGCACTGGTAGGCTCAGGAGGGACCTAGAAAAAATAAAAAGGGGGGGGGGGGGGGAGTTTTTTCAAAGCTGCAGCTTACAGTGTACTTATATATAAATTTGCAAGATGTCAGAGATGTGAATTTGTGGGGGCTAAGAATGTCTGGGTACTAGTCCCCCTTATAGCAGTATGCCAAAAAGAATACTGCATAGTGAATAATGTACACCTTTCTGTAAATTATAAGGACAGTAAAAGTTACCAAGGAGTTCCGTGACCTTGATCTGAATAATTTTTTATAATGGGGTACATTATCCATTATAATCTCCATTATAACCCCCTTTTTACAAAATACAATCCTTTCAATACCCCTTTACACTTGCTACAAATAAGTGCTACTTGCTGCATAGTGGTCTTGCATAGGTCCCTATCCCACCCCCTGAAATAGTCACACACCGAGGAATGAAATAAGCAGCACAATAATGAATCGCAGCACAATATTAATAATAGGCCCCAATAAAATTAACCCCCTTTCACATAAAACACTTACTTGCTCCCTCTCACCTCTCCCCTCACCTTACACAGAAGTGTGCTGATTTTAAGGATACTATTGGACAGTTGGGTCCCTTAGGGATCCATTAGGGGGTAGATTATATACTCCTCTGAGGATGGTATTTATAAAATTTACATGGTCATTATTATTTTACACAATATATAATAACAAATAATGTTTGTCATGTAAAAAAATGAACAGTGTAAAATAGCGATTGTGTCGTTGCAACAATATCGCTATTTTACATTACACTTGAAAGGGTGTATTTTTTTTACCATGAAACAGCAATAATACTTTAACAAGAGCACAGATTGTGGGGCATAACGGAGACAGCCAAGCACAGCTATGGTAAAATGTTTATACAGAACATTCTTTCGGGACTAATCGGTTTGAGAAAAGTGAATCTTCTGGCCAGTACAATAAAAAATGGATTCTTCACTGGATCAAAAAAATGACTATTGCTCAATTGAAAGCAAATGGATTTTTTTTTATTATACATTGCACAGCACAAAACATTTCCATTGAATGAGAAGCTCAATGAATTATGCAGAGGGAAAAAAATCAAACCTGTAGGCTTAATAAAATTTGTTTTGGGTAGAAATATGAATAAACGGAACAGTTTGAGATAATGTCTTATTCCTTTCCTGTAAAGGAGCCAACTTTAACTGCTAAATTATTCTGCAGCATCTGTTAATGGTGTAATGCATTTATGTATTCAACAGTAAGACCTGAATCTATGGTTTGTGTTCCTTTTTATAAGAAAAAAAAAAGATTTAATTGAGTAGTTATTACATAATGATTTTTTTCCTTCTCGGACTGCTTAGTGTTGGAGAGTTTCAGGTGTAAAGGGCAATATGGTCATTTTCTGTTCCAAATTTGCAGAAGGTGTGAGGTGCTGTGCTCAAGGACCAACTATCCAGCTGTCATCAAAATATCAAGATGTAGAGATGCACACTACAAGTATTGTTCATTTATTGCGCAAAACACAGACAGACATAACGTTTTGGGGACCTACCAGAGGAGACAGGTGTATTTCACACAAACAGGGTTATTCAATAAAAGTTCTTATTGTTTAAAATGGTGCTAATTTTGCCCCAACCAATCAGATCTTATTTAACATTTGAAAGCTAACATCTGATTGGTTGGGGCAAAATTAGCACCATTTTAAACAATAAGAACTTTTATTACATCTCCCTGAATATATTTATAATATACATGCAAGGTGTGTGTCCTTGATGTTCCTGACTTATGAATAGCATTTTGATTCAGTATTTAAGAGAGTGAAGCAAAACCAGAATGTTTTGTTCCCCTGAAAACTGTAATCAAAAGCAATTGACATCAATGTGAGCAGGAATTTAGAATTTCGACACTGAATGTAAAATTTATGACATTTTCAGGGTTATTCAATAAAAGTTCTTATTGTTAAAAATGGTGCTAATTTTGCCCCAACCAATCAGATGTTAGCTTTTAAATGTTAAATAAGATCTTATTGGTTGGGGCAAAATTAGCACCATTTTTAACAATAAGAACTTTTATTGAATTTCCATATTTTTAATTTTTGACATCGCACTTTAAATTTTTAACATTGCATTTTGACAAATTCAGCCATTTGAAATTTAGAAAGTTTCGATGGAAACCTGATTTTCCACCATTAAACCACTTTTTGGCTACAAGTAGTAGTATCTGCAGGGAGTTTGCATGATCTCCCTATGGTGATAGGTTGGGAACATGTGATTGGGGTAGTTAGATTGTAAGCTCTTTGCAGATGGGCCCAATGTGAATGTTGTTCATTGGTGCCCCATGCCATTCTTTATTGACCATGTCAATATTTAATGATTCACATGTTCTGATTTATGGCATTGTAACAAAAATAGACATTACCATTTCCGCTGGATTATTAATATGCCACTAAATACAAACAGGCTCATTTACCCAGAGCCGCTATCGCTCTGGGTAAATGTCCTGATCGCAAGTCAATATTGCATTTTATGAATCTGGGTAAATCCCACAAGGTATATACTCACTGCGGTATTTTAACGGCAGCTACTAGCTGATGTTAAAATCCAGTGCCAACGCGATATTGAATTGCAAGCGTCAGATGCGTGGGTGTCTTTTGCATAACCTGACGCTAATATGGAGTTAAAGTAACGCGGTAGCAAACCGGTTGGCCCGACTTTAACTCCATAAATTTGCATTGCGCCTCTGGGTAAATAGGCTCCAAAATATCACAAATGGTGCTTTATTCAGCAACAGAGAGATACAAAAGTTCTTATTCCTAAAAATGGTGCTAATTTTGCCCCAAACAATCAGATGTTAGCTTTCAAATGTTAAATGTTACACGGGGAGTCACCTACACTTCTGTAATACAGTATCAAAAGAATGATTTTATATGTATTTGCGAAGATTTTCATTCATTTAGGTCATTTTTGTGGAATTCGGTTAAATCAACTGGACAGGAAGTTGAAAACGTTTCTCTAGTCATCTGACTGAATCTCTCTCAATTCTTGTTTTGGCCTTATCAGGACCAAATGTTGATTATATATAAGACAAATGGATGGCAGCACCTTGGAAATGGTTTTCTTTATACAATGTGTATATTTGTGTCATACAATGTAACATAAATGATACGGTAATGGTTCCTTACTGAAAATACATTTCCAACATGTGCCATTAAATCTAAAATCTACTTCTTTATTAGCTCTTTATTATAGCTCCGTCCTATTGCTCAATGACAGTAAAAAAGTAATTATCTGAACTCTATGTCTAGATTCTAATTGCACAATCCATATGCTGTCCAAGGTGCCTGTTAGGGGCATGTATGCCCTTACAATAATTACATTTCTTAGACAGTTTCTTTTAAAGGTTTGGCATTTTCCTTAGTAACTAGAAAATATGTGGATATGCAAAAATAAGTTATAAACAAGGAAGCAATTTGATATGGTAAAGTTATTCACTGAAAATTCATTTGGAAACTTCAAAGAAGCTCTGATAAAGTATCTCTCAAAATGCTTTATTTACAGCTAGTGACAGAGGTCATTCACTCACAGTCTTTTGCCCGAGACAGAAGTCACGCATCATCAGTTATCATGAATATATGAATAGGTGATTCAGCTTCTTAAGGCAGAAATCCAGTGACCCAAAGAGTAACAATAATGCTATCTGGAGTTCGTTTCTGGTGTGTGTCATGCTGCAAGATTTAAGATGCCATTTGCCAAGCTTGGTAATGTACAGTAGCTTAATTCAGGAGGCATCTTAATTCAAAGATAGTACTAAATCAATTATTATTTGAAAATGTTCCATAAATTTTGTTTCATGGATGGCTACAAGAAGTTCTGAAAAACCAGCATTTATATAAAATTTTGAGAATTGTTTTATTATTTTTTGTTGGACATTTGGACATCAAGTGATGTTCCACTATCGATTTTCATGGGATGATTTTTATGTGTCTAAGAGATACATATTGAGATATGTTTAATGCATATTAAATGCATCCTTGCTGCTACCTATCTCTCTGCTCTAAATATTCGGTCCTTTGGTTTTCTGGGTAATGATGTAGAAAGGCACAGCAAACAAAGTTTCAAATAACGATATATTTTATTGTCTCATTTTGCAAACCAATGTACCAATATACCAAATACTGTATGAATGGTCAACAATCACAAGATGGTATACCTACATAAACAATAACCCCATATTATTCAAAATAGGAATCACACGTTTTATGTATCAGATATAAATGATAGTTTCTATTTAGACCCTATTTAGAGTAAAAAGCAATAGTTGAGGTTTGTACCATGTTAGCCATAAGTATGAGAAGAAAAGTAGAGCTGTAATACCTTTTATTAGCTAACTAGATAAAAAAAATTAAGTAAGCTTTTGAGAGTTCTAAGCCCCAGGCTGGATGTTACAAAAGAAACTGAGAAATCACAAACTTATATACACATTGGGACAGTAAACATCAAACAAATTGAACAGATGACCAGGTACAGATACAGACTCAGGAGGGGGGGGGAATGGATGAAAAACAGTAGTGGAGGTGTGAAATGGGCACAAGTAGATAGCTGTAATAATGGGAGAACAGTGTCCTTTGAAATGTATTTAACAGTACAAGACAGCATCCTGGTAAGTGGGTTTAGTCTGGGTGTGGATGTGGAATAAGTTTATATTTGGCCATAAAACTCATGTCCCTATTTAGTCCGCCGTTAAGGGAATTACATTTCTGAATGAATTTCTATTCCCATTCCTTACGCTGTTTTTGATTGTGAAAATTGCCCATAGGAATGGCGATCTTGAGGACTTTCATACTGTGGCCTCTTTTACAAAAGTGCTCAGCCACAGGGGCATCCGCTAATCCATGCAGGATGTTGAATCTATGGGAATTCATCCATGTGTGCAGTGTTTGTCCTGAAGAGTAAAAATGAAGCCACTCCTGCTTCCCAAGTCACAAACACCTGGGTGCTGTTCAAATCCAATCAATCTTTCTCTTTCTGTGCTTTAATTACATTATTGACGCATTTCCGCTCTCACAGGAGCCATCATCAGAATCACCAATACACTAACCAAAAGCCCTTAAAACACACACATACCCATCTCCCGTGTCATCTCAAGTGTATAATATGTTAATTATACAAAAAAACTACTAAAGAAAGATCCATTATATTAACTGCTCGCGAGAACTTTCTTCAGCCTGATACCAGCGACTATAGGAACAACCACTTGCTTACAAGTCAGACCGCCCATGTTCTCACATACTCAAATCACAAGTTACTCTGAGGTGTCGGTGGTTGCTTAGCAACTTACTGCTTTGATCACACTACAAGCAGTGTCTGGCCGGCCAGCTGGGAAACAGGAGCTATCACTCAACTTAAAGGGGTAGTTCAGTGTAAATACATATGCTTTTCAGGAAAAAGAACAATATATTTCCATCCCAATGACCTTAACCTGCCCATTCAGCATTTTGTCTGTGTATAAATAAATACTTTCGAAATACTGACTTCCTGTTTGCAGGACCCCTAGTAGAGACCGTTATGGTTTTGCCCTTGAACCAGCACCTGGGTTGATTCAGCTGCCCAGTAGAGATCTGAGCATGTTTGACCCATCCAACAGCCAATCAGTAGAAATTACTGTTAGGAACATTCCAAGGAATTGGTGCATCCTGGGAAGAAGAAGGACCGTTAGAACCTAAAATGGCAGCTCACTAATGTCAACAGCAGGGAACAGCAAGGGGTAGAAATTCAAAATGTGATTGAATATCTAGAATAACTAGGTATGTGTAATAATACTAAGATTTTTTAAAATATTGATATTTTACACTGAACATTCCTTTTAAGTCATGGAATCCGAAAGTCACCTGAGGATCACAGGCTAATATTTCAGCATGTTATAGTTTGGACACATTCTAACAAAATGTCAATGCCTATAGTCGCTTTACCACTAGTTACAAATAGATTGACACATAATATCAATTCATTGAATTCGGCACAACTCATTCAAACAGTACGTTTCTGAACAACCCATGATAAAGCAATTCTTTGCAAGTAATTTCCAATACATATATACAAAGTATCGATCCAGTAGTATTCCACCAACTCAAGGTGGTATGACTGGGGACCATTCCTAAATCTGATCATGATCACTTTTAATAAAGGAAGCATTTTAATGCCCATTGCTCATTAAGACCTTTTAGAGCAAGAGACTTTTTTTTTAAATTGCAGACCTTTCCTCCAAAAGGTTATTATTTATTATTAAATAATATTGTCTGTACTTTTAAGTAAAGCAAACAGCTTTTTTTGCAGGAAATAAAGTTTCATCTTGTTTTAAGCTTACCAGCCATCAACAGATTTTTCTCACAACTTGCAGATCAAGTGCCCAAGTTTTGCTATTTTATAAATCAAGGCCCTGATGTTTGCAAATCTTTTCCTGATCAGGGGGATGGCAGGTGCATACATTGTGCTGCATCGAGCAGTAGGAAGTATGACTTCATGGATTATATTGTTTCATTTCTACTGAAATCTTATTAGAAATCTGGTACCAGATTATACAAATGATCAATGACTGAATGATTTAAAAGTGAATGGGGAGTCTCCGGTTGTTGATCTATCGCTTATAATTACTTATTATAATAAATTTGATATCAAATCAAATTTTTGATTTAGAAAAACAAATTAAATGTTCCTTATCACACATTGGTGCTAAATTAAATAACCTGCTATTGGAAAATTCCTTATCCTAAAAGTACAGCCACGGTCATACATTTACAACTTTACAATACCAAACAGAAGTACAGTACCATCATTTGATGGCTGTCTTAAAAATTGAAAGCATCAAAGTCGCGAAATAGAAATACTGCGGCTTTATAAATACGCCCATTAATTCACTGCATAACACAAACCTTTTCTAATTTCATTTCAAAGGAGCTCATTTAGACCTAGCGTCAAGTTTACTTTTGCAGTAAGTATTTGTGTTACTAACCAAGTTAATTGCTTTCTTATAATTGTAAGGTATTTAGCACTTAGAAAGGAAGATAGCATCCCTTAGCAAAGCAGTCAAGATCTCTTGGCTAATTGTCAGAGTTCCTTATAATGACCCTATCTTCCATTCACAGCCCACATCTCAGACAGTGTAATTAAAAAGCAATCACTGGCCATGGATTGAGCCATGAATACTGTATGGGGAAGGAGCCTTGCAAACTTTTCTTGTTATTTACTATAATTGCACTATTGCTATAAATCAATACTCAACTGTTAAAATTATTCAATATTACTAATGACAACATAAAAGTACCGACATTTGTAATTATGTCTGTTTCATATAGAAATCTTCTATTCTCTAAAATGATTTACTTGGAGTAAAATGAATGAATCCATTAATATGAACATGCAATGCCATCTGTTAGAGAACATTTGGGACTTCTAAGTACAGTATACTCGCAAAGCACATTTGTTCAACTTTGCTGCAATCACAGAGAGATACATTTAGAAGCAGCAAAGACAAATGCATCAGCTGAGGTAATTTGCCACTCTGGGCTAAAAGAAAAGAATTGACTTTGTGCCATTATACTACTCTAAATGTCACCCACCATCATCAGCAATGTTTCAGGAACAATGTAAACAGTGAGACTATCGGCACAACAATTTGGTAGCATTTTGCAGTGTTCTGACCTTTCCTGGCAGGTTTCTTACTAACTCTTGGCTTTGTGTCGTGTTTTCTCCAATTTCATGTGCAGAGATAAAGGACATACATGTACGTTATACATTATATGAAATAATACGTTTCGAGATCCATTAAATTATTTTAATAACTGGTTACACAAGTCATTTTCCTATCACTGTACAGTTGAAATCAATATTTAATCACTGAAAGCTAACTGATATTCCCTGTGGTTTAACTGCTGTCCCTTATTTTTAAACCTTCAATCTGTTTTATAATGAAGCAAAAAGCTTCGTTTAATACTCCTTGATATAGTGTTAGTTGTATTTATGCTAAAACGGTATTTTTTGCACTTTTTGCTCCTTTAAGTCCACCTCACCTTAAAGAGGAACTGAGGGCCACACAAGTGCCCTCAATTCCTGGATTTGTTTTAACTATAGGAGTGTGCTCTTTTAAATATGAAACATTTGTATAGAGACCACAGTTCCCCTTTAAGCTCTATAGCTATATGGTGTCTTGTGCTCACAAGCCCTACTTATCCGTATTTTGCACCTGTGAGATACAACAAGAACGAAACATGTCATGCTTGCAAAGTGGCTAAATGGCTGTATTGCTTGTTAAAATACCAGCAATTCTGGACACATGCATTGGCTACAGCGACATAAAGAAGAAACTTTATAGGAAAAAGTGAGAAAAAAAATGTCATGGATTAGCAGTGCTATTTTATAGCATGGGATTGTGAAGTACCTTCTGTTCTGTTCTGGCTTTACTGTTTTTAATGCTCCGAGGATGGCTCTTTACTCCATAAGACCACCTCACCTTAAGCACAAATGTGAAAATGTCAGTAAATACTAGAATAACAAATGGCTTGTCCCTTAGCCTAGAGGAAATGGAGGGACATAAAATAAAATTCTTTAAGACCCCCCCAAAAAAGGAAAAAATGCCATCACACAGTTTGCATTTAAAGATAATTTAATCAACAAGTACATTTACGTTTATATTATTTGTAAAGGAAAACTGCGCTGGCAATTTTCCCTTTTTTTTGTGTGTACAAATAATATTTTTTTTTATTGTTTCTAGCAGCTGGTCAACTCCAGTATGTGGGTTAAACCAAGCGTTGGCACTAGGGTGTTTCTAACAGCTGGTCATCACCACAGCATGGGTTACACTGAGCTCTGGCACTAGGGTGCTTTAAGCAGCTGGTCAACACCACAGCATGGGTTAGACTTAACACTGGCACTAGGGTGTTTCTAACAGCTGGTCAACACCACAGCATGGGTTACACTGAGCTCTGGCACTAGGGTGCTTCTAGCAGCTGGTCAACACCACAGCGTGGGTTAGAACAAGCACTGGCACTAGGATGCTTCTAGCAGCTGGTCAACACCACAGCGTGGGTTAGACTTAGCACTGGCAACTAGGGGCTTCTAGCACTGTCAACTTCACAGTGTGGGTTAGGCTGAGTGCTGGCACTAGGTACTTCTAGCACTGTCACACCACAGCAGGGGTTAGAATTAGCACTGGCACTAGGGTGCTTCTAGCAGCTGGTCAACACCACAGTGTGGGTTAGGCTGAGTGCTGGCACTAGGGTACTTCTAGCAGCTGGTCACACCACAGCATGGGTTAGACTTAGCACTGGAACTAGGGTGCTTCTAGCAGCTGGTCAATACCACAGCTTGGTTAGGCTGAGTGCTGGCACTAGTGCTTCTAGCAGCTGGTCAACACCACAGCGTGGGTTACATTAGCACTGGCACTAGGGTGCTTCTAGCAGCTGGTCATACCACAGCATGGGTTAGGCTGAGTGCTGGCACTAGAGTGCTTCTACAGCTGGTCAACACCACAGCATGGGTTAGACTAGCACTGCACTAGGGTGCTTCTAGCAGCTGGTCAATACCACAGCATGGGTTAGGCTGAGTGCTAGCACTAGGGTTCTTCTAGCAGCTGTCAACACCACAGCGTGGGTTAGACTTAGCACTGGCACTAGGGTGCTTCTAGCAGCTGGTCAATACAACAGCATGGGTTAGATTAGCACTGGCACTAGGGTGCTTCTAGCAGCTGGTCAATACCACAGCATGGGTTAGGCTGAGTGCTAGCACTAGGGTTCTTCTAGCAGCTGGTCAACACCACAGCGTGGGTTAGACTTAGCACTGGCACTAGGGTGCTTCTAGCAGCTGGTCAATACCACAGCATGGGTTAGGCTGAGTGCTGGCACTAGGGGCTTCTATCTGCTGGTCAACACCACACAGCGTGGGTTAGACTTAGCACTGGCACTAGGGTTTCTCTAGTAGCTGGTCAATCACCCAGCATGGGTTAGGCTGAGTGCTGGTACTAGGGTGCTTCTAGCAGCTGGTCAACACCACAGCGTGGGTTAGACTTAGCACTGGCACTAGGGTGCTTCTAGCTGCTGGTCAACACCACAGTTTGGGTTACTTAGCACTGGCACTAGGTGGGTTCTAGCAGCTGGTCAATACCACAGCATGGGTGGCTGAGTGCTGGCACTAGGGTGCTTCTACAGCTGGTCAATACCACAGCATGGGTTAGGCTGAGTGCTAGCACTAGGTTGCTTCTAGCAGCTGGTCAACACCACAGCGTGGGTTAGACTTAGCACTGGCACTAGGGTGCTTCTAGTAGCTGGTCAATACCACAGCATGGGTTAGGCTGAGTGCTGGTACTAGGGTGCTTCATCAGCTGGTCAACACCACAGCGTGGGTTAGACTTAGCACTGGCACTAGGTTCTTCTAGCTGCTGGTCAACACCACAGCGTGGGTTAGACTTAGCACTGGCACTAGGGTTCTTCTAGCTGCTGGTCAACTCCTGTGAATACTATAGTTTTGCTCAGGGAGCACAGCGGCACTTACCTTACCTGGCGCTCCCTCGCTCCTTACTGATCTGACAGCCGTGTTTGCCCCTGTCTCCCGACACGCGTCCATCGACAAAGATAGCGTGTGATCGGGAGAGCAGGACAGCGCGGCTGTCAGTTCAAAGGACTGCGATTGGATCGCCCAGTTAAGGTAAGTTCGGCTGTGTCCCCTGTAGCAAACTATTATAACTATAATAAAACCATGGCAAACACTTATTTTTTTTAAGTTTACAGTTCCTTTTAAATGCACTCACACTGGATTTCTTATTTTATAGCTTATTGCTGTACACTATCAATATGTTTTAGACAATTAATGTCATTAGATACAGTTACTTCTCACTCTCCTAGTGGCTGTTTACCTTTAGAGTGTATGAGAGGTAATGTAATCTGTATCCTGATGATGGCCACTAATTAGCTGAATGGTGGTTGATTGTGTACAGCAACAAGGCATAAAATTAGATCCAATGGAATGCATCTAATATTACTCCACACCACTACAGTAAATTACTAGAAAAAAATGTTCTACATATACAAGGCAAACAACATTTCCAAGCTGCTACCCTTTTTATTGACCTACAGTAGGTTCCTGCAAATTTATGTCTCTTGAGATTATACATCTCACGGTCTTTTTTTAAACTACTTACGTATTTTAATCTAGGAAATGCCTGTGCAATATTTCTATTGCATTTTTAACCATTCCTTCAAAACAATTCACTGGTTGTCTCCATAGCATGATGTATACGTTTATGTAACTCTGTACATAACGATTTCAGAGAAAGAACCTCATTATTTCATAGCAAATGGATAAGGGAGGAAAGTCTTCAGTGGAAATATTTTTTAATTCTTCTTGCAGGGTTATTAATAACATTTCTTATTGTTAAAATGTGATAATTTTGCCCCAACACATCAGATGTTCGCTTTCCAAAGTTAAATAGTATCTGATTGGTTGGGGCAACATTAGCACCATTTTTAACGATAAGAACTTTTATTGAATCTTCCCTGCTAGTTTATATTATGCATAACCTAGTTATTCTCCATATTATCTTTCATTTTTTAAATGGAAATCAGTTGAATGGATAACCCCCCCCTTTTCAATTCATACTGTTGTAATTAGTGAGCGTACATTTGTAACAGTCCATCTCTTCTTCCTCAGAATGCAACACTAAATGGAATGTTCCAACAGTACCTTCTACTGATTGGCTGTTGGATGGTTCAAACATAGCTCAGATCTCTCAATGAAAACTGAATCAACCCAGGCGCTGGTTCAAGGCAGACCCATAATGGAAGTTTGGTATTTCAGAAACATTTATTTCCACACAACGCTGAATGGGCAGGATAATGTCATTAGGTGGAAAAATACTGTTTTTTTTTTCTTAAAAGTTATTATTTTGTACTGAACTTCGCCTTTAGGCATTACATTTAATATCTAACTAATAAGCATTTTCTGTATAAGCCTTTTCACATTGCACTGGGCAAATGACAGACAGAGAGACAGGTAAGGAGTTCATGTAGTGGAGACTGACGCAATTATGTTATATTCACAAAACTAAATTAGCAAAATAATATTAATTAAAATAACAATTTTCTAGCAAACATCAAAGCCATAAGTTCCTTAGCCTCCGGTATATTAAGCAGTGCCCCTGTCTAATTGCCAGCCCTGAACATTTCTATTATGGAAAGAATTCTCAGCGTTCTCAAACACATGTATTGTTTACAACAGCAAAATATACTTTCAGATTGCAGTGATGACATTATGGCTTCATTTTTCCCAGTTGAATATCCCTCCACGTCTAATTTAATATCGGGTTAGTGCTCAAAAGTAAATTTCCAAATGGGATTTACTCACACCTGATTTACAACACCTTTTGGCTTGCTTAACTATGTTAAATGTTGTGCAATGCGTCAAGATGGAAGTTAAATCACTCAACCATTATTAAATTGGTTACCCTCCTTAATTCTGCCAAAGAGCTCAGCGCCTCCCCCCATAAATAAAGCTGTATGTCTAAGTTTTGCAATTTGGGGAATGCCCTTGGGTGAATTCTAGCTAATGACTAAATGTGCATTATGTGCCTTATGGCCTTGAAATTTTTGTAGCTTGGAATGTTTAAACCAGTCCAACTAGACATAGCGTTACAATAGGCAAAAAAAAAAATGATTGATAGTACCTGCATAAGTTTCAAACAACAACCTTTGTGGCTTTTATATAGAACTTCTCGCGTGTGATGTCCACATCGCATTGAGACGTGATGTCAGCCCATGCACGGACGCGTGTGAGCGTGGCAGCCACCTGTACAAAAGCATGGCACAGCCAATGACGTCAACGCGCGCTACGCTCACATGCCCGCTGACATCACGCGTGCACACGGAGCAATCGAGGAGTTTTTTGGGGACTTGAATAAAAAGGAGATCCAGAAACTCACGGAGGGTGGAGCTAAAGCAGTCTTCACAACCACATCCAAGATGTCAGCAACTATGGCACAGCAACTGGTAGGCTCAGGAGGGACCTGAAAAAAATAAAAAGGGGGGGGGGGGGGTGATGTTTTTTCAAAGCTGAGCTTACAGTGTACTTATATAATATTTGCAAGATGTCAGAATGTGAATTTGTGGGGGGCTAAGAATGTCTGGGTACTAGGTCCCCCTTATAGCGTATGGCCAAAAAGAATACTGCATAGAATAATGTACACCTTTCTGTAAATTATAAGGACAGTAAAATTACCAAGGAGTTCCCGTGACCTTGATCTGAATAATTTTTTATAATGGGGTACATTATCCATTATTCTCCATTATAACCCCCTTTTTACAAAATACATCCTTTCAATACCCCTTTACCCTTGCTACAAATAAGTGCTACTTGCTGCATAGTGGCTTGCATAGGTCCCTATCCCACCCCCTGAAATAGTCACACACCCGAGGAATGAAATAACAGCACAATAATGAATCGCAGCACAATATTAATAATAGGCCCCAATAAAATTAACCCCCTTTCACATAAAACACTACTTGCTCCCTCTCCCTCTCCCCTCCCCTCACCTTACACAGAAGTGTGCTGATTTTAAGGATACTATTGGACAGTTGGTCCCTTAGGGATCCATTAGGGTAGATTATAACTCCTCGGAGGATGGTATTTATAAAATTTACATGGTCATTATTATTTTCACAATATATAATAACAAATAATGTTTGTCATGTAAAAAAATGAACATGTGTAAAATAGCGATTGTGTCGTTTGCAACAATATCGTATTTTACATTACACTTGAAGGGTGTATTTTTTTTACCATGAAACAGCAATAAATACTTTACAGAGCACAGATTGTGGGGCATAAGCGAGACAGCCAAGCACAGCTATGGTAAAATTGTTATCAAGAACATTCTTTGGGACTAATCGGTTTGAGAAAGTGAATCTTCTGGCCATTACAATAAAAAAATGGATCTTCACTGGATCAAAAAAATGACTATTGCTCAATTGAAAGCAATGGTTTTTTTTTTATTTACATTCACAGCACAAAACATTTCCATTGAATGAAGCTCAATGAATTATGCAGAGGAAAAAATCAAACCTGTAGGCTTAATAAAATTGTTTTGGGTAAAATATGAATAACCGGAACAGTTTGAGATAATGTCTTATTCCTTTCCTGTAAGGAGCCACACTTTAACTGCTAAATTATTCTGCACATCTTTTATGGTGTATGCATTTTATGTATTCAACAGTAAGACCTGAATCTGAGGTTTGTGTTCCTTTTTATAAGAAAAAAAAAGATTTAATTGAGTAGTTATTACATAATGATTTTTTTCCTTCTCGGACTGCTTTAGTGTTGGAGAGTTTCAGTGTAGGGCATATGGTCATTTTCTGTTCCAAATTTGCAGAGGTTGAGGTGCGGTGCTCAAGGACCAACTATCCAGCTGTCATCAAAATATCAAGATGTAGAGATGCACACACAAAGTATTGTTCATTTATTGCGCAAAACACAGACAGACATAACGTTTGGGGGACCTACCAGAGGAGACAGGTGTATTTCACACAACAGGTTATTCAATAAAAGTTCTTATTGTTTAAAATGGTGCTAAATTTTGCCCCAACCAATCAGATCTTATTTAACTTTTGAAAGCTACATCTGATTGGTTGGGGCAAAATTAGCACATTTTAAACACATAGAACTTTTATTACATCTCCCTGATATATTTAATAATAACATGCAAGGTGTGTGTCCTTGATGTTCCTGACTTATGAATAGCATTTTGATTCAGTATTAAAGAGTGAGCAAAACCAGAATGTTTTTGTTCCCCTGAAACTGTAATCAAAAGCAATTGACATCAATGTGAGCAGGATAGAATTTCGCCACTGAATGTAAAATTTATGACATTTTTCAGGGTTATTCAATAAAAGTTCTTATTGTTAAAAATGGTGCTAATTTTGCCCCAACCAATCAGATGTTAGCTTTATAATGTTAAATAAGATCTTATTGGTTGGGGCAAAATTAGCACCATTTTTTAACAATAAGAACTTTATTGAATTTCCATATTTTTTAATTTTTGACATCGCACTTTAAATTTTTAACATGCATTTTGACAAATTCGCCATTTGAAATTTAGAAAGTTTCGATGGAAACCTGATTTTCCCCCCATTAAACCACTTTTTTTTGGCTACAAGTAGTAGTATCTGCAGGGAGTTGCATGATCTCCCTATGGTGATAGGTTGGGAACATGTGATTGGGGTAGTTAGATTGTAAGCTCTTGCATATGGGCCCAATGTGAATGTTGTTCATTGGTGCCCCATGCCATTCTTATTTGACCATGTCAATATTTAATGATTCACATGTTCTGATTTATGGCATTGTAACAAAAATAGACATTACCATTTCCGCTGGATTTATAATGCCACTAAATACAAACAGGCTCATTACCCAGAGCCGCTATCGCTCTGGGTAAATGTCCTGATCGCAAGTCAATATTGCATTTTATGAATCTGGGTAAATCCCACAAGGTATATACTCACTGCGGTATTTTTAACGGCAGCTACTAGCTGATGTTAAAATCCGTGCCAACGCGATTGAATTGCAAGCCGTCAGATGCGTGGGTGTCTCTTTGCATAACCTGACGCTAATATGGAGTTAAAGTACGCGGTAGCAACCCGGTTGCCCGACTTTAACTCCATAAATTGCCTTGCGCCTCTGGGTAAATAGGCTCCAAAATATCACAAATGGTGCTTATTCAGCAACGAGAGATACAAAAGTTCTTATTCCTAAAAATGGTGCTAATTTTGCCCCAAACAATCAGATGTTAGCTTTCAAATGTTAAATGTTACACGGGGAGTCACCTACACTTCTGTAATACAGTATCAAAAGAATGATTTTATATGTATTTGCGAAGATTTTCATTCATTTAGGTCTTTTTTGTGGAATTCGGTTTAAATCAACTGGACAGGAAGTTGAAAACGTTTCTCTAGTCATCTGACTGAATCTCTCTCAATTCTTGTTTGGCCTTATCAGGACCAAATGTTGATTTATAAGACAAATGGATGGCAGCACCTTGGGAAATGGTTTTTCTTTATACAATGTGTATATTGTGTCATCAATGTAACATAAATGGATACGGTAATGGTTCCTTACTGAAAATACATTTCCAACATGTGCCATTAAATCTAAAATCTACTTCTTTATTAGCTCTTTATATAGCTCCGTCTATTGCTCAATGACAGTAAAAAAGTAATTATCTGAACTCTTATGTCTAGATTCTAATTGCACAATCCATATGCTGTCCAAGGTGCCTGTTAGGGGCATGTGCCCTTACAATAATTATTTTCTTAGACAGTTTCTTTTAAAGGTTTGGCATTTTCCTTAGTAACTAGAAAATATGTGGATATGCAAAAATAAGTTATAACAAGGAAGCAATTTGATATGGTAAGTTATTCACTGAAAATTCATTGGAAACTTCAAAGAAGCTCTGATAAAGTATCTCTCAAAATGCTTTATTTACAGCTAGGACAGAGGTCATTCATCTCACAGTCTTTTGCCCGAGACAGAAGTCACGCATCATCAGTTATCATGAATATATGAATAGGTGATTCAGCTTCTTAAGGCAGAAATCCAGTGACCCAAGAGTAACATAATGCTATCTGGAGTTCGTTTCTGGTGTGTTCATGCTGCAAGATTTAAGATGCCATTTGCCAGCTTGGTAATGTACAGTAGCTTAATTCAGGAGGCATCTAATTCAAAGATAGTACAAATCAATTATTATTTGAAAATGTTCCATAAATTTTGTTTCATGGATGGCTACAAGAAGTTCTGAAAAACCAGCATTTATATAAAATTTTGAGAATTGTTATTATTATTTTTGTTGACATTTGGACATCAAGTGATGTTCCACTATCGATTTTCATGGGATGATTTTTATGTGTCTAAGAGATACATATTGAGATATGTTATGCATATTAAATGCATCCTTGCTGCTACCTATCTCTCTGCTCAAATATTCGTTCCTTTGGTTTTCTGGGTAAATGATGTAGAAAGGCACAGCAAAAAAGTTTCAAATAACGATATATTTTATTGTCTCATTTTGCAAACCATGTACCAATATACCAAATACTGTATGAATGGTCAACAATCACAAGATGGTATACTACATAACAATAACCCCATATTATTCAAAATAGGAATCACACGTTTTATGTATCAGATTAATGATAGTTTCTATTTAGACCCTATTTAGAGTTAAAAAGCAATAGTTGAGGTTTGTACCATGTTAGCCATAAGTATGAGAAGAAAGTAGAGCTGAAATACCTTTTATTAGCTAACTAGATAAAAAAATTAAGTAACTTTTGAGAGTTCTAAGCCCCAGGCTGGATGTTACAAAAGAAACTGAGAAATCACAAACTTATATACACATTGGACAGTAAACATCAAACAAATTGAACAGATGACCAGGTACAGATACAGACTCATCAGGAGGGGGGGAATGATGAAAAACAGTAGTGGAGGTGTGAAATGGGCACAAGTAGAATAGCTGTAATAATGGGAGAACAGTGTCCTTTGAAATGTATTTAACAGTCACGACAGCATCCTGGTAGTTGGTTTAGTCTGGGTGTGGATGTGGATAAGTTTATATTTGGCCATAAAAACTCATGTCCCTATTTAGTCCGCCTTTAAGGGAATTACATTTCTGAATGATTTCTATTCCCATTCCTTACCTGTTTTTTGATTGTGAAATTGCCCATGGAATGGCGATCTTGAGGACTTTCATACTGTGGCCTCTTTTACAAAAGTGCTCAGCCACAGGGCATCCGCTAATCCATGCAGGATGTTGAATCTATGGGAATTCATCCATGTGTGCAGTGTTTGTCCTGAAGATGTAAAATGAAGCCACTTCCGCTTCCCAAGTCACAAACACCTGGGTGCTGTCAATCCAATCAATCTTTCTCTTTCTGTGCTTTAATTACATTATTGACGCATTTCCGCTCTCACAGGAGCCATCATCAGAATCACACACTACACTAACCAAAAGCCCTTAAAACACACACATACCCCTCCCGTGTCATCTCAAGTGTATAATATGTTAATTATACAAAAAAACTACTAAAGAAAGATCCATTATATTAACTGCTCGCGAGAACTTTCTTCAGCCTGATACCAGCGACTATAGGACAACCACTTGCTTACAAGTCAGACCGCCCATGTTCTCACATACTCAAATCACAGTTACTCTGAGGTGTCGGTGTTGCTTAGCAACTTACTGCTTTGATACACTACAAGCAGTGTCTGCCGGCCAGCTGGGAAAAGAGCTATCACTCAACTTAAAGGGGTAGTTCAGTGTAAATACATATGCTTTTCAGGAAAAGAACAATATATTTCCTCCCATGACCTTAACCTAACCTGCCCATCAGCATTTTTGTCTGTGTATAAATAAATACTTTCGAAATACTGACTTCCTGTTTGCAGGACCCCTAGTAGAGACCGTTATGGTTTTGCCCTTGAACCAGCACCTGGTTGATTCAGCTGCCCAGTAGAGATCTGAGCATGTTTGACCCATCCAACAGCCATCAGTAGAAATTACTGTAGGAACATTCCAAGGAATTGGTGCATCCTGGGAAGAAGAAGGACCGGTTAGAACCTAAATGCAGCTCACTAATGTCAACAGCAGGAACAGCAAGGGGTAGAATTCAAAATGTGATTGAATATCTAGAATAACTAGGTATGTGTATAATACTAAATTTTTAAATATTGATATTTTTACACTAACATCCTTTTAAGTCATGAATCCGAAAGTCACCTGAGGATCACAGGCTAATATTTCAGCATGTTATAGTTGGACACATTCTAACAAATGTCAATGCCTATAGTCGCTTATACCACTAGTTACAAATAGATTGAACACTAATATCAATTCATTGAATTCGGCACAACTCATTCAAACAGTACGTTTCTGAACAACCCTGATAAAGCAATTCTTTGCAAGTAATTTCCAATACATATATACAAAGTATCGATCCAGTATTATCCACCAACTCAAGGTGGTATGACTGGGGACCATTCCTAAATCTGATCATGATCACTTTTTAATAAGGAAGCATTTTAATGCCCATTGCTCATTAAGACCTTTTAGAGCAAGAGACTTTTTTTTAAATTGCAGACCTTTCCTCCAAAAGGTTATTATTTATTATTAAATAATATTGTCTGTACTTTTAATAAATCAAACAGCTTTTTTTGCAGGAAATAAGTTTCATCTTGTTTTAAGCTTACCAGCCTCAACAGATTTCTCACAACTTGCAGATCAAGTGCCCAAGTTTTGCTATTTTATAAATCAAGGCCCTGATGTTTGCAAATCTTTTCCTGATCAGGGGATGGCAGGTGCAACATTGTGCTGCATCGAGCAGTAGGAAGTATGACTTCATGGATATATTGTTTCATTTCTACTGAAATCTTATTAGAAATCTGGTACCAGATGTATACAAATGATCAATGACTGAATGATTTAAAAGTGAATGGGGAGTCTCCGTTGTTGATCTATCGCTTATTACTTATTATAAAATTTGATATCAAATCAAATTTTTGATTTAGAAAAACAAATTAATGTTCCTTATCACACTTGGTGCTAAATTAAAATACCGGCTATTGGAAAATTCCTTATCCAAAGTACAGCCACGGTCATACATTTACAACTTTACAATACCAACAGAAGTACAGTACCATCATTTGATGGCTGTCTTAAAAATTGAAAGCATCAAAGTCGCGAAATAGAAATATACTGCGTCTTATAAATACGCCCATTAATTCACTGCATAACACAAACCTTTTCTAATTTCATTTCAAAGGAGCTCATTTAGACCTAGCGTCAAGTTTACTTTTGCAGTAAGTATTTGTGTTTACTAACCAAGTTAATTGCTTTCTTATAATTGTAAGGTAGTTTAGCACTTAGAAGGAAAGATGCATCCTTAGCAAAGCAGTCAAGGATCTCTTGGCTAATTGTCAGAGTTCCTTATAATGACCCTATCTTCCATTCACAGCCCACATCTCAGACAGTGTAATTAAAAAGCAAATCACTGGCCATGGATTGAGCCATGAATACTGTATGGGGAAGGAGCCTTGCAAACTTTTCTTGTTATTTACTATAATTGCACTATTGCTATAAATCATACTCAACTGTTAAAATTATTCAATATTACTAATGACAACATAAAAGTACCGACATTTGTAATTATGTCTGTTTCATATAGAAACTTTCTATTCTCTAAAATGATTTACTTGGAGTAAATGAATGAATCCATTATATGAACATGCAATGCCATCTGTTAGAGAACATTTGGGACTTCTAAGTACAGTATACTACCGCAAACACATTTGTTCAACTTGGCTGCAATCACAGAGAGATACATTTAGAAGCACAAAGACAAATGCATCAGCTGAGGTAATTTGCCACTCTGGGCTAAAAGAAAAGAATTGACTTTGTGCCATTATACTACTCTAAATGTCACCACCACATCATCAGCAATGTTTCAGGAACAATGTAAACAGTGAGACTATCGGAACAACAATTTGGTAGCATTTTGCAGTGTTTCTGACCTTTCCTGGCAGGTTTCTTACTAACTCTTGGCTTTGTGTCGTGTTTTCTCCAATTTCATGTGCAGAGATAAAGGACATACATGTACGTTATACATTTATGAAATAATACGTTTCGAGATCCATTAATTATTTTAATAACTGGTTACACAAGTCATTTTCCTATCACTGTACAGTTGAAATCAATATTTAATCACTGAAAGCTAACTGATATTCCCTGTGGTTTAACTGCTGTCCCTTATTTTTAAAACCTTCAATCTGTTTTAATAAGAACAAAAGCTTCGTTTAATACCTTGATATAGTGTTAGTTGTATTTATGCTAACCGGTATTTTTTGCACTTTTTGCTCCTTTAAGTCCACCTCACCTAAAGAGGAAACTGAGGGCCACACAAGTGCCCTCAATTCCTGGATTTGTTTTACTATAGGAGTGTGCTCTTTTAAATATGAAACATTTGTATAGAGACCACAGTTCCCTTTTAAGCTCTATAGCTATATGGTGTCTTGTGCTTCACAAGCCCTACTTATCCGTATTTTGCACCTGTGAGATACAACAAGAACGAAACATGTCATGCTTGCAAAGTGGCTAAATGGCTGTATTGCTTGTTAAATACCAGCAATTCTGGACACATGCATTGGCTACAGCGACATAAAGAAGAAACTTTATAGGAAAAAGTGAGAAAAAAATGTCATGGATTAGCATGCTATTTTATGCATGGGATTGTTGAAGTACCTTCTTTCTGTTCTGGCTTTACTGTTTTTAATGCTCCGAGGATGGCTCTTTACTCCATAAGACCACCTCACCTTAAGCACAAATGTGAAAAGGTCAGTAAATACTAGAATAACAAATGGCTTGTCCCTTAGCCTAGAGGAAAGGAGGGACATAAAATAAAATTCTTTAGACCCCCCCAAAAAGGAAAATGCCATCACACAGTTTGCATTTAAAGATAATTTAATCAACACGTACATTTACGTTTATATTATTTGTAAAGGAAAACTGCGCTGGCAATTTCCCTTTTTTTGTGTGTACAAATAATATTTTTTTTTATTGTTTCTAGCAGCTGGTCAACTCAGTATGGGGTTAAACCAGCGTTGCACTAGGGTGTTTCTAACAGCTGGTCTCACCACGCATGGGTTACACTGATCTCTGGCACTAGGGTGCTTTAAGCAGCTGGTCAACACCACGCATGGGTTTAGACTTAACACTGGCACTAGGGTGTTTCTAACAGCTGGTCAACACCACAGCATGGGTTACACTGAGCTCTGGCACTAGGGTGCTTCTAGCAGCGGTCAACACCACGACGTGGGTTAGAACAGCACTGGCACTAGGATGCTTCTAGCACTGGTCAACACCACAGCGTGGGTTAGACTAGCACGGGCACTAGTGCTTCTAGCAGCTGGTCAACTTCACAGTGGGGTTAGGCTGAGTGCTGGCACTAGGGTACTTCTAGCAGCTGGTCAACACCACAGCATGGGTTGAATTAGCACTGGCACTAGGGTGCTTCTAGCAGCTGGTCAACACCACAGTGTGGGTTAGGCTGAGTGCTGGCACTAGGGTACTTCTAGCAGCTGGCAACACCACAGCATGGGTTAGACTTAGCACTGGAACTAGGTGCTTCTTAGCATCTAGGCTCGTCAATACCACAGCTTGGGTTAGGCTGATGCTGGCACTAGGGTGCTTCTCAGCTGGTCAACACCACAGCGTGGGTTACACTTAGCACTGGCACTAGGGTGCTTCTAGCAGCTGGTCAATACCACAGCATGGGTTAGGCTGAGTGCTGGCACTAGAGTGCTTCTAGCAGCTGGTCAACACCCAGCATGGGTTAGACTTAGCACTGGCACTAGGTGCTTCTAGCAGCTGGTCAATACCACAGCATGGGTTAGGCTGAGTGCTAGCACTAGGGTTCTTCTAGCAGCTGGTCAACACCACAGCGTGGGTTAGACTTAGCACTGGCACTAGGGTCTAATCAGCACCAAGGCTCTATATACCACTCCAGCCTGCAGGTGGTTGTCAGTTAGTAAATAAAATGCAAGACATCCTGCTCTCTATGGTAGGAGGAGAGAAAGTGAAAGTGGATTATGGTGGGGTGTGCTTTGGAGTGATATTGACTGCAACACAAGATCCTGTGTATAAAGGACCACTGTTGGGAGGACAGATTATTGGACCGATAATTTACCGTATTGGATACAAACCTCTGAAATAACAGATAGTGTACACCAACTTACAAGGACACACAATAACAGGCCTGGTCATACTCAAAGTGGTACACCATAGACAGGGACACCCTCATGATTGACTCACATGTTATGCAGGGAACCTGTTTATGTGCACTGTCTGCTTGTGCCAGACCACCAGAGTAACCCACTGTGTGCCATGGTACCCATAATCCTTCCATAAAGCAGTTGATCTGGTACAAATTGGTGGCAGTGAGCTGGTAATACCATTTATTCTCCCTGTTTTCTTTGTCTATTTGTCTCTGTATTAAGTCTATGGAGGCGCTATGATAGTATTGATTTAACCTCCTGTCCTTGTACCTGCAGATGAAATTCCCCAATTAGACTCAGTTTGCTCTACCAGGCCCAATTGCCAAACCTATTTTTTAAATCTGATCCATTTGATGGGTAACTAGGGAGTGGACTGATTGGTTTAGAATTATTATTAAAAATTGCTCGGGAAGCAACTTTTTTTCTTAGATCTGTATAAGAGTATATAAAGGATAAATCCATTTTTAGGTAAACTAGGGAATGAGAAATGTTTGTTTATATGTAGATTATTAGGGCAACGCTTATTAAAAACTATGATGCTGTGGGGTGACTTGTGGTTAATAATTATGATGGTACCATCACCACTTGCCGTGGTGAATACTAATGAAGTATTAACCTAGCATGTTTAGTGCGCAACTACATTCAGTGTAGCCAGGATTGCATGGTCGTACCCTAGACCTGGTTCCTCGGAAGCTGGTGACTGTTGAGTAACAGTTCTAAAAATATACCTGTGTACAGATTTTCTATATCCACTCATAGCCCACACATAGCAAAAGAAAATCACACACATCCACAATTTCAATTATTCTGGAGTAGCCATTCTATTATTAAAAAGATATGAAGATGATATGAGTATAAGATTCACTGTTATATAAAATTGTAAAAATTGTATTTGGACAATTATATATAATTGTATATAGTATAGAATATATATATATATATATATATATTATATATATATATATATATTAGCAAAATTGTGCCCGTTGGTGGACGCAAGGAGTATGCTGTGTTTCTGTTTTGCTATGTGTTGGAAAATAGTGGATATAGGATCTTTACAACAGGTATATTTTAAATGCTTACTCAAACAGTAACCAGTTCCAGAGGGAACCAAATAGGATAATGCTAGACATGTCTATATATATATATATATATATATATATATATAATATATACCGAAGGATTTATATTATATACTATAATAATATAGCCTTATATATATATATTAATTTAAACCTTATTGCAAAAATGCCATCTATACAAAGAATAGAAAAAAATTGAATCAATTTAGTGAAAACTTGTGCAATATGTGGGCTGCTAATCAAGTTGCTTTTAAACTGTATAGTTGGTCCTAAGCCTACATTTCTATGTTTTCATAGCATTGCCATATTTTCATTTAAGAAAGGTTTGAAGAGATACGCCAGGGCCCCCACAACGTGACATAAATTGCGGGTGACCAGGTGTTAGCCCCCAATTCAAGCAGAGCTGAAACACTAATATTTGGTAAATAAGTCCCAGGGTATAGGAGACCATATGGCATATCTCCCCAAATAATGTTCCAGCTGAAGCTGGAAATGAAGGCGCATATGTAAATATAGTGTTGATACACAAGGGTATTTAACTTGTTTGCAAACCTTGCTAAATTTGTGGTGGTATGTACGGGTACGACGTAGGGGATACTGGAGGAGAATACAAGTTAAAGTTTTCCTTAAATGTACAGGATCCAAACTTCCATGTGAAGGACAGACACACCCCTCTGGGAGCCCTAAACTACTCCCATATTCAGGAGAGGTAGTATAAATCGGGGGCCAAGGACGGTTACGCACATTGTTTTCAATTGAACATCAAATCCGGGAAACAGCAGTTAGCCATTTGGGAGGACCGTAATGTGGTACCAATTTGAAGAGGTATAGTGTCAAGTAACTGCTGTATAAAATATAGGGGGGCAGAACACTTATAAAGTATAGGGGGCCAGTAATCGACTATATAAAGTTATGAGGGCCGAGTAGAGTATGCATATAACAGTTATAGGGGCAGTAATTAGCAACTACTTCTTGTCAAAAACAGCCTTATTGAACCTCCTGGCCAGGCCTATCGTATCAGTTGTGGTGATGCATGCCTAGTAGCTGTTGTAGACTTCCATTTGCAAGAGACTGTTTTAAATCTTAGCTCGTATTAGACCTACAGCAGATCTGCTCAACAAATGATAGATAAAGGTAGGGGGGGAGAATACAGCTAGTAGATGGATCTAAATTCCCACAGTTTGGTTCTTTTGTGAAAATTCAAATTCAGTAAAATTTCGATAGGTCGATAGTTTGAAAATGGACCCATTATAGTCAATTTTAAGAAAATAGTTGTAAAAGTTCGATTGATAAATAGAATTAAAATAGCACTGGTAACTTACTGATAATGTGTCTGGGAAATGGTCGGGGGAACAAGAATACATGTAGAATAAATAGCTATAGAAGCAATAAAAAATTGATCATTCCAAATAAATGTATGATCCATAAAAAAAACATAATTTAGAACATTTTAAAACCATCATGAATCATAAACAATGTATTTAAACATAAGTTGGCCAGCAGAAAGGGCAACAGCCATCACCTAATCAAGATATTCAATCATCATTCCTAATAAAAAATACCGTACTACCATATAACCAGAATATTCTACTACTATATTCTAATACTAATGTTCTTTCAAATCAATAATATACGATAACTCTCCCCCCAAAAATATATTTTTAAATCATTAAAATTTATTGCTTTATATATATATTCTATACAACTTTGTAACAAGTAGGTTATAGCAAGAGTATATAAAGGATGTGAATAATATAACAATTAAATCGTATAATAGATTTAACTTTTTAAGGGAGAGTAGGCACATTTAATATTCCATTCTAGATGGTATGTTAACCTGTTGTTCTTACAATCAATCCCTTATTTTCTTAGTACATTATGTGCTTTTTTGATCCTGGTGGATAAACCATTAATCCACGGGAGAGATTTTTGTATTTTGTGAGTGGTTTTTTGGTCCTCGTCGATAATATTGTGTTAATTCCTTTTTTACATTGATCTGGGTGTATACAGTCTGTATTAACCAGTCTTCGCCAATGTCTATATTTCTCTAGAGCAGCAGGGCAAATGGTTGTTGTCAGTATAGCATATTGGTTTGTTTTGTTTGATTTGTTTGTACGTTCTTTATTGTTGGGATAAATTTGTTTGGTGTTAGCCAGATATTTTACTATAGAGTTTATTATTATAATGAAGGTATGATACATTGATACACATTTGGTTTTAGTATTAGGCATAAAGACCAAGGTTTAGGAGTGGTAGGGTTGGTTTGAGTAGATATCTTAGTTTGAGTAAGTTTTATCTGTTGTATTCAATTAGATCAACTGAGACTTGAAGAAGTTTAGTTCTTGAAGACATCGTAGTCACCGACTGGCTTTTTCATTCAGAATGACTTGTACAAGATGAAATCTTTGGCAATTATGTATCCCGGAAAATCCCAATTAGCACTTATCACAGCCCAAGTATTAAGGGCGCGATGCGATATGGCATAGGGACTTAAGAGGTGTTATAGGAACGCCCACAGAGTAATTGGTCAAACCAGCATGTATTGCTATAACAGAAAAGCGGTCATTAGAAGCCAACCCGAGTATAAGCCAAGGTACCTATTTTTTACCTGAAAAACTAATCAGCCACCAAGGCTCCTTATATACCACCTCCAGCCTGCAGGTGGTGTCAGTTAGTAATAAAATGCAAGACATCCCTGCTCTCTATGGTAGGAGGAGAGAAAGTGAAAGTGGATTATGGTGTGTGCTTTGGAGTGATATTGACTGCAACACAAGATCCTGTGTATAAGACCACCTGTTGGGAGGACAGATTATTGGACAGATAATTTACCTTATTGGATACAAACTCTGAAATAACAGATAAGTGTACACCAACTTACAAGGACACACAATATACAGGCCTGGTCAATACTAAGCCAACCCGAGTATAAGCCAAGGTACCTATTTTTTACCTGAAAAATTTGTAAATCTGATTGACTTGAGTATAAGCCACCAAGACTCCTTATATACCACCTCCAGCCTGCAGGTGGTGTCAGTTAGTAATAAAATGCAAGACCTCCCTGCTCTCTATGGTAAGAGGAGAGAAAGTGAAAGTGGATTATGGTGTGTGCTTTGGAGTGATATTGACTGCAACACAAGATCCTGTGTATAAGACCATCTGTTGGGAGGACAGATTATTGGACAGATAATTTACCTTATTGGATACAAACTCTGAAATAACAGATAAGTGTACACCAACTTACAAGGACACACAATATACAGGCCTGGTCAATATTCAAAGTGGTACACCATAGACAGGGACACCCCTGATTACTGCACATGTTATGCAGGGAACCTGTTTATGTGCACTGTCTGCTTTGTGCCAGACCACCAGAGTAACCCACTGTGTGCCATGGTACCCATAATCCTTCCATAAAGCAGTGATCTGGTACAAATTGGTGGCAGTGATGCTGGTAATACCATTTATTCTCCCTGTTTTCTTTGTATATTTGTTCTCTGTATTAAGCTATGGAGGCTGCTACTGATAGTATTGATTTAAATCCTCCTGTCCTTGTACCTGCAGATGAAATTCCCCAATTAGACTCAGTTGCTCTACCAGGCCCAATTGCCAAACCTATTTTTAAATCTGATCCATTTGATGGGGTAACTAGGGAGTGGACTGATTGGTTAGAATTATTATTAAAAATTGCTCGGAAGCAACTTTTTTTCAATTAGATCTGTATAAGAGTATATAAAGGATAAATCCATTTCTTTAGGTAAACTGGGAATGAGAAATGTTTGTTTATATGTTAGATTATTAGGGCAACGCTATTACAATAACATGATGCTGTGAGGTACTTGTTGTTATAATATATGAGGTACCATCACCACTTGCCGTGGTGAATACTAATTTAGTACCATTGCTATTGGTTGGGGCACAAATTTAGCACCATTTTACACGATTAGACTTGAATAACCCTGATTGTTTTTATAATGTTACAGCATGGGTCCTAGTAGCATTTTATAAATAAACATATACATACAAATAGAGAATTGCACATTGTCAAAACCCGGTTTAGCAAAACAGCTGAGATGTGGAATCTTGCAGGAGACAGGTCTATAATTCACTTGTCCCAGCCCCCATTTCATGCCCAGTATTTTTTTCCATAGACCTCCAGACATCGAAATGGAGCATTTGTGCCCAAATTTGGATTTTTCCTTCAGTTTAGTTAATGTAACAAAGTAAAATATACATCCACACCCAGTCCACTCAGCATGGGTCAGAATCAGTCTTTTACTTATTTGGAATATTGGTGCTACTTAAAATCTATTTAGAAATGCAATTTAAATGAATTATTTTATTTACTTACCGGTATGTGTTATGTTCTGTGTTATTCCATTGATGTACTTATAAAAACACAGAGTACATATACAGACAAGTGCAAGAGGGACAAACCAAATTAATATAGATCAGATGAGCAACTTGAATGAGCACAATGCCTGAGATGTAAAAATCTCAAATGCAGCACGTTACCACAGAAACTGTCTGCTCTGTAAACAGATAGGCAGGTACACACAGTATGAATAAAGCATGATACCATGGATCCGACGGGATCAGGGCTTTATGGGACTGTGTGTACCTTGCTTAACAATAGAAGCTGCGCATGCCGAACGTTTAGGTCGGCCGAGCGCTTGTTCGGAAAAAAGAGGGAAAATTCCCTCGCCACAGTACATCCCTATAGTGGAGTCTGCCGTGGCCGAGGGGAAACCACAGTTTCTTGTATACTGTATAGGAAGATCTGCTCCAGGACTGTGTGTATTGCAGCATCTTTCTATTGTAGCATCCAGCCTGATGAAGGGGGCTAAGGGCTCCCGAAAGCCTGCTATTTTGTGTCTAGTTTTTCGTTGTCTTTCGTTAGCCAATAAAAGGTATTACAACTCCACGTTTCGTCTCCCATACTTATGAGGCTAACACAGTACCAAACCTCAACTATTGCTCTGTCAAAAGTGAAAAAGAATTGCGTTGTCATGTCCGTTAACGGGAGGATGGGGACGTTGAGGCGTAGGGCAAAACACACCATTGATAGTGTACCTTTTATAATGGGACTCAATTAACATATTTGTACTTTTACAAATGATACAAACAAACACATAATCTTTTGCAATATAAATTTATTGAAAGAAAGCAAGATGATACTCGACTAGACGCTGTGGGCAGCAGTGGATAAACGGAAGTAGTGCAGCAATGATTGGCCTGGGGTACCTGTAAATGGAAGTACCCCAAAAGTGACAGCGTTATTATTTAGATGCGCCTTGACTCTAGGTCCACGTAAGCAAGGATAGAAATGAAGTACCAGACAGAATTACACATCCAAATATGGCAGTTAAGATAGGTAATCACTGTTTTAAAATTGACAATATTTAAAAGTTTTAGCTGGTAATTTATTTTGTCCAGAACACATACTGTCCCAATAAAACTTCGAAAACTTGGACACTTTGTTGTTCAAACATAGTGTGTATTTTTATTAAAAACTTCGCCATCAAGGTGAAACTGGTCCCTAATAGAGAGGGCCGAAATTGATGATGTTTCGTCCCGTTAGAAGTCTATGGGGAAAAAAAATTTGAAAGTTTCTATCAATTTAGGATTAACAATGTAATAGCAGCTTACTGTTAAAGCAAAGGGACCTGGGGAATGTGTCTTGGGGAACTAAATTTTAAAATAAAGTAAAAACTCTCCTACGATCGGGCGTTCTCGGGCTATGTTCGATGGTTACCGAAATCGAACACTACTTTGAAGGTTACGATATCACAAATACGAGGTTACCAGACTCAGCTTGTACATTCGAGGGTTGGCGAAAATCGGCACAAACATTCAGGGTTACCGAAATCAATCGCTACTTTCGAGGGGTTCATGGACTTACAATTCTGAGGGGGTTACTGGATTCGTACAATTATCGAGGGTTACCAATAGATTCCCACTTACGATTTGACATTTTGTTTACACTTCGATGTCGATAATCATTACTTCGATTCCGATAATCTATTGAATTACATAAAAAATCGAAAAACTCGGAAATTCGAGTCCGAAAAAATCCGGGAGTCCCGAAAGTTTCGTCGGGACTTTGAAATGCCGGATTCGACTCGGAAACTGGGTTTATTAGAACCAAAAGTACATCTCTAGTCCCTAAAAGACACAAGGGGACCAACTCTTGCTTCTTGCTTGACAAATCCATTCCTAGTGTAAAATTCCCCAACACAAATCAATATACAAGGAGGAAAGGAGGCCAAAATTCAGTTTTATTGTCATACATACGAAACAGACCGTTTGTTTTCTCCTGGAATTATGTGAAAAAAACCTAAATATTCATTTTAGTGCCCAATAAACACTAAAAAAAAGCGTTAAAAAATGGCCATCCTGCATTCCAAAATCCTGTTATAGCAATTTGAGCTTTGCTTCATTCACCAGAAAGTATTTGATTCTCCCCAGGTGTTTGTAATCGGTGTAACAACTGTCACTACCACACAGGACGGCGGGTCTCTGTTATTCGTGAGTTTTGCAGAGGAAAAGGTGAATAGACGTAGTGTATTACAAGTGAAAAAAAACGACCATACAGATAATGTGAGGGTCTCATTGTAAGTCAAGGCAATGGGGTTAGGGATCCTTGCACACCTTTAACCAAAAACGACTAAAGCTGAAAAATGGTGAGTGCTCTAGACTGAGGCCAACAGAAATTATACAAAATATAAATATAGATGGGCACACCAGTCTTTAAGTGCATAAACTTTATTGTGACGTTCCATTGTATATTAAGGGAGCAAGCACGTGACGCGGAGGTAGTTTAGTCCATCGGACCCAAGCAATAACTTGGTAACTTTACCACCTCGATCCTTTTTCTAGTGTAGCAAATATAAGTTACACCTGCCTTCCCTTTGGAATGTAGTGAGAGGCCACCTGAGCATTAGGCTACTGTGTGGTTTGCAAAAGCTGTGTAAAGAATTAATACAGATGCGTGCGCCATCAGATGAACAGCCGTGTGGGGTTCTCTGTTGAAGGTCAGTAAACAATGCTCTCCAATTGAAAATTGTTTAAAACGTACATAGAATGGTTTAATTAGCACAACTAGATCATTTCATGCTTGAACGAAATTGAAAGATTATTGCGGGTTGGATATCTATAATCAAATAAATAAGACACTTATGCAAAGTTTTGCAAAGGAATAAAAGCATCAAAAAAACTCCACCAACCCGCGGCCCGATACATTGTATTGTATTGGATAGCGCGAATTGTACGTTGCGATCGCGATTGAAATGAACTGTCGCAACCATAATGTAGGATCGAGATTGTAATTTTATGACCGATATGTAGATCCCAACTATGTTCTTATTGACACGGCGTATTTGATCATATCTCGGGGAAGAGGTCACAAAACCATATACTGCTCCAATGAATAAATCTAAATTTTATATTTTATTTATAATATTCTAAAATTCAATACGGAATTTACTAAAACGGTATGTCCCCCTCCAAAAACTAAATTTTGAGTATTGCTGCATGAAATGGCTATAAAGGCTGGACCTTGCAGGTTTATAGCAATCGACAGGTTCCCTCAACGCCTTCTGCTTAACTCCGTGTCTTTCCGAGCAGGAAGTCAAGCAGGGGGGGCCCAGGACCGGCATTCCGCTCCTGTGATGGCAACGCATCGCACCTTACTCCTTAGTGCTTTACTAAATAATATCAGGGAAGTGAGAGTGTTGTTATTCCAACACAGCTGGAGGTCTCCTGGTCACTACCTCTCCTCTTTTCCCCCTCCAACGAAAAATAAAAAAAAAAAAAAAAAAAAAAAAAAAAAAAAAATAAAAAAAAAAACAGCAGTTAGCGGACCAGTCTGTCTGTAAGATATTGTAAGAGATAAAGGTTGTTGTAAAAATCTCATGAGGAGTGTTGGAACTGGACTGTTGGGGTCCACAGGAAATCTGAGACCAAGGGGCCCACAGGATAAGTTAGGGGTCCTACCTAACATTTAAATTCTCTTATTATCACACCTTTACAAATCTAGGCAAAGGGCTCATGCACACATGTGCGATCGCAGGGGCTGACTGTGGGACGCCACGTATCGTATAAATGCCTGTTTTGCCCCCAAAACTCATGACTGAAATGAATTCTCCGTCGGGGTCCAACCGACCGAATGGCCAACAAAAGTGCCCATGAACGGCATGATTGTCAGGCGAAAAGACGCTTATACACATACGGGTGTCACAGGTCGGCCCCCGGGATCACATTTAATTACTCCTACTGACTCCTATTGTTAAGAAAAGCATTTCTAATGTCTTCTTTTTTTTTAGAATTTCTAACAATTTTTCTTTGTTTTTTGGGTGAATGGCTGTGACCCACCGGGGGATTCCCCTGTAACCCTGTGTGCCAGTCCGGACCATGCCTGATGAATGGTATCATGCTTATCTAAGGTATATATATATATAAGGTTCCCAGAATTTATACATATGAAAATACTTCATGGAGGTGGTTTAAGGAACCACTTCACGGGTTGCAGATAGGCAGAATTACTTTATTGTGCTACCTGCAACACGGAAGTAGTTGCTTCATTCCTTGGAATAAATACTCCAGGAAATATTCTCATATGATTGTGATTATGTCCAGGAGTAGCAAGCGGAAGACAACATTGGGGGAGTAACCACTGGGGGATTGTATTTAAAGGAATTTTAGGTGCCCGTGCACAATTCGCTATAGATAAGTTTAATTATTCTATATCTTTAGTGCATAGCCATTCATTATCATAAGCCAAGTCACAAAAAAGAATGGGTCGGGCGGTGTCCTTGTACTAAAAGGTGCCAGACCCCCTTTTTTTTCTGCTGGCTTATAGCTTCATGGTACAGTTCTAGCCAGCTTGAGGTCACAGAAAGTGCATAGGGTTTGTCTGTCGGAAAAGGGATTAACCATATGGTAGGCCAACACGACAAACATACATTTGGATGACATCGCACATAGGTACTTAGCTTAAGTGTTATTTGTTGTGATGTGAACAGGTATGAACAGGATTACACAGACATAGACAAAGGCCACCCAGTAGCATAATTAAAAATCTTCATGCTTATTGATCTTTATTGTATCATGCAAAAACAACGTTACAATATATCACTCATATAAGCCACCCGAGTTAAGCCAAGGTGAACTATGGTTGTTACCGTGACAAAACTACTCAGACGCCCAAGTACTCCATATACCCACCCACAGCCTGCAGGTGGGGTTCAGTTAGAATAAAATGCAGACATGCCTGCTCTTATGGCCTAGGAGGAGTAGAAAAGGTAAAGTGGATTTGGGGCTGGTGCTTTGGAGTGATATATTGACTGCAACCAAGATCGCTGTGTACTAAAGACCACTGTTGGGCGGACAGATTATGAGGAAATAGATTGTACCTATTGGATACAACCTCTGAATAACAGATCGTGTACACCAACTACAAGGCCACAATATCCAGCCTGGTCAACTTCATGGTACACCATAGACAGGGAACAACCCGGATTGATGCACATGTATTGCAGGGCCCTGTTTATGTCACGGTCATGCTGTTGTGCCAGACCACAAGAGTAACCCACTGTGTGCCAGGTACCCATATCCTTCCATCAAGCAGTGATCATGGTAACAAATTTGGTGCAGTGAGCTGAGTATCACTTTATCTCCCCTGTTTTCTTTGTATATTTGTTTCTGTATTAGGCTATGGAGGCGCTATGACTAGTATTGATTAACATTCTCCTGTCGCTGTACGCTCGATGAAATTCCCAATTACTCATTGCTCTACCAGCCCAATTGCCCAACAATTTTTTAAATGCTGATCCATTTGTGGGGTAACTAGGGATGTGGACTGATTGGTTAGAATGATATTAAAATTGCTCGGGAAGCAACTTTTTTCTTAATTGACGTAAAGAGTATATAATAGGATAACTCCTTTATTTAGGTTAAACTGGGAATGAAATTTTTTGTTTTATGTTAGACTATTAGAGGCAAACGCTATTACAATAACCTTGATGCTTGTGATGGTATTGTGGTTATAAATTATGATGCTACCATCACACTTGCCGTGGTAATACTAGATAGTCTTAAACCTAGCTGTTAGTGGTCAACTACAAGTGCAGTGTAGCAGGATTGCATGGTGTACCCTAACCTGGTTCTACTCTGGAAGCTGGTGACTGTCTGTAACAGTTTATAAAATATACCTTGTCAGAATTTTCTATAGTCCCTCATCCACCACATACAACAAAATACACCACACATTCCACAATTGTTGCTAATTATATAGCTATATCGTAGTTATAGCTCACATTACACCATATTTATTATACAAAATGGGTAAGATTATAAGTATAGAGTTTATTACACAGGGTTTATATATAAAATGGTGTACAATTATATTTATATATATTAGATATATATATATATATATATATATATAGTATATATATATATATTAGCAAAATTGTGCCCGTGGTTTGAGGCGGCCAATGGAGATTATGTGTTTTCTGTTTTGCTATGTGTTGGAAAATAGTGAGAATAAGAATCTTTTAGCCATGGTATATTTTAAACTGTTACTCAACATCGGAAACCAGCTTCCAGAGGAACCAAATGGATAAGCGTACAGGTCTATATATTATATATATATATATATAGATATATATATATACCGAAGGATTTATTATATATCATATATAATAATATAGCCTATATATATATATATATAATTTAACCTTTATTGCAAAAATGCCATCTATACAAAGAATAGAAAAAAATCTGAATCAATTTAGTGAAAACTCTGTGCAATACTGTGGCTGCTAATCAAAGTGCTTTTAAACTGTATAGTTGGTCCTTAAGCTCCATTCTTGATGTTTTCAATAGCATTGCCATATTTTCATTTAAGAAAGGTTTGAAGAGATACGCCAGGGCCCCCCAACCTGACCTAAATGCGGTGACCAGGTGTAGCCCCCAATTCAAGCAGAGCTTGAACACTAAATATTTGGTAATAATTCAGGGTAGAGACATATGGCATATCTCCCCAAATAATGTCAGCTGAAGCTGGAATGAAGGCGCATATGTACATATAAGTGTTGATATCACAAGGGTATTTAACTTGTTTGCAAACCTGCTAACATTTTGTGTGTGGTATGTACGGTACGCGTAGGGGATACTGGAGGAGAATACAAGTTAAAGTTTTCCTTCAAAAGTACAGGATCCAACTTCCATTGAAAGGACAGACACACCCCTCTTGGGACCAAACTACTCCCATATTCAGGAGAGTGTATAAATCGGGGGCCAGGGTACCGGCACATTGTCTTTCAATTTAACATCAAATCGGGAACAGCAGTAGCCATTTGGGAGGACCGTAAATTGGTTACCAATTTACAGTATAGGTTCAAGTAACTGCTGTATAAAATATAGGGGGCCAGTAATCACTGTATAAAGTATAGGGGGCCAGTAATCACTATATAAAGTATAGAGGGCCAGTAACTGCTCTATAAAGTATAGGGGGCAGTAATTGCAACTACTTTCTGTCAAAAAAGCCTTATTGAACCTCCTGGCAGGCCTATCGTATCAGTCTTGGTGAGCATGCCTGTAGCTTTGTAGACTTCCATTTGCAGAGACATGTTTTAAATCTTAGCTCCTATATTAGACCTACAGCAGATCTGCTCATAAAATTATAGAATATAATGGTAGGGGGGGAACACATACTAGCTATAGATGGCTAAACTTCCCACAGTTTGGTTCTTTTGTGAACATTCAAACTTCAGTAAAATTTCGATAGTTCGATAGTTTGAAAATGGACCCATTATAGTCAATTTAAGAAAATAGTTTGAAAAGTTCTGATAAAATAGAATTAAAATAGCAATGGTAACTTACTGTAAATGTGTCTGGAAATGGTCTGGGGAACAAGTACATGTAGAATAAATAGCTTATAGAGCAATAAAATATTGAATCATTCCAAATAAAATGTATTATCCAATAAAAAACATAATTAGAACATTAAAACCATCATGAATCATAAAACATGTTATTTAAACATAAGTTGGCCAGCAGAAAGGCCAGCATACCTAATCAAGATATTCAATTCATCTATTCCTAATAAAAAATCCGTACTACCATATCACAGAATATTTACTCTAATTATCTAATACTAATGTTTCTTTTAAATCAATAATATACGAATAACCTCCCCCCAAAAAATATATTTTTTAAATCATTAAATTTTTATTGATTTTATATATATTCTTATACAACTTTTGTAAAGTAGGTATAGCAAGAGTAATAATTGAATAATATAACATTAAATAGTATAATAGTATTTAACTTTTAAGGGGAGTAGGCACATTTAAATATTCAATTAGAGGTATGTTAACCTTTGTTCTACAATCAATCCCCTTATTTTCTATACATAATGTGCATTTTTTGATCCTGGTGGATAACCATTAATCCACGGAAGATTTCTATGTCTGTTGATGTTTTTTGGTCTCTTCGTATAATATTGTTAATTCCTTTTTTACATTGATCTTGGGTCTGTATACCAGTCTGTATACCAGTCTTCCCAATTTCTATATTTCTCTATAGAGCAGGCAAATGTTTTTTCATATAGCATATTGTTTGTTTGTTTGATTTTGTAGTTCTTTTATTGTTGGGATTTTTTTTGTTAGCCAGTATTTTACTATAAGAAGTTTCATTATAATGAAGGTATGATACATGATACACATTTGGTTTCTAGTATAGGCATAAAGACCAATGTTTAGGAGGGCTAGGGTTGGTTTGATAGATATCTTAGTTTTGAGTAAGTTTATCTGTTGTATTCAATTAGATCAACTGGACTTGAAGTTTAGTTCTTGAAGACATTTCGCTAGTCATCCGACTGGCTTTTTTCAATTCAGAATGACTTGTACAAGAATCTTTGGCAATTATGTACCCTGGAAAATCCCAATTAGCATATCACAGCCAAGTATTAAGGGCGCGATTGGATAGTGGCTAAGAGGTGTTATAGGAACGCCCAGAGTAAGGTGTCAAAACAGCATGCTATAACAAGAAAAGAGTCATAGACTTACTACAACAGCTTCAAAAGGATAAAGCCATTGATCGAGCAATGTATCATTGCCTCTACCCTGGTGAGGCACATCCATGCATATATGGACTCCCAAAGATACATAAGGAAGGGGCACCACTAAGACCTATAGTCAGCAGCATCAACTCTGTAACATACAAGGTAGCAAATAACCTAGTCAACATCTTAGGACCATTGGTGGGAAGTTCTAAGCATCACATCCAGAACTCTCAGGATTTCACCAACAAAATTGAAGATATAGTACTTGGTGCAGAAGAAACTATGGTGTCCTATGATGTGACATCTCTCTTCACCTGTATACCCACTAAGGAGGCTGTTGACATGGTGAGAAAACGGCTAGGCCAAGACTGCACTCTTACCAGCAGAACTGATCTCAACCCAGAACAGGTGTGTTCCTTACTGGACTTGTGCCTGAATACCACCTATTTCAAATACAGGGATAAGTTCTATAAGCAAAAACATGGATGTGCTATGGGATCTCCAGTTTCACCTATTGTGGCCAACCTTTACATGGAGGAGGTAGAAAAACAAGCATTTAATACCTTTAAGGGCATAGCACCCAACCACTAGTGGGAGTGGGTGGGCGATTCAGCGCCCGTGGCACATGTTGGCACACTCATTTTATTAGGCATGCCCACTTTCCCGGGTTATGCCCAATTTAAAGAGAATCCCCCCTAAAAAAGAGGACACTTTTAAAATAGCTACTACATGGCACATATGACATGTGTGTACCCAGCTTTAGGTGGCCATAACATTAGAAACGGACTGGCTTTCAAGAGTAATGGCTGTTTATGCTGTGCAGCAGCATCCACTTGCCTTTACATGTGGATATTTAAATGGCGGGGAAAGAGAATTACAGGGCTGATGGCAGCAACAGACCGGAAGCAGAGGTTTCGGCAGAGGAGGGGAGCAGCATCTTGCATTGCTTTTTAAGATCACACAGCTGCCAAACGATGTGTAGTGTAGCTTGAACTTGGCCAGGAAACAGCCATGTAGTAAACAGCTGTTACTCAAATAACTGGAATAGAAACTGAGGAGCTAGAAATGAAAACAGAAAAAGATCTCCCATCAAAGGACCACAGGGCCCCGGTCTAGTATAAAATTTTGTTTAAAGGGATGAACCCCCAAAACTACTAATCCCCCCACTAGGTGGCTCCAACATGTAGTTGTGTAGTATATTAATCCTTACTCACATCCAGCTCCATATGAGTTCTACTGTAGTTCCCTCCCCCCAACAGTCCCCAAAAACGCCCACCAAGGAGGATTAGCAGAGCAATAAGGACTCTGCCTCATGACCTGGCACTCCGGGAGAAGTTTGGAATGCAATAGTGAGCCCTTCTCCCTCCCTCTCCTCCCCCCTCTCCCGATTTCCCTCCCCCTAGGCTTAAAAACCTTATTTAAAGATTCCCCCTGGGCTCCAGCCCCACGCTATATTTATATGTTTAGTAAGCTCCCCAAACTTACTACCCCTCCTCTTTCCTCCGCCAAAGTGACGCTGCCGGCACCGCGTCCGCGGATGGCTTCGGGTCCGCGCACCCTCTGCTTGCATTTTCTCGCAAGCAAAGGGCGGGAGCGTTGGCGGAGGAAAGAGATGAGGTACGTAAAGTTTGGGGGGGGAGCTTTCTTTAAAACTATAATATAGCGGTTTGGGCTGGGAGGACCAGGGGGAATTTATGAAAATTTTTTTTTAGGGTGGAATACCATTTATGCAGAAAGTCCCTTTAACTCTGTTTCCAGTTATTAGGGAGGCATCTTGATGGCCTAGGCACCATTTCCACTGGGCCTTCACCCCCAAACACTGGCCAGACTCCAAACTGTTGCAAGCTGGATTTTTCCACTTCATTCCTTCTAACAGGACTGTCAGAGGCGAAAAGCAGAAGGAAAATTTGGTGATATGCTGAGATTTTAACACTGTCATGCCATCACTTCCCAGAGTATGCACTTTTAAAGGTATATCCAAACCCCCCACAAACTTTTGCCTGCAGCCTTTATTTCCGCCTCAAACCTTGCAGGTTTAACAACTCGAAATGTCTGCTCCTCAATGTGATTGACTTGACTGACTTGCCGATCGCACTCTCTATTCGTTTTTAAGCAACGTGAGAGAAAGCACGGCAGTGAAACGCGACAATGATTGGCTTGATGTCAGTTGTCGCATCTTTGATGGTTACTGCTGGAGGGATGGCCAGCTTTACTCTGCCAGAATGGAACAATACGTATCCTTATATATCTGGTTACTCAGGCAGGTAATAAAGTGCCAACAATACAGTTGGGTTGACGGGGCAGGTTAACTAAACCATTGGCAGTTGTTTTTTTGTATTAAGGAAATGAATAGATTTCTTACATATAAGCACATTTTTACACACATTGCAACCTTAAAAAAGACCCCAAAGACTCAAAATCTAATTTTGTAAAAATCAAGTCTAAGGCAGCATGTTCAAAAACTATTTTCTCTGATACAAAGCTCTTCTTAGAGCTACAGTATTCACAGTCAGGTAAAGGATGAGCATAAATGGAGTTTGTAGCTGATAACACAGAGAGGGCTTTGTTAGGATTTGTGCTTGTTCTTGTTACCGCAGAGTGTATTATTGTGTGCATTTGTTATGGGCAGCAACTCATTTTTGTTATTTGGGGTTTAAAAGCAATTATGCCTTCAATTCCACCTCCCCCAGTTAATAGTACCAAGGGAGAGTCCTCCAAACCATGGTTTCTTTTTTTATCCCTGGTCTTACCTGTTCTGGAGAAAAGCCCTGCACAGCTGGTCTTCATAAGGCCACATTAATGGAGAGTGGTAGGTCAAGAAGGTATGTCGGCTCAGGTCCATGGGGGACTAAAAAAAGAGACTTTTTTGATGTATTGGTCAAAATTTGTTTTTGACTATAGTTTCCCTTTAAGTATGGGAGTGTGGATCAGTAGGTGTATTACCCAGTTGTGAGGTTGGGGTATGGTGTTTTTGCTAGGGGGTAGTGACCATATACTCTTAACTTTTATTGATGATTGATCAAATATTTACCCTTTAAGTATGGCTTTCATATGGAAAGGCATGAGTCATAGGTGGTGTACGATGTGTCTGTGTGGGGGGTTGGGGGGTATCAGCTTTGTGTTTTATGTACCAGAAACACTTTTTGGATCGACATACCTTAACCCTTGAAAAATCCACCATTTGATGATTGTTACTGATATAGTCAATGGGAAACATGTCCCCAATTCAACGTAATGCTGTTAAAACGGCTTCTGTGGATTCCTTAGTATGTACTAGCAGTAGCCACATTCTCCTATTGCCCCACACCACTCTTACCGAATTAATGTCTCTAGTCACGAAGTTGTAGGAGGGAGATACAGTCAAAAAGTGAAAGAATAAACGGAAGAAGGAGAAGAACTAAACGAACATATTTGGTTCTTTAAGCAAAATTAATTAGGAACAGTGTATGGAGAACACAGTTTACTCCTGTAACACAGCATTTGATAGCTGGTTGTTAAATAACACATGAAAAGGAAATTCACCCAGAGCACCCAGCCCTCATGGTGAATATGTCCGGAAGATTTGCCAGAAACAACCTGCAGCTATGGTTTAATCTCCGTGTTGCTATACGATGGCAACCCCTAATTTAGCATATTGCCCAAGTAAATGAGGCCTATCTGAGCTTTACTACCAATGCCCACCCTATGGATATTGTTCTTGTCATAATATTAGTAAGTAACAATTCCACTTTGTGTGGATGAAAGGGACACATAAATGGGTTTTGATGAAAACCTGTAAAATATCGTTGTAGCTGACGCATGCAGTTTCTTGGCAGCAGAAACCTATATCCTTCTGAAAGGAAGAAAAGGAAACACTCTTCATGGATCTGTTGAAGTGTTTATAATTGGAAAGAGAAGGACATATTATTTCCTCTGGTTGCAAGGTTATCTTACAAACACCTAGACATAATCTGCGCTAGTTGTCTAAACGAGCCCGGATTTGATGATGAAAAGCTTTTATGTCTCCCAATAGAAGAATTCTCTCGCTGTTACAGTAGGTTCTTGGTTTTTAATTTTTTTTTTTTGGCTATAACCCCACCCCCCCTTTTTTCCTTTCCTTGGGTTGTTTTTCACCCCATTTTTTTTTTTTTTTTTCCTTTTTTTTTTTTCCCCCAATGTTTTTTTTTTTCCTCCCGTTTCCATGTGTTAAGCAATACTAATAGCGAGGGTGAATAATAGGTGCTTCTTTGTTAACAATGAATATCACTTACCCCTATGCAGGGTCATTACTCTGTGCTCCTGGCATGTTTTGAAACCTCTGTATCTCCCTCGCATGCTTGCACACACACCATCAAATCCTAATGATTTAAACGAAGCTGGCCATAACTAAACCTTAAGATAGATTAAATGTTCAGCTATAGAAAAAATGTCTATCTATCTTGATATCTAACAATTATCTTTTACAAAGCAGCGTTCATATCTTGAGACGCTCCCATCTGCCCATTCATTGTGTGATTGCGCTCGGATTGCATACAAGAATGGGCTGGCGTTTTATAGTATAATATAGATGATTCAGTATTTTTAGGTGAATAAAGACATCTGCCCATTAGTCAACTTACTCACAATACCACCATTTTCTGCTAAACAGCCTGATCCGAGGAAAGCAAAAAAAAAAAGATGGATGAATTTTTTAGGAAACTACTTCAGATTTAACAAAAAAATATCTTATGACCTGCCACACCATGTCCGTAAGGAAGACAGTTTCCATACTTTTAAGTATTAGTAGTTCTCACTGGTAACACACTTGGTTACCCTCTATCTATCTTCCATCCTAACACATATAGTGGGATTCAAATACTAAGTAAATATAATGTTTGCTAGAGGTACACCGGCCCAGCAACACCACAGCTTAAGCTCAACTGGCGGTTATATTACACGTGTCACAATATGTTTTCGCCCGAGCCACACTGGACCTTTTTCACCTTAAAAAAGCGGTCAGTGTGGCTTAAAACAAGGTTGTGTTGACAATGAATAAACCGCCAGTTGCAGTTAGCGCTGCGTGTTTGCTGGCCTGAGTGTTACCTCTATCAACATTATACTTTTACCGTTCCACTCGTGAAAACCCTTTCCGAACTTGTAACTAAAATCCTTTTTCAGACTTATGGGATGTCCTGTGTCTTTTGGGTAAAACCAATTTACAGCATTGTTTATTGTATGATGTATTTTTGTTGCATAATTGTTAACACTGATCCACAGATGTATTCAAGCGCCCCTAGTCTAATTTCCATCTCCAAGAGTGTCATTTTTGACACAGGAGTTTAAAACTGAACCCCATATTCCAAACAAAGGCTGATTAGTGCTTTGTAAAGAGGGAATATTTTTTTCTCCTTGTATCCATACCCTTCTTTTATACAAGACATATCTTGCTGGCTCTGGCCTTTGCTGCCTGGCATGACTGCTACAATAAGTTTTGCTATCCGCCAAAATTCAAGATCCTTTTCCACTTAAACTTACACAGAGCTTTTATAGTATACGAACGCACCGATTTTAAACCCCAGATGAATCACCTTACAGTTATCAACAGTGACTCTCTGGACTCAATGTAACCAATATATCTAATCCACCTGTGCCATTCCACATCTTCTATAGCTTCTACTGGCCCATTTTCACCGTCAAACACCGATAGACCTTGCTAACAATACCACATTCCAAATCATAATAAACGGTAAATATAAGTGGCCCCACAACAGACCCTGTTGCCACCACTTAGAACTTTCCATATTGATGAAGCATACTCTCTGCATTCCATCCATCTATAGAAAAAATGTCTAATCTATTAATAGTAGTTTATATACTGGATAATGTACTGTAAATTATAAGTATAGTTTAAAATAACCAAGGAGTCAGTGACAAATAAATCACGAGCCTCAGCGCCTAGGCCTTTAAATCTAGATCACGGATACTCCGAGGTGGATCAATGGGAAGGGGTGGGTTATTAAGGTGGGTCTATAAGGATCAATGGAGGAGTGGGTTATAACCGCCGTAAGACAATTGGGCTTATTTCCCCAGAAGCCGCTGGGCAGGTTTTTGTCAGCTAACCGATCAATATCTCTCAGAGTAAATCTGTAATTCCACTCTTAAGCGCGGAGATGCTCTGCGTCTCCAAAGGCCACCCAGGGCAACCAGCGCTTGCAGCATTATATTGTGTTTTTGATAATTTTTAGCCACTGGATTTTATAGCTGCCATTAAAATCAAGCTGCGAGTTGCAAATGCGAAAAAAATTTTTAATTTGAATTGCATAACGGGATCTCCCCAATGTAGTTTCATGATTATACCACAGTTATAGATATATATTGCTGATACTTTTAAAAAGATGATCAAAATCATTGAATTTCAACGCACTGAATTGACAACGATGGGAGTTAAACCCCAGGCAGAGACATTGAGGTCTTCCCCAGGGTAAGTGGTCGAATGCTTTTCAGTTGATCTGCAGCAGTTGTTTAATTTCGTTTCTTTAAGTACCCACGATAAATAATTGGCGGCCAAACTGTTGGCGCGGCTCTTTTTGCCGCGGACTTACAGTCCTTCCTCCTGGCCGACCGTTTGGAAGGTGGTCAGGAGGAAATGAATCGTATAGTTGTATAGCTTTAGTCGTAGCGTGCTATTGGAGTTTAGAAATCAAATCTCGTTACGAGTGACAGGCTCCCTGACCGTAAATGTGCAAAATGCACACATTGCTTAGGTTTTAATCTCCCCTTTAAATCTCACTTTGCATGCAGTAAGAAACAACCCGGTGGATTGGAACAGGTCGTCTGTTACTGGTCGCACATAACACTATAATCTATAAACAAGTAAACCAAAGCAAGGAGATGGCTGACCATACGTAGCATTTATACATAGGCTTAAATATCTTTAAAAATCCATTGGCTTAACCTGGCAGTCTACAGCGCCAGAGTTATTAAACACGCAATATAAGCATACTGATAATACTTCTATAACCCTGATAGACCGTATTTACTCTTCCTGCTCCTATTGCTTCTGCTGACACACAACTTCTTTTAAGCCCTGACTTGCCCATGTACAAGCCCCACTGCTAAAATCACACACATCATTTATTTGCGGCCATGATCTTCAGCTAGTCCTAAGTTAGCAGTAGCAGAACAGATTGTGTAAAGGGATCCCTGGTCTGGGATCAGATGGTAATATTAAATTCACATTTCTCAATTTAACTGTGTTATTAGGAGATTTCCAGTACCAACTGGGTTTTCAAAAGCAAACCAAACAAACAGTCCCCCACCCCCCCTAATCTCCAGGTTGTTATGCCGAGCGTAGAAAACCCAGCCACTGTGTAACACTTTCCAATCTGCAAACACCTACCTGCATGTACAGTGGGCCAAACAAAATTAAAGAGGAGGCAGAAACAAAAAGAAAAGGATGTTCTGGCTTTTGTCTAACATTGTACTCAGCACCTGCATGGGAGAGACAATACTAAATTAAAAGAATAAGGGGATCAGGGCCCAGTCCTGTAACGTGGGCTCCCTGTAAGTTCATTTCAGGCGCCACCAACAAACAAATTAGCGAAGATTCTTTGTGCCGAGAATCTTCAGCTGCATTTCCAGCTCTTGTGGTTTACAAATGTTGGCTCTCATGCCACTGTAAGTTGTTACTATGTATTAGACCTATGGCAATCATTTTTTAATACAATGTAAGAAGCACATTATTAATGGGGTTTACAAAGTTTTGCTATGAGTAAACTTGACCATTGTGTGAAGTTTTGAGTAATATTATTGCCCTGCCTGCGTAATTGGCTTTTAGCTGTTTTGTAGTTTGGAAGTATTATTGTGTATAGTGGTGATAGGTAACATGTTTTTGGTTGGGGCGATATATAGTTTACAAAGTATTGTTAGGGATAATATGCTTACCAAATGTGTTGGTTAGATAGTTGATGTGTGTTTTTTTAGGTGGCTGTGTGGTAGGGACATTTAGGTGTTTAGAAGTTTGGGTCTAGGGTTAGAGTAAATTGTGTGTCACTTAGGTCTTTTCGATGCTTTATGAGGTGTTGGTAGTGGGATGTACGGTATGTGTTACAGTGTGTTTGCTAGGGTTGTAAGTATTTACAAGTGGTAAGGGGTAAATTAAAATGTGTTTTTTTTTTTTTTTTGTTTGCAGGGGGATTGCACGGTTGGTGGGAGTTGATAGTGTGTACAATGTGTTGTAGTAGGCACTATGGCTAAAAGGTAGAGTAATATATAAGATTTTCTAATTAGCTACTAAAGTTTTTCTATAATCAATATAACTTTTATACTATCTAATAACTGTGTCGTGTTATTTGGTAGTGGAAGAAAAACCTTCGGTTCATCTGACTTAAAAGGGCATTCCACACCAAAGCAAAAATCTCTACTAACTCCACCCCCAATCCCTGAGAGAGTTTAGTTGTTACTTACTCCTGAGGTCCCTGAAGCCCATAATACCTTTAACTTTACCACTATTACCACTTGCAAAAAAAACATTCTTCTCACACAGATGCTGGCTTTCTACCAACATCATCCACGCCTCCCTTGCTACAACACAACACATGCGCAGTACAGTGCCGGGAGTGTGGGTGTAGTCGAGACCTGGCCGAAGAAGGAGACAGAGGAAGCACAACATTTGCTGGGTTCCCTGTCTGCCTCCTGATGGGATTCATGATGAACGGATCGTAAGACATGCTCCTTTCCTCCCGATCTTCGAAAAAAGTGACTAATGGCATGTCAGTTTGTGAATGGAGTGACCCTTTAAACCAAAAAACCAGCAACAAAAGAAGAAAAGGCAATCAGGATTTTTGCTGCTTACATATTAAATAAAACCAAACTTGTAAAAATAGGAAATTTTTTTTGTTTATTCTGCCTTCTGTATAAAATATTTTTTAAAAATAACTTTTCATATAGAATTGAACGCTATATTTGAACTCTCAATCGGTAAATCGTTGTAATTTTTGACAGAAATATGATATTGACAAAAAAATATTAATTATTACAAAATGTTTGTGCTTTAAAGGGGCAATGTTCACCCCCTAACCACATTTGATATTTATATTAAGAACCCCCCCCCCCCTCCAAAGCCATGTTGCAATACTACTGGTCTCCAGGATATAATGAAGAAGATGTCTTCTTGAACTTTGCCCTTCACAATTCCCAGGTAGACGTACTCGTATGCATTGCTTTACAAGCTTTGCAGTCGCAGAGGAGCGGGACTAAAGAAGCAGATGGTGACTCAAATGTGGAGTGACAAAAGAGGTGATTGGTCCATGATGTCCACTGTCAACAGCCTTGACTGGTGGCTGCCTTCTCAGGAAAGAGGATCTGGAAGACCGCGATGATCTCCCCTTTGCGGGACCCTTAAAAACCGGCATGTATTGCAAACACTGAGGTTTTTAGAGTGTTCTTGTTATAAAGCAAATGTAGTTGGGGTGAATATGTCCTTCAAATCTAAAATCTTCTAGTTCATCTCTCATTTGATTAGATGCCTCTAAATAGCTTTAATAAGAAATTTATTTTTTAATTTTCAAAACCAGTTTAAAATAATGGAATTTGCAATCCACATTTTTCAGAAATTAACTGTTAGGAATATATCAGATTGAGTATTGCCATATGTATATATATATATAACACATTTTGGTTTCACTTCCTTTGTTTCACCTGTATTTGTAGACAATTTTGTATTAAAAATAATAAAAACAATTTCCTTCCTTGGTGCGCGACAGGGTAAAAGGGTCATGCAGTGTGTACTGTTGTTATATTTAAATGTCCCAATGACAGGTGTTATTTAAAACCCTTCCATAGTGAGAAATGTCACATCACAGTTATTCTGTACTTGGTGGTTTTTCCTAGCATTTCTTCCTTCTTGCCCCCCTTGTCCTGCCAAGAAGAAAAACAAGCCAGCATGCCTGTACTAAAACAAGTCTGGTCTTTTTATACATTTTTCCCATGATGGCTGTTAGCAGCATCAGGACACAATTCTATCCGGGAGATTCACATAAAAGCTCTTATCATTAAAAATGGTGCTAATTTTGCCCCAAACAATCAGATCATATTAACTTGAAAGCTAAACATCTGATTGGTTTGGGCAAAATTAGCACCGACTTTTAACATAAGAACTTTTACTTGAATCACTTGGTGTTAAAAAGGTTTAAGATAAACCAAGAAAGTAGCTTATACATACACTATCAAATAATATAGTTGACTGTTTCTTAGTAGCATAAATGTTTTTTCAATATGTTGTATAATGATTTACAATCATACTGTTTTAGTATAGGATTGGAGATAGTAGTAGGTCAGTAGTTTAGACGTCCTTGTCTCTATTAGCTGTTACTGATACTTTTTCATCCAATTAATCAATTCTAGCTGAGTCCGGTTATTCCCAGAGTTAGTGTTTTGGCCACCTATTACCAATATGAATGTTGGGTTCCCCAGCTCATGTCATCATCAATTTTATAGTTTTTCACCATTTCCATGTTCAGTGATCAAAATGCACTGCGAATTAACCGCAAAAAATGGGAAAATCTGATTGGCTTAAAGGGATTGATAGATGGGAAATATACTTTTACATTTCGTAAACAGTGTTGCTGTACCGGAATGTTTGAATTACAGCTGGTGTGCTTGTATGCTTGTAGCAGTTTAAACACAAGTTGTATGTTGGAAAAATAGTCAGTTCATGGTCCAGGACCTGAGCAAAACAAGTATTTTAATTGAAGGCATGCATGCACAACACACACACCTCGACAGTTACATGTATTTAATTATAGATTAAGATGACGCTAATCATTTTTTCAGTATACATCACTTAAGCCAAATCTGGTCAATTGGACAAAACCATAATGCCAACGTTTAAAACCATTGTCACTGACCCAATGGGTGATATTTAACAAAAAAGCAAAATTTGCCATCCCCATATATTCTCAATTTATAAAATATACAGAAATTATTAAACTTCATTGATATGAAAAAATATAGTATATTCATTTACGATGACAATGATAAAGTCATTATTGAGTCTAGGAACAATGGAACCACAAATCCTGACTGAAGACTATTTATCAACCTTTGTAACTAGCCTAAAACACTTAACAAAAGATATTTAACTGCCTATAGTTATGAAAAATATTGTTTGTCATTTTTCTTATCTTACAACGCCTAATCTATATATCTATACATTAGAATAAACACACGGTATTAAAGAAGAGAAAGACACACCTGGGACAATAACTAGGTATTGCAGCAGAAAATGAAAAGCCCCGACAAGAAGAAATAAATAAAATGACGGTCCCCCATTAATCTTTGTAACCTGTGATTTTACTGTCTGCTGTTTAATATATTTTACAGATGTTCCAGTGGTTATGGTTCAGCCACACCATGTTTCACTAAATGGGTTTTCGCACAGAGCAGGAACGTAGTTACAGTATGTTACAGTATTTTTATGGTTCAGCCTAATTGCCTACGCACATGCCATAGTGTATCAACTACAACCTCCAGGTTGGACAATGTTCTTCTCCTTTCCCATTTGGGGCTAAGAATAATGACCTTGTCTATTTTGGAAGCTAACTTAAGCTTCATGGAAGGAGGAGATGAGAGCCCTTCACCTGTTTAAAACGTATTCTAAACAGCTTATTGTACTAAGATCAGATCCCATGACTGTATTATCTCTTTCAGGTGTTTTTTATAGCAGCCGACTCTAATTGATGTTCATGTCTTCAGCTTGACATCCCAAAGACTACTTCAAAACGGTGAAAAGAAAATAACAATACAAGGGAAAACATCTTTCAAAAATCTTTCAGGAAAAGCAACAGGGAAATCTTCCGATCCTCTGTTGAGGAGAAACTCCATTTTCATATCCCAGGTTTACAGTTTGGTGGAGATTATGGCAGAGCCTTATGAAATGGTCACTCAATTGAAAATTCTACTGACCACCGCTGGTAGCGCCGATGTGAAAGTCAGTCTGAGGATATTTGGCTTTCGAACAGAAAGTTCTTTCACCTTGGGCCATATAGGTAAGATCTAAACGATATGAAGCTATCACACTGTAAAGGTAAATGTCTCTGCCATTCTATAGTCATTACTAGCCAGTAATTCCTTCCTTTTTTCCTAACAATTTAGTTTCTAACTTTTGTTTTTTTGGTAAGTGTATATTATTCACATCTTCAGTTTCAGGTACCCGAGGAGTGGAAAATCTATTTAATAATAGTTTAAGATTATTATGATACCGTTGGTCACAAGAATGTTTCTCTAAAACCTGTGGTTAACCAAGTGAAAAGTGTAACCTTACAAAGATTTCATTCCTTTCTGGGCCAGAACTCTCCCACTACAATTCCCATTGATAGTCATCTCTAATTCAGAACATTTTAATGGCTTTTGGAAATTGTTAAGGGATAAGGCTTGCCTTAAGACATGATCTCTTTACAAAGCCGTCACACCCGTATCTAATTGTTGGCGAAAAAATACAGCTTTTAGCATTAGCTACTAGAGAGCGCTCACCCGGGTAACTGACTGCCAGTATGGCACTATTTTTGTGAATTATCTACCACCATTTAGCCCATTGTGGAGATATATTGGGCAACTTCTGTGTTCTGTTGTTGAAGATTATCCCAACAGAATTATAGTTGTGTGATGCTTAGGATGAGTTGCAATGTGTAAAAATACAGTGACAGGAATCCTCCAGAAAGCCTGAGCTCTGTTTCTGTGGTGTACCTACCTTAAAAGAAATTGTAACTCCAGTAGCAGTGTAGCTTTGGTGCCTTAAAATTTAAACGGATTGCAAAAGGCCAGCTGCAATTCACAAGAAGCCACATTAAGCTCTTTGGAATTAATGTCACATCCTGTGGCCATGGGGTAAATTTGTAGTAGAAATTGACAGGTAGGATGTGAATCATGTGTTAATCAGTGAACACTGTACTCTTGGGAGAATAATTTTCTGATATACAGGCCCATAGTTGTCACAGTAAGGTAATTTGCTAACATATTGGGTTGGTGTGTATAAAAAGAATATTCATTCGTACAATGCCACAGGACTAGTTTTACCATTGCGGGCAAATTGGTTAATGGCTCAAGGTCAAACTTCATAAGCCCACTAAACCATAAGCGTTATATTTTAAGGGGGGGGGGGGGCTTGGACATTCTTTTGACATCTCTCCTATCATCCCGCTACATAAAACCTCTACGCTAAGAAATCAAAAAGGCCACAGGGTTTCACTCAGCTCTCTCCAAATGTTCCTCTTTCCTCAACAAACACAAGCATAGTCCATCCTGATGTGAGATTAGGGCTCACCTCACACTAGTGCATTTTTGCAACGGAGGAAACATAAGATTCAATAAACCGTTCACACATTGCATTCTGATGTGTCCGTTTTGCATTCCTGTCGCATTTTTTGCATGTGTTTCTATATAAATCTGTCGGAAAATGCATTGAGAAAAATGGACACAAAACGTTTATTGCAAAAAATGGGCGAGAAGCGTGTGCTATGCATTGTCCGTTTCTAGTGTGAACGAGCCCAAACTTTATGGAATAGGTACACTTTGGTTTGAACATGTGAAAACTGTTTAATACCCTGATCTGTTTACTGTTCGAATACATATCCTCCAACTAGCCTCGTCGGACTTTGATTGATGCCTGTCAGAACTCACTAGAGCACCTTTCTACAGCGCTGGGAGAATGTCACACAAACACCGCAGGTGTGTGTAGTAGAACCCCAGTTTCTCTGTTTATTTCAATGTAACATTGGGTTTTCCCAAAGAAAAAGGGGGCTTGGCCAGACACAGTGTCCCTGCCGATGACCTACCTAAACCTTGGATGTAGGGGCAAAAGACTTGAGCTCACTGGGAAGGTCAAGGTGTTATCACAATATGCCAGAAAGAACATTTGTAAAACAAACATCTGCAAATAAGACAATAATAATAAACAAATGGAGTCCAGAGAACAAAATTGGCTAAGTGTGATTATAGAGAATAGATAAAAACCTAACATTTACTTCCTTTTTTATTGATTATCTTTAGAATGTCAGCACAGCAGCAGGTTCCACATTTATTTTAGCATAATATAGTGTATAGCAAAATATACAAAACAAATCGGTATCTGCAAACATTTTTAAAAAAAATCTTGAAAATCTATTTTTCTTTGTAAAAATGAATTGAATTTTTGTGTGTGGTAAAATACTAGTCCTAGTCAGGGCAATGTTCACTAAGGCACTGAAACATCGCATAGTATATTAGTATGTGTAGATAGTATGTATAGTATAGTATTTGAGTTGAACAAGATATATGTCCGTCCAGTCCAACCCATCTAGCAATATTCCTGCCTACACGTTGTTTTCCAGAGGAAGGCAAAAAAACCCCCCAAGAGGGGAAAAAAATTCCTTCCTGAATCCAGTGGCAATCGGAAATTTCCCTGGATCAACTCTACTTTATGTATCAATACCATTAACTTGTAACATTCTTGTTTGCAGAAAACTAGTCCAGCTTTTTTTGAAACTGACAATGACCTGGCCATAACACCGTCCACTGGAAGACCGTTCCATAGCTTTTACCGTTCTCACAGTGAAAAACCCTTCCGAACTTAAAAGCCTAACTTTTTTCTTCAAGCTTAAGGGGATGTCCTCTGACAGTTTATTGGTGAACAATGCCCCAGATAGTTTATTGTATGGCCCATTTATGTGTTTATACACAGTAATCGATATCCCATGCAAGCACCTTTCCTCCAGCGTACATAATTGTAACGTTTTCTAGTCTCCTCTTCATATTGGCCAAGTCCCCCAATCACCGCTATTATTTAGTTGCCCTTCTCTGAAGCCCTTTCCATTTCAAAGATGTCCCTTTTGTTGTACCCAGATCCAAAATGCCTGCAAAATAGTCCAAATGAGCGCTTACCAATGGCTTTGTAAAGAGGGGAGAATAACCATTTCCCTCCTTTGAATCCATAACTCTCTTTGATAAAGACAATACACATGCTGGGCTTTGGTTGTTGCCACTGGGCACGCTTGCTTCCTTCAGTTTTCACCCTTTTTGAATTTGGATAACATCAGCCTTTTTCCAATCAGAGGCACACCTCGGACATGAGGGAATCTGCAAAAATACGAAACCAATGGTCCTAGATAAAACTGAACTAGCTCCCTAATAACCGAGGATGTATTTTATACGGTCCAGGAGATTTATTATTATTAACAGATTTAGTTCTTTCTGTATCATATCCTTCAGTTAACCAAAGTGCACTGAATCTTTATAACCATTATGCTATTATACTCTATGATATCTGTGCTTGGATCTTCTATAGTGTAATAGAAGGGGGGGTAAAATTCAAGACATTTGCTTTATCCATCCCTCCGTAATTAACTTACTCCACATTAATAATGGTGCCACATTCTCAGTCCTCCTCTACTTACTTTATATACTTAAAAAAAATTTAGGCTAGTGAGTTTGTTCAGCTATCCTAACTTCAATATTAATTTAGCATAGTTTGATTGCTTTTTTACACTCCTTGTTATAGTTTTTAGATCCCTAAGGCCCTTTCATTCCCTTGACTTGGTTTAATATGTCTTTTAATCCTTTTCCATTGCCTCTTTACAATCAGAATTCAGCCACCTGGCGCAGATTTATTTTTGTTTACTTTATTTTCCAAGGTATAAATTTAGATGTGAACGGCTTAAATCCCCCTTAAACACAGTACACCTTCTGTTCAGTACCTTTAACCTGATAATACATTATCCCGTGAACAGTCTGAAGAGCTACTTTTAAACCTGGGAAAATTGGCTTTCCCGAAATTAAAAGTCTTGTTAACCCAGTGCACTTTTCCTTTTGATAGTAGGAACCTCAACCAAACTGTGAGAGAAAATTATCCTGCATCGCTTTTTCTGTGATGGCAGTTCCACTACACCAATCAATCCAGGGGTATTAAAGCCCCATAACTGAGCACACTCCCCAAACATTGCAGTCCTTTGCCAACTGCATATATAGCTGACCACCTCACCTCCTCTATGCTAGCATTTGGCGGCTTAATAGCAGACACCCGCAATGACATTAACCCCTCCCTCCTTCCTGTTGCCTATTCCACCACCTATTGACTCCACTTAACATCCATCTACACCAGTCAGCTTCTTTTTAAATTTGGCTTCAATTCTTTTTTAACATAACACACATACTTCTACAACCCTTTTCGTTTTTCTCTTCCTGCCTAAACAAGGCAATCCTTTATAAATTTACAGCCCAATCGTGAGAACTGTTCAACCAATTTCTGCATACCTATGTTAGGTTTTTATTGCTAACACCTATACATCATAACTTTTCATTCAAGCCCCATAATTTCCATTCACCCCATTTGTCAGCCAGCTTCTCGCATTTGCAACATACATTTTAAGATTATTATCCTGTAATTTATTCATCACTTTAATACAATGGCCTCCATATCACCCTACTTGCTAGCCCACCCCGCCTTTCCACCCACCACATGGCCCAACGTTCTTCCTCCTGGCTATCTTATCCCAGTGAAAAACTGCTAATCCTCTCCCCCTCCCAAAAAAAACCTACTTAAATCTCCTCCAACCCTCTAGCCATCTTGTTCCCTAAAACAGCGTGCAACCCGCCACTCAGTGAGATCAAACCATCCCTACTAAAGAGCCTGTACGCCGTCAGCAAAGTCCTGCCCATTCCTATAATCCAAAACATTCTGCCTACACCACCCTCTAGCCACGCATCATGCCCTAAGCTCCACTGTCTCCCTGGCTTAGCACGTGGCTGCGTAGTATTTCTGAAAAACACTACGGAGGCCTTGCTTTTAACTTACGCCCTTAGCTCTCGGAAATCATGTTTAAGGACCTCACTCCTCCTCTAATTTTTTTAGGAGGAGAACCTCGGAGCCCAGGGGACTGCCTCGCTGATAACAAGGAGGAGGAACGAAGGATCAGGATGCTAGGCAGGGGTGTGTAGGGGACTCAATAATGAAGGAAGTAGATAGGGTTAATCTTACCGCCTAGACCCTACATGGCGAACTATTTGTGCCTGCCTGGAGCTAGGTTCGCATGTGGTGGTGTTGTAGACAGATTATTGGGTGGGACGGGTGTGACCCCGCCGGTCCTGGTTCAATTGGTGCCCAATGACAAAGTAGAGGAGGAGGTGAGTTCCTTAACTGGCGGCAAATCTGTTGGGATGGTTCCAGTCGGTGAGGAGCCATTCTACACTCGTCCCCCTAAACAAAACTACCTCCCCCACTCTAAACCTCCCCTCCCTTCCGTCCCACTTCCACTCACCTCTATACTGGGCCCTGGCCAGTGCCTGCTGACCCCATAGTTCCATCCAGTTTGCCCAAAACATACATTAAAATGACGAAACCCTATTAGATTTTTAGAAAATTAAATCAGATCCTTGCTGCATAAAAAAACCCCCTAAGTCCAAAATAGATAAACATAGATACGTAGTTAGCATGTATGTAGTTTGATGGGGGCCTGGCCAGCACTTGCACCACCACCAGGACATTATAAATAATATAAAACATAACATCTAAATATATGTACCTCTTAAATTAGTTTCAAACATTAAAGGGAAAGTTCAGGGAAAATATATTTGTAGGGTCCTGCAAACAGTTGTTGGAAGCAATTACTTTACCAGACCACAATGCTGAATGGGCAGGTAAGGTCGTTTAGGGTGGGTAAATACGGCTCTTTTCTTAAAAGGATATGTATGTGCACTAAATTGCTCCTTAAATATTTTTTTTTGCCAGCATAAATCGTATGAGAATCGGATTCCACACTGATATACCAGAAGCAGATGCCTATGCACGTGGGTGTAACCCATTCACCATGCAAGAATATCTCAGATGTCAAGCATTCCCTATGACAGCAGATCCCAGTGCGGAGGAGGCTTGTGGTGTGGAAGCCACTTCTGGAATCATGGAGAGAAGAAGGAAGGAAGTGTCATAAGAGTAATGTAGCTTTTATGGAGAATATAGCAGTAGGGTTGTACTGTGATATTTGATGAAACTCTGGTAAGGGTTTGTTTGTTGACCGTACAAAAGTTCACCTACACCTACAAACAAATTACCCAAAATACACTCAATTTTTGCGGAAGTCTTGCTCTTATCAGTTTCTTTGGTTGTGGTTGGTTAATTTCATGCATCAGGTACCCACCACACAGGGGTAGTGCCAGCACTAGAAACGAATTTATAATGGAGCACTGTTGTGTGGTGTCTATAAGCCCCTAATTTAGGTTTTTACCATAAGTGAAAGTGGTTTTGGCCTGCAAGTGGCAATTGCATGTATCTCTCCAAACGATTTAATGTCTACAATCACAATTAAACGTTTGAGTTTAAACCCTGATATGTGTTCTCTATTTGTGATTCCAAATGACCTGTGTGAAGTCATTCTGTTAGACCACAGGACGTGTCGTTAACATTAAATAAATCGCTTGTACGTTAATGTACAACAATGACAAACATGCTTTGGTGTTCAAGAAAAATAATTTGTAGTTTTTTTCAAAAATAAATCACATTGTGGGAAAAAATTTTTAAATGGTAATGAAAAAATGAATATAAAAGTAAATAATTACATCACCAAGTTAAACTGAATGCTCTTTTCAACTGTGGTACGACAGTACAACTTGGGAATCGGATTTAAAAGGGCACTGTGACCTCCATACAAGTATCCTCTACTTAAAAGCGGTCCTTCTATTTTCAATGAATATATGATGTCTTAGCTTTTCTGTACTATTAGTTATAGGCTTATAAGTAAAGTTCCTTGTCTGTCCCTGACTGTCTGAATCTGTGACAACGAGGATGGATTTGTGTCGGTGTATGAAGCCCCACCCCCAAAAAATGTATCCTGATTGATTGAAGCTAGTTAAGCAGTCCTAAATGGGCAGATTGACAGCATAATCTGAAATCCGATTTGGAAGACCAATCAAATTTTTAAGGTGAGATGGGGACTTGAAGATGAGGTGGCAGAAAATTTTACACCCTGGCCCAATCTTTGATTTATAATAAACCACATGATTTTGTCGATACCGAAAAAGGGCCTACAACGGATCATTTTTGAGTAAATTCGATCAATGTTTGTGAATATGGATCCCCTTGTATGGGGGGATTTAAACAACTCTGCAACTAATATCTGTCCTTTTGCTTTACCTCTTAAACGCCTAGGAAAAGAACCAAAAAACAGTTTCAGGCTCGTGGCTAGCTTAAAATTATTGTAGTAGTTGAGGGGCAGGGAATAATGATGCAGCAGATGATACTCCCGATGTGCACATATACATGAAGATCGTTCCATATAGACTTTAACGAAACAAGTGTTCATTGCCCGCCATTCAAGGACAAAGGTTATAGCTCCTGAGTGTAGCAAAGGGAGACAGTTTCCTGACTAATAGGTCCTGATGCTGACAGCGTAGTTCGTCAGCAATTGGACCTATCCATACAATACATGTTCCATGATAGCCGTTGGAATGCGTCAGAGATTGCTCGGAAAACGTCGTATGGTGTATGGCCACTTAAGGTAATATATACAGTATCTGACCCGTGAACCACAATGGTGTAGGGACATCCCTAGTGGTATGTGTGGCTTGCTCGGTCTTGTAGACAGACAAACTGTCATCATTAAACCGATTGAAACAGATTTCGTGTTGGGCCCCGCGATCACTCGTAAGGACCTTAAAAATGTTAACATTTAAAAAGATTGCCAAACCACTCAAATCTGCCCTTTTTAATGTATGTTTTTGATAAGCTGTGGACCTGTAAAGGGAAGTAGCATCCAGCTTTGTGAAGATCTTTAGTTTTTAGCAAATGTCTTCCATCACTAACCTATATTAAAGAATATCAGGTTTCCAGCTGTACTAACAATAATTGTAAAAAGGTTACCAATGTTTCTGTTGTATTCAATAAATCAAGTCGACTTTAGTTCTTGAAGACGTTTGCTAGTATCTGACTGGCTTTCTCAATTCAGAATGACTTGTACAGAATCTGTGGCAATTATGTACCCTGGAAAATCCCAATTAGCATAATCCACAGCCAAGTGTTATGGGCGTGATTGGATAGTGGTTAAGAGGTGTTATAGCAACGCCCAAAGTAAGGTGTCAAACAGCATTGTAATGGCAGACGTTGGGTCGAACCCCCTCACACCTCTATTCAGGCTTGGTTCTTTACTTTCACATAAATGTCCTCATTAAACCTCTCTTGAAACCAGTCACATCCTTTGCAATATGTTAACATTACTATCTTCAAAGGTTATGTCCTTTATCTTAAGATGCAGGTCACGGCTGAGTCATGATCCGAGGAATTGGTCTTCTGTGCTGGGCCATACGTTGATGCAGAATTGTTGTGAAAATAAAAGAAACTAAGCCTAATAGAGGTGTGGGGGGGGGGGTTTCAACCACCAAATGTCTGCCATGACAATGCTGTTTTGACACCTTGCTTGGGCATTCCATTAACACCTCTTAGCCACTATCCAATTACATGGAACAGGCTGGGCTTGTGTAAATAGGGGTTTCATACTCTATGCAATAACAGGTCTTCTCGAGAATCGATGATGGACAGAATGTTAAAGGGCAACTAAAAGCCCAGAAACAAAACTGAACCAAAAGTCAGGACACCTTGATATAAAACCAGTTGATCTGTGTCTTACCTCCATTTGATACAGGTGCTGGAAAATTTACCTAAATACATATGGTTTGTGCTTTCTTCTCAGCATTCTAGTATCACACAGTTTGGTCAACGACCATTATGTTCTGCACAGCTCAGTCTTAGCTATGCAGAAACTGTTGGTCAGTGGTCACACCAATTAATAATCTCTAGCCAACCTTTTACAGGGCAGATAAAGCAAGGAAGCAGGGACTGAGGTCAGGAGGTGTGGTCTGACACTGCCCATTCACACAGATACTTCATCCAGTTCATAAACAGGCTTTGATTTACTAACAGTGTTTACTAAGTGGCATTTTATAGTTTATTGGTGTTTTAGGGGTGGTTGTTTTCAGATTTGGAGTATAAAAAAGGGGTTTAGTTCTCCTTTTAAAATGTTTATAGGTACCAGGTTGCAGCCCTAATAATAAACACACCAAACCAAATGTGAGAGACAGAGAGCAATAGTCAGCCAAGACTATAGTAAAAAGTCCTATAAAGTAAAAACTAACTGGCCGGAACTGACTGGAAGGCTGGTGGATAGAATGGCAATTAGGCAAGGTAGCTTTGGTGACTATTGGACATGAAAAGTGGTTGGTGGTGCATCAACTATTTGGTCTTCATCAATGCCACCAATGGAGGACTGCTGCAGCATCATCCCCACACTTCATCACCTGAGACTTGGCCATAGAGATGGACACAACACGAGTTTGAGCCCAACTTTATGAGTTTGGACGAACTCGAACTATTCGAAGTAGTTCGCGTTCAAAAATAATTCATTTTTTCGGACTTGCAGCATATTTTCAAGTATGCATTTGTTAATCCTCGAAATTATCGTTAGTTTTCGGTAACCCTCGAAGTACGGATCGTTTTCGCTAACCCTAGAATTTCGTTCGTAACCCTCGATGCAGCCTTCGATTTTCGGTAACCCTTGAAAGTATGTGTCGTATACGGTATCCCTCGAATGTAGGGATCATTTTCGGTAAACCCTCGAAAGTATCATCGATTTCGGTAACCCTCGAATTTATTGTTCTATTTTGGTAACCTCAAAGTTTCGTTCGGTAACCCTTGAATGTCCGTTACCTCGAATTTTTTTAACAAAATGTTTAACAAGTTTGGTGATAGTGACTGTTCCCAGCGATTTCCCAGGGGTAAATCACCTGGTAAAAATCTGGACTTTTCTAACCACTCCCTCCCCGTTTGACTTAATAGGTCCCAATTAGAACTTCAAAACTTTACTGGAAGTTCGAAAGTTCGAAACGACCGAACTTTATGAAGGTCGACCATCTTCTGCTGGCCAATGTGAAGATGCACTTTTTACAGAGCACTTCTAATAGGCCAGTAGAGAGTTATGTGGTGTCGAATAGAACCCAGTTTTGAAAAGAATCTGAGGGTTTGGAAGGTCCTGACGAAACTTTCGGAACTCTCGGATTTCATGGAACCCGATTTTTCGAAATTTCAATGTTATCGAAATCGAAAGTAGACGATTACCGAAAACGAAAGTAGACAATTATTGAAAATAGAAAATCAAAAGTATAGAGGATTATCAAAATCGAAAGTAGACAAATATCGAAAATTGAAAGAAGAAGATTATCGAAAATCAAAAGTGACAATATCGCAAAATCAAATTCTCAAAAATGATAGATTTCGGTAACTCTCGGAAAATGCGAATGCGGAAGCTCGAAAACCAGGCCCGGTTGTGATGAAAGATAGTTTTTAAAATAAAGTTTTGGTTATATTTATGAGTTCCCCCGACCATTCCCAGGTCTCTGTGTCATTTACAGTAACTCCTATTATATTTGTCCCTCAAAAGGACATAAACTTTCACATTTTTTCTCCCATAGACTCTAGGGTCCGTTTTCCGGAAAAATTCGAAAATGGAAGAAAACTCAACAGTTTCGAACATCTTATAGGCCAGGTGGTATTATGATTATCTTGCAGAAAGTATAATAGGTTTTGAACCCCTAGTGGTGATGTTACAGTATGTATGAAGCACTTTCTGCACATTTAGGCTGAGGTCACACAGCAGTGTGTCTCAGCGACCAGAAACACGCATGTTTTGGAGGTAATTAGCTTGATTTGATTTTATTTGGGCAGTGGATGTTTTTAGAAGACAGATGCAAATATAAGGTACAAGTATTTATGGTATACCCCATTTGTCAGAAATGTCTTTTGCAGTAAAGCACTCTTTTCTGTACCCTTGAATCTGGAGACAGAACCACTGGCAAGGCAATATTGCAATATTATTTATATTTTTCTAACTCTTTTTTTTCCCAATTCCCCTTCCCCCAACTAAATTACACATACGTACTTTTGTTTATTGTCGCTGCTGTTCCCTTTGTCTATATTCATAATTCCTACTAACTGGATATTTATACTACAACATGGTGCAATTTATTGAAACTACTGGACCTGGTGACTGTTGGTAAATGTGCCTGTCTCTTTTTTTTTACAAAAGTAAAGATGGTGGTTAACAAATGTTGGTAATGGATGTGCACACATCCAATTTGGTACAGAGCCACAGCAGGCTGATCGACGAAAGACCCCTGACCGAATGCATCCACACGTGATTCCGGGCAAAACGGACGTTCGCCGGGCGAATGATCTGCATGGGGTGGTTGGCTCGCTGCACACATCGAACGTGTGTACGAGCCTTAATCATGCGAAAAGCCACAATACAAATAAGTGGTCTTTACTCTTAATTACATTGGTTACATTAGAGTAAAAATAATTTGTGACATTGGTAAAATTCATAATGGCTTTTTGATTACCTTAAAGGGACCCGTGCTGCCATTTCAATGATCAATGAGTTCACTCGTTTTACCACTCTACTGTCCTGATTTAAAGAATTGTTATAAGGTCTACGGTAGTTCACCTTTTATTTACCCGAGTGTTTGTTACCAGTACCCTGTATTTGTGTGTGAAACAGCAACTTCCTGGAACTATGGACTTTGCAGCACACAGGAAATAATGTTTGGGAATATGATAAGCATAGAATAGTTTGTTTGCTTTAAATTACCTTGAAAAACATGGGTACGTTGTGTTTTGGGAGCAGTGCCACAGCTTTGGAAAAATTTCTTCTCTCTTAGAGTAGTCTAAACCATTGGGCTGCTACACACAGGCCAAAAAGTTGGGGAGGGCGGTGTGTAGGGAAAAGTATTATTGCCCTTAGAGACTTGTGTTTCCACTATTATAGGATAAAGTATGCGTTTTCTCTCTTATTTACGTACATATACCATGTTATACACTTACATCCATGTTAACATTTTATATCTCCTGTTATACCCTTTATATCCATGCTATACACTTTACATAAATGTTAATACACTTTATATCCAGTTATACACTTTACATCCATGTTATGCACTTTACATCATGTTATACACTTTTATCCATGTTATACACTTAATCCATGCTATACACTTTATATCCATGTTATACACTTACATCCAGTTAACACTTTACATCCATGTTATACACTTAATCCAGTGATACACTTTATATCCATGTTATAATTATATCAATGTTATACACTTTATATCCCATTTATTATCACTTTATATCCATGATTATACACTTATATCCATGTTATACACTTTATACATTACAATTTACATCCATGTATACACTTTACATCCATTGTAATACACTTTACATCATGTAATACACTTTATATCCATGTTATCACTTTACATAATGTAATACCACTTTAACACATCCATGTAATACACTTAATCCTGTAATACACTTTTATCCATGGTTATACACTTATATCCATGCATACATTACATCCATGTAATACACTTACATCCATGTTAATACATCTACATCCATGTTATACCACTTAATCCAGTAATACACTTTATATCAATGTTATACACTTTATATCCATGTATGCACTTACATCCATGTTATACACTTTATATCCATGTTATGCACTTACATCCATGTTATACACTTTAATCCATGTTATACACTTTACATCCATGTTATACACTTACATCCATGTAACACTTTACATCCATGTGATTACATTATATCCATGTTATACAATTTACATCCATGTTATACACTTTTATCCATTTATACACTTATATTCCATGCTATACAATTTATCCATGCTTATACACTATATCCAGCTTTACACTTACATCATGTATAACTTACATCCATGTTATACACTTATCCATGTTATGCACTTTACATCCATGTTATACACTTTATATCACATGTTATACACTTTAACCATGTTATACACTTTACATCCATGTGATACACTATATCCATGTATTTACACTTTACATCATGTTATACACTTTATATCCATGTTATACACTTTATATCCATATGCACTATACAATTTACATCCATGTAATACACTTTACATCCATGTTACACATTTATTTCCATGTTATGCACTTTAAATCCATGTTATACACTTTATATCCATGTTATGACTTACATCCAGTGTATACACTTTATATCCATGTTATGTCACTTTACATCCAGGTTATACACTTTAATCCATGTTATACACTTTATTTCCATGTTATGCACTTTACATCCATGTTATACACTTTGATCCATGTTTATGCATTTACATCCAATGTAACTTATATCCATGTTATACACTTTAAATCCATGTTATACAATTTACATTCCATGTGGAACACACTTTATATCCATGTTATACAACTTTACTTCCATGTTATACACTTTATATCATGTTATACACTTATCACCATGCTATACACTTACATCCATGTAATACACTTTACATCCATGTTATACACTTTTATTTCCATGTTATGCACTTACATCATGTTTAACACTTATATCCATGTTAATACTTTAATCATGTTATAACTTTAATACCATGTTATACACTTACATCAGTGACACTTCATCCTGTTATACACTTACATCCAGTTTATACACTTTATATCCATGTTTATACACTTTAAATCCATGTTATACACTTTAATCCATGTGTACACATTTTATCCATGTTATACTGTCGTGCAGTGGGCGGGGCCATACACGCTAGGGGTGGGGGAGGTAGTTAAGAGCGTGGTGTTGGCGATCCGGGGGCATGGCAGAAAGAAAGAGGGCATAATGGGGGTGAGATTCAGGACTCCTCTCCATTGCGGGAGTTTTGGGGTGGTCGCGCGGGAGTGCAGGAGACCACCCGATTTCGAAGAGACTCCCGGAAGATCCGGGTAGTAATGGGAATACTGCTTTATATCCATACTAAGCACTTTTTATATGCTTTAACTATGGAACCAGGACCTGAAACCTTCAAATTCGTGGAATGCTTCTTGTCCATTGATATTTGAAAGACATTGTGGAAGTTGTAGTCCACCCCACGGGCCAGGGCAGTGAAAAACATAGGGCACCTATTAAAAACCACGCAGTAGACTGAGATACTACTTTACATTGGCGTGCGCTAGCGCAAGAACAAGACACAGCGTGCACGTAAACGTGTGGAAAATGCCCTAGTGGGCCTAGCCTTTTGTTTCATGTGCATTGCTGTCTGTCACATTGTAATACCAGGATTCCCCTGGCGTGACCCCTTGCACTAGACTCTCGCTGCTTGGTACAAGCTTTACTGGAAACCTGGTGTGATGAAAAAGAGCAATATATTTTGCGGTTTCATTCTCTATTAATATACAGGTTACGTTTAATCTACCTTTTGATTGAACATTATAGATGTATTACTAACCAGATATTAAAGGCATGTCCACCCCAAACTAAATTTGCCCCACTGTGACCACTTGATGACCCATTGTGTAGTGTAAAAAAAAATCCTTACTCACTCCTCTGTTCCTAGATGGTTGTCCTGTTCATGGTATGTGCCCCTTACCTGTCCTCCTGGGGGATCCTGGCATGCGGCAGGGGGCTCTCCCTCTGCCCCCCCCCTCCGGATCCCTTGCTCGCATAGTAAATTCCAAAAATAAATCTTTCTGTAGGAGGACCCCCCCCAACCCTAAACGCTATGGGTATAACTTTAAAAAGTGCACAGAAACAGACTCAACCACCTTTGTTCCCTCTGATCTCTCAATAGCTGGCCCAGACGTCTGGATTGGCCATAAATTAACGAACGGAATAACGTATCATTACCGCTGCCTTTATAATATGCCCAAAGTTTTTCTTTGTTTAAGGGTAGTCATTTTAATTGTATAGTTGGCTTGTTACAACAACATTAATAAGGAGCTTTATATGAGGGATGTGTCTATATTTCACCTCTGTTTTTGTGCTTCCGAGCTGGACAATAGTGGATATTTGTGCTAAGCTTCTATGAAAAAGCAATTTTATGAAACATAATAAAACCAAACAAGGCTTTAGGTCTTTCCATTCATAATCTAAGAATGATGTAAGTATATAATTTCTTGGATCAGTCTTTAACCAAACTTAATTCTCCTTTAAATGAATTTCCTTACCAAAAAGAAATTTAGGAATTCTGTGCCCTCCCTTTATCTGTTCATTTGTTTATTGATTATAATTTTACCATAGCCCTTTAACTACTTTTCAGCAAAAATCACCTTTTTTTCCAGGAGGGAGCCAGTGTTCTCTGTATTGTCACAACTAATCTGTGACAGCTAAACGATGGAATAAGGTTATACACACGCTCTTATTATTACTCAATCCACTGGGCGGTCAACCAAGACCTTACGGCCCCCGTTTAAGATATGATAAGTATGTTAATAACTGACAGGATCCTACTGCCTCTGCAAGGATTTTTTTTAGAAACAAAAAACATTATTAGTTTCCTGTATAACCCAGGGGTCGTAAAGATTTGTTAGGATTTAGATTCTTTTCGGCACACTACTGTTTTAATGCTGAAATCTTTAGAATTTTATGAAAGTTGACAGAAATTTTTTACAGCAAACATTGAAATGATTTAGTATAATGTTACAACACACTCTATTCACTTATAATAATATATCTTTAGTAAGATGTGAAAAAAAATTGGAACAAATAAAACTTAAACGCTTTTTGATTTTTATATGTGTATGCGTTTGTGGTTTCCCCAAAGGATTGTGGGTTAAAATGCAGTTTCTCTGCTTTTTTTCTGCATTCCTGTGATTGTGAATGGCTGCGAGAGTGACAGGAATGGTCACAAATGAAACAAAAGGGGCATGTGGTTAATGAAGGCTTGTATAGGATCTTATTGTTTTTTTTAATTGGAGTGTTATTGGAGAAGTCACATAAATCCTGCATGTTAAAAAAAATGTAAAGCAAATGTGCATGGTGAGACCTAATCTGGTTATTTTTATATGTGTTTACACAGGTCTCTTTATTTTAACTATTGACTATAGTCTGGTCAGCTACTGGGAATATTAAATTGTACGCTGGAAATGGAGACTAAATGTCTTCTTACTCTTTTGGAGAATACACTGTACCCCCAGCTTAATCTTAAGCACAGATCTGTTGCAGCACACCATAATTCTAGGGTGGCATTCCATTTATGGTCTTATGTGCTCAGAGCAGGTAATCCCTCTTGGCAAAACAGTAAAGTAATAAACGATTTTTCTACCATCAGCCTGCAGCAGTCTATTCCTGTGGGTGGCACTAAAGTATAGTATGTACGTTCTACTGGACCAATCCTCAAACGAATTCCTACCCGTTAATATGCATTACAGCAACTGATTGCAGCGCTAAGCCCTAGGTTAAATACACCCTCAGACTATTTGTATTTTCTGTCTGTGCTTGCGTGGATTTTCTTCTAGAATATAATAAAATTCTTTCGGGGGACCTGACGATGGGGCATATTTATAAAATGTGCAGTTTTAACTTTTTTCTTGACAGACTACAAAAGAATTCTGAGCTTTTATTTTTTTCAATTAACGAAGAACAGTCAACTTAACATGCCAAAAACAGACCAGCAACTAGCAACCCAGAAACGTTTCTTATACCCAAAAGTCACGCTGATATATGGAACAAAGAGCATATGATTTTTCAGTTTTGTTAAAGGACAGTGTAAACTCCGATAAAGCCCCAAAAATAAGTATGTGCCATTCGTTTTTCTATTATCACAGGGAGGTGAGAACGCTTATTTCCACCTCCCTGTGAATAATAGGGCTGGGGGGAACTGAAAATTACATCTCTGCATCCAAGGTTCTTTGCACTGCCTTTCCAGCAAAGTGAATAGAAGGAGCTTATCTTTCATGTAAAGGTTTCTGTCTTCTTCTGTAGCTCAGGGAGAAAAGTGACATGTGCTGTTAAGCCGATTCTGCCCTCCCTCCCACCATCTAGCCCCATTGTAGTAGGTGTGTGTACTTGTGTCAGATGAGGGTTAAAAAAAACTTATTTTGATAATTGGTAAAAATTTGTTTTTAACTATAGTTACCTTTAAGCGTGCCTGCCAAGAAATTGAAGGGTAGGTTCAGAAGGTAGATGTTACCTGAGTCAGATTGGGGTTTAAAAAATGAACTTTTTGATGACTGGTCAAAGGGTGGGTAGGGGAGGGTTGAGTGGGTATGTTTTTTTTGACTTTATTTACCCTTTAAAGGGCATGTCCCCCATATCATGTACGCCTTCCCCCAGCCCAACCACTATAAAATAAATAAGAAAGTCCCCAATGTTTACTTACCTTCCCTCTCTCTCGACGCCCGGCCTTCTGTTGCAAGACACTGCAAGCAAGGGGCGGGACAGCAAGCCGTGTCCGTGAGTGGCTGAGAGGCAGCCAATCACGCACGCGGCTGCCGGCTTTCAAAAGTGCGGGGGAGGAGGTAAGGTAAGTAGAGTTTTGGGGACTTTTTTAATTATTTTTTTGCGGTTGGGGCTGGGGGAAGAAATACTAATACATGGACAAGGGGTTTTATGGTAGGGGGAGGGAGCGCAAAAGGGAGGGGGAGGGAGGGGGAGGGAGAAGGGTTGCAGTATGATGCCAGGAGACAGGAGGCAGAGTCTATATGGACTCTGCTTCCTCCTGGTGGGCAGGTTTGGGACTTTTGGGGAGGTACTAAGAGAACCATATGGAGCTGGAATATGAGATAAAGATTTTATTACACTACATGGTGGGGCCATTAGTGGGGGGGAATATAGTTTTGGGGGTGGACATGCCCTTTAAGTAGGATGCCACAGGAATGGAAGGTAGGTCCGAAATTGGTTAACCTGTGAGGTTTGGGGTATGCATGTATGACCATATAAAACTAACTTTTATTGATGATTGATCAAATTAGTTTTTTGACTATTAGTTCTCATGGCTTCCATGGGAATGGAAAGGCAGGTAGTAGGTGGGTTTACCTGAGTCTGTGGGTGGGTTGGGGGGATTCAGGTATGTGTTTATGACCATGAACAAACATGTTTGATCTCATGACCCATAAACCTCGAAATATCCACAATTTGAGGATTGTTACCATTATGTCTATAGGAAGATATCCCGAAACTGCACTTCGTTATGTGTAGTTAGAGGATAAAAGGACATCCGGTGGGTCCCCAGTCATCTGTATTGCCTAAGGTGCTAAATAGAGATGGACACAAACGGAACTCGTACCTGAGTTGGAAGCTGAACTAGTTTGAGTACGAACTAGTTGATTTTCTGGACTCACGGGATTCTTTGAAAATCGAGAGTTCTGAGAAGTGACGAGGATTTTCGAAACGTTCGGCATGCCCGAACGCGCTGCTTCAGAAAACCCCGAACAGCCGGAAAATCCAGAAAATGGCTCTGAGGATTGCAAAGCCAGGCCGACAATCCGTGGCCAGACGTTCAAGGGTCCTACAACTCAAACCAGGACCCCTCCCAGGTCCTACAAGGACCATTGTGCGGCCTGAGAAGGGCTTAAGGGGTCCCGCAGCTCGAACTGGGACCCCCCCTCCCGGACTTATAAGTGCCTTTGCGGCACTAGAAGTGCCTTGTGGTCCTGACAAGGGCCCTTTGGGGCTAAGGTGTCCCGCAGCTAGACCGGGACACTCCCCCTGGCATTAAGTGCACCTGTGGCCCCGATTTCGGGAATCTTCGTCTGTTCAGGGATTTCGGAAGCGGACGTTCAGAAATCCTCAAATGTTCGAGGATTACCGAAGTATTGCGCGGAAACCGGAAAAAGCGCGCTGTGTCACTACGTCTGTTTCTTTTGATTTACACACGCACGGATATGTTTCCAGACCATTCCCAGTTTCCGAGGCCTGTAATGTAAGTTTACACTGCAATATTTCAGAAAGTTAATTAGAACTTTCCGAACTATTTATCCCCCATTGACTTTAATGGGTCCGTTTTTGAACTTTTTTAGAAGTTCGGCTATCTCTCGTGCTAAACTAGCTCCAGACTCTGAATTACAGGGGGTAATTAGCAATACGAAACGAATCACTATCCCAATTCATATCAATTAAATCCATGTAGAAACAAAATATAGTGGGATCCATATTCTTTCAGAAACCATCATTTCTGTAAACTGTTTTTAAAAGTGGACTCAGGAGTGAAAGCCGTTTAATGGGAATCCAAACTCCCATGGTCTACCATGGTGTGGAAACGCGATAGAGACACTTTTGGTTGTTTTATATATTAATTAACAGTAACCATATCAAATTGGTATCTATGAATCCAACAAAAGCGGGGTCCACACAGACCGTATAAAGCCCCAATACCGCCATCCAACAGTATCGAGGATTAGTATGTGTATACCTTGCTTTCCGATAGAGCGCGGAATAGGGGGTGTGGAACGACGAAATAGAGTCCCGAGCGTTCTCCTATGCGTGCATAGGGGGGCACTCGGGACTGTGTGTATGCAGATCTTTGAAGATGACAGACAGGATCTGTAAGATCTGCAAGAAAGTATGTAAACAGCTTAACACGCCGGATACGAATTGTTAAGTTCATGTGTTATGGCGCGGTTACCCTGACGCAATACGGGTTTGCAGGGATAGCCACCTGTGGGTGTGTCTGGGAGACCAATGAGGGGTCACACTCCTCTTACTTAGCCCCACACTTCTATGATTGAGAGTGGTTTAACTGGTTACACACCTGTCCAGGGTATAAGGATGGCTCGAAACCTAACATATATGGTGGTAGTTACAATGGTTTTGATAAATAATATAAGTATGAGCAACCTAGTCAGGTTGTGAGTTCTGAAATCTGGAGGATCCATCTGGATTCGGGATTCTTTTGGATTCGGACTGAGGGGTTCCGTGTTGAACCCGGATCCCACTCTAATGTTAAATAGTTAAACACCTCCCGCGAGGCTATTCTGCGTTAGGAGTTAGAGTTTTGTTTTTAATAACTGTGTTTTATTCAAGTTTAAAGAGGTGTGTCCACTGATTTTTAAAGATTCTTTTGTTTCTGTTCAATTGAAGAACATGATGAAAGAGCTATGTCTTACCTCCCGTTCTTCAGTAAAACTTGCAGGAGGGAGGGAAGAACTTGGTCTCCAGTGCCACAGACGCATCCCAGTCCCTTGCATTGTGTGCCATGAACACACTGTGAAAGGGGAGTGTGGATGCGTTGGGGAATGTCAGTGAGAAGCTTTGGGCTGGGCCCGTTTGTGGGTAAGTTCTGCCTTCTCTCCTTTAATGAAGATGGGAGGTAAAAAAGCTATATCTCACCTCCTGTTCTTCAGTTAAACTGAATAACACAAAGTTAAAAAATGGTAGGCATACCCTTTAAAAAGAAACAGATGACCAGGACAGAAATGTCCCAACATATTAACCTCACCTTAGTCTTTACATTTGTTTTGCTACTTTTTGTACAAAATTACTTTTTAGCATTTTAGAAAAAAAAAACAATTTGGCAATGACAGCAAAAAATCTCTGAAAAACTGTGCAACTTACAGGGAGATTCAATTAAAGTTGTTAAAAATGTGGTAATTTTGTCCCAACCAATCAGATCTTTATTTAACATTTGAAAGATACATCTGATTGGTTGGGGCACAAAATGTATTTTACCCCAGTAAATAAAGAAAAATTGGCAACTAAAGCAGGAAAATACAGTATGCAGATCTCCTACAGGAAAAAGCCCAAGACGAACTTTCTTCTATAAACAGGGCCTCCTTGAAAAGAGGAGCCAGTCAGCCAAACTGCTTGCATATATTGGTACAAAACTCCCAAGCACCCCAAAGTATCCTACGCATAAGAGATCCAGAAATGGCATAGTAGAACCACCATCATCGAAATCACACAGCAATATCCAATACCAAACGTCGGGGTTTAATACCTAGATATACAAATGACAAATCACCAACCAGATTTTGGCAGCTCATTATGCACCACTACTCCCTGGGTCGAAAGTTAAAAGATGGAAAGCGCTCCCACTAAAACACTATAGGCAGAATAAACCTTATCAAAATCTTCTACTCTCTAATCTCTACACCCTCCAACACCCTATGAGTTATGTACCCAAATCATTCTCTTTGCAACTGAACTCAAAATACTCTCCCAGATTTGGAACAACAAAAGAGCTTATACCAAACAGACAAGACCCTTAAAGCAATGGCCGGCCTTCACTACCAAATTTCCGGCACACTACTGATAAGTCAAATTAAAATACTTGAGATGCTGATTGCACCAAGGACCCTCCTACAGAGTCGGACCACAAGCTCAAACTGTACCCCAAAGGACACACATGGCATACCTTCATACCCAGATCTGCATCACATTGGACCAGCAACAACGCTCCATACCACGCAAAAAAATCTGGAACGAAATCAACCAAATACTAAATATCAGGGTATATCCATGAAATGACATTACCACACCAATTTACATGTATTCCACTCAGCAAGGATTGGACCAAAATCAGCATCCACAGACCGAACAAATAATCAAAATAAAGTACTACTCCCAGTTGAAACACTAGCAACTAACTTCAATTACTATCTACATACAGTATTTGTTCCGTTACTTTCAACTCCGCCACTCCCTAAAAGCAGATTTTTCCTCAAGAAGAAAATAGAGCTAACTCCTCGCCCACTACTCTTCATTCTAGCTCCCCAAGCAAACGAGAACTAATATCTCGAATGTAACAAACAATTAAACGAAACAGTAGCCCAAGAAACCTACCTACCATACAATCCAAATGGGCACCCTGGCTACTCAATCTGGACAACGAGCAAGTATTAGATATAGCATCATCCCACACTGAAGTATCCCCCTCATCCAATAACAAAATTATTCAATTGAATAATCACATCAGACCTACCTAACACAATTAGAACGTATAAAATGGGCAAGAGGGGACAAACAATGAATGTCCAAAAGCAAGACACGAGAGCCAGTTTTCAACATGATGTGGACTACCACACCTTCAAAGCTATTGGACAACAAAACGGACTTTATGCGACAGAAGCTATCACTACCAATAAATCAATTCCTGAAACAACTGTATTCTAGGACTTATAGAGAAAGAAAAACTGTTCAAAATACATACGCACACTTATGATAGAACGCTATTTTATGCCGAAAGAAACTAATCCTCCATTGGATGGCCGAGGAAGTCCAACTAAAAGAAATGGATTAGACTTGTGACGCTGATCTAGCATTCAAAAATTCTCTATATACATAGGAAATGCCCCCATAGAATATGCGAAAATTGGAGACCTGATAGAATCAGAACACACACCGAGACTGATAGTTAAACAAAATGGGATCCTCCTTACCGGGGCCCCAACCCCCCCATCCTCCAAATACAAACACACAATATTGATATCTGCTCTCACCTCGCCTAAACCCTATTATAATATTTTATGAATAAGATATAGGCAATTACATTTTTAGTTAAATATTGTAAAATATGTAATTGTATATACTCGAGTATACAACTAGACCCGACATAAACCGAGGCACCCATTGTACCTGAAAAAACTAATAAAAGTGATTGACTCGAGTATAAACCGGGAAGAAGAAATTGACAATTCTAATTCTCATTCTTGGCACTCCAGATGTTGGAAACTACAATCAGCATGCTTTATTAGCTGGGAGTGTAGTTTTCCAAACATCTACACCCTCACCCTCCACCTAATTCAAAGGGTACCTTCTCTCAGTGTGCATCCAGCTCTCCAGTGTGCATCCGGGCTCCTGTCTGTAAGGCCAGGCTACAAAATTGAATCCTGGACATTACTTAAACGGGCATGTCCACCCCCAAAGCATAATCCCCACACTACTGGCCCCCCCACCATGTAGTGTAGTTTAATCCTTACCTCACATCCCAGCTCCATAGGGGTCTCCGGTAGTGCCCCCCCAAAGTCCCAAAACTGCCACCGGAGGTATGCAGGTCCATATAGGACACTGCCGGCTTCCTGGCCTCAGGTGATTTTTGCCATGCGACTGCAGCTCTTCTCCCCCCTCCCTCTCCCTCCCTCTCCACCCTCTCCGATTCCCTCCCCTAGCGTAAAATGCTTTATATATGGTATTCCCAAGGGCCCAGCCCCAACCGCAATTTTGTACCTTAGAAAGCTCCCCAAAACTTTACTTACTCTTCCTCTTTCCTCCGGCGAAGTGAGCTGCCGGCAGGCCGCGTCCGTGATTGGCTGCCGCTCAGCCAATCACAGACGCGGCTGCCGGTCCCGCCCCTCTGCTTGCCTTTTCTAGCAAGCAGAGGGCCGGGAGCGCGGCGGAGGAAAGAGGGGAGGTAAGAGTAGATTTGGGGGGCTTTTAAAAAAATAATTATGCGGTTGGGCTGGGAGCCCATGGGAATACCATATAAAAAAAAAAATTCGGGTGGACATGCTCTTTAACGGTTGCTGAATTGGTTAAGTACCGTAATGTACAGGATTCATTCTGTTGCTGGCACTACAGACAGGAAGCGGATGCACACTGGAGAGCTGGAGGCACAGTAATGTACTGACTCGAGTATACAAGAGTTCAAGTTTTCAGGTGATTTTACAGCCTGAAAACTCGGTTTAACTCGAGTATATACGGTAATTAAGTTACCACTGGTTATATAAAAATAGGTTTACTTAAAAGAAAAGAAAAGACAATGTTCATGTTTTTTTAATTAAAACATGAAATGTATTAATTAAATAATTAATATTAGTGTATATAATAATTAAAAAAATGCAATGTAAAAACTAACGAAATATAATAACAAATGTTAATTTCAAGATTGTTACTATGAATATATGAATATATTTGTTATATGCAATTGTTTATATGTCCAGTGAGGCCACCACACTTGCTTAAGAGTCAGCTTTAGAGGGTTGGGGAGTATAAATATTGGATGGCACAATTCAGGCACAAATTAAAAGACAACAATAGCGTCAACCACACGCCCCCCACACACACATACCACACACATCCACCACACCCTTTGACTTTTTTAAACTAAACTTTCTAAAGGTCTCAACCCAGGGATGCTTCTAACTCCTGCACTAAACTGATAAAGTTGTGATTGCAAGAGTGTGTTCCCAGCCTCCCCCTCTTCATCCAGAGCAATACCAACGGAAGACACCCTTCTTAAACTGTTGAAGTTGTGATCGCGGTGCTCTGTTTTTAATTCCCCTCACACTGTTAAAATCAGGAGTTAGGAGCAAAGCCCAGACATGAGGACCTAGCGGTTAGGTTCCAAACACAAGTGTTTTTTGAAATGGCTGACGAAGAAGATAAGGTTTGAAGTTGTAATATTTAGTGATTAATACCTTACTACACATGATCATGTTAGCCATAAAGAGTCCAATTACTTCTCACCTTTGGCTGAGATCAAGTGCAGCATATGTTCTTATAAGAGGAGGGGGATCAAGAACCTAAGGGGCCAAGGGCGATATTCCTCCCCCGAAGAGACAGGACAGATCTGCCACACTAACACCATTTGGTCAAAGCCTTAAGTTGGGAAGTGTATGGAAGCCCCGTGATTCCCTGTTGCATCCTGTTCACTTGGAATCACTAGTTTTATTCCCTTTGCATCCTGGTCCCCTGTTTAAGGGGACAGAAATGTTTTGCCTTGCTGCCTATCGCTGGGCTTGACCTTAATTGTGTGCACCCCAGATCAAATGCCTGGATGAATTGGCACCCTCATTATTCACATTATACTAGCACAATCCCCAATTGTTTGTTTGGGTCTACTTTGGGACATCCATCAGCTTTCCATTAGTACCCTCTTGGATACCTCCTAGTCACAGCTGGGGTGTTTGATGGGGAGGGCAGTATTGGAGGGCCCTCTGAAGCTCTGGCAAAGGGGGCACTATGGATCCTTCTTTGGTAGGTCAGTTGCGGCTGGAGACTGAGAGGGAAAGATGGTCCGACCACCGCACCAAGAACTGTGTGTTCACGTGGTGCACAAAAGCCACTGTCCGGGCTTTAAATAATTTTTTTTTTAAATCATCATTGCTGGACTGTTCCTTTGTGATTGATATTCAATCAAAAATGAATGGTAAGGCTGTGGCTGCTGCAATTAACCCGTATAGAGGGTCCAATATTAGATCCTAATATCAGTTTATGGCCAGATTATTAATTGAGTAGTCCTGGTTTCTTTGAAACTTTGCAATATATTAGATATACAATATATGTTTTGTAGCAGGCATATAGATACTATAACTCTATCACAGATGCATGTGTAAATATTAAATTCCCAGAGTAAACCAAGACAAGAGCTCAAAAACGATGACAGGCAATACAGTAAGTTATTATTGAGAGGAGGAAACAGCCACAGCTGATTGTTAATTGCAGGTACACCGTTACCAAATGTGAATGCATCCTGTATATAGGTACATTGTTTCCTAAGTCCTGTCTTGGATTGTCGTCCCTGGGCCACTGCTCTGCTTTATATCAACATTTAGAAGCAATGTTTAGACATGAGAGGAAAGATGGCCACCACCAATTACAGGGTTTTGTCTTTTTTGGTGAGATGGAAACTTAGTCTCGCAAACGCAGCCAAATTGATAAGCGCCAAGGAAGGAGCAGTGAGGGAGGAGGGAAGTCAAAAGGAATGTTACATTGGGTGAGGGGAGGAAGGTTCATGTAAACTTTCTTCCTCCAGCCCTTTGTTTTATCCAGTAAAGGATGTGAAAAAGCAAAATGTAAACATGGATCAGTAGTGGCGATCATTTTTGTTTTTGTACTTGAACATTGACACATCATAATCATTTACATCTATACAACTAGTCCCGTCATTGGGAGTGATTCTAAATAATCATCACAAGGCCAATTAAGATGCTAATCAACCTCTCAGTGTGTCATTTAGAACAAATTCTTCAAAGTCTGAAATTGTCGATAAGCCAGGTCATTTACTGAGGGCTGCAGCACTCTATACCAAGGGCTACCATCACACAAAATAGAGGTGGCTGTACGAGTTTACAAGACACCCACCAAGGCACCACAAGCCATTCAATATCAATCTTGCGGCTCTTTAGGTGACATTTTAACACCAGCTCATAACTGGTATTATAAGTCAAAGAAAGGTGAATGCCAATTGGATTTTACCCAGAGCCACAGGTGGCCATATAAATAGACTTTTACAGCTCGTGGCTCTGGATAAATCTCCTCCATTGTGTTTTGAAATTCTTACAAAAGATGCAATAGATTAGTGAGTTTACACTTTGAGTTTGCACTCACCCTGCTTGTATTACTATTTCTGCAAAACACCAGATGATGGTGTGCTCTTACAACTTGTCAAAAGAACCGTGGTAATTGAGGTTGAATAAAGACACGTTCCATCAAGTCCAATCTTTTCACCTCCTTTTTAACCCTACCTAACAGGTGATCCAGAGGAAGCAAAAACCCAGCTAAAAAGGGGGGGGGATCCTCTGGCTCCAAACAGCAACCGGAAGTATCCTCGAGTCAGATCTACAGTATATGTATTAGTACAAAGAATATCCAGATTTTTTTAGTTTTAGTAACTTATCTAGGGACCTTTTAAAGTTATTCAATGAAATTGCCCATTTACCACATCTCTTGCGGAAGACAGTTCCACCATGTATTTCTCCAAAGTAAACAGCCATAACTTGGTCTAATCTGCTGCATAGACATGCCCCTCATTCCCCTATTAATTTAGTTGCCCTCTCTGAACTGCTCCATTGCAAGATGTCCCTTTTGTAGATGGGATTCCAAAAAAATGCACCGCATATTCAAATGAGGCCTTACCAGTGCCTTGTAAAAGAGGGAGAATAACATTTTTCTCTCTGAATCTATTCCCCTCTTTATACAAGCACAATATCTTTCTAGCTCTAACTGTTGCTATCTGGCATTGTTTGCTACAGCAAGTTGTTATCTACTAGAACCCCCAAATCTTTTTCAGTAGAATTCACTTCACACAGGGTTATTTATGGTGTAGTTGGCAAAGGATTGTTAAACCCAAATGCATCACCTTACATTTATCAACACTGAATCTCATCTGATTCTGCTGCCCATTTGATAATCTATCTAGGTATGTTTGCAGCAATGTGCCACCATTTGAGTTTCCAAAGCTTGCATAGTTAGTGTCATCACTCATCAGAAAAACCAGAGACCTTGCTCTCAATGCCCCCTACTAAGTCATTATAAAACAGATAAAAAGAAGTGGCTCCAGTACAGAACCTGATGAAGACTCCACTCAGAACTTTAGCCCAATAGATGTAGCTCCATTTGACCACCACTCTGTTTGCTATCAAATATCCAATTCTTATGTACAAAAGTTTTTTTCAAGGGCCAACAGTCCTCAGTTTATACATGAGTCGCTATGGCACAGTATCAAAAGCTTTAGCAAAATTCAAGTATATACACATCCACTGCTATGACTGAATCTAAATCTACTCATAAAAAGTAAATTTGTTCTATAATCTATTTTTCTATAATCTATGCTAACTACTATTAACAAGATCCATTCTGGAGACAAGTCAGGATATAATGCCTGTAACAAGTCTACACCACCTTCCCTACTACTTATATTAGGGTTAGCGGTCAATAGTTACCAGGCTGGAGCGACTACCCCTTTTTTGAATATTGGTATACATTGGCTTTTTTCCAATCCAGTGGTACATCACCAGACAAAAGAGAATTGAAAAGAAACAATTATTCTAGTAAAACTGGACTAAGCTCTGTATTTCATGCAGTCCTGGGGCTTTTTTTGTTATTAACTTTGTCTACAGTATTGTTTTCTTACATATACTCGTCAGCAGAGTCGAGTGAATATTCCTCATTTATATCCTTCATATATTAGTAGTCCCTGCAAAAGGACTGGATTCTCTATAGTGAATACAGAGTGAATATTCCTCATTTATACCCTTCATATTATTACAGTCCCTGCTATAAGGACTAGGATTCTCTATAGTGAATACAGAGTGATATTCCTCATTTATACCCTTCATATTATTACAGTCCCTGCTATAAGGACTAGGATTCTCTATGTGGATACAGAGTGATATTCCTCATTTAAATCCTCATATTATTTCAGTCCCTGCTAAAGGTCTAGGATTCCTATAGTGAATACAGAGAGAATATTCCTCATTTTATCCTTCATATTATTATAGTCCTGCAATAAGGACTAGGACTTTCTATAGTGAATACAGAGTGAATATCCTCATTTACCTTCATATTATTACAGTCCCTTATAAGGACTAGGATTCTCTATAGTAAATACAGAGTAAAATACCTCATTTATACCTTCATATTATTACAGTCCCTGCTAAAGGAAGGATTCTCATAGTGAATACAGAGTAAATATCCCTCATTATACCCTTCATATTATTACAGTCCCTGCTATAGAGACTAGGATTCTCTATAGTGTATACAGAGTGAAAATCCCTCATTATACCTTCATATTATTACAGTCCCGCATAAGGACTAGGATTCTTTAAGTGAAACAGAGTGAAATATCATTTATACCCTTCATATTATTTACCGCATACACAGAGTACACCAAAGTGTAACGTTTCGGTACGTGAGCTGTACCTTCTTCAGACAATCAAAGATGTCATGATTGTCTGAAAGAAGGTAACAGCTCAGTACCGAAACGTTACACTTTGGTGTACTCTGTGGTATGCAACAATAAAATAATACACAGACATTAAGACTGATGGGCATGATGTTATTTCTTTGCGATTCACGACCTGCAAACCAGGTCTGCCATTGCACTCAGCACGAACTCTTACCATATCACATAGGTGGTGGGAGTACCTCTGTTGTTTGCTTCATATTATTACAGTCCCTGTATAAGGACTAGGATTCCTATAGTGAATACAGGTGAATTCCCATTTATACCCTTCATATTATTACAGTTCCTGCTTCAATATTATTACAGTCCCTGCAATAAGGACTAGGATTTTCTATAGTGTATACAGAGTGAATATCCTCCTTTAACCCTTTCAATATTACAGTCCCGCTATAAGGACAGGATTCTCTATAGTGAATACAGAGTGAATATTCCTCATTTATACCCTTCATATTATTACAGTCCCTGATATAAGGAATAGGATCTCTATAGTGTATACAGAGTGAATATTCCTCATCATACCCTTCATATTATTACAGTCCCTGCAATAAGGACTAGGATTCTCTATATGAATACAGAGGGCAAAAAGCGCGATTATCACATGAGCCTTTGTTGATCTCAAAACCATCAGCTAGTGTTCCTTTTAAGGTGTGTGCGCGTGCGAAGCACACAACTCAGCAGGGCTGGCTTTCGCCTATCCTGCTTTCCTGTCTTTATTCTGTATCCAGCTTGGTCTCCAGCTTTTCGTTTCCCGACTGCATTCCAGCATTTCTGTATTCAGTCTGTCTTCCAGTGTTTCCAGTAACCAGCCTCAATCCTAAGCCTTTATCAACCAATCTCTGCTCTCCTGTTTCAGTAATTTCCTTTCAGGTGGATTCTTGTCCTTTGAACTCAGACTTGGACTTGACTTGATTTTTGGTTTCTTCTTTGGGTTTGATTTCTGATTGTACTCTAGTTTTCTGATAGGGAATCATTAACTGTATATCCTGCCAATAAACAATGCTGTAATTATTCCACAGCACTGTACAAATAGTGTATCTATTATATCAGGTCCTAAGTGTTTGCAATACTCTCTCCACACACACACACCACCAACACACACACACACACACACTCACATACAACATTGTGTTGGTTTTGATTGTGGAGGAAGAAAATGCAATAAGTCTTGAATGCTGTTATTGGCCCGATTCACAAGTGTCTTTCTTTCCCCAGCCAGAAGCCCCAATAAGTACAGAATATATACAAACCAGAAAAGAAAAGGGCCAGTGGGAGGGGAACTGGGTTTCCCCTTAATTTCTGCTGATTTTTGCATATGCTCTTTACGTTAGTTATGCCTAATAAGTTTTTGCTGCACATGCAAAAAAAACAAAACACATTATACTGGCTAAAAACACAAACAAGTAAAATTACAATGTGTTGTGTCATTTCATAAAGGGCCCTATAGAGTTCAATAATGCCCTAGAAACAGATTGTAATTATATTATTATATAAACTATATAACTGTACACAATAGTGTATCATTCATTTCAGGTCCTAAAGTGTTTGCAATACTCTCTCAAAACACACACACACACAACACACCACACACACTCACCATTAATTAATATAGTATAAATGATTTAATAATAAGTGACAAATGTTGTGAGCAGTAAGATTTGCAGGTTGTTTGTAAGGTTCTTATTCACCCAGGTCATGGCATATTTGGGTTATTCAGGTTGCAAACTTGAAGGTTGTGTGTTTTGGAATTTGGTCATTTATCTTCTTCCAAATGTCCAACAACTAGACCTGCTAGGTTATATGCCCCATATTGTATTTCAAACTTACTACCAGCCCTTTTCCATCGCTCTCCTTATGCTGCTATTTGATTGCAGAAGCAGCAGAAGGGGTCGGCCAGTAGCCACTCAGTGATGGGTTGAGACTCGTAAATCCATTTTATCTGAACAAATCTCCCACCATATCTTCCCACCACCATTAAAAAAAGTGGCATACAAGGGAACACGTTTTGCTCCCATTGCTGTCCTCCTGACCTGATAAAGTACTCCCTGTCAAAGTTGAAGAAAATGATGTGCTAAAACTAATTAGAGAGTCAAGTAAAATTCATATTAGCCTCTCTCCATCCCCTTGAGACGGAAAGTACTTACTGCTTCCAAGCTTTCTTTATTGCCTATATTACTGTATAGATGGACTAGAACATGAACCCGAGTTTGAGAAGAACTTTATGAGTTCATATGAACTCCGACTTTTTAGAACTATACGAACTTTCAGGCTTGTCAACTCGTGTATATATTCTCGATAATTAACGAAAATTTGACGAATTTTTTAATTTTCCAAACGATAACTATCAACTTAGCGCTCCATAAACCCTCGAACGTGATGTTCGGTGTACCCTAGAATTCAGCGATAACCTTCAAATGTAGCTTTCAAACACTTGAATTCAGCCCATAACCCTGAATGCAGCGTTCGGTAACCCTAGTATATGGTGATACCCTCAAATGAAGCCTTCACTAATTCTCGAATGCGGGGCATTTTGGTAACCCTTGAATGTGCATTCGATAACACCTCCAATACAGCAATAACCCTGAATGTGGCGTAGCAACCTTCAAAAATTCAGAGAAACCCCCGCATTTGACCATAACCCTCAAATGTTGCGTTCAATCACAGTACCAGAAATTTCAATGTGAAAACCTCAAAATAGCCCGACCATGATGAAAGTGAGTATTTAGAAATTTTAGTGACCGAAATGTTATAACATAGGGGTGATGGTTATATATAGGTGAATAAAGGATACAGGGATATAAAAGGATAGCTAATAATAGTGGGTTAGTATATTATAAGGGTGCTATATTCCATTTTTTAATAGTGTTTTTGTTTAGAAATGTGTATATATGATTGATGATTGAAATGCTCCTATATATGTTGCAAGTGATGATTGGGAAAAAGTGTTGCATTGCAAATAATGGATGAAAGGGTTTTTTAAAATAAAGTTTCCTGCTTGAAACCTATAAGGGAAATAGATGATCCAATGTTAACATCTAAATAAAGCTGTATTGAACTGAAACACGTTAAAAGGACCAAAGGACCAATGGAAACAATGCCTGATTAAGCAATTCAATTTGTAGCAAATGTACAAATGTAGCAATGTACAAATGTGTAGCAGAGAATTTTGGGGTAATGTGGACTGGAAGTCTAGAAGCATAGCTTACAGGCACTATACCCTAAGAAGGAGTGTTTTGCAAGGGAGGAAAAGCCAATCAATGTTCTGCTGAAGTGAGGTAAGTTCCGCGGCTGTGGACCGATCGGATGTTTGTTGGGAGACTGACTACGGCCCTGACCGACACAGAAGCCCGTCTCACCATAGACTGAGAAGGAGGGTGGAACGATGGACAACCCACCGCTTACATCACCGCTAAGTGCTCATATACGCAAAGCACCAATACGGTTGGCTTAAAAACATTGTGACTCGCACCCACTAAATCACTAGTTTCTTATTGACAATAAATATTGGGATATTATAGACATAGTAAGGTGTTAAAAGTTCGTATGTGTACACCAATGAACTTTCAAAATTATATTGGATTCACTGATCCGGATCAGTCACACAGCAATTTTATATCCAATCAAATGGGGATTTATTTCTATTTAAAATTTTAAATCAAAAGGATCACTCTCTAGTGCACTTTATAGCACGTTTGTACATAAAATTTTAGATGATTAGTTAATGAAGTACTATTACTTATATATTTTGATATACAAACACAAAATTTAAAATACTCCAAAGCGCATATACAAACAACAAAGTCCTTTCTTCAATTGGTGGGCAATGCGTTAAAATAAAAAAGATGGGGTAGGTAGAGGTGTGAATAGTTCTTAAACAACCATTACTTCAAAATATGCTGTGAAGGTTCTCATTCATCCAGGTCATGGTATATGTTGTATTCAATTAGATCAACTGGACTTGAAGTTGAGTTCTTGAAGACGTTTCGCTAGTCATCCGGATGGCTTTCTCAATTCAGAATGACGTACAACAGAATCGTGGCAAACTGTTTACCCTGGAAAAGACCCAATAGCATATCACGCCAAGTGTTAGGGCGTGATTGGATAGTGGGCTAAGAGGTGTTATAGGAACGCCCAGAGTAGGTGTCAAAACAGCATATGGTACCATGGCAGACAGTGGTTGTCGAACCCCCACCTCTATTAGGCTTGGTTTCTTTTTTGTATATAAATGGCCCTCCTTAAAACAACTTCTTGACCAGTCACTTTCACTTTGCACAATGGTAACATTACAATGTCAAAGGTATGTCCTTATACCTAATGATGCAGTGTACGGGTGGTAGACCCGAGGGAATGGCCTCTTCTGTGTGGGCCAGATACGTTGAATGCAAGTTGATGGTTTGGTCTCCCCAAATACAAATCACGCAGCCTTTCATGCAATGCAATATGATGTCGCTGGTCTTTTTTGGGTATTGGGTTCTTTCGGATTGTGTAACCAATTGCTGCTCTCAGTGTGTTGTTCGGTTTTAAAGCAGACAGGGATATGGTGTTTTTTGAAATTCTATCTAATTTTCGGAGGACCCTGCTACATGAGGGTATGACCATGTTCTTTCTCCTGTCTGCTTTCTCACTTCATGTGGTAGCCGTGTTCTTTCTTTCTTACTATTTTTGACAAGGCCCAGTCTGGATCCACAAGTGTTAAGGGCTCCGCTGAGAGGTTTCATTTTCTTATAACTTGCGCATTGGGCTAGGGAGATGTTCTCAGCTCTGTGTTGCAGGGTTCTGAGACACCAGCTTGTGAGTCTAAGGGTGGTGGGAGTCAAAACATCCATAATGCTCTGTGTTGTGTTGGGTTTCTCGTAACTGATTCAGTTTACCATTTTCCTTAACTTCTACAAGCAGTCCAAGAAAGCATAGTTTGTTGTTTGTGACCTTTCCCTTGTTGTAAATTTGATGGTTTTTGGTCTTACTCGCATTGAGAGTATTTGTGAAAAGCTGGTACTCTCTTCTGGTGGATTTGAACCCAGGTGTCATCCACATATTGAACCAGTGGAATAGACAGAATTACATTTATTGTGCTACCATGCAACACAAAGAGTAAGTAGTGCTTCATTCCTTGAACTACTCCAGAGGAAATATTTCTCATTGATTGTGATATGTCCAGGAGCTAGCAAGCGAAGACAACATTGGGGAGAGTAACCACTGGTGTATTGTATAAAGGAATTTTAGGTGCCCGGCACTAATTCGTCTATAGATCAATGTCTAATCTATCTCATATCTTTAGTGCCTAGCCCATTCATTCATCATAAGCAAGTCCAACAAAAAAGAATGGGTCAGGCGGTTCCTTTGTACTAAAGGTGCCCAGACTCTCCCCTTTCTGCTGGCTTATAGCTTCATGCAGTTCTAGCAGCTTGAGGTCATCAGAAAGTGCATAGGGTGTCTGTCTGAAAAGGGATTAACCAATGGTAGCCAACAAGACAAACATCCATTGGATGACAATCGCACATATGTACTTAGCTTAAGTGTTATTTGTGTGTGAACAGGTATGAAACATGATTACACCGACATAGACAAAGGCCACACAGTAGCATAAGTAAAAACTGCTTCATGCTTATTGTCTTTTATTATTCATGCAACATAAAAGTTACCATATATACTCGAATATAAGCCAACCCAGAGTAAAGCCAAGGTACCTATTTTTTACCTGAAAACTAATCAGCCACCAAGGCTCCTATATTACCACCTCCAGCCTGCAGGTGGTGTCAGTTAGTAATAAAATGCAAGACATCCCTGCTCTCTATGGTAGGAGGAGAGAAAGTGAAAGTGGATTATGGGGTGTGCTTTGGAGTGATATTGACTGCAACACAAGATCCTGTGTATAAGACCACCTGTTGGGAGGACAGATTATTGGACGATAATTTTACCTATTGGATACAAACTCTGAAATAACAGATAAGTGTACACCAACTTACAAGGACACACAATATACAGGCCTGGTCAATACTCAAAGTGGTACACACCATAGACAGGGACACCCCTGATTACTGCACATGTTATGCAGGGAACCTGTTTATGTGCACTGTCTGCTTTGTGCCAGACCACCAGAGTAACCCACTGTGTGCCATGGTACCCATAATCCTTCCATAAAGCAGTGATCTGGTACAAATGGTGGCAGTGATGCTGGTAATACCATTTATTTCTCCTGTTTTCTTTGTTATTTGTTCTCTGTATTAAGTATGGAGGCTGCTACTGATAGTATTGATTTAAATCCTCCTGTCCTTGTACCTGCAGATGAAATTCCCCAATAGACTCAGTTGCTCTACCAGGCCCAATTGCCAAACCTATTTTTAAATTGATCCATTTGATGGGGTAACTAGGGAGTGGACTGATTGGTTAGAATTATTATTAAAAATTGCTCGGAAGCAACTTTTTTTCAATTAGATCTGTATAAGAGTATAAAGGATAATCCATTTCTTTAGGTAAACTGGGAATGAGAAATGTTTGTTTATATGTTAGATTATTAGGGCAACGCTATTACAATAACATGATGCTGTGAGGTACTTGTTGTTATAATATATGAGGTACCATCACCACTTGCCGTGGTGAATACTAATAAGTATTAACCTAGCATGTTTAGTGTCAACTACACAGTGTAGCAGGATTGCCTGGGTCTACCCTCAGACCTGGTTCCTCTGGAAGCTGGTGACTGTCTGAGTAACAGTTTAAAATATACCTGTGTAAAGATTTTCTATATCCACTATATCCACACATAGCAAAACATACACACACACAATTTCCACAATTTTGCTAATATATATATATATATTATATACACATTACACATTTTATATAAAAAAATGTGTAAATATATATTGTAATATTTAACACATTTTTATATATAAAATGTGTAATATATGTATATATATATATATATATATATATATTATATTATATATATATATATATATATTAGCAAAATTGTGCCCGTTGGTGCGCAATGGAGTTATGTGTTTCTGTTTTGCTATGTGTGGAAATAGGGGATATAGAATCTTTACAGGTATATTTTAAACTGTTACTCAAACAGTCACCAGCTTCCAGAGGAACCAAATAGGATAATCCTACAGGTCTATATATATATATATATATATATATATATATATATACCTGAAGGATTTATATATATATATATAATAATATAGCCTATATATATATATTTATTTAAACCTTTATTGCAAAAATGCCATCTATACAAAGAATAGAAAAAAAATCTGAATCAATTTAGTGAAAACTCTGTGCAATACTGTGGCTGCTAATCAAAGTGCTTTTAAACTGTTATAGTTGGTCCTTAAGCTCCATTCTTGATGTTTTCAATAGCATTGCCATATTTTCATTTAAGAAAGGTTTGAAGAGATACGCCAGGGCCCCAAACCTGACCTAAATGCGGTGACCAGGTGTAGCCCCCAATTCAAGCAGAGCTTGAAAACTAAATATTTGGTAAATAATTCAGGGTAGAGACATATGGCATATCTCCCCAAATAATGTTCAGCTGAAGCTGGAAATGAAGGCGCATATGTACATATAAGTGTTGATATCACAAGGGTATTTAACTTGTTTGCAAACCTGCTAACATTTTGTGTGTGGTATGTACGGTACGCGTAGGGGATACTGGAGGAGAATACAAGTTAAAGTTTTCCTTCAAAAGTACAGGATCCAACTTCCATTGAAAGGACAGGACACACCCCTCTTGGGACCAAACTACTCCCATATTCAGGAGAGGTATATAAATCGGGGGCCAGGAGGTACCGGCACATTGTCTTTCAATTTAACATCAAATCGGGAACAGCAGTAGCCATTTGGGAGGACCGTAAATTGGTTACCAATTTACAGTATAGTGTCAAGTAACTGCTGATAAAATATATGGGGCCAGTAATCACTGTATAAAGTATAGGGGGCCAGTAATCCTATATAAAGTATAGAGGGCCAGTAGTAACTGCTCATAAGTATAGGGGGCAGTAATTGCAACTACTTTCTGTCAAAAAAGCCTTATTGAACCTCCTGGCAGGCCTATCGTATCAGTTCTGGTGAGCATGCCTGTAGCTTTGTAGACTTCCATTTGCAGAGACTGTTTTAAATCTTAGCTCCTATATTAGACCTACAGCAGATCTGCTCATAAAATATAGAATATAATGGTAGGGGGGGAACACATACTAGCTATAGATGGCTAAAATTCCCACAGTTTGGTTCTTTTGTGAACATTCAAACTTCAGTAAAATTTCGATAGTTCGATAGTTTGAAAATGGACCCATTATAGTCAATTTAAGAAAATAGTTTGAAAAGTTCTGATAAAATAGAATTAAAATAGCATGGTAACTTACTGATAATGTGTCTGGAAATGGTCTGGGGAACAAGTACATGTAGAATAAATAGCTATAGAGCAATAAAAAATTGAATCATCCAAAAATGTATTATCCAAAAAAAAACATAATTAGAACATTAAAACCATCATGAATCATAAAACATGTTATTTAAACATAAGTTGGCCAGCAGAAAGGCCAGCATACCTAATCAAGATATTCAATTCATCATTCCTAATAAAAAATCGTACTACCATATCAGAATATTTACTCTATTATCTAATAACTAATGTTTCTTTTAAATCAATAATATACGAATAACCTCCCCCCAAAAATATATTTTTTAAATCATTAAAATTTTTATTGATTTTATATATATTCTTATACAACTTTGTAAAGTAGGTATAGCAAGAGTAATAATTGAATAATATAACATTAAATAGTATATATAGTATTTAACTTTTAAGGGGAGTAGGCACATTTAAATATTCAATTGAGGTATGTTAACCTTTGTTCTACAATCAATCCCCTTATTTTCTTAACATAAGTGCATTTTTTGATCCTGGTGGATAACCATTAATCCACGGAAGATTCTATGTCTGTTGATGTTTTTGGTCTCGTCGGATAATATTGTTAATTCCTTTTTTACATTGATCTGGGTCTGTATACCAGTCTGTATACCAGTCTTCCCAATTTCTATATTTCTCTATAGGCAGGCAAATGTTTCATATAGCATATTGTTTGTTTTGTTTGATTTGTTTTGAGTTCTTTTATTGTTGGGATTTTTTTTGTTAGCCAGATTTTACTATAAGAAGTTTCTATTATAATGAAGGTATGATACATGATACACATTTGGTTTCTAGTATAGGCATAAAGACCAAGTGTTAGGAGGGCTAGGGTTGGTTGAAGATATCTTAGTTTTGAGTAAGTTTATCTGTTGTATTCAATTAGATCAACTGGACTTGAAGTTTAGTTCTTGAAGACATTTCGCTAGTCATCCGACTGGCTTTTTTCAATTCAGAATGACTTGTACAAGAATCTTGGCAATTATGTACCCTGGAAAATCCCAATTAGCATATCACAGCCAAGTATTAAGGGCGCGATGATTGGTAGTGGCTAAGAGGTGTTATAGGAACGCCCAGAGTAAGGTGTCAAAACAGCATGTATAACAAGAAAGAGTCCTAGACTTACTACAACAGCTCAAAAGGATAAAGCCATTGATCGAGCAATGTATCATTGCCTCTACCCTGGTGAGGCACATCCATGCATATATGGACTCCCAAAGATACATAAGGAAGGGGCACCACTAAGACCTATAGTCAGCAGCATCAACTCTGTAACATACAAGGTAGCAATAAAACCTAGTCAACATCTTAGGACCATTGGTGGGAAGTTCTAAGCATCAAATCCAGAACTCTCAGGATTTCACCAACAAGATTGAAGATATAGTACTTGGTGCAGAAGAACTATGGTGTCCTATGATGTGACATCTCTCTCACCTGTATACCCACTAAGGAGGCTGTGGACATGGTGAGAAAATGGCTGGCCAAGACTGCACTCTTACCAGCAGAACTGATTCAACCCAGAACAGGTGTGTTCCTTACTGGACTTGTGCCTGAATACACCTATTTCAAATACAGGGATAAGTTCTATAAGCAAAAACATGGAGTGTATGGGATCTCCAGTTTCACCTATGTGGCCAAACCTTTACGAGGAGGTAGAGTAGAAAAACAAGCATTTAATACCTTTAAGGGCATAGCACCCAACCACTGGTTCAGATATGTGGATGACACCTGGGTTAAAATCCACCAGAAGGAAGTACAAGCTTTCACAGAATACATCAATGCGGTAGACCAAAACATCAAATTTACAAGGGAAGAGGTACAAAACAACAAACTGGCTTTCTTGGACTGCTTGGTAGAAGTTAAGGAAAATGGTAAACTGGAAGTAGAGGTTTACAGAAAACCAACACACACAGATCATTATTTGATGTTTGACTCCCACCACCCTTTAGATCACAAGCTGGGTGTCATCAGAACCCTCGCAACACAGAGCTGAGAACATCTCCACTAGCACAGAGGCGAAGTAGTTAAAGAAATGAAACATCTCAGAGGAGCCCTTAAAACTTGTGGATATCCAGACTGGGCCTTTGTCAAAAGAAGTAGAAGGAAAAAAAGAACACGGATACCAACAGTGAAGGAGAAAAGCAGAAACAGGAGAAAGAACATGGTCATCCCATATGTAGCAGGGTCTCCGAGAAATTAAGAAGAATTTCAAAAAACACCATATCCCTGTCTGCTTTAAACCGAACAACACACTGAGGCAGCAATTGGTACATCCGAAAGACCCAATACCACAAACACAAGAAAAGCGACATCATATGCAGTGCAGTGAAGAATGCTCTGATTTGTATGTGGGGAGACCAAACAGCAACTGCATCAACGTATGGCCCAGCACAGAAGAGCCAATTCCTCGGGTCAGGACTCACCGTGTACCTGCATCTAAGGATAAAGGACATACCTTTGAAGATTGTAATGTTAACATATTGGCAAAGGAAACGTGACTGGCTCAAGAGAGGTGTTTAAGGAGGCCATTTATATGAAAATAAGAAGAAACCAAGCCTAATAGAGGTGGGGGGGTTCGACACACCTGTCTGCCATGTACAATGCTGTTTTGACACCTTACTCTGGGCGTTCCTATAACACCTCTTAGCCACTATCCATACAGCCCTTAACACTTGGCTGTGATATGCTAATTGGGATTTTCCAGGGTACATAATTGCCACAGATTCTTGTACAAGTCATTCTGAATTGAGAAAGCCAGTCGGATGACTAGCGAAACGTCTTCAAGAACTAAACTTCAAGTCCAGTTGATCTAATTGAATACAACAGATATACCATGACCTGGATGAATGAGAACCTTCACAAGCATATTTTGAGTAAGTTGTTTAAGAAATATTCAACCTTATACCACATCTTTTTTATTTTAGGACATTGCCACCAGATATGAAGAAAGGACTTTGTTGTTTGTATATGCGCTTTTGGAGTATTTAAATTTGTGTTTGTTATCAAAAATATATATATTAATATACATTCATTACTAAATAAATACTAAAATTTTTAAAGTACAAAACCGTGCTATAAAGTGCACTAGAGATGAGTCCTTTTGATTTTAAAATTTTAAATAGATGAATAAATACCCATTTGATTGGATATAAAATTGCTGTGTGAATAAGATCCGGATAAGTGAATCCAATATAATTTTTGAAAGTTCATTGGTGTACACATACGAACTTTAACACCTTTACTATGTCTATAAATATCCCAATATGTATTGTCAATAAGAATCTAGTGATTTAGTGGGTGCGAGTCAATGAGTTTAAGCACAACCGTATTGTGTTTTGCGTATATGAGCACTTAGCCGTGATGTAGCGGTGGGTTGTCCATCAGTTCCACTCCTTCTCAGTCTATGGTGAGACGGGCTTCTGTGTCGGTCAGGGCCGTAGTCAGTCTCCCACAAAACATCCGGATCGGTCCAGCCGACGGGACTTACCTCACTT